>CM053783.1:392630216-393240216 GCA_028749045.1 Cupressus sempervirens
CACACACACACACACACACATATACATATATATACACACACAAATATATATATATATATATATATATATATATATATATATATATATATATATATATATATATATATATATATATATATATATATATATGTTGGGTGGTGAATAAGGAAACCACCCAACACACACACACACACACACACACACACACACACACACACAAGAGATGAAGAGGTGCATCTTCCAAAAGACGTGACACTTCAAATGGGGCCAATTAAGCTTTCTCACTTAATTGAATTATCATATAATAAAATAATATATTTCATATTATTATTATTATATTGCCATTAAATATGTAGCTAGTCTTGCCTTACATTTGCATATTTAATTATTTATTGTTGATCTTTGCCTTAAAGGCTATAAACATTAACATTAGTAACCTCTTCCTTAGAGATTTTATGTAATAATACTTTGTTGTGATCATATGAGATCAATTTTGGAATATTGTTTAAGAAATAATTTTGTAAGGCCAGAGAAGATCCTTCCAGGTTGTTTAACATATTTTCAAAATAAGAGATTGCCTCTTTGGAAATTTTAGTAGGTGTTTTAATTATGGTATTATCTTTGTTTTTAATTTTAGCCAATTTATCACTAGCTCTTTTATGTTTAGTGCGATTGTGGAAAAATTTAGTATTTATGTTACCTTCCCTTAACCAGTTTTCCCTCAACTTTTATTTCCAAAATTTTTCCTCTCTGGCTAAGATATCCTCCAGTTTTAGTCTAAGGTCTTTTTATTTAAGATACAAATTTTCAACCATACCTTACATCGTGACTTATGAGTTAACATGGGCTAAGTTAGATTCAATTTCAAAATTGGTTTCAAAGATGTTTCTAAATTTAGTCTTATTCCAATGAATAAGGTTTTGTTTAATTATCTTAAGTTTATGTACCACCTTGTATAACCTAGAACCTTCTACTTCCAAGTTAACCCACTAGTCTTCAAGTAGATTGGTTAGAGATTCCTCTTTGAACCATATTATTTCAAATTTAAATGGATTCTTGACCAAGGTTCCTTCAAATTCAAAAGTTAGAAGGATCAAATAGTGATCAAATCTAGAGAAGGGGAGGGTTTCAGAAAGCATATGAGAGACCTCCTTAGGAATTTTGCCCAAGGTAAGGAATCTATCCAATTTTTATGCTATTTGACTAAAGCCTTGCCTTCTATTATTCCAAGTAAAGGAATTATCCTTAGATTTATTTTCTAAAAGGGTAGATCGATGCAACCTATTGTTAAAATCCATTTAAGCTTGAGACAAGTTTTCCAAACCTCCTCTCTTTTCAGAAGAGGTTGAAATTGCATTTAAATCCCCCCACCCCTGCTAAAAAAAATACTGAGGGAATTAATAGTCTCCATAGCAAGGTCCAAATCCAACCAAAGGGAACTTTTCTCTTCTATTGGAGTAGGGCCATATATATTAAAAGGGGTATATTGAAGATTAGAGTTAAGGCTTTTAACATGAACAAAAAGCCAATACCTTTCCCATCTCGGGGACTGAGAAAAACTAAAGAGGAGTTCCATATAATTTCCAAACCTCCATAAGCCCCTAAGGTTGAAGATTTTCCTAGAGCCTAGTTTCTTCCCAAAAGTGTTTATATCTTCCTATTCATTTTGGTTTTTTGAATCATAATTATATCAGGTTTATATTGGATAAGACAACACTTTAATAAGAACTATTTGTTAGGGCTTTTAAGCCCCTAACATTCCATGTAATGACCTTCATTTCTTTGTGGGAAGGAACTTCCCCTTCCCTACATCAAACAATTTACTCAATTTGGTTTGACCTTATGCCTCTGCATCTTGAGATCTAAGCTCATTCAGAGATTTCCTACCTCTCTTTTTAGGGATCTTTCTTAGGTTTGAAGAGGCTCGAGGTTCCTAAGATTGTTCTAGACCTCTAAGGTTATCCTGATTTTCCAACCTTATTAAATCATTCCTCAATTTCTCATGGGTGTAACTGTTTTCACAAAAGCTTGCACCCTTGTCCAAAGCTTTTACCTAAGGACAACCTTGTGAAACATGGAAACAACCTCCAAGCTGTGGGACTTAAACTATGAGGTTGTTTCTATGTTTCACAAGGTTTTCCTTAGGTAAAAACTTTGGACAAAGGTGAAATATTTTGTGACAATAGTTTTTGGCACACTCAATGGGACTCTTATATTAAACATTCTAAGTACACTAGCATCAAAGAAATATTTCATGTTCATGCTGAGGAGATAGTATTGTCTTCAGTATTAAAGCCTTCAAGAGGCTTATTTGTTCAAAGTACTTGGCGACTCCAAGCTTCAAGCACAAACTAGTTTCTAGACCAAAGTTGTTGTGATTCATGCCCAAATTACACACAAGGGCATCTTCTAGAGGTAAGTTCCAATACTAAGAGCTTTCTTTTTCTAATTCGAAAAGAAAGGCCAGGGTATCTCCATCACCAGTTAGGAGTGCAACAATAAAACATACCCCTGTAAGATCTATCTCCACTCCTCCTATTGTTAGATCTTAGCCTAGAATACCATCTACTCATATTAATAGATCACTTGCATACATGGCTAGAGCTCATGCTTTCACCACCTTTAAGGGGGGAAGTCCTCTCATATTAGTCCAAAGACATTGCATACCAGTATCAACTCTTAAAATTATACCTAAGTTTACTATTGAAACCTCTATTTCCCCTGTTGAGCATATTCAAGAGGTGTCTAACATCTGCAATATTCATGGCATTACTGAAGATGATGTAGCAGTTAGGCTTCTAGCCTCATCCTTAAAAGGGAAAGCATTACAATAGTATAGGGGGTTGCCTCATAACTCTATAGTTTATTGGGATGGGTTAGGAGTAGCCCTATGCAAGCATTTTGAGGAAAAAAGTGATCACCTATCACTTTTAGAGTAGTTGACAACTATCAAGAGGGCACCCCATGAATGTATGACTAATTTTTTTATAGAATTCAAAAGACAGGGGATAGAATATCTACTGAAGTGAAGCCCTCCCCTATTAATGCATTCTTGTCTTACCTTAGGGCCTTCAACAGTGATATTGCTACCACTCTGTAATATATGGGAGGGAACACTCTACTAAATTCTTATGAGGTTGCCATAAGAGCAAAAAATATCTTGATACAAGGAGGGAAGTTATCCCTAAGGCCCCCAAGGCCTTTCTTTCCTGACATGCCCAATCATCCACCTACTATAGCCCCTATTCATACTTCCTCTATAAGTCATCCTCTAGCTATGGTCCCAATAGCTTCCACATCCTCCAATAGAGTTGATAGGATTGAGACCATGATGTAGACATTGATGCATAATATAGACAAGAGGTTGCAGGATCAAGAAAGGAAGATGGAGAGTAGTAGTTTAGTAATGCAGAAGATGGGTAATGATTTGGTGACTATGAAGAGGCAATAAGCTCAAAATAATAAGCCTCCCCAACTCTAGTATCAAGGTCCCATTCATGGTAGATCCCCAAACCAGAGTCATGCCCCTTACAATTAGAATAGACCTATCAATAGTTCCCATGCTACAAATACCAACCTAAATTGTGGTTACAATCAGAATAGACCTATCGATAAACACCCCCCCCCCCCCCCCCATGCTATGAATACCAACCTAAATAGGGCTTTAGTCCCTCATAACAATCTTGCTCAAGACTTTGAGAATGGAGAGAGGGAGAAGGAGAGGTTGGAGGAGCGGATGAGAAGCATCTGTTCAAAATTCAAACCTTGTTTCAGGCAGAAGTCCTCAGGGAGGAGGATCTCAAAAACCAGGTATGAAGGAGGGTTTTCAAGCAAAGTGTGGAGAGGTAGAAAATGGGGATGGGGACCCACGTGCTAATGGTGAAGTCCAGATCAAACCCAAAATGCAACCCAATGTGGTCAAGCCAAGGAATCTTCCAATGAAATGGGCCTCGCTCTTCGGTGTCAAACCATCCGGTAAGTCATCTTTCCCTCTGGTTAAGATTGTATCAAGTCTAGAAAAGGGATCATGCACAATTGTTATTCTAGATGAATTAGTTGATCATAGCATAGCTTCAATGGCATCCATGCTGGTTGGAAAGTTTATCGGTCAGAGACCAAACATTGATGTGGTGCGGTCCTTCACCTTGAAGAAATGGCACCTTAAAGGTCAGGTTAACGTTACTACGATGGCCAAGGGGTTTTTCTCTTTTGACTTTACCTGTAATGAGGACATGGCTAATATTCTATGTGAAGGGCCTTGGAGTATAGGAATGGAAACTCTGGTGTTGCAGAAATGTTCTTCAAAATTGGACTTAAATGAATCTTTTTTTCAACAAGCTCCAGTATGGGTCAGACTCCCTGAGCTACCATTGGAATTCTGGAACAAGGATGTTTTTATGGGTGTAGCCAGTTCCTTTGGAGAACTATTATCAATTGATCCTATTACTGCTTCTAAGAGCAGACTTACCTATGCGAGGATATGCATAGGAGTAAGGGAAGGGGATGATATGCCGGAAGTGGTGTGCTTTGAGTCTAAGCTTGGTACTCACATACAGTAGATGGACTATGAGAGCATACCTTTTGGTTGCTATCATTGTTTTAAGACTGGACATAAGGATTTTTAATGTCTGAAAGTGAAGATGGACAAGAAGAAGAAGTCTTTCCCTTCCTCTTATCTCAATAGGGACAAGAAAATTTGGAAGAGGAAGACCACCAGCATAGGCCACAAGGTTGATCCTATTATGGTTGTTTAGAAGACTGGAGAAGTTAAGAAAGATGTTACACATAAGCCAACACCTTCTGCCGCAATAGCTTGGACCAAAGATAAGAAGGATTTTCCCCATTCTAAAGAGCATGCCCACAAAACTTCAAATGGTGAAGTATCTGCAAATCTAAAAGAAAAGCTAGAGGCAAATGCCCTAGAAGGAAACCAAGTTGACTTTCATGAGTCAGAAGACTCTCAGATTGTGGAAAGGGCAGCAGATTTGCAATAGGTAAAGCCTATGGTTAAAGATTGCAAGGGAGCTCCTCTGCAGATTATGAAGGAAGCAAATCAGGAAGGGATCCCTGAGTCTGAAGGAAGAAGTATTTTGGCCGCCAAAGACGAAGAGAAGGATAGAGTTAATAAGGATATAATTATCTATCAAGGCCTAGAGGATAATTTTGTTTCCTCTAGAGTAGGAGCTGAAAGTGTTGTGGAGGATGAGAAAGAAGTTTTGGTGAGGGTGCTCGATGATTGGGAGGATCCTCCTAGAACTCCAAAGAAAGCTCAAATAGTATCTAGTTCTTTGGATTTTGTTTTGGAAAGAGAAGCTTTTCTTTCCCTTAAGCCTAGGAAGAAATGTTTTAGAGAACCCTCTTTGGCCTCTCTAGTGGAGACTAGAAGCAACTACAAACCAGATGTGGGAATAGTGGCTAGAAAAGGTAGAAAAATAGAGAAGCAAACTAGAGAGGAGAAGACCAAAAGATGCTTGGTGAATGGGCGCCAGAGAACTCTTTAGGAGTGTTCCAGGAATGGAAAATGAAGATCATATCATGGAATATAAGGGGCTTGAATGGAGCCCACAAACAAAAAATTATAAGGAATTTGATTAAAGATCAAAGACCTGATATTTTGATGATCCAAGAAACTAAGATGAAAAAGGACTCTCTAAGGAAAATTAAGTTTAGTAGCATGATGAGTGGGGAGGCTTTGGATGCAAAGGGTGCCTCTGGTGGTCTGTTGACCCTACTTAATACCAAGCATTTCAAAGTTGAAGTAGTGTTTAATGAACGTAATATGCTTCTATGTCATGTTCATCAAATTCAATTCAATGAGAATTGGTTTTTGCTGAATTTATATGCTCCTAACAATAAAAGAGATAGAAAAAATCACTGAACTAAAGTAGGAAACCTAGTGCAAAGTAGTAATTTAAAGAAAGGCATCATTATGTGAGATTTCAACACTCCTCTTGTGGATGTGGAGAAGATGGGTGGTCTGATCTCGAACTAGGAAAGTAAACAAGACCTCTCTAGCTTCATCAATGGTTTGGCTTTTCTAGATTTGGATCTTATGGGAGGTGCCTTTACTTGGTCAAACAAACGCTTGGGGCACGACTGCATCCAGGTCAGATTGATCTCTCCTGATTGGTTGAAGTTTTTCTCTTGTAGGTTAGCTCTCCTACCTAGAGTGGGATCTGATCATTCTCCTATCTCCCTCTTGGTTGCTCCTATAGAAACTAGAAGGAACCCTCCCTTCATATTTGAAAAAATGTGGACTTCTCATCTTGATCTTTTGGATAAAGTCAAATTTTGGTGGGGTTTAGAAGTGGAAGGCACTGCTATGTTTAGAGTTTCTAGGAAACTGAGTAATGTTAAGAGAATGGTTAAAATTTGGAATAAGACTAATTTTGGCCACATCTTTCATGAGAAAGATGTCTTGTCTAACAAACTTTTTCCTATTCAAGCCTATATTCAGCAGGACAGGTATGATGAGCTTAATAAGGAGGCTAATTTTTCTATTCTTACAGACTTACATAATATCATCAGCAAAGAGGAGAAGTTCTGGAGGCAAAGATCTAGGGTCAACTAGCCTAAAGATAGTGATCAGAATTCAAAGTTCTTTCATCTAACCACCCTCAAGCATAGAGCTAATAATAGAATTGTTGGCATCATGAAAGGGCAGGATCTGCTAACTAAGGAGAAGGAAATATCAGCTGAAGCTATCTGCTTCTTCTCTTCTCTCTTGTCTTGGGATCCTCTTATGTCAAAGGTGGACCAAGAAGACTTGGTTGTTTCTATTCCTCAAATAATCCAACCTCATCATAACTTAATGCTTCGAGCCATTCCTTCTACTATTGAAGTTCGTGAAGCTCTCTTTTTCTTACCTATGGATAAATCTCTTGGCCCTGATGGGTTCCCTACCTTCTTTTTTTAGATGTATTGGCAAGTGGTGATGGATGATGTGGTGAAGGCGGTTCAGGAATTCTTTGGAGCCAGGAGCATTCTTAAGGAGATTAACTCCACTTTTCTAGTCATCATCCCTAAGGTGCCTAGGGCTAACTCTTTGGACAAGTTCAAACCTATTAGCTTGTGCAATTCCTTTTACAAGATTATCTCGAAGGTTCTTACCTGTAGGTTTCTCAAGCTCCTCCCTTTGATTATATTGTAGCAACAAACGAGTTTTGTCCCAAGCAGACAGATTTTAGACTCGGTCATGTTGGTGCACGAAGTGATCCACTCTATGGAAGCTGGCAAACGAGAAGGGATGTTGCTTAAACTGGACCTATCTAAAGCCTATGACCGAGTTGACTTGACTTTTCTTGATATGGTGCTCAAGGCTTTTGGGTTTGATTTAAAAGTTTGTAAACTAATATCTCAACTTGTCTCTACTTCCTCTCTTGCTATGTTGGTTAATGGAGCTCCTTCAGATTTTTTCAAACCCTCAAGAGGACTACAGTAGGGGGATCCTCTCTCGCCAATTCTCTTCATTATCCTAGCTGAATGTATGGGAAGGCTTATTGAGAGAAAGAAGAAAGAAGGTAGAATCAAAGGGATAAAACCTTCCTCTAAAAGTGATCCTTTCTTACATCACCATTTCGTTGATGATACTATCATGGGGGGGGGGGGGGGGGGGAGGCTTCTATGAAGGAGGCAAAAGCCATGAAGGATGTCCTAGATACCTACTCTAGAAGGTTGGGCCAACTAATTAACTAGGAAAAGAGCTCTTTATATTTTATTAATACCCCAGAGGACAGACAGAGGAAAATTTCTAGGATTCTGGGTTGTAATGTGGGAAAGTTTCCCTCTACCTACCTTGGGCTTCCTTTCGGTCTGAATCCTCCTAACTCCTCCTGGAATGGTATTATGGATAGGTTCAGTAAAAAGCTTGTTGGTTGGGAAGGAGCTATTCTTAGTCAAGCTAGCAAATGTCAGCTGGTTATATCCACCCTTCAAAATTTGCCACTGTACGCTTTAAGCCTCTTTGTGATTCTAGTTAACTTCGCAAAGAGGATGGAGAAAATTCAGAGGGACTTCTTATGGACAGGAGTTAAAGGGAAAAAAACATACCCACTAGTTGCCTGTGACAAAGTATGTCTCCCTAAGAATTATGGAGATCTTGGCATAAGGAAACTCACTCATCTTAATAAGGCTCTTTTGGCAAAGCAATTATGGCGTATCTTCAACAGCACTAGGGAATAGAGAGACATCTCGGTCAACAAGTACATTAAGAGGCCTTCTATTCAGTTCACCATTTTTAGCAAGGACATTCCTAGAGGATCAACTATCTGGAATGGTTTTCTGAAAGCCAGGGACCTGCCAAAGGCAAAAGTATCTTGAAAATTGGGGAATGGGGAGGATATCCAGTTCTGGTCTAATAGTTGGCTTATTCAGGGCCCCCTAATGAACAATCCTATATATGATGTTTGGGAAAACCATTGTAATCAACTTTTTGGGCTAAAAGTCTACAATTATAGGAACGACCAGGGTTGGATAGATTTGTCTATAATCTCTGATGATCTAAATCCAATCATGTTAATGTTAAATTCAATGGCTCTCAGCAATAAGAGGGATGAAATGATCTGGGGGGACAACTCCAGTGGAAACTACTCTATTGCTTCTGGGTATTTGGCTCTTTGGAGCTTAAAAGAGAAGCCTCCTTGGTCGAAAGCTTGGATCCTAGGCCTCACTCCTAAAATCAATATATTTTATTGGTTGGCCTTATAGAATAAAATTCTCACTCAAGATAACCTTATAAAAAGAGGATAGATTCTGCCAAGCAGATGTAGTTTATGTAAGAACCAACTGGAAATAGGCAACCACTCGTTCATTCACTGTTCCTTCTCTAGGGAGGTCTGGGACTTCCTGACCCAAGACTTAGGGATTAGCTAGTGCATGCTAGATAATCTCCTAGATTTTTTCTGCCAATGGAAATCCTTGTTCAAATCTCCTGTTTTGCAAGAATTAGGAACCTGGATCTTACCCCACTACTGTTGGAGCATATGGAAAGAAAGAAACAATAGAATCTTTAGAGATAGAGAGGAGCTAGCCATTGTTCTTGGGAAGAAGATTCACAAAAATATAAAGGAAAACTACCTAGTAAGGAAGGGGGGAAGATATCGAAGTGGGTGGTAGGAAAATGGAGAAGGAAAAAGAAAGAATGTTAAAAAGATAAGAAGCCAAGTTTTAAAAAGATAAGAAGCCAAGTGGCTTCTCCCCCTAGAAGGATAGCATAAAGCCAATTTTGACGGGGCCTCTAAGGGAAATCCTAGCTCCTAGGGATGTGGAGGCATAATTAGGAATGAATTTAGGGACAAAGTAGCGACCTTCTCTCTCCCGCTGGGATTCCAAACTAATCACTTTGCGGAAGCAAGTGCGGCCTACCATGTGGTGAAATTGGCTTTTGAAGTTGGAGTTACTAATCTATGGCTTGAAGGGGACTCAAATAACATTATTAAATGTTTAAATGGAAAATCTCATTATTCATGGTTGATTGCAAATCTTATTGATGAGACATGTGAGACTCTTGCTAAATTTGATAGAGTCCATGTCACTCACGTTTTCCAGGAAGCAAACTCGGTGGTAGATTGGTTTGCAAATAAAGGTGTCCAATTTGACCGAAAAATAACTTGGCAACTGGGAAAGAGTTTTTCGGTGGATGTTAAGAGCCTAATGAAGCTGGATAAGATCCAAGGGAGTACGGAGGAGATCAATCTGCAATTATGAATAGGAAAGGCTTCTGGGAAAAGGGTATGACTCTTAAAGGTTGTATTGGTAAATGCAAGAAATGGTAATTATTACAGTTTATTCGGCACGCTTTATGGGTCATTTTTTGCATTTGTAACCTGAGCAATGACAAGGTTTATTTCTTCAGTCTCTCTCTAAAACATAGAGAACCCTATTAGGTGGTGAGGTGTCCAAGGGCTATACTTATGAGAATTGTGGGAGAGCAAAGTGTCGATATGGTGGGTGAAAGGTCCAGAAAAGAATCGGTGGGAAAAATGGAGAAATGGAGAAGCAGGGAGAAAGTGTGGGAGAAGCTAGTTTAGGGCGAGATTTCAAGGTATATCATCAAGCTGCATGGTTAAGAACAAAATGTGACTGATAGCATGGTCAATTCATGGAAGGATGGTAGAGTCAAGGTGAATGGGATAGCTTTTCTAATAACGGAGGAGGTGATTTCGCCTATTACTAAGATTCTGATGGTGGGCTTTAAGTTCTTTAGGGACAAAAAGCTTTCGGCCAGTGTAGTGAAGGACTTTGTTGATAACTCTAAGGAGTTGAATGCCCTAAAAAAGAGTGATACGTTTTATGATCTAGATTCTATTATGTATATTTGGAGGTATGTTCTGCGTGCTCTCATTGAGTACATTACTCTTGACCCTAGGTTTGATCGTGTTCACACCAACCATTTCATTCTTTTGAATCATTTTTGGCATGATAGCAAAGTTTCTTTCCCTTTCTATTTGTTGAACTTTATGAGCAAGGCGGTGTCAAGCTTCAAAAAGGAACCCTCTGCTAACTCTACTTTGCATGAGGGGCTGTTATTGCTCATCTATGAGCGCTTCAAGGCTTAGACGATAAGTAACATCCCTTCACAAGCTGGGAATGAGGAAATTGAAAGCTCTAGCTACTCCTCTGACTCAGATGATATACAGAGCATTAGTTCTGAGGAAGGGGGGCTTACATTCTCTGGTAAAGAAGCAACGCCTAATGTAAATAAGTCACCCTCCCCCATTACCCCTAGAAGAAAAATCCCTAGAGATCATGGTTAGAAGAAGCTTGGGAATGAGGAGCAGGAAAACTGTGATAAAGAGGAGGCTATGGAGTTTGAAGATGAGGAAAAGGAGAGGCAGGAGGAAAAAAAGGAAACTCAGAGTGGGAAGAAATGCAAGAGGGTGGGCACGGAGGATGAGAGGTTGCAGCAGGACTCAAACTCTTCTCCACTCCCTCTCTCCCCTATCCATCCCCAAGCCCACCCAGAGGAGCAGATAAAGGATACTTTTGGAGCTAGGGGGGGGGGGGGAAGGTGTTGGCCAAAGATAGGAGGAAAGCCTGGGGAAATTTTAATGTGAGGACTTCAAAAATGGGTATTTTTAGAGAAGTGATGAACCCCCAGATCCTGGTGGACAACCATGAGGAACCGCGTCTTGAAGAGCTCATTAACCCTACGATTATGGTAATCTTTGATAATGCCAGAGAATCTGGGATGAACCTCTTAAACAATTCCCGCAATAGCATGATAGACAATTACAGGTCAACCAAGTGGCTTTTTCATGAGCTGGAGGAGGTTAAGAAGAAGGTGGGTCAAATGGAAGGAGCCAAGAATCTAAAGGGCTTGGAGAAAGGGATAGATTATGATGATAGGCATAGCCTGGTGGAAAGGAGGATCCACAACCTGGAAAATTATAATCACAATCTGTCGAGCCAGACAATCTCACTGCTCAACTCGATTAATAACAACATTCTATCTTTAATTGATTGGCTTAAAGATAGAGGCATGCAGGGGGGTGTGGATGGAAAATACAAGGGTAAAGCCAAATTTGATGATGATAATACCATTGGTATCACTTTTTCTACTTTGGACTAGGAAGAACATAGGACTCACCAGCAGGAGGCCGAGGAGAACTAGATGGCCCAAGAGGCTACCCGAGTCATGCAGGAGCTGGATAGAAAGATCGAGGATTAGTTCCTATCTTTTTCCTTTTGGCTAGCTTTTTGTTCTGGCTTTTGACTATTTCGTTTGTCTTGTCTTTTCTATTTGGCCTTTGTTTATTTGTCTAGGCCTAGTGCTAATTATCAGCCTTTAGACTTGTTACTTTTGTGGCTAGGCTTCTAACGCTTATTTTCAGCCTGTTATGTTTTAACTCTCGGGTTTTAGGATCCTTGTAAAACCTGTTTATCTAATAAAAAACAATCTTGCTCAAGATCAAGATTTCTACCCTTCTTGTAACTACTCCTATGGATATTGCATGTGTTAGAAGGCAAAATCTTACTTGGCATTAACTATACTAGAGCAAGTAGTTGATCAACAACACAATGCTAATCAACCTATTGATACTACTCTACTAAGCAGTTGCTCCTTCATGAACCATTAGGTGAAAGTGCCTTGTAATGTAAACTAGGATTCTTATGCTTACAATACTAGGAGCAAGAGAGGAGTTGTTGAAGATGTTACCCTTCCTCCTCTTAATCAGGCTTCAACATCAAGTGCAGTGCCTCATGTGAAAAATAGTTTCCCAACAACACAATGCTAGTCAACCTGCTAATGCTCCTTAGAAGCAAAGAAAAAATGATAGAAGAGCAGATGTGAATGAACCTCAAGTTGCTCCATCTCAACCTTCTACATATGCAGCTCCTAGGGTTTCTACCAAGGCACCTAATGCATCTTTTAGCATGATAGATCAAATGAAGAAGATCAATGTGATCATTTATATGTGGGATGTTGTGGCTACCATACCATCACAAAAGAGGTTGTTGTAGCAGGAGTTGGAAAGCATTGAACTCAAAGATTATCTGCCTAGTATGCAGAATGTTGACAACCATCAAAAGAAGTAGAAACAAGTAAAAAGGTTAGACCCCCTCCATGTTATGTTTCTTTGATTATAGGAGATAGGCTAGTCCACAACTGCATGATTGATTCAGGGGATAGTAGTTCAATAATGTCAAAATGTATTGTTGATATCTTAGGAATGAAATATGAGACCATTTTTAATAATGTATTGTAGCTAGATGGTAGTACTGTCAAGACTATGGTAATCCTTAGGAATGTTGAAATGACTCTACAAGCATGCTCTAGTTGTACTATAGTTTAAGATATATTAGTTGTTGAGCTCAAACCACACTTTGCAATTTGTCTTTCTAGACTTTACTGCCCAAATAGGTGGTTACATATCCTCTAATTGGTCATACATGTTTTTTAGAACAAGGTATAGAACTAAAGCTTCAATCAAAGAAGAACCATTAGCGCTCCATCATACTGAGCCCTACACTCCTAATCTCATCAATATAAACTGCACCTTCCTAGAGATAGATGAGAATGACACAGCAAAGGAGCCTGCCACTTCTCTACTAGAGATACCTAATTTCTTCTTAGATGAATGCGCTAACGCATATCAGTTTGATCCTATGTTAGAAACCTTGGAGACATACCTTGTCACTTATTATATATTAGAAAAGGATGCTCTTGTTCCAAACCTAATAAAAATAAAAGAAGATACCAGTGGGACATGGAGCATGTACTTTGATGGATAGAAATGGATCAGGGGCTAGTGTGATGTTGGTTTCTCCTACACTAGAAAGGTAATACTTCTCATTTAGGCTTCAATTTAGTTGTACCAATAATTTCACTGAGTATGAGGCATTAATTCAAGGTCTACTACTTGCTCAAAAAATAGGAATTCAAATCTTAAGTGTATATGGAGATAGCGAGTTGGTGATTAATCAGGTGAGGAATCAAAATATCACCAAGAATGGCTTGCTCATGTCTTATAAACATAGAGTATGGGATTTGCTTGAAAGTTTCAATGCATTTAATATTTAGAGCATCCCTAGAAGAGGAAATAGACATGCTGACAAACTTGTAGCAATGGGTACATCTTACAATGTACCAAGGAGCCTTGAAGATGAGAAGAGATAGAAGATTAAAGTGGTGGTTAGACCTGTTGTCCTTGATAATAATATCAATTGGCAGGTCTTTGAATCCGATGCACAAATTGTAAGTTTCTTGCAGAGTGAAGTAGAGTTCTCAAATAGAAATCAGTCAAGATTGCATGACTAGTATGGTGATCAAATCATCAAGCTCAGCTCCAATAAGTTGCTTAAGGGTCTCATTATCTTAGAGAGTGTCTTCAATCTTGATGATCAAGCAAGGGATAGAGGCATGAACCTTTCTACAAACAAAGATGATCATATGCCAGATATAGTTGCTAATGGAAGGATGCTAAATGTGGGGAAGGTATATTCTGAAACTGAGCAAGAAAGTTTTGTTCATCTAGGTCAAAAATTTAATGATATATTTGCTTGGAAATATGATGATCTAAAGGGTTTTGACCCAAGTTTGTTTCAGCATACCATATATTTAGTTGATAATTTCATACCTATTAGGCAAAAGTAGAGGCTAGTGAATCCCAAGATTGAGCCATTAATGAGAAAAGAGCTATCCAAATTGATTGAAGCCAATATCATTTTTCCTATCAAGCATTCCTCTTAGGTAGCTAACCTTATCCTAGTTAGGAAGAAGAGTGGAGAAATCAGACTATGTGTAGACTTTAGGGATCTTAACCAGGCCTCCCTTAAGGATCATTACTCTCTCCCTTCCATGGAATAGATATTGTCTAAGGTTAGTGGTTCAGAGAGATTATCTTTCTTTGATGGATTCTCAGGTTATAACCAAGTGTTAGTCAAAGGGGGTGACACATATAAGACTACTTTCACCACCAAATGGAGAACCTATGCCTATTATAAAATGCCTTTTAGACTAACAAAATGCAGGTGCCACATTTCAAAAGGCAATGGAGATGGCCTTCAAGAACATGATTGAAAGGTTTGTGTTGGTCTACCTTGACAATATCATAGTGTATTCAAAGAATGAAGCAGATCATTTTGGCCATCTTAGATAAGTATTTATAAGATGTAGAGAGTATGGAGTATCTTTGAATCCAAGCAAGCGTGTCTTTGCCACTATAAATTGTTAGGACATAGGATGGTCTGGCCATTGATCTAGAGAGAACATAGGCAATACTTGCTCTCTCCCTTCCTAGCCATAAGAAGGGTCTGCAAAGTTTTCTTGGTAGAATAAATTTTGTAAGGAGATTTATTCCTAATTTAGCTACCATGGTGAAATCTCTTACAACTATGCTTAAAAAGAATATGGTCTTTTCATGGACCAAAGAAGGGAAAACAAGTTTTGAAGAGATCAAAGTAGCCATAGCCTCAACTCCTACCCTCATCAATCCAATTTTTTATAAGGATTTCACTTTACACTTTAGGAGGTGAGTCAAGTATTTTTGTTTTTTTGACTCAATTGAATGACAAGAATGAAGAGCACCCTATTGTTCTCTTAGTGAAGGGCTGAAGGAGTATGAAGACATAGCTATGTGGAGAAGCAAGCCCTTGCAATCATAAGATCTTTAAAAAAATTCAAACATCTCCTACCCCAAAATAAGATCCACTTATTGGTCCCTCATGAAAGTGTTAAAGATTTCCTGTTGAGCAAAGAAACTAGTAAGGAAAGAGTAGGTTGAAACATTAAGGTGATGGAGTATGATGTGGACACCTAGATCACCAAGTTGGTAAGAGGGAAGGGATTTTGCAAGCAAATGATCTCATCTCACAGATCATATGAAGAAGTTGCCCTAGTGTTGACATAACAACAGAAGGTGAGAGATGAAAATCCAAGGAGTTGGATTGATAACATGATGACCTTCTTATCAGGAAACAAATATCCTTAGGGATTGGATAGGACAAAAAGAAGATAGTTCAGATTGCAATCTATCTCTTATGCCATAGTTGATGTTATTCTATTTAGGAAGGACTTCAATGGAGCTTTGTTAAGATGTATTAATGTAGACCAAGCAGAGAGAATGATTAAGGAGCTCCATGATGGTCTTGATGGTGGCCACTTTTCAGCAAGAACAACCACAATGAAGATCATGAGAGTCAATTACTACTAGCCATCCTTGTTCCATTATTGCCATAGACATGTAAAGAAGTGTGAAAAGTGTGTGTTATTTTCAGGTAAACAAAGACTTGCAGCCCTTCCACTTCATCCCATCTAGGTTGATCAACCCTTTGCTTAGTGGGGATTAGATTTCATAGGTCCCATTAATCCACCTTCTAGCTCTGGTCATAGGTGGATTTTGGCTACACCAGATTACTTTACAAGGTAGATAGAGGTAGTAGCCTTGAAAGATTCTACAGAGGCTTCAATAGTGGAATTCCTTAATGGGATTGTTACCAGGTTTGGTGCTCCTTCCACCATAATATCAGATAATGCCAAGTCATTTATAGGAGCTTAGGTATTTGCATGGGCAGTAGATCATGGTATTTATTTGAGCATATCTTCTAATTACTATCCTCAAGGTAATGGTTTGGTTGAGTCCTCCAACAAAAATATGATCAAAATCATTAAGAGGACTATTGAGGATAATCAAAGGTATTGGAAGCTGAAATTGAGGATAGCCCTGTGAGCTAATAGAATAACACCTAAAAGGGCTATTAGAAATTCTCCATTCATTTTAGTGTATGTTAGGGAAGCTAGACTTCCTATTCCAATGGATTTTCCATCCCTAGAGCTAGCTCATTAGTTGGAACTAATTGAAAATGATGTTATGTCTATAAGAATGGCAGAGTTAATAGAGCTAGAGGAGAAAAGAAATCAGGCCATGCAAACCTTGGAGACACATTAACAACAAATGAAGAAGAACTTTGATAGGAGAGCTAAGGTCAAAAATTTCAAAGAGGGTGATCTTGTTCTCAAATGGGATGTAGATAGGGTAAAAGTAGGGAGAAACTAAAAATTTGATGCCTTATGGAGTGGTCCCTATGTGATTATTAGTTGTAAACATGCCAATGTTTTCTAGTTAAGCAAGCTTGATGGTGAAGTCCTGCCTATTCCAATAAATGGAATATATATTAAACCCTATTTTGAATAAAATATGTGTTTCTTGTACATAGTTAGAGTAGTTGCTTTCTGTTTGTTCCTATTTTTCAAAAAGTGTTGAGCATATGTTTTGTTGCAAAGAGTTTTGATCCCAGTTTTGCAGAGTTGCAGAGGTAGAAGGGAATGTTTTATGGCTCAGAATGTAGCAAAAGTGATCAAATTGATGTGTTTTCATGATTTTAGAGACTCCATAGCCCAATGGATCTTTTAATGGTCACTATTCATATGCCAAGCAAGCTTGCATCTCCCTCAAGTTGCCAGAAATGTTGGCCAAAGGTGTCCTCCCACCAAGGATTGAATTCAAAATATTTAAACCCACCCAATGGTCAAAAGATTCAAGTTCATGTTATATTTCAAGTCTCAGAGTCACAATAGAATGGCATGGTTCTGATCTTACAATAACTCATGTATCACAAGACCATTAGGTGAACCAAGCAGTGATAAGATGCTACGAGGCTCTTGTTGGTCAAGTGGTTAGGTTGTTGTGATATCAGAGATCTCATAAGATTGCGAGCCAAAGGGATATGTGTTTCGATGCCATGAAGGTCAATAATCATAGGATCACAGGGTTGACTTACCAGGTTGTCGATGCTATGAAGGGGAAGGTTGGTCATATGATCTTAGAATCGTAAGGTCGCAAGATAAGAAAGGGGTGGAGGCCAATTTCAAATGGATGTTAGGCATTCCAATCTTACGATATTCCTCTATCGTAAAGTCAGAAGTACAAGAAAGGATGCCTCCTGAGCTCATGACAAAAGATAGTTAAACCATGAATGTAAGATCATAAGGGTTATTGTTATGATTGCCAGCATTACGATGGATTACAATTGTAAGATCACGAAGGTCAAATCAATCAAGCCCGTGACATCGCAAGTGGAGAATAATGGTACCACAACCTTATGCCAAGGGTGTTATCATGTTGTTGTTCTGTCATGAGATCATAAGTTTTGTTGATATTGAAGGATCGTAAAGAGAATGAAGGATGGGCTTGTGCTACGAGGTTTAGGTGATCATAGGATTGTAGCAGTCAAGGTTATGAATAAAAGGTGACATGAAGGTTTTTGACCATAGTTGACAAGTGTAGGATCATGAGTTTCAATATTGACCAAAAATATATAAGGAGTTTCATTCACCAAGCTAGAAAAAGAGGAGTTACCGACCAATTAAGTAGCAGGATGGGTACAGAGTGACAGTTGAGTATGGTTGACTTATGCTTTTCATCTTATTTGGGAAATTGATGGCAGAGGAAGCAACTCTTTGATGATAGATCCAATCTTTTCAATCTCCTGCAACCACTTTCATCGTTCCCCAGGTCTGATAAATGCGAAAGAACACTCCATTGTTGCCTGTTGATCCATCTACTCAATCAAAAGATCAATGGTTGGTGTTCCTATCCTCTCAAAGATTTTTTGGTGGATAAGTTATCTTCTCACATCTAGATTTGCACTATGATTAGATCTTTTCCAGCTTTTGCAATAATTATTCTCTGCGAAATTGAATGCATTTGTTGAGTTTTTATCTTAGAGTGGAAGCTATCTAAGTTATGCTTACACTATAAAAGTAGATTTTGTAATCTTTCTTAGGGTCATATCTTCTTTGTTTCTTTGGTATTACTCTGGCATACTACTATAAATTCCCTTTTTTGCCTCTTAATTATATGACACCCAGTCTCATCTGTTTTAGCCATCAATATGCAAGCTTAATTTGCCTCTCTTCGATATACTGTGGATATCTATAACCTATATGTTTGTATCTCTTTTGGCCTATGAATGATAAGAAGTGAATCTCTTCTCCCTTGTGTCAGTCATTTGGTTGTCTAGTTTGCATGTGGATATTGGATTAAAACAAGTCTGAATTCATATATCTTTGGATTGTTATGATAATTGTATTGTGTATGTATGGGCAGATATTGGTCTGAACACCCTATTTTGGTACATCACCTGCTTAGAATAGATTAGGTAGTTCACTTTTATGCATTCCCCTTTCCTTTTCCTCTCCAAGTGTAGTCTAGGTGCATCCTGATAGTAAAGGAAGCCGACCTTCTCTAGAGAATCAACCTCACAGTTCAAGTCCCACAACTTGGAGGTTGTTTCCATGTTTCACAATGTTGTCCTTAGGTAAAAAAATTGGACAAGGGTGAAAGCTTTTGTGACAACAGTAACCTTTCCCCTTAGCTTCATAAGTTTTTCAATTAGTTTTTCTTTTTCTGTGGTGAGGCCCTCTTTCACCGATTCCTCATTACACATATTAATAAGATCTTCAAAAAGTTAAGTACAAAAGGCTTCTTTCTCTTCCTCACTCAACCCATTACTAAATGAGGTTTTAATATTTTTAGATAGGGCTTCCTCTTGAATAGAAGGATCCTAAGGGGTTATGTTAGATAAGGCGAGGGGCACCTTTACAACTAGAGTTTAAGGAAAAACATGGGAAACACCAAGGTCATTTCTGAATAAAATAATATGATTCACGGTTGGTTCTGGAATAGGATTAATTTTTAGAGTTTTTCCAGTATCCTCACACATAATTGCATGCAAAGTAGAGGGAGCCACTTCCTCTATCTCTTGATTTTCAACAATTTCCCCTTCCTTAATGATGGGCTCTAGAGGATCTCCCACCATATCTTCTGCAGGAAAGGATGACCTATTTGAAATAGTAAAGTCCCCCCTCCTCTAGGTTGAAAGAGATATCCAGATCCAAATTAGAAGAGGGCAACCCATGTGAGTTTAGATATTTAAAGTCTATGATTATTACATTTCTTTCACAAAGGAGGCTATCATGTGATTTTATCATAGATTCTATCAGAGAAGATCTTTTGTTCTAGGTAATATAAATAATTATTTGTAATAATCCTTAACTTCTTAAAATTAACTTTAGAAAATTTCATTTCCATCAAGAGTTTAACATTCTTGGATGAGACTAAAGTATCCTCAAACCCTCTAAAAACACCTAAGGAATTTCCTATTAATTTGAGAATGGAGCTTTGTAGTAATTCAATTAGGACATCTTTTAACATCACCCATTTCATTACTTTAATATTATCAAAAGCACATGGATCAAAAATTGGTTCCCATTTTATGAATTAAAAATGATAACCTTTCTAAAAATTGGATCTCCATGCAATTGTTTTTTCCTTAATTCTAGTGTTGAAAAATCTAACAAAATAACATTATTTTTAAGGATAGAGTTTCTTACTTGGTCCTTGAAGGTGGATTTGAGCCAATCCCGAGCTAGGGTTCTAGAGTAATCTTCTCTACTTCATTTAGCAAATAGACTATTGGATTGACTGTAATCCTATAACTCATTAGTATAAATGTCATTTATAATAAAGGTTTCAAGTTCATTGGGGAACATCCCAACAACTTTGGTGGGATTAATCTAAATATTTGTCTCCAAAACTGGGGATGAACTCTAGTGATCCACGATTGAATATTGCAAAGGGGGAGCTGAGGGAGAACCATGATAAACCCTGGGGGGCAAAGGGGAATTACATTGGCACCCAAAGCTATATTTGATAGACTAATTAGGAGAACCCAAATTTGTTTATTAGAGGAAAATCTCTTAGGTTTTTCATCGTGTGTTGTCATCTGCTCAATCCTTCTTCGTTTGAGATTTATTGAATCTTTGGCCATCATATCAGGGGAAGCTTTCCTCTTCATTGAAGTTGAATGATTCTCCATTAATGCAACAAAAAAAAGGCAACAAACCAAGGGACCAAAAAAGGCAACAAACCTAAGGAATGGAAGGAAATCTTCTAAAGGAGCTGAAGAGGCAACATTCCTAACTATAGAAGCTCTTCAAAATTGTGCACAAGAAGCAGAGGATCTTCACTGAGCCATTGTTAAACCATATCATATTTACATTGGATTGTTGTGCAAAACTTAGCTAGAATTGTGATGGATTAATAATATTATTTTTCTTGACATCGCATGATCTGCTTGCCATAACTTCTAAAGTGACACAAGAAAAAACTTTTGGTTAATGAATGTACACCCCTGATGTGATTTTATTTGTCCCTTTAAAAGGTTAACTTGCTGAAATGATTCCATGTATTGTATGATAAGTAAATAAAGGTAGGCCACTTTGTTGTGTGTTTTCTTTTTCTTCCAAAGAGGGCAGTCTTATCATGAATATAAATGTATTTTGAATTTATTTTTTCTAACTTGTAGAAGGAATGCATGCTAAATCAATCTGGAATGTTATTGTTGGTTTCACCATGGTGTTTGTATTCATGTTTGTGCCCTCTTTTGCATCAAATAAATAATTATGAAATTGTTCAAAGGTTTTATTTGGAGGAATTTCCACTCTAAATTATTTTCAAGGTTTCTTTGGAATTATTTTTGTATTTTCTTAGTTTAAAACATGCTTACCCTTTCTTTGTTCCAAAGTAATTTGGGTTGAGTTTATTTCAAGATATGCTTCATTTATTAAGGTACATCTGTTTCTTTTAATAGTGGTTCACATTTGGCATTTGATTGCAATTTAAGGACATCGAAGTATTTTTTGCATCTCTACACATTAAATATTCTAATGTCTTGCAATTTTTTGGATCTTTTATCACTTCTTCATTTTCTTTCTCAAGTGTCTTTCCAATCTGTGATATGTCCACTTAATTATTTGGGTCCTTTTAAAAAATTGATAGTGATATAGGTTGACCATAATTAAAGCCTTGATGGTAGATTATTTTCATATTAGATGAGGATCCTTGTTGAATAGAACCATGGATAGATTAATTAAGTTCAAATGTTGGTTGGGTTTCTCTCTTGGTGTTTGTGAAACACTACCAAATCCTATTTTTAATGGTACAAATATTGCTCATGGTTTAATTTGGAGGGGGTATCCACTGAATCATGTTGTAGTTTGGTGATTTGTTGGTAAGAGGGCCCATGTTTTGATTAAAACTTTGTTGATTGGTATGACCTTATTTTTGTGCAGGTAAACTTTATCTTGGACACAAAGGTGATGTGTATCTTTTTTTAAGGTATCTATGGTTCAATATGATGAACCTTGTTGTATTTTAAGAACTTAGGATTTTTTTTCACCTAACTTGATTTCCCATGACTATGCACCTAAGGATATGAGAGTTAAATGCAAAATGCAACTTATGATTTCGTAATTGTTGGTATTTGGATTTTGAAAGTTTAAATGATTATGATCAATGAAACTTATACACAACTTAGGAATATGTGATACAAGGGGTTCAAATGAATGACTATGAAACAAAAACTATGTTTTTAGTTTTCGTGCTTTTGGAATGCAATTTAAGGATGAAAATGAATATATATAAACTAAGATTATGAAGTGCAAACTATGCCTTTTGAAATTTAGAATTTTTGAAAAATGCAAGCTTTAAGGTATATCCTTAAGAAATTATGGTGAGATCAAGACCTTAAAGGCCTAGAGGACAAGTTAAAAGGAAAATAACCAGGCAAAACCCTTCACCAATGAGATTAGATATTTACTTGATGATGAAAAATGAATAAGGCTATGAAAAGCTCATGATTCTCACTAAATAACACAAGGTGTAACCCTAAAAAAAAAAATTTGGGGGACTTTGAAAAGTTTATTTATGTTCTACATACAAAATGAAGATACTAATGTAAGGACAATTATGAAAGGGGTGAAGAAACTGTAACGAGGACTAAACTATGTAATTATGACAAGAAATGAGGTTGATAATGAGGACTAAAATGCAATTACAAGGGAAGTGTAATGATAATGACATTGATATTGAATGATATACAAAGGTAATCACGACCCAATGCAAAGATAATGCAACAATAAAGGAAATAATAAGAATCATGCCATGAAAATGAGGGAAATTGAAAGGATTAACAAAATTTTAAACAAGGTTCCATATTTATTGAAGATTTTGAAACTCCATGTTATGAAATGTTTGATTAAGTTGAACGATGCTTTGAAAGATTGGGATAATGTGTTGAGAATCTTAGTGAGGTTTTTGAACTATACAAAATTTCAATACTCACACAAGAGATAGAAAAGATACTTTACAACCTAGGTTAGAAAAGATACTACTTGCTAAATCCCTACTTGGATTTCTCCATGTACCTAGGCAAAGTAGACAAGTAAAGATTATAGTGTCACTGACTCCCTTCCATGACATGAGAATCACTAGAATCTCTCACCCTAAAGACTTAAAAACCTTGAGGATTTTATGTCTCACATTGAAGGGTACACATAAGGTTTTTGGATTTCAAAAACAACGACTCATAATAGGGGCATCCAATTTAGAGGATACAATAATAAAATACCTAAAGAGGTCTCCCAACCCATGGAAAAAGATCTTTATATATCTCACAGATATTGGATGAGAGATTATATTATTCCACTTCTCATTAATTAGACTTTTAGCCACAATGACAATTTTCTATAGAGATTCATATGGGCTTGACATTAGCTTGTTATCGCTTGAGTCATTCCTTCTCACCCAACTTTACGTGCTTCTCAGTAGACTTGCCCTTGAATTAAAAAAAAATTGGGTATCACTATCACTTTTCTCTTACACCCAAGTTCACATAAAGTACAAGCAAAGATAATAGTTTGTGTAGCAAAAAATCCACCCTACAACATGCAAGCATACCCAAAAAAGTTCATTGACCTTTAAGAAAGGAAGTGCACTCTATTATAATAAAAATAAACACATGAGTTATGACAAGTGCACATGATCTTCATCACATGTCCCACAACAAACTCATTAGTTGTTTGGAAGATAGATCTCTATCCTAGAATTGTTAAAATGCTACACAAATTGAATATTAAAACATAAATCCCCATTTGACAAAAAAAAAATCATAAAAAATGGAAAGAGCACTTTTGAAATAGAAATTGAATAAACCTTCCCAGTTACGCAACTCTTCTCCCAGGTGCACAACTTTTGTCCCAACTATATAGAGGAAGCATCCAAGTGTGCATAAACAACCCCTAACTACATAGAATAGACCTTGATTACACAACAAAGCATTATAAATATGTAAAACAATTTCTAGGTGTACAGAACCTAAAATAGGATGGAAAAACTCAAATTTGATTCATTAAGTCCCTAATTATGTCTATCTAAGCAATTTGTTGCTCATTACCACCACCCTACTTAGACTAGATGAGGAATTGAGATAAATTTAATTTCCCAGTTAAACTAAGTGAACTTTTCATTCATTTGAAACCAAATGGAAAACATGCAGTTCATTTTAAGTCCAATTGAAAAAGATGAAGCTCATTTTAAACCCAATTGCAAATATGGGGTTCATTTTAAGCCTTTTATCAATTGACTAAGCCTTATTATATGCACGCATGAAATAAACTAGATACAACTCCTAAACCCAAAGTAGAGATGCTCAAGTGCACAAATATAACCCCAAGTGCAAAAAAAGTCTCCCTAATTATTTAAGATAAACCCTAACTCTATAAATCAAGCTTCAATTATGTAAATTAAACCCTAAATGTGCATTTAGACTTCAAAGTGCATATCTTTTGTTATTGTACTTGTAAAACACATTAAAAACATGAAAAATCATCAAAATTGCATGTCCATGACACCTTCACCAAAAATATATGTCTTGGAATTTAGAAACATAAAAAAAGCATGAATAATGTTAGCCACAAAACCTAAAATCATGCAAATTAATCACTAAATCACACCATTAAAGCTTTAAAAGCATGAAAAAATCCAAATAAATACTCTCTTAAACATTGCTCCAATATCTTTCTTTCTTTTCCTAAATTTGATATGTTGCTTCTGCATGAAAAATTGAACATAAGTGAATAAGATGATAATAAGAATACTCAAAAGGTTGTGGTTAGAGAAATCAGAGAAAATGATGACAATTTATAGATTTTCAAATGATAATTTCAAATTGACAATTAAATGTGCAATTGGGAGTTCATCATAATCATGAGAAATTATGTCATGGTTGCATGCACATATTAGAAAATAAAATTTGGAAGGGGAGGAGAGGTTAAATAAGTGGGAAAATGTGAAGAGGTGTAAGGAGTGTGTAGGCTAAAATGTATGAAGTGAAGCACAATTATGAAATTTGAGGAAAATTAGTAGGATGAGGAAATATTTGGATTTTAAAATTTAATAATTTCCACGTTTGAAAAATGGAACAATCATTAGTTTCTGCCAACAAGTAGAATACTATAGCATTGATTATATGTTTTTTCTTAACTTTTATTTAGCCAATAATTTTTTTTGATTTTTCTATTCAAATAAAAAAAAATTTAAATTAAATTTTTAATTCATTTTAAAGAAAAACTATTTATCTGTAATTCTATAAGCTCATATAATGAACAATCATTGTTCAATCTTTAGAAAAAACTTTTGATTGGTCAAACAATGAAATATTTATTTTGCCCACCTACAACACAATGCATCATGGAGAAACATATTATTGTCAAATCTAAAAGCCTTAGGAAAGATCTTCAAATATGTACTAAAAATTTGTTGCTTCCATTGACGCGACTCTTGATAGGGAGATATTTGCTACTTTGTGCAATGATTGGTGTTAATATTTAACATAGTGTTTTGTAAAAAAAACTATATGAATTGAATGTGCAAAAACGGTTGGAATTTTAAATTAAAAAAACTCAAGAATCTTAAACATTCATTAATTGTATTTAGTCTTCTATGTTCTTATCATCTCTCCTAAGTGAAGTTGCATAACCGTTATGTGAAGCTCTGTGTATTATGTCATCTCCATTTTCTAACAAATAGTGAGGTAAAAATTATGTTTCCCTTCAAGTTGTATTTGTTTTTTCCTCAATATTTTTCTTATATTGTTTTGTAGTAACCATTGTTCATTCTTTTGTACATGGTATTTTCTCATTTTTCTACTAAATCACTTTGATTATGCACAAATTTTTGTCTCTACAGTTTTCTTTATGAAATATTTGGGATTTTAGAGCCATGGTTGTGAGGGATTGTTTCAAAATAATATTACTACTATTACCAACTATTGTTAGAG
This sequence comes from Cupressus sempervirens, assembly GCA_028749045.1. Taxonomy (NCBI): domain Eukaryota; kingdom Viridiplantae; phylum Streptophyta; class Pinopsida; order Cupressales; family Cupressaceae; genus Cupressus; species Cupressus sempervirens. The sequence goes on from CM053783.1 coordinate 392,655,816, forward strand.
AATAAAAAAATTTTACCAAGTGTTGCGGGGAAGAAAATAAATAAAAGCACTATGACAATTACCAACAACTATGAGGGAATTATATAGCAACTGTGATACCCATGATCCTTGATACTCATTTTACATTTGAAATTATCCTATAGAGAGGCTCTATGTCTTTTGTTGTGTTTGTTTTGAGGTGCCCCTCCTCTTAATTGGATTCTCTCAATAGTTACCATAAACACATAGTTAGAACCAGTGTTGAGACTTCACTTGGAGACTTACTAAGAAACAAAAAAATAATATACATTCATAGTCGATAAAACACATATCTGTTGTGAGATAGCTCACTCGATTTGGTAAGATGGATGACTCATAGGTTGTCTAGAAAATGATCAATTATCTAGAAGTATTAAAGTAATGAATAAGGTTAAAGTACAAGTGGAAGATTTGTCAAAAAAGAAAATAATGGACATAGGTATACAATTACAAAGCATGAAAGAAATAAATCAATAAAGAATATCTTACTTCATTTTATATATCTATTTATTTATTTATTATTATTTTTTGTAAAAAAAGAAAATGTATAGTTCCTATTTTATTTTTTTCAAAAAAAAAGGTTTATCTTTTACTTTCATTATAGATTATTTTTCAAAAAATTTGTTTGTAAATTTAAATTTTAAAATTAGAATTCTCAAATACTTATAATTGAATTATATAATCATTGTTAATATTTATATTTGAACCTTTGAAAGTTTAAATATTAATATAATAATGTTTATATTTATAATCAAATAATATTTAACAAACCTTGTTAGAGTAGGAAATCTAATGTTTGTTTTTAGGAGGGGTTTTTCAAATATGATTAATCAATTACAGAACAAGGATAACACTATCAAATATCATTTAAAATATAAATTTTCCTAAAAATATTTTTAAAAACAATATGATATATTATACCCTTGTTTAATTTTATTTTTTGAAATCTTAAAATAATTTGAGATTAAAAATATTATATTACCTCGAGCATGAGCTCATAGTGCAATGGTTGTTGTGAGCCCTTGTAATACGAAGGTTCAATGTTCAAACCACAGGTAGTGTAATCAAGTGAGACAGTCTATGTTGGGCACGGGAGTTGAAAGGAATCGTTGTTCAACATAATTCTTGGTTTGAATCTCACAATAATTACACTTGGTGTATGCTTGGGATGGGAGTCAGAAGGAGTCATCTTTTAGCATTATAGTCACAGGAGTCGAAACGAATTGTTGACCATGGAGTGCATCATTCCATGCAGAAGAAGAGGAAGATAAAAGTGTTCACGTTGATCCAATTTTCAGACCCTCACTAGGCTTGGAGTGCTTGTGAACATTGTGCTAGTCCCACGTTGGGTGTGTCTCTTCTACACCCCTCGGGCTAGGTGTCCCTATTGGGCTTCTATGCTCGCGGGTTTGAGGGTTGGTTTCAAGGCAATGAAGTCTGTCAGATTTGTGACCTCACTAGTTCAAAGCTCCAATCAAAACTGACTATTACCGAACCAAAAAAAAAAAAATTATAATACCTCATCCCCAAAAAGGCACTATTGTAAAATTTAAAAAATTATCTTTGCTTTTGCTCATATAACAAATACATTGTATATTTGATAAGATACTATTATTGTTTGAGGACATTTTTAAATATTGTATTCAATGTTTAAATTACATAGATACTTAACACTTTAAGTAGATAGCTTTCTACCTAAATTCTGCACCACAAGAACTAGACACTATTTGTTCATTTTTATTTTGGAATTAATTAATTGGAGGACAAATGCAATTAGAGACTTAGGAATAAGAGGTAAAATTATTGGTTTTTGATATTAATGTAGCTAAAAAACTAGGGGGTTGGCCCTTAGTACAAAGCCATGGTTAAACCATTCACATCAAAAGACCAAATGCTAAACTACCAACACATTACAACCCCAACCCTTATTATCAAAAGCATATTCCCCAATCCATTACTACATATTTGGAAGTTTTTAAACAGAGTATCACCATTACTAGTAATTAAAACAAAATTACTAGTAACCAACATATATTTCTTCCTTTTAATAAAAAAGCTTATAAACAAACCTACCATACCTATTGACAACATAAGTAACATCATATCTAACGTATCTATTTAATAACATAATTAAGTTTGTAAGGCCCATCAACTAGTCTAAATATTTCCAAGCTGAAATAAAATAGCAATAAGAACTCTAGAAACCAAAATATAACACATAATAAAATAAAGACTTAGACTTTAGCCTTTTCCTTCCCATTCTTTGCCAGCAAGATTTTGGCCCAATCATCAACGAGGAAAGCATATAACTTCTTTGAATCTTTTGCACTAAGACCTTCTTCCTCACTCTCCAGGTGAAGAAGCTGAAGAGCAGTAGCAACAACATGGGTCACCTTCAATGTGAACTTACAGAGAGTCCAAAACTCTCATCCAAAGCAATCAATTGGGGGTTGAGGGCCTCCATTTGACCAACCAAGCTGCACAACTCCTAGCAACCGACACATTTACCTTTAGGAACCTCTAGCTCCTTAACTTGCATTACATTTGGGTTAACAAACAAATTTTCATTATCTTTTTTCTCCATCCTCATAGGGAAGGTTTCCATCATTGGTGAAGTATCTTTCACCTCGTGGTTAAGAGGGGTGGTAGTAGAGGTAAAGTCAATAGAGTTCACAATGAAGCTAGTGAAAACATGAGTGGTGTCCTAGCTGACCTTCTTCCTTTTCTTAATTTTGTCATCCTTCAAGTCAATGGACTTCTCTTCCATTTCCCCCTCAGTGTCACCAACATCCTTCCCCATTTTCTTCTTCCCACCACCTCATTCTTCTCACTAACCTCTAACTCCAACTCTTCTTCTTTAGCTTCTAGATTTTTCTAAGCCTCTTATTTATGTCTGGCCCTGCTTTTGTCTATCCTACCTAACCTCCTACAACCATCATCATTCTCTTCTTTTGAATTAACTAGGTCAATATTAATCAATTTTTCTATTTTAGGGTTTTTAATGATACAAGACCCCCCAAAAACCTTCTTGAGTTTTTTAGAATTACTCAAGGGTGTAGAAGAACAAGAGAACTGAGGAGTGAGGGCCACAACAACCCCCACCACCAATGCCATTAGGATTTTGTGGGTCCTGCTTATCAATTAAAGCAATGCAATAAGGAGGCCAAGGGGCAGGGATAAATTATTGGCTATTTACCCAAACAAGGATTATCAATTGAAAATAATAAAATGATTAAGGATGAATTAACATGATTATACATGTTCAGTAGGTCAAATTGATTAGAATATGGTGCCAATTAGGGACAAATACTAGTAATTAATTAAATAATTTATAATATTTAATTGATGAGGAATACCACATAAGTGACATGAAGGAACAATTAAGAACCAACAAAATGAATGTTTCAATTGTAATGCGAAAATGTAAAAAAATTAAGTGTTATCCAATTTTTAATGTCTACATATACATAGAAATAAAATAAAATTAAAAAGTAATGAAGAGAAGAAAACAGTGCTTTAAGAAAGATATGATTCGAAGACATACAAGTAAAAAGAATAAAGAAAGAATGATTTCAACTAACTTTTTTTTGATAACTTTTGTTATATATGACATATAGTAAAGAAGAATAAATAGATTTGATGAAATGTATAACATAAAAGTTAATAATTTTTGAAGATATGATACAAACTAATTTAGCAAATATGCTATTTGTGGGAACTTTGTTCACTAAAATTGATTTTTTGATGAAAAAATCATCAATTGGTTGGAAAAGTTGTTAGTTTGGCTAAAAAATTGTAAATCTTTCCCATTAATTATTTACTAGTGAGTTTTTATCTCACTCCACTCTTAAGTCTTGTTTTGATATTTATTAGTTGTTATCTCCACTTTTAATTCTTATTTTTCTTTTTCTATTTAAAAATAATAATAATAATACTTGTGATCTCCACATTAGGTCATGTTGTGATCTCCATTTATTTAACTTTTGATTTTTTAAATTGATTTAGATTTTAGTTTTTAAATTATTTTATGTTATTTTAAATATTGGTTTAGTTTTTCCTTTAAATATTGTTTTTCAGTCAATAGAATATTTGTTAGAGACTTTTTCATTTTTTTAGATTATTATTAAGCCGAGAGGCTTCTACAATGGGAGCATTCATGGTTGTAAACATTTTGACAATTTTAAAAAAATTGACATTCATTTAAGAGTTAGATATTTAATAATTCTTTTTAAATCTATTCACTACAAATGTAACTGTTAATAATGCATGCCAACAAAATGTAACGACAAACATTAAAGAGTCATTTTATGCAAACAATAACCGCCGTGCTCTATGATTTTCATTAATATTTAATGAGAGTGGAGAAGGAAAGTGGATGTTGTACTAGATTAAGTTTATTCATAGCCAGTGCCTCTGAAAAATGATAAGTGAAGAGTATTATTTAACTCTGCAACAAATTTCATTTCATTTGTTGGGCGAATATTTCATTTCCTCATCTCCCACTCTCTTTGATGGAGTTCATTTGCCTACAGCTATCGTAGGCAAACTCTTCCTTGTCTCACTGATGGGAAGCTTTGGTATGTCAAAGGGGAGATTAAAGTATTCGATTGAAGCATTAACTTTGCAGGTTTGGATGAGTGAAATTTGTATGAATTTATGTGATTTTACAGCATATGGTTTCTCTATGATGTTTTTGGCTGATCCAATGTATCTACTTAATAACATAATTAAGTTTGCAAGGCCCATCAACTAGTCTAAATATTTCCAAGTTGGAATAAACTAGCAATAGGAACTCTAGAAACCAAAATATAACACATAATAAAACAAAGACTTAGACTTTAGCCTTTTCCTTCCCATTCTTTGCTAGGAAGATTTTGGCCCAATCATCAACGAGGAAACCATATAACTTCTTCAAATCTTTCACACCAAGACCTTCTTCTTCACTCTCCAGGTGAAGAAGTTGAAGAGTGGTAGCAACAACGTGGATCACCTTCAATGTGAACTTACAGGGAGTCCAAAACTCTCATCCAAAGCAATCAATTGGGGGTTGAGGGCCTCCATTTGACCAACCAAGCTGCACAACTCCTAGCAACTGACACATTTACCTTTAGGAACCTCTGACTCCTTAACTTGCATTACATTAGGGTTAACAAACAAATTTTCATTATCTTTTTTCTCCATCCTCACAGGGGAGGTTTCCATCATTGGTGAAGTATCTTTCACCTCGTGGGTAAGAGGGGTGGCAGTGGAGGTAAAGTCAACAGAGTTCATAATGAAGCTAGCAAAAACATGAGTGGTGTCCTGGCTAACCTTCTTCCTTTTCTTAATTTTGTCATCCTCCAAGTCAATGGACTTCTCTTCTATTTCCCCCTCAGTGTCACCAACATCCTTCCCCATTTTCTTCTTTTAACCACCTCATTCTTCTCACCAATCTCTAACTCCAACTCTTCTTCTTTAGCTTCTAGATTTTTGTAAGCCTCCTATTTATGTTTGGCCCTACTTTTAGCTATCCTACCTGACCTCCTACAACCATCATCATTCTCTTCTTTTGAATTAACGAGGTCAATATTAATCGAGTTTTCCATTTTAGGGTTTTTAATGATACGAGACCCCCCAAAAACCTTCTTGAGTTTTTTAGAATTACTTGAGGGTGTAGAAGAAGGAGACAACTAAGGAGTGAGGGCCACAACAACCTCCACCACTAGTGCCATTAGGATTTTGTGGGTCCTGCTTATCAATTAAAGCAACAGAATAGGGAGGCTAAGGGGCAGGGATAAATTATTGGTTATTTACCCAAATAAGGATTATCAATTGAAAGTAATAAAATGATTAAGGATGAATTAACATGATTATACATGTTCAATAGGTCAAATTGATTAGAATATGGTGCCAACTGGTAACAAATACTAGTAATTAATTAAATAATTTATAATATTTAATTGATGAGGAATACCACATAAGTGACATAAAGGAACAATTAAGAACCAACAAAATGAATGTTTCAATTGTAATGCAAAAATGTCAAAAAATGGTAATGGTACTTTAAGTGCTATCCAATTTTTAGTGTCTACATATACACAAAAAAAGAATAAGAATTAAAAGGTAATGAAGAAAAGAAAATAGTGCTTTAAGAAAGATAAGATTCAAAGATATAGAAATAAAAAGAATAAAGAAAGAATGATTTCAACTAACTTTTTATTGATAACTTTTGTTATATATAACATATAGTAAAGAAGAATAAGTAGATTTGATGAAATGTATAACATAAAAAGTTAATAATTTTTGAAGATATGATACAAACTAATTTAGCAGATAGGCTATTTGTGGGAACTTTGTTCACTAAAGTTGATTTTTTGATGAAAAAGTTGTCAGTTGGTTGGAAAAGTTGTTAGTTTGGCCGAAAAATTGTAAATCCTTCTAGTTAATTATTTACCAGCGAGTTTTTATCTCACTCCACTTTTAAGTCTTGTTTTGATATTTATTAGTTGTTATCTCCACTTTTAATTATTGTTTTTCTTTTTCTATTTATTTAAAAAATAAATTACTTGTGATCTTCACATAGGCTCATGTTGTGATCTCCATTTATTTAACTTTTGATTTTTAAAATTGATTTAGATTTTAGTTTTTAAATTGTTTTATGTTATTTTTAAATATTGGTTTAGTTTTTTCTTTAAATATTGTTTTTTAGTCAATAGAATATTTGTTAGAGACTTTTTCATTTTTTTAGATTATTATTAAGCCAAGAGACTTCTACAATAAGAGCATTCATGGTTGTAAACATTTTGACAATTTAAAAAAAAATGACGTTCATTTAAGAGTCAGATATTTAATAATTCTTTTAAAATCTATTCACTACAAATGTAATTGTTAATAATGCATGCTAGCAAAATGTAATGATAAACATTAAAGAGTCATTTTTTGCAAACAATAACTGTCGTGCTCTATGATTTTCATTAATATTTAATGAGTGGAGAAGGAGAGTGGATGTTGTACTAGATTAAGTTTATTCGTAGCTAGTGCCTCTGAAAAATGATAAGTGAAGAGTATAATTCAGCTCTGCAACAAATTTCATTTCATTTGTTGGGCGAATATTTCATTTCCTCATCTCCCACTCTCTTTGATGGAGATCATTTGTCTACAGTTATAGCAGACAAACTCTTCCTTGTCTTGCTGATGGGAAGCCCTGGTACGTTAGAGGGGAGACCAAAGTATTCGATCAAAGCATTAACTTTGCAGGTTTGGATGAGTGAAATTTGTATGAATTTATGTGATTTTACAACATATGGTTTCTTTGTGATGTTTTTTGCTGATCCATTTTCTATCGTAGATCTTGTAACAAAAATGACTGAGATATTGTTGGAGGAATATGAGAGGTTGGAGGTGAAATTTTGTGCAATTTACTTTTTTGTTTAAACCCTAACGCTTCCATCCATGGAACAACGGAGGAGAGGATTGGATTGAAGGCCATGGCTTCAACTCATATGACATGGCTTTCACAAAACTATTGCATCTCCCTGCAAGCTCTACGTCTGTAGTACAATAGTCCAGTCAGGTATGCATTTTGCTAGCTAACTTTGGCTGCTATGTCCACTTCACTATAACTCTCCTACATTGGTCACACTAGTTGCTTACGTGCATGCCAATCATTTTTTAAATGTCAATCATCTGCTTTATGGTGGTTTCAATTATCATTATTCTTCATCTACTATTGCTCCTCATTCGGCTTAGGTTCCATGTCCTTGAAAAGCAAAAAATAGCTCCATTACAAAGAAATAAAATCTCACGTTAGAAGAATATATTGCATAATCCTTACAACTTATATCTTAAGAATATTATATTTGCAAAGGATTATATGTTTTTAAGACTTCAGAAATATCTCTGCTTATTTTTTAAGATTGACATATAAATGGTATAAAATGGTATTTTAATTTGATAATAGATTATGTAGTACAATCTCAAATTTTAATGGTAATAAAACTAAACAAAATTAGACTACAAACATAAAACATAGTTATGTTTCTATAATAAATTTTTATTTATCTACTTTTTATTATTAAATTATAATATTAATGAGATTAATGGTTTAATTTAAATTTGAACTCACAAGTGTCCATATATTATATCACGTGCACATTCACATAAAAATAACAAATAAAAATAAGATCACAATAAGTATGCATTTCCTCTTTGTTCTTGAATAATTTATAATTAAATGTAAATTTTAATTATTTTTTAAGGCAAAAGTGGCAAGCCACTATAATTAAATGTAAATTTTAATAAAATCAAATTAATTAAAATTATGAACTACTCAAAATAATAACATTTCATTTTGAAAATTATTGCACATAAGATCTTTTAGGTGATTGTTCAAAATTTATATTTCAAATTTATTTATTATTTTAAGTTCATTATAGACATTCCTTAATTAAAAATTTTATGATTTGTATATCTAATTAGTAAATTAATGTTGAATAGTTAAATTAAAGTTAAATATAAAATTATATTTAATTTAATATAATTAAACTTTAATGATGTGATTAAATAATGAAGTTAAGACTATAACAATAAACTTTTGAAACTGAAAAAAATTTAAAAAATTAGATGAAAAATGTTAAATATTATATAAAATTTAGTAATACAAATGAAATTTTAAAATGAAGTCAAATTTTACAAGCAAAGTCAATCCTTTGACGAGAGAGAGAGAGAGAGAGAGAGAGAGAGAGAGAGAGAGAGAGAGAGAGAGAGAGAGAGAGAGAGGACATGGTTAGACTGGAGATATGGAAATAGGGAGAGGGAGAGAGATAAGATATGAAGAGATGGAGATGAGAAGAGGAAAGTATAGGCAAGAGAGGGGGGGGGGGGTGAGAAATGAAGTAGAAACTATGAGAGAGGGTGAGAGAGATGTATGAGATAAATAAGTCAAGGTGACATGATAGAGAGAACGAGTGAGATAAGGGGGAGAGGGTGAGAGGCATGTGAGAGGGAGAGAGAGGGGGGGAGAAAGGAAATGGTTAAGAATGGAGAGATAGAAAAGGGGGAGGGGATAGATGAGATATGGAGAGAAAGAGGATAACTTGGGTCCACGAGAGAGAGAGAGAGAGAGAGAGAGAGAGAGAGAGAGAGAGAGAGAGGATATGTGATATTGAATGAAAGAAGGGGACAGAGATGAGAAATGCAATAGAAACTAAGAGAGAGGGTGAGAGAGATATATGAGATAAATAATGCAAGGTGACATGATAAAGAGAAAGAGTGAGATAAGGGGGAGAGGGTGAAAGACATGAGGTGGACATAGATAGAGAGCTTTAGAGATAAAGAGACATAAGATAGGGTGTGTGTGTGTGTGTGTGTGTGTGTGTGTGTGTGAGAGAGAGAGAGAGAGAGAGAGAGAGAGAGAGAGAGAGAGAGAGAGAGAGAGAGAGAGGATGAAGACATGAGGTTGGCATCAGGAGACATTGTAGGATATAAGGAGACATTAGAGAGAGCATAAATGGAGGGAAGAAATGAAGTGAGATGAGGGAGGGGAGAGAGTGAAAGAGATTAATTAGGGGGAGGTGTGTGTGTGTGTGTGCACGCGCGCACATGTGAGAGAGAGATATGGAGGTGTGTGTATGTGTGTGTGTGAGGGAGAGATATTGAGAGAGATGTAATCATAGGCCAATATATGTCATAGAAAATGAAATAAGTAGACGAGGGCGAGACTTGAAGTAGACAACATGATAGAGAGAAAGAGTGAGATAAGGGGGAGAGAGTGAAAGACATGAGGTAGACATAGAGAACTTTAGAGATAAAAAGACATAAGACAGGGTGTGTGTGTGTGTGTGTGTGTGTGTGTGAGGGAGAGATATATTGAGAGAGATGCAATTATAGGGCAATATATGTCAGAGAAAATGAAATAACTAGAAGAGAGTGAGACATGAAGTAAACAACATGATAGAGAGAAAGAGTGAGATAAGGGGGAGAGAGTGAAAGACATGAGGTAGACATAGATAACTTTAGAGATAAAGAGACATAAGACAGGGGGCATGTGTGTGTGTGTGTGACACAGGCGCATGTGTGCGTGCATGTGCGTGCATGTGTGTGCGTGTGCGTGCATGTGTGTGTGCGCGTGTGTGTACGCATGTGTGTGTGAGTGCGTGTGTGCATGTGTGCGTGGGTGTTTGCGTGCGTGTGTGTGCGTGCATGTGTGCGTGTGCGTGTGTGTGCATGTGTGTGCGTGGGTGTCTGTGTGCGTGCATGCGTGCGTGCATGTGTGTGTGCGTGTGCGTGTGGGTGTCTACGTGTGTGTGCATGTGCGCGTGTGTGTCTGTGTCTGCGTCTGTGTGCATGTGCGTGTGCATGTGTGTGCGCACATAAGTGTGTGTGTGCGTGCATGTGCGTGCGTGCGTGTGCATGTGTGCGCGTGTGTAAGTATGTGTGTGCATGCATGTGTGTGTGTGTGCGTGCGTGTGCATGTGTGTGCGTGCATGCGTGTGCATGTGCGTACATGCATACGTGTGTGTGTGTGTGTGTGCATGTGCGTGCGTGCATGCGTGTGTGTGTGTGGGCGTGTGTGTGCATGTGTGCGTGCATGTGTGTGCGCGTGTGCATGCATGTGTGTGTGTGTGTGCGCGCGTGCGTACATTTGATAATAGATTATATAGTACAATTTCAAATTTTAATGGTAATAAAACTAAACAAAATTAGACTACAAACATAAAACATAATTATGTTTCTATAATATTTTTTTATTTATCTGTTTTTTAATATTAAATTACAATATTGATGAGATTAATGTTTTTAATTAAAATTTCGACTCACAAGTGTCCATATATTATATCACGTGCACATTCACATAAAAAAAAAAAAAAAAAAAGAAGATCACAATAAGTATGCATTTCCTCTTTGTTCCTTGAATAATTTATAATTAAATATAAATTTTAATAGAATTAGATTAGTCAAAATTATGAACTACTCAAAATAATAAAATTTCATTTTGGAAATTATTGCACATAAGATCTTTTAGGTGATTGTTCAAAATTTATATTTCAAATTTATTTATTATTTTAAGTTCATTATAGACATTCCTTAATTTGAAATTTAATAAATTTAATTTTAAATTTTATGATTTGTATATCTAATTAGTAAATTAATGTTGAATAGTTAAATTAAAGTTAAATATTAAATTATATTAAATTAATATAATTAAACTTTAATGATGTGATTAGATAATGAAGTTATGACTATAACAATAAACTTTTGAAACTGAATTTTTAAAAAAAAAATTAGACGAAAATTGTTAAATATTATATAAAATTTGGTAATATAAATGAAATTAAAAAATGAAGTCAAATTTTACAAGTAAAGTCAATCCTTTGACACGAGAAAGAGAGGACATGGTTAGAGTGGGGAGATGGAAATAGGGAGAGGGAGAGAGATGAGATATGAAGAGAAAGAGGATAGCTCGGGTCCACAATAGATGGAGATGGAGATGAGAAGAGGAAAGTATAGGAGAGAGAGATAGGGGGGGGGGGGGGGGTGAGAAATGAAGTAGAAACTATGAGAGAGGGTGAGAGAGATGTATGAGATAAATAACTCAAGGTGACATGATAGAGAGAAAGAGTGAGATAAGGGGGCGAGGGTGAGAGGCATGAGAGAGGGGGGGGGGGGAGAGATAGAAAAAGGGGGAGGGGGGAGATGAGATATGGAGAGAAAGAGGATAACTTGAGTCCACAATAGAGAGAGAGAGAGAGAGAGAGAGAGAGAGAGAGAGAGAGAGAGAGAGAGAGAGAGAGAGAGAGAGAGAGGACATGTGATATTGAATGAAAGAAGGGGATGGGGATGAGAAATGCAATATAAACTAAGAGTGAGGGTGAGAGAGACATATGCGATAAATAACACAAGGTGACATGATAAAGAGAAAGAGTGAGATAAGGGGGAGAGGGTGAAAGACATGAGGTAGACATAGATAGAGAACTTTAGAGATACAGAGACACAAGACAGGGGGCATGTGTGTGTGTGTGTGAGAGAGAGAGAGAGAGAGAGAGAGAGAGAGAGAGAGAGAGAGAGAGAGAGAGAGAGATCACATAAATGGAGGAAATAAATAGTGAGATGAGGGAGGGGAGAGAGTGAAAGAGATTAATTAGGGGGAGGGGTGTGTGTGTGAAGGAGAGATATATTGAGAGAGATGTAATTACAGGGCAATATGTGTAAGAGAAAATGAAATAAGTAGATGAGGGTGAGACATGAAGTAGATACTAAGAGAGACGGTTAGCAGTAAAGATACTATGTGTGTGTGTGTGTGTGTGAGAGAGAGAGAGAGAGAGAGAGAGAGAGAGAGAGAGAGAGAGAGAGAGAGAGAGAGAGAGAGAGAGAGAGCGAGGTATATGGTATAAATTAGGGGAAAAAATGGTATGATGGGGTGGGAGGAGGTAGGATAAACAGAGAAGAGGGGGTAGAGATGAGGGTAGAAAGAGATAATAGGGATGGGGAAATAGATGAGCTAGAGGGAAAAAATAATTAGGGAATTGAGTGGATAGAATTGGTGTGTGTGTGTGTGTGCGCACGCGTGCGGGGGGGAGGGAGGGAGGGAGGGGGAGAGAGAGAGAGAGAGAGAGAGAGAGAGAGAGAGAGAGAGAGAGAGAGAGAGAGAGAGAGAGAGAGAGAGAGAGAGAGAGAGAGTAGAAGGTGAGAGGGGGATGGATATGGAAGAAAGGGAGAAGAGGGAAGGGGATAAATCATATAGAGAGAGAATGGGGATGAGGAGTCAAATGAGGTAGAGAGATAAAGAGAATAATTATGACATGTAATAGGTGTCCATGGAGGGAAGGAGGGAGAGATGGTCATATTGTGGAAGCAATGGTGGTGGGGGGGATTGAAGAAAGCTAGAAGGAGAAGCAAAGAGAGATGAGTTAAATATTAAAAAAAGGATAATTGAGGCAAAAAATAGATGGATATGGTGTTGAGGAGAGTAGAGAGATGGGTAATCATAGGAGGGAGTATGTGAGAGAGCGATACAAGTGGATGAGGGTAAGACATGAGGTATACATAGAGTAAGAGGATGAGGGATAAAGAGACATGAGTGTGAGAGAGATGTTTTAATTTAATAATTTATTAAAAAATTACATATTATTAAAAATAAAGCTTTGATAACTCTTTTCTTCTCATATATATATATATATATATATATATATATATATATATATATATATATATATATATATATATAAAAGCCCTACTATGACCTTTTCTCTATTTCAAATTATAATCTAACCTTAACAATACAAATTTATGCTACCATTAATGCAAACTGAAACTCTAATTTTAATTCTAATTGTTTGAATAAAAAATATATATTTTGATTGTATTAATTATCATATAAGTGCTAACACATTTTTTTTTTTCCAAAGGGGATCTGTTACATTAAACATATTTTGTGGTAAACACATAAAATATATGATGTACCATAAAATATTATATATTCCTATGATAATGTCTTTAATTTTGCTTCGTGACTACTACTAGCTTATATATATTTTATATATATACAAAAAGCCAAGAGATATCTTTCTCGAGGCACCTATTTTCATAATTAGACTCAGTGCAATAGGCGCCTCAGAAGGATATCTCTTGACTTTTTGTATATATATAAAATATATATAAGTAAGTTTTTTATTTCTCTTATTAATTTTCATAATAGATTTTTTAATAGAGTTTTTAAAAATATATATTTTTTTCATATTTGATAAATTGAATTTAAATAAATAATATTTATTAATCTATTTTAAAGATTTTAGTAAATATTATGTTATTTAAATTAAAAATTATTAATAATCTCATTGTTCACATAAGTTTATATTTTAAATCTCTACTTTTCTTTTTCTATTTATTTAAAAAATAATTACCTATGATCTCCATTACCTCATATTGTTATTTCTATTTATTTAACTTTTCATATTTAAAATTGATTTAGATTTTAGTTTTTAAATTATGTTAATTTAACTTTTTAATATTAGTTTAATTTTTGTTTAAATATTAATTTTTAGTTTTTATAATTTAGTTAATAGAATATTTAGTTTTGATGAGATTTTTTAAAATGATTTTTTTCATATTTAATAAATTGAATTTGAATAAATAATATTTATTGATCTATTTAAAAGATTTTAGTAAATATTATGTTATTTAATTTAAAAATTATTAAAAATCTAATTTGTTATTATATTTTTAAAAAAATTTGAAACCACAAAAACAAAACCATGGAACTGCAGACATTTATAAAATAAATATTAAAAATCCATTTTTCATACATTAATTATATATATTTTCCCACTTAACATCATTGTTTCACCATATTATTAGCTCTCCAAAAATAGTTCCTAGAAAACATCATACGAATTAAAAACCAAATCCCTCTCAAGACGGAACTAGGGAATTTTATGATAACGTCGCTTCTAGAGACGACGTTTATGAATTGGCGCGCAGTAGTCCCAGGACTAGTACCCCACAATATAGGATGCCTTAAAAGGCCGACAGTAAAAACTGCTGCAACAGGAAGCCTGTAGAGTCCAGACCCATTAACCCCTCACAGAGCCTTTCATTCCCGTTCCCCCGACCGAGAAACTTCACCCTGTTCGCCCTTCAAAAGTGGTGTTCAAACAACTAGGCCCCACTTTCAAAAGCAAAAGCCCGAATTGCTCTTTGGATTTCCCCTATGCTTCCACATAAATCTCCCTTCCATACCGCGCATTCCAGCTTCATGCACACAACACCACTGTGAAGTAGACTGATATTTTACAGAGATGGCAGAGCAGTGAAATGAATATCACCCACCCATGGCGAAAGAGCCGACCGAGGATGCTGCTTCTAATGGCGACAGTGGCGGTGGGATCCCTCGTATTAACGGAAACAAAACCACGGCGCTTCCAATTGCAGTCACCGCTGAAGCGAACTCAGATAATGACCAGAATCATTCTCTGATTTACAGTAATAATAATAATCATAACGATGGCGTTGACGGCGATGATGAGCGCGACGATGACGAAGACGATTGCCCTGAAGAGGAGGAGGAGGAAGAAGATGAGGAGGAAGAAGAGGAGCCCCAGTTTAAGTATCAAAAAATGGGGGGCAGCATTTCGTCTGTGTTACACAGCGATGCGGCGTCATGTATAACGGTTTCCGACCGCATGATCGCACTTGGGACGCTTGATGGCACTGTGCATATACTCGATTGCCAGGGCAACCAGGTGGGTGGTTTCGTTTTTAGCAATGGTCGGTGGATCGAGGTTGGATTTTTATGTTAAGCGTAAGAATTTGTTATGTTGTAGCCTTTTCGAATTAGAGTTTCGTCGTTTGGAGTCCCATCCCGTAGCTTTGATCGCATGAACTTTGATTGTGTGTGATGGATATATTTGTTCAAAATTTGGGTTTTTGTGCTTTTTTTGATTTTCCGATTGGTGTGCCGAGGTTAGTTATTCTGGCCAGAGAAGCTGGATCGTTTCACTTTTCACTTTGTGTCCAATGTGGAATTTTAATTTTTTCGGCCAATGTGAGGGCAAAATTTGGGAACAATGCTGATATACATGGCCGGAAGCTCAGCCATAATATCGATCGTTTGGAATTTACTTTTTATGAAAATTTTGAGTTTGCATATCAAGTGAAATTCGCAGATTTTCTGATTGAAATTTGTGAAAAATTGACTTACATTCGATTGTTGGACCTCGATTTTCTGGTAAAACTCGTCCACACACTGTCTAGGTTGAATGATTATTACTTTGTTTTGCTATTTAAAACGAATTTTTTGACTAAAAGTTTGGTTTGTTTTCTGTTTGATGCGTTTCGTATAAATTGCCTGGCTGTGGATGAATAGGTGAATTTTTAGTGTGCAAGTGCTGTTTCCATTCAATTTGCAAAACTTACTTTTATATTTTACCATTTGGGGGAATATCGAGTTGGTAATTGGTCTGCAAATACCTATTCAAGTGATTGGGGATCCTCTCTAGTATCTTGGTTGGATGAACATCCGCTTTGCTGGGTAAAAATGGGCTTTGTTTGACTGTTAGAAGTCAGAGTTTAAGTAAATTTGGCCGGAGCATTTTAAGGAATATAACAGTAAAAGTCTGGTTTGTTTACCTGGCTGAGTGATGCGTATTCTGAAATTCTTTTCAATTTTGCAGGATACCCACTCATGTATGTCAATGAAATGCAATAAGTTTTTGTTTTGGCATATTGCGGCTGTTAGCTGCATCTGCGGTCACCAATGGTCAAAATTTATTGACCTATTTCTGCTCCAAAAATCTCCGGCAAGAGCAGGTTTAAATCTAAAAGCTAACAGATTGGCTTATAGGTTATGTCATTTTAATGCAACTTCACTCAGTTTTTGTCATCTCTATCTAGTTGCTGCTTTCCTGGAGCAGATTGTTCTCTTTTATATGCAGTCTGTCCTGAAATGCCTTAAGCCTAAGCTGATTCTCTTCTCTTATTCAAAAAACCAAATTGTAATTCAAGAAATGCTTAGGAATGGAAGTCAATTTAAAAAAATGGTGATATGACAAACTTTTGAGGTATGCTTTTCTAAACTTGTCCCTGTTTGCTTCCATATTAAGTCAGACTGTCGGGGAACCACACCACGTCTGCCTCCTCAAAAGTTGGCCTACCGAGTCATCATTGGATAGTGCAGCGGATTACTGCTCTACCAGCACCTAATTGGGAGGTGTGAGTGTGTAATTGCTAACGGGACAAATTTTTAACATTGACTTTGCCATTTCTCCTAATTTTTACAGTTATGTTAATGCATATTATGTCTGGACTTCTTTAAAACAATAACAAAAGTAAAATCTAATCTGTTTTTCAATTCATGGGCAACGGCCAACACTGGTAACAGTAATGGCAGTAGTTGACTAAACTACTACTCACTATATATCATTAGGGGTTAACAGAAGAGGCATTTACTGTGAACTTGGATATTTCTTTTAAAGCATAACATAGATAGGTATACACAAATTCTTTCTTGGTTTCCAAGTTTCTGCATAAGCACCTTTCACATGATTCTTAATTTTTAATTTGAATGCTGGTTATTTGCATGGTCTTGGAATTGTTGCTGGTTCTCGCTTTCTCTTTGCGCTTGTGTTATATAAGTGTATTGTTAGGGTCTGTTAGAATTGTTGTTAAGTTGAAGAACATTACTGTTTTTGGAGAAGTCCATTTTGACTGCAACTATTAGCATCACATATGTATGGTGATTATGACTTCTGACAACTAGTTTTTTGTGGTTGCCAGGTTAAAGAATTTCCAGCTCACAATGCTACGGTGAATGATCTCAGTTTCGATTTAGATGGTGAGTATATTGGGAGCTGCTCAGATGATGGATCTGTTGTTGTAAATAGTTTATTCACAGATGAAAAGGTAAAGTTTGAATACCGCCGACCTATGAAGGCAGTTGCTCTTGATCCAGAGTATGCAAGAAAGACATCTAAGAGATTTTCTGCTGGGGGTCTTGCTGGTGAACTTTTACTTAACACAAAGGGATGGCTAGGATACCGTGATCAGGTTAGTTTGATCAAGAACTACAACATTAATTTAGGAGCTCACACATACATCTGATTTTGTAAGCTTTCATTGCCATAAATATATAAGTTATATTGTTTGTTAGGCATTGCTTCTGATCTAATATTGACTATATAAACTAGGACAATTTGCTTAGAAAATAACTATAGTAATGTTTCCCTGCATCTATTTGCAGGTTTTACACTCTGGAGAAGGCCCTATCCATGCAGTGAAATGGAAGAGCAGTCTTTTAGCATGGGCAAATGATATTGGTGTGAAAATTTATGACACTGCAAGTAACCAACGCATTACATATATTGCAAGACCAGATAATTGTCCACGTGCAGAGCTTTTACAACCTCATCTTGTTTGGCAGGTCAGA
This sequence comes from Cupressus sempervirens, assembly GCA_028749045.1. Lineage (NCBI taxonomy): Eukaryota > Viridiplantae > Streptophyta > Pinopsida > Cupressales > Cupressaceae > Cupressus > Cupressus sempervirens. The sequence goes on from CM053783.1 coordinate 392,673,733, forward strand.
GAAAGGGATGGTGTAGTTTACTGATAATTATTTGTAAGTACTTCATGTATTCTCCTGACTGTTTTCATGAATCAGGATGAGACACTTTTGGTCATAGGTTGGGGGACATCTGTGAAAATTGCAGCTATTCGTTCCAAACCAAATGGAGGAGCCAATGTAACAGATAGGAAGTATGCATCATATACTGGTGCAAGACATGTTGATATTGTGGCTGTATTTCAGACGACTTATTTCATTTCTGGACTTGCACCATATGGAGATGCTCTAGTTATTCTAGCATATATACCTGATAGGGAAGATGGAGAAAATGAAGTTGGGAACGCTCTACCATCACGACAGGTTATTATTCTTGTTTGCTTTAGCCGCCTGAGGATTCATTTCTTGCTATGTTTACAGATTCATAAATTTGAAAGAGTACAATCCTTTTTATACAATTCTTTATTGAACCAATTTCAGTTTGTTTGAAAACAACTATGCTAGTCTGAAAATATAGGTACACGTAGGCATAGAGAATATTGTTTGTTCAATTACAAATAAATAATCTTCTGTACATATGTAGAAATAGAAAGATAGGTAATGAAAGAGAGAAACATTGCAACAATTTCTTCAAAATTTTATTTGCAATATAATTTTATAAAATTTTGAAATCCAAGTAATTTCCACAATTCATGAAAATATGTTTTCAGTGCTTCTGGACTGGATTGCATATGAAGATAATTAATGAGAGAAGACTTTAATGGGCATGAATGGATTTTTTTCTTGAAATATGTTTACAAGATAATTTTAATTAGAGAAGAGTTTAAAGGACATAAATAAGGTCAATTAAACAAGATCTTATAGACGTATCTTTATTGGCTTAAAATAGACAACCAACTGACAAGGGGGGGCTAAAATACTAAATGAATGCACGGAAAATTTGAAAATAAAAAAGCAATGAACATGAAAATACAAACAAAAAGGTCCTTGTTACCAGCTTCCATAACAACCCTCAAGATTGAGTGTATTGTGATGACTTGCTTGTGAATTGATTTGGACACAACTCAATAATATAATAACAGGATATTTTAATAATGCAATTCAACAGAGTGATCTTGCATAAAGGACTTGAATCATGATACCAATGAGATAGGTATCCAATCAGATGAATGTTAAGGGCGTGATCAAAAAGCCTTTGAGTAAAGGATTTTGTGTGCGCTATCTAGAGCATCCATACAAGCATAAAGTTCAGAAAAAAATACTGATAAATTGTGACCTAGCTTAGAGAGAATCAATAGAAATCAACTGTTTATCCTCTTCAGTAACCCTCCCTTCATCCTGTCAACTGCAATCAAAGATAATTAAGCATTGTCAAGATATCCCAAATATTGTCAAAATATCTAGGATTAAGACTAATCAGTTCATTCTTCAATTGAAATTTTCTCATCTCATCTGGCCTATTAGAGGGACTCTTTAAGGTAGTTCAAATTCATTAAGACTTTTATAAGATACAACATGATATCTCAATCAAGAGAAATAGACATAATGAATGTACCAAGAGCTTTATCTCTTTGATCAAACCATTTCCTGTTTTTTTTTGCAGTACTTGAGGGTTTCAGACCTTGGCCAGAAGTTATTCGCTTCAACTGCGAATTCAACAACAGATTCTCTCATATCAATTTTTGTTATGATAATTATATGGAGTTAGAGGATCTAGTTTAGGCAAATCCATGATCAACACAAGAAAGCAATAAACTATACTTTATAACATAAACAATCAACCCCTTTTGTTGACAATAAACTAAGCAAAACCAAAATTAGACTTGATCAAAAACACATCAAACAACAATACAACTGAAAAATACCTTGTTCACTGTGAAGTTAATGAAAAGAGCTTTCTAGTTGATAGCTCGTTTGCAAAAAATGGTGTTTGTTTGCAAAAAATAGAAAATAACCCCATAATAGGCACTTTCAAGAGCACCAGGGTCCTAATTGTAGTATTTGGTCACTCCATGTGACTGTGTTGGACATCAGGGGAAAAAATATGAGCCCTGTGGGCTGAGGAGGTCTTGATGGCACAATTAGGTGCCAAGTAGCTGTTGGCAACATAAATATCTACTTGCCTCAACAAGCTTCACAAATAACACAAGCTCCATGTATGGTCAATAAACAACTCACAACCAACCATATGAATGTGGAGGTAGATAAATAGGTAAAAAGGGCCTTTGATTGTCAATGTGGGATTAAAATCCCCAAGAACAATACTCTTGCCTTTGGGTCCACCTTTTAGTTTGAAATTCTAAAATGACAAAGCTCATATAATAATTACACAAACTTGGGCAAATGAATTCTGTTATTGTTGTAGCTTCGGTTGGATTGAATTGACCTAGAGATATATCCTTCAATGGTTATTGGTCAATCATCAATTAGACAAACTCTCATATATATATATATATATATATATATATATATAGATGTTTTTATATTAATGTTAATATTGTTTAAATGGTTATTAACTTATAAATTGCCATAGAGACATGTCTCTTCATGAGAAATGTCTCCTTTACACATATTTATATCCATTCAAATCGGTAACACAGAAAAAAATGGAAGTGTTACAACATTTGCAGAGATCTTTTCTTCAACATGGTATCAGAGTGAAGTTCCTTCAAATTAGTCTTACAAACGAGAAGGTAGATCTAAAGAGCATGCATGGACGAACAAGAAAATCTCTTAAAATAATGATCTATTTTTTCATGGTCTATAAATTAGAAAATTGAGAAATTGATAATTGTCTGCTACCTGTGATAGTGGTGCAGGGCACCTTTCTTTTTGATGCTCTTAGATGTTTTTGGATGTGTAACTATAAAGAGTACCTCATCAACTGGCAAGGACTACTTGATTCTGAGGCTACTTGGATGACAGAGGCAGACATTCTGACCTCCTAACTCAAGGGACTTGAGTTTTTGTCCCAGGGGAGTGTGGTGCAAGGCACCTTTCTTTTTGATGCTTTTAGATGTTTTTGGATGTGTGGAGTAAATTACAATGGGTTTGATCTATGGTGGATCAACCATATGTTGTAAGAGCCTATAGTGCTCACTAGGGGAAAAATTGCTAAAAGTTGCTATTTTGGCTTAGAATAGAGGAATAGTGGTATTTTAGGATAGGATGAGTTTGAGGGGTGATTTAGGACTCGGATGTTTGCTAGAGTCAAGGTGTTCACACTCAACCACCGAGTTGTCAAACGGGCTAAAATGCTCATTGTGCAAACAATTGCTAAGCAATTTCAACTTTGACAACTTATGGAGCAACTTCATCCTCCAAAGCTCCAAGAGTGGATTGACCTAAGTCTAAAGGTGGCCCCTTGTAAGGATACAGATCACAAACATTGAAGATTGGTGAGATTCCTAAATCATGAGATAGCTCCACCTCATAGGCATTCTTGCCATATTTGTACAAAATCTTCAATGGGCCTATCTTCTTCATGAGTAGCTTAGTTGGTTGACCCTTGGGTAGCCTCTCCTTCCTGAGGTAAGCAAGGACCAAATCCCCTACCTCGAACTGCAAATCTCTTCTTGATCGATCAACTTTGGCCTTGTACTTCTCCACCTGTTTGTGCAAAGTTTTGGTGACTTGTTTGTGAAAGCTCCACCTCATAAGTATTCTTGCCATATTTGTGCATAATCTTCAATGGGTCTATCTTCTTCATGAGTAGCTTAGTTGGCTGACCCTTGGGTAGCCTCTCCTTCCTGAGGTAAGCAAGGATCAAATCCCCTACCTTGAACAGCTAAACTTAATTGTGTGAATGCAATTTGTGGTGGTTATTAGCGGTAAAAATCTGCAACTCAAAATTCAGAAATGCAAGGTATTTATTTATTCGGGCAACATTATTGATATTATTTGAGATCATGCCCATGCGGAATTAGGTCTAATGGGATGCAACATTTCAGATTAATATATTTGTGAGTTGTTTATCTAGATTTGGTGGTCTTCTGTTCGATAGATTGGATGTGTACGCGTAGAGTGCAACAATCCCATTTTCCATGTCCAGGTGCTACTAATCACAAAGATTTTTAACATTATTACCAAGTTCCAAATTCATGGCTGCATTTGTAATCCTTAAATGGTGCAATGCAAGCATCCCAAGCATACATATCTGATAATGGTAGGCATAAAATAAAGTCGAATTGATACTTAAAATAGAAGCAACGTGTATACCACTAAGTATAGATTGTAGAAGGAAATTGGAAGTGTGAAATCTGCATACAATCATTGACGATATCAGAAGGCTACATAATATATATATATATCTTCATTATATAGGAGGAGTAATATCCATTTAATTACTTTCTGTATACTACAAGGACTTGAGCAAACTTTACCACCCTGAATGAATTCTATAGGTGTATAGAATGTTGTATACATTTTCTCAGTTACGTAATTCAGGTTGTGAACAATATTTTTAGCATATATGTCAGAGTTGTCATAAAGTGATCATTCAATAAGAAGGGTACTTGCCTGGGTATGTACCCTGCAGCCGGAAATGCTATGTCAGCTCACAAATTCCCCCCCTTGCAAAAAGGTTAAAAAACTGCCACATAGATTCAGATGTCTGATTTTTGTTTCAGTTTTCCATTTGCATATCAGCTTGCTGTTTATCAAGCTTAATTCAATATGAAATCAGTTTGAAATTTTGATACAACATTGATTAACAGTAAACTACTAAACCTTTTCTGAATTTTACTGTTCAAGTTAGAACTAGAAGTTTATCATTTGCAATATGTCGTTATAAGATTTATGATCTTCTAGTTCTTATTTAAAGTTTGCCTTCTTTCTTATGCATCGAAAGTCTAAACATTCAGCATATATATTCTGGCTTATGTCTCAGATTTTCAGAATTCTTGTTTTGGAAGCTCAATGTCATGACTCATGACTGATATTTTCAGATTTTCTATAAAATATCAAAATTAGAAAAAAAATAGGCATAACCACGTACCTCTATCCTCTGTTTTGAAAAATAGCTGTACCTGAACCTAAAGTACCCAAGTACCCTTGTACCCGTGTTACCTTGATATTTATGTATATGAGGGACATTATCAAGAAATCTTATATGTCTACATATAGATTCTAGTGTATGATAAACACCTAGATAAGGCTGTTATAAAGGTTTATTGTCCGTATCTAGTTATTGATGTAAATTGAACACAATTTTAATTGCTACTATAATAAACTTTTTTTGGTTCTATTTTAGCAATTCAATGATTGATGCATTAAATAATTCAGGTAATTTCTTTCGGTGCTTCCTTCATTAAATGGTGCATAACAATTTGAAGAAGCTGCTAGGACTGTTTATGTACTTATTGAAACCAAAAAGCTAAATTGTGTGTAACACTGAAAAATTTGCCAAGACAGGGATGTGCCCAAAGACCAGAGGTACATATAATTACTTGGAAAAATGAAGACCTTGCAACAGATGAACTTCCAATAAATGGATTTGAGCATTTCAAGGCCAAAGATTATCTTCTCGATGCTTCTTTCTCAGGTAATTGATCAACAACCAGATATTATTGTGAGCACATATAGGAGTTTCAGCTTTTATAACTGGATGGTTTGTACTTTTTGTTCTTACTTTCAGGAAACAGTGGTGCAGGAGGGCAGTGGGCTCCTGGGGAGGAACCCCTATACTATATAGTTTTTCCTAAAGGTGTAATCATTGCGAAGCCTAGGTCAGTATGAGCCACTTTTTGAAAGGGTGATCATCCTCTTTAAACACTATCACCTTATTTCACTAAAATCACATGACATTGGTTCTGTGGTTTAAGATATTCCTTCAAATTTAGAGTGTATGCTAACATGAAAGTATAAATTGATTCCATTGTCTTGGGTCAGTCATTTTCAACGTTCATGAGAATATCATTTTTTGCAATCTCTTACTTTTTATTGTTTCTTTGTTTCTTCGTGATAATCTATGTGGCTTGAAATTTACAATGTGCTCAATTTAGTTGCATAAATAATCCACAATGTTTTATTGTCTGTTCATCTCTTTGTAGGAAACAAGATTTATGCACTCTGGCACTTATTTATACTTTTTTGCTTGAAGTAATGTCTATTTCAATTTCAAATTATCTATTATGAAGGGTTCAGTATGAGACATAATATCTCCACATGCTCACATGAGTGATTGCTTATTGGAGTCATCCTCAGAACATTTTAGTTTGGATTAGTCAACCTTAAATAATTGAAGTCTTGAAGTTAATTTTATATCTGTGTGATAAGACTCAACAGAATTCTAAGTTTCGTCAGAGATATGTTGTTTGTAAACAATTTTTGGACAACTGGGATCTGTAATAGTTTTAGTAAGGTGTACTGTATGTGTATATTGTAGTGAAGCCTGTCTATCCACAATTGCAAATAAAATGTAAATAGCACCTTTTCTGTTACTTTAGGGATGCAGATGACCATATAGCTTGGCTTCTTCAACATCAACAGCATGAAAAAGCATTAGCTGCAATTGAAGCTGGAAAAGCCCGAATCGAACTTCTTGATGAGGTGAGCAGCGTTGTGAGTTGTTACTTAATAAATTGGTTGTGAAAGTCACTTCTACTTTGGGATGCACATGGGAAAATTGTTATCTTTAGCATTGTTATTGAACTAGCATTTGGTGCTATAGTTAGGAGGTTTGTGAAGACTGCAACAGATACACATGGGAAAATTGTTATCTTTAGCATTGAATTGATATTAGGTGCTGTAGTTAGGAGGTTTTTGGAGACTGTAACATTGTCTTTCCTTTGATGGACAAATATTTGGGCATGTACATTGTCTTTCATTAGATGGACAAACATTTAGGCATGTTGGAGCTACAAACACTACTTCTCCGGTTTATTAAAAAGGTGACTTCTTTATAGCAGCATCTGAGGCCAACTGATACTAATTCTTAGCTTCTTAAAAGCAATACAATGCTCTTAGAAGCCAAACAATGAATGATCAAGAGTCATTTCTTAGGATTTCATTTTAGGTGTCAGTTTGGGTATTTGAACTTGGGTGTGCACAATGAAAACCCAATGCATTTAACCACTTGATCTCAACTTCTTGGACATAAATTTTATCAGTTAAAGAGAAATATGTAAATACAGTAATCATATGGTTAAAAAACCTTGACTTTTTAAAAGTGACATAAAGCAGCACGAGAATTTTAATGGCCCTTTAAAGAGTAACTGTATTAATAGAAGAAAAAATCAAATCTAACTGACATAGAAACAAGCTGATTCTTATGGCCCTTTAAATTGTATTTATTAGAAAGAGAAAAGTGGAATCTATGATGTCTGCGTGAATTTGATGTTGGACTAACCGCCAGCCTTCCCCTTCGGGATTTGTGACATGGCTCAATCGCCTCCTCTGTTCTATAAGTCTAGTGGTCGTATCGGGCATTGACAGGTCGACCTTTTGGTGCAACGGCAACTCTAGCTTCTAAAAAGTGGTATCAGAGCTTGGTCATAGGTTCAAATCTCCTTGGGTAACGCTGAGGGGGGAATTGTTGGATTAATTGCCAATTTTCCCCTTAGGGATTTCTGACATGGCTTAACCACCTCCTATGTTATATAAATCTAGTGGTTGTATCGGGCATTGATAGGTCGATCTTTTGGTGCAATGATCACTCTAGCTTCTAACATTTGATTTGAAGAGTAGGCTTCCCCTTGCTAGAGGACACCTTTCTTTTATATTTGATGAATATTTCAATTTGAAGCACCCCATTTAATTATATAAAAGTGTAATTTTCATTTTGCCAATTGAAGTTGGATCTTTAAATGAGGATATGCAAAAGAAATTATATAAGGTACTGTTAGTATATGTCTTATGTTTTAAAATTTACATGCTTCTATAATATTAGGACTGGAAAAACGGTGTCTATTTCCTTCTAATTGATTAATAGGCATCTATAGAAAAGATATCTGAGCTAGCTATTAGATTAACATAAATCTCCTTGCCAATTCACATATGGGGATGTAGGTGGATTGGCAAGTCACTTTTTGGTCTAGATTTTGTTATGGTTTTTTAGACTTGAGGCAATATGATATTAAAACAAAGTACCACTGAAGGGGGGTTCCACATAACAAATGGCTTAACATGTTTCCTCCACTGTTTTTCTTATGCTATAGTGAGAACTTGGACCTTGTCGAGCTTCTGTATCTGATGTCTTTCCTTATGGTGATTAAATCACTCTGGCACAGGACTACTTTCCAACCAAAGGGATAATAGATCGCCACCTCGGAGTTTTCAGAATATTAGGTTGATGTCTTGATTCTGACCATAAAACCCAGACCAGTCTCCTAAGCTAGATTGATCACATCTTAGGTGGCTAACAATTATTTGTAAGTAAGAATTATTTATTAGACATACTGGAAAGTCTCCCTGATTTAGTCTTTGTTTTTGAATGAGTTATGAAGTGGGATTCCTCCTCCCCACTGACATGTCCATTTTATACAACATGTTCAACTTCTAATCAAGTTAGAAGGCACACTTTTAAGTTAATCCAATTGGCAGCTATAATGAAAGTCCAAGAGTCACCATTTGGAATGCAAGCTCTAGATGTACATATTGTTTTTAAACTTATTGTCATATCATTTAGTTTGTCAAGCTTTCCACATTAGTAATTATTTCATACGTCATTCCTGCAGGTGGGTTCAAAATACCTTCATTTCTTGGTTTTTTCAGAAAGGCAATATGCTAAAGCAGCTGCTTTGTGCCCAAAATTGTTGCATGGATCTGCAACGGCATGGGAGAGGTATTTTTGATTCTGGTATATATGTGATTATTTGCTTATGCTAAACCTTTGGAAATAATTTAAACTCTTTGTCACAGATGGGTGTTTGAATTTGCACGTGATCGGCAGCTACCCCTTTTGGTACCTTACATCCCCACCTACAATCCTCAACTACGGGATACTGTGTATGAGGTATGGAAAAACCTGATTTCCATTCTGAAGTCTGGATTTTTCTAATTAAAAACAAGAGGAATTTATTTTTATTTTTAAAGATTACACCTTTTTGGACGGCAGTAGATCTTGATATCTTTTCTTTCAGGCAGCTCTCATAGCTCTAGCGACAAATCCAGCATTCCATAAACAACTATTGTCAACAATTCAAACTTGGCCATCATCTATATATAGCGCATCCACAGTCATTGATGCTATTGAACCACAGTTAAATATGAGCTCCACAACTCCCACTTTGAGAGAGGTAGCATTTACAAACTTTTTAACATTAATCTTGAACAATGGTTTTGAACCCAAATTATTTAAATTTTCTTTCCCTGAGGGTAACCTTAGCTTGTTTGTTTTTACAAATATTATTTTGATGGGTGCAGGCTCTAGCTGATTTGTATGTCACTGATAAACAATATGAGAAGGCTTTTGCAATATATGCAGATGTATGTGTTACTGCAACTTGAATTTTATTCAAACCTGAAATTGTTATTCACTAAAGAGCATTCCTATGAGCAATAGGTAGAATATTTGGAAATTTTACATGGGATTCATGCTATTAATTTGATCTTTCAAGTAGATTAATGCTTGACCTAACATTACATAACCATTATTACAGCTGAGGAAGCCTGGCATATTTGAATTTATCGAGGAGCACAATCTATATGATTCTTTACAGGACAAGGTGTGAGACTTATAATCTCTGAGTTTTTCAATGAGTATGAGTTTACTGAATTCTTCTGTTTTGCTTGTTAAAAAAATTCCTACAGAACTTCAAGAATTACCTGGCCAAACCACTACCAAACTACCCTTTTTGGCATGCTGAAGACTGTCTTAGGAATTTCCTTATACATTCGATGAGGACAGTAGAACTACAATTTCCAATTTTTTTTCAAGAGTATGCTCAAATTTTATGACAATGTCTTACTCTGCAATACATTTGATTGATAGTCATCATAATGATCATTGATCTTTATTAATCATCCGTTCAGTAAAATACTAAAAGGGGACTAGGTTAATTATAAAACCAGTGGAAGTAGGTTTATTAGGACTAAGCTAACTAAAAAACTAGTGGAAGTAGGTTTATTATTTTGAGTATAAATAAAAAATACTCAAATGGTAATTTTTGAGTTTTATAGGTGGCCACACAGTTGGTTATAGAAATCTTGTTTTGAAACATTAGACTAACTTCAGATAAATAATTGCTATAGCTGGATTATGAATATGTGCAAGGATAATAAATCTCTGATCTGCTGGATAGTCAACTTTTGATTTCTAAATGTATATGTAATTAAGCATAACAAATTTTTAGTGACGATTATATATACACTAGGTAATTAGCTTAGCTATTATTGCTTTTACTAGTGTTTTAAAAAAATCATTTATCCATGGGAATGACCTCCCCACCTCCCCATGTGCTAAACCCCCTCTTTTGGGTGAGTGGATAAACCAAGAGTGATGTCCCCTTGTCATCCCATGACGATCACTTTTTGCAACGGACCGGGCCACAATATGTTTTGGGACACCAAAGTTTGCCTGGGATGTCTGAGGGACTTTGCCCAAACAATTGTGTATTTTTCTTAAATCATTAAAAAAACTTGGTTTTAAAAAGTGAACATCCCCTATTTTCAATCATACTCAATCTCTATAAATTTTTTTCCAATTTTTAAATCTGTAGACTTTAATTATATTTAAATCTTTATATTTTTTCGTTTTGTTAATATTTGTGAGTTCTAAATGAATTTTCACAAGTTTACCAGAAATATATCACGTGTAGAAATGCCAGTTTTGTATTAGGAGCTGTTTTGTCATCACCAGTGGTTCACAATTTTCAGTATACATATTAAACTATAGAAAAAAGTTCTTGGGATTAGAGGAATGTTTAACTTATTCCATTAGAATATCTATATCACCTATGTTTTTTCAAGTTAGCATTTGATCATTTAAAGAAAAATTCACTTTCCTTCTAATAAAGAAATAACAACATTCATTTGATTCTCGACTGCTTGGGAGACTGCTCTTGAGCTAATGTTAAAAACATATTCATTTATTACAATGTACAACCTTTTAATTCTAAAATAAATTAAAATAATTTTAAGTAAATAATAAAACAAAGGAGATCTATATAAATCATACTCTCATACATGTATTTTCCTATGTTCCACAGGGACGTGTCCCTTTGGTTTTTTAATCCATTTGCGTACTGGGGGTGAAATGGAAATGTGAGGACATTTTTCCCCTTTCCCCATACCGTCCCCAAGTCAACCAAATTGGGGACCGTCCCTGAACCGGCCATTTTTTTATCAGTGGAAACGCGGGGACAACAATCAGTTTTGGGGATGGCAAGGCCACCCCTTGCTCGTCCCTAGTATTGATTGCTGTCCCCAATTTTCCAGCTGGTACAAGACACAGATAAAAGGCAAAAATGTTAATTTTTTAAAAAATGTTTTGCTTGACCACACAGGCCGCACGTAGCTTCTAGATTATACGTAAAATTTTGGAAACCCTATTTTGACTTTGAAAACACTAAATGTGCAAGTCCTCTTATTTGTAGTATTATCAAAGTTGCAAAGAGGAAGAGGAAAATATAGAGCAGCAACAGCAGTGAGGAAAGTTTGCATTTTGGAGTTGCAAAATGAGGTTTTGCATTCATATCTTCTTCATTCTTGGTATGCATTTTGTTTTACAAACATTATTTTGGGAGCTACACTACAGTGTATTGCCATCTTTCATGAATAGGTGTGCAAGGAATCAAAGGATGCAAATTGATTAGATGAGGAAAAAATGAGGCCACTAGATTGCACATGGAAGGGGAGGGGTTGAAAATGTGGAGTTCAATAGAGAATGCGCAAGCCAATATGCTTATGAGTAGCACAATGCTCCACAATCACAACCTTAACTAGTAGATAAAAGGGAAAAAAGACCAAAAGAGAAACAAATATTGCTGATTTGTTTAATGTGGCTGCAAAAGAGAAGGCTGAAGAATTTATTGGTAGGTTTCTTTTTGTTCATGGTATGCCATTCCATTTGTTGCGTTCCTCATTTTATAAACAATCATGCAAAGATATATATGCTGCTGGTCCATCATTTGTACTAGTGGGAGAGACAAAACTACGTACCTATGTTCTTAATAAAGATTACTAGTCATTTTAATGGAGGATATGAGACAAACATGGATGCTCGATCATCATCGATGGGTAGATCGATATCAAACATTGGCCACTCATCAATCTTATTGTTAGTTTACAACATGCTCTTATTTTCTTATAGCTATTGATTGTACAGGGAAAAGAAAGGATGTGCCCGTCCAATTTCAGATTTTGAAAGATGCTATAGAAGAGGTTGGGCCTTCAAATTTTGTTAGTCACTAATTCAGCCTGGGTGTGTAAGTTAGCTGGAGTGATGGTTGAGAGTACTTATAGACACATTTTTTGGACCCCATGTTGTGTACACGCATTAATAACAACTTAAGGATATTGAAAAATTGATTGGATAAAGGCTATGGTATCTGAGGCTAGAGATGTGCAAATGTTTATTTGCAATTATCACACATCTCTTGCATTATTTAGGACATTTTCAAAGAAATAATTCCTCAAGCCCGTGCACACTAGATATGCTAGCTACTTCATTTTGTTGGAGAGGATGCTTGAGGTCCAAGAGGGCTTACAATCCATGGTGGCTTATGCAAAGTAGAATAGATGGCATGAATCAAGCAGCTTGAATGGAAGAAGTGTAAAACAAAGAATCCTGGATGATAATTGGTGGACCACAATGAGATAAGAAATTTAAATAATTATTATTGTTAATTTGATAAAGTCATTTTTGATTTTAGCATTTGCTGATTTTATCATTTAAGAATTAACAATTTTAAAATATATGATGTTTCTCACTTGTAATTGCTTGCATTTGCAGTTACATTTGCTCCTTCATTGATCCTATTGTGCGGGTCATTAGATATGTTGATACTAACTCTCCTAGCCTTGGAGAGATTTATGAGGCTTTTGAAAGCATGCTTGGGCAGATCAAGATTGTTATTCTTGCCAAGGACCCTAATTTGGGGCTCTATGGCGAGCTTCTTAAGCCCATTGTGATGCAAAGGTGGCACTCCACTTCATATGGCAACCTGTGCTGTCAATCCTAAATGGTATACACCAAGGCTTGGGAGAGTGCCTCCATCTAGGAATGAGGAGATGAGTCTCAATTCTAAAATCTCAAGTTTTACTTTTCAATTTAAATATGAAATAGCAAGCTTCAAAATAGATCATTTCAATCTTCAATGGTCATTAATCATTATTTGACATTGTGCTAATTTAATATATATTTTATTTGTTCGACTTAAGCGAAGGAGAGCTTCTTCAAGACCCTTAAAAAAATGTATAATGATAGAGATGCTAACACTCTTTGGGAGCAATAGCTTGGCTCAAGACCTCACTAAATCATAGGTTGTAGATTTAAAACATTCACAGAGGTTAGTTGTTGAGGCTAGATGGGTCGGTAAGTGGGCTCTCATTAGGAATCTTTGTGCTATTACTTGGGATTCTCCTCCCCACAGTTGGGAGTTGAGGATGACAACTATGGCCAAATGACGACTGCAGGAGCACTTGGGAAAACGATTGACTCCTCGGGGTTCCCTACATGTCAGTTGTTGGAATGGTAATGATACCTTATGGTCCTTACCGAGATTATTTTTGGATGTCATTGGTTTTGCCAACATTGTTTTAGTTACGAAGACCCCGAGTCTCGTTGGCCCTCTCTGTGGCATTTCTGGGTTTCAGTGGCTTTTAGCTTTCAAAGATGAAGTTAGGTTTTCTAGTGGGGTCCGTGGTTTCAGTGGGGTTGTGTGCCTTGTTAGAGATCACCTTTCTAACGCGATCTCTATTGTACACTTAGACTGCTTTGCATAATTCCCATGGCTCTGTATTCAGATGAGAGATTGCTTTGCCAAAGATATCGACATTGTTGTTTGTTATTTTCCTTAGACCACTTCACCCTACGCTATCCATAGTATGAAGGGTGTTGACCCTTTTGAGGAACTTCAAAATTGTATTAGTAGGTTTTTGGCACTAGGGGAGATCATCATTTTGGGGGACTTTAATGCCTGTACTAGAGACCTTCATACCCTCTCTATGATTGGGTGATGGATTCTATTTGTACCGCAGAGTTTGATTTGGGCCTTTTAGCATTTTTGCACTCATCTGATGATTGTGACGGCCACTTGACCCGATATGGTCGACATCTCTTATAGTTATGCGAGTCTTCAAACCTTGCGATCCTGAACTAGCTCTCCTACTTTCCAAGTTTCAGTCTCTTCACCTATTGGCCCCATTACAGGGCCACTACTGTGGTGGACTATGCCCTCTCGTGCACCTCCTTCATCTCCTCTATTACCCACTTCTCCATCTCTCGTCTCCCCATGTCGATCATTATGTTCTCAGCCTCTCCTTCTGTGCCTCTCCATCCTACCGCCCCTCCCTTGGTGCCACCTCCCATTCACGCTCTCTTCTCCTTAGTCGATGCCGATTGTGATACCTTTACCTCCCATCTCAAACAACTCCTTCATCCATTGTCCCCACTGATTCTTGTTGTGCCTCCACCTATTTCAACCTCCTTGCTACCTTGATTTGTGAGTTTGCTGTCCTCTCCTTCCACCATCACACCACCTCCTTCTCTTGTCGCCAATTCTGCTCTAGATCTTGCCCTATCAATCATTGGTTTGATGATGATTGCAAATTTGCCCACGACCTTGTTCGCCGTGCCTTCTCCTCTCATGACCATTTGTTCCCCCAGCTGAGACTTTCCTACCGTCACCTCTTTCGCCATAAGAAACGTCTATTCTACCTCTCTTAGTGCAAATTCCTCACTGCCTCCCTTTGCCAGTCCTCAAAACACTTATGGTGTACCCTTTCTCTTCGACCCTCCCTTACCCATTCCCCATCCCCCTCCTCTACCCTCGCCTCTCTAGACTTAGGCTCATTGGTGTCTTACACTTGCACCCTCTAAAACATCCCTAGCTAACCCCCATTTCATCTCACCCCTCTTTACCATTACCATCTCTTCGTCTTCACCAACATTTGTGAGGTTGTCAGATCCATGAGAAGTGGTAGAGCTGTCGACGAGGAAGGGTTCCAGGTGGAACTCTTTAAACTTGGTATTACAATTTTAGGTTCTTTCTTTAGAGTGCTCTTTAACAGAGAGGTTTGCACTGGCTTCCCCCCCTCTTGGTTGCAGCACATTATTCACCCAATTGACAAGTTGGCTTCACCTTGGTAACTACAAGACCATCATGGTTGGGCAAATGTTTGCCAAATTTTATGCTACTGTCTTTCACACTATTCTCTACAGAGAACTTGATAGATGACATCTTTGTGCGAGAGGTTAGTCTGGGTTTAAAGCAGATTTTCATTCTATGGATCACATCTTGACTCTTCGTGCTATCATTGAGGAGGTTCGCCACCTGTCAATAAAGTCTATTGTTGCTTCGTAGATTTTTACAAAGCATTCAATTCCATCCGCCATGCCACTTTGTTTCAGAGACTTAGAGACATTGGGATCTCAGAGGTCGTTTTGATAGCTACTATAGGGCTATATGAGGGTGTGGTCTGTCCATTCTAGACTCAGCAGGGCCTCTTCGATACCATCTAGAGGACTATTGGAATGAAGTAGGGCTGCCCACTCTCCCCCACCTTATTCTATATCTACATTGACTAGCTGGAGGCTTTCCTTTGGGACACCTTGCTCCTTGATGATGGTTGCTATTTGCACTAAGTTTTGATTTCCATACTTCTTTTATTGATCATGTTGTTCTTTTGGCTTCCTCTGTTGAGGGCTTGTAACTCCTCTTGGACAGTTTGTATTCCTTTTGTGACTTGAGAGTTTGAGACAACTCACAGTCAACTTGTGGAAGACTTGGGTCATGGTCTTTAATTGCTTGAAGATTTCCCATTTGCACTTCTTTCAGGGGGTGGATCTTGAGATTTCATCCAATTACACCTACCTAGGCATCCAATTCTTTGGTCTCTAGTTCAGCATGAGATTGGCCATGCAGCCTTGAGGCAACAAGGGCTTGGGCTTCCTTGCTCACCCTTGAGAGATAGTGCTTTCCTCACCAGTTTCAGGACACCAGGTCCAAGATATCTCTCTTGGATTCTTTGACTAGGCCGATTGTTTTTATATGGCTCTGTTGTTCGGGTGTCTTCTCTCCTTGTTGCGAACTAGGCTCCTATCGAGTGGGTCTAGGCCATTGTCTTTGAAATACCATTAGATGTCACCAATATACACCCACAAGCATCATTTTGGTCGAGTTTAGGGCTCACTGCTTTAACCTTGGAGCCATTTTTGATTTGACCTGGTTTATTCATTAACTTGGGGGTTTTGCAAACTTAGTAGAGAGTTGTCACAAATATCCTTACTTGGCTTGTCACTCCTCTAAAGTGAACTTAGTGTGCCGATCCCACTAGTAAGGCCTGTTGCTAGTTTTCTTAGGCCATTGCTCTCCTAGTCTTTATGGACATTGATATTCACCATTTGCCTCCCTTCTAATACTCTTTGGATGCTCCTGCTCACCTCCTCCTTAACGAGTGGGAGTTGAGCGAGATTATAAGGATGGACATCTATAGGTGGTATATCCTCATGACCTGGATTGATCTTGGGGAGAAGGGGGTTTGTCCCTGGATGGCCTTCTATGTAGAGCACTACAATTTAGGATGGTTTCATCATGCGCCCCTCTTATGTCGATCGCACTATCCTGATGGCCTGAGTACTCCTCTGGGCTTCCTTAGAGTGTGTTCTCATCATCTTCGTAAATAGATCAACCCCCAGATTGACAGAGATGCTTGGATTTGCTAGCTTTGTGATCTGGGTGTGGCCGAGATGGAGTTACATTTCCTATTCCACTATTCCATTTACAATGAGATTCGTGGGAGATTCCACTATTTGTTCAAAGGCTGCCAATCTTTAGCTTCCTTCTTCAGTTACACCTATCAACGATGCCTATATGTAGTCTACCACATACATTAGCGCGATCCAACTACAATAACTTTGGGGCTCACAATGAGTCCCCATCTTTGAATGGTGTTCTATATTGCTTTCCAACCTGATAAATTCCTTAAACTGGTGATGCTAAGTTTAAATCTCAGTAACCCAAGAACTAGGTCCTCCCAAACAAGCTAAGTAAGATAGCAAATGTTTAGATCACCATACAATTAACGTCAGACACCCGATGAAAGATGGTTTAGTTGCAAATGCATGCTCAAGAAAATCACCCAAATCCACAAGTATGTACAAACCATGATTGTCAATGGTAACATCTGCAATAGTGTGAGTCACACAATTGTAACATGCTAAAAATTCATACTAAATTAATGTATTCGAAATATCTAAAAATAACATTTCTTTTCAATTAACATGAAAGACAGTTATAACTACCTATGCATGGATATCGTTTTCCTTTCCATTTATACTTAAACAAGTAAATGAGTAGCTGAATCAACTGCCTTAATCCAAATAAATAGAACCCAACCATTTTATCTAACTATATTACTTAATAGAAAATGCAAAGCATAAATATAAAGTAAAGTACCCAAATTTCAGATGTTTGCATAAGGACTTTGACATTGAGTTGTACAAGCCTTGGCTACCAGAGGAGAGGAGAAGCATTGCCATGGGTTTAACCTCCTAATCGTGGGAACTTAGTATCCCTACATAATCTCTTCCGAGAAAGGCCCTCCCTACCTTGGGGATTAAGCTTGGGGCACCATTGTCCAACCACTGAGCATCCTGGTGTTAGAGCGCTGGCTAAACTATCAGCTAGGCTTAGGATACCTTCCATACACCTATCTACCAACTATTAACACCTTGGCCTCTAGTTATCACAACAACAAGCATGCCACTAACCTACCTTGGCCAAGGACTTGCGAGGGCACTATATCCCTGATCATCCACTCCTCGACTTGACAACAAGACTACACTAAGGACTATCATGATCTGACACGGGTTTTAAACAAATCATAATTACTTGTTTTGAGTTATTGATGGTTCTTTTCTTTTATCATGCAGAGATAGACCATAGCTCACCCTTTATCTCGACCATGCTGGTCTTACTGGATGATTCATTGGGTGGATGTGTGAACATTTGTAATCAAAGCCAATGTTTTTGCCAAACTAGCCTTGGCATTTATAAAAGAAGTCTAAATGTTTAGACATTTATTTGTATAGACAATACATCTGCCATTTTGGCATTTGACATAACAAAAGATAGCTAAATGCTAAAGCATTTATTTGCACAGGCAATACATCTGCCTTTCTGGTGTTGACATAATAATAGGTAAATGAATATTAGAGCATTTACACGCAACTAATGCATTAGCCCTTCTGGCACTAGCATTATAAAAAAGGTAATTGAATTTAGAAAAAAACACTATTTTGAATTTGCAAAGTGCTATTTCTTATCGCAAGAAATATATATTCAAATATCCTTGTATAAGTTTATACTCCAGTATTCATAATCTTGGAGAGAGAGCTTCTTAAATGAGAGAATGCTACAGTTCTAAATCATTCTTATTGTGTGTGCAAAATAAAGAACAATGGTTCATAACACACGACCATTGGTTCAATGTGGCCAAAAAAACAAATACTAATGTGGGCCACCCAACAAAATAATATAAGGCTGATGGAAAACATTATAGAAATATAGCCGCTCAAGATGAATGATAAACTATTGCCAAGGAATAATATCAACCCACGTTATTTACCTTAGTATAATAATATCATGTACCACCTACCTATACTTGTGTATCTAACGTGTACGTCTAATATTATGTCGATGTATATATACGTCTTATTCTAATTCACGCATAAATACACGTATGTGTGTGTCTGTGTGTATATGCAAGCATACATAGATAGTATGATACTATTGTATTAAGGCATGGCAATATCACATTAAGCTCTAAGATCATCAAATATAAGGTAACATATTTTAATTAAATGTTTAGTGATCCTTTTTTTTAAATAATGCATATTTATTGATTGGGTAGCTCATGGTAGTCCCTAGTATATTCTTCCTTGCCTAGTCGCTCTTTCCCTTGGCCTTGGTGGTTAGAATCCATACTTGTCGACTCGTAGGTGAAGTGGTTTCCCATGCCCAATTCCTTTCTTGGCAATGCTTTGCCCCTTTGACTTTCTCTTGCAAGAAGTTCTCCACAATAATATCATATTACTCAAATTATCATAATTACTATAACAAATTATTAATCATAAAACATCATATCGGCTAACTACCATTGCACTTCCCATGAATGAATAACCAACTTTCCAATATTTCAAGATAACAATATAATAACATCATATTGACTAGCTAACATGTCACCTTCACATGAAATCATAACAATTTACCATCTTACCATTTCACATTATTACAACTAATTTTAACAGCCAACTGACTTCACATGAAACTCAATGGCTATATGAGCAATTTCAAATTAGGCAGAAATTGGATGTAACAACAATTAACAATTGAACACTTGAGAGAAGATTTAGTTCCATACTGGGAATGTAGTACACATATCTAGAAATATTAGATTCCTCCCACCAAACTTTATTTGCATTAATTATACTGATGAGTGAAGTGTCGAGAGGCACTAGAATCTATGTACCGAGTAAAAGACTTCACATGATAAGTAGGACATTTATTCATGGAAGTATAAAATGTAGATTCTTTCTACGTTGAGTGCTTTGTGACATTGGCCTTAGGCTAAAACCCCTCCTTGCTTCTGCTGTTGTGAAGCTGTTTGATTCTAATAGTCCTTTATTTAGTCCCCAGATTTGTGGCGATAGTTATACTGACTGATTGGAAACTTTTTGCTGAGCTGATTAAGATCTTCCTTTATCCTTGTGAAAGGTTTTGGTTGCAAATGCATGTTATGAGGAGGAAGAAGTTTCAACACTGTTAAACTATTGTTTCGAACAGTCCTGGAGACTTGGTGCACAAGTTTGAAAAGTTTAAGTCAACAATAGTTGTAGTAATGTTGAGCGTTTCTATGAAGTGCTCGTAGGATTTAGGTAGGCTCTTTAGGGTTATGACTACCATATCCACCTCTTCCAGTTTTTGACCAATGGCCTCTAGCTGATATCGATTGTCCTTTATCTTTGTCAGTTTCTCTTGTAAGGACGTATGTTCGTCCATTGTGATGATAGAAAATAGCTAGTTCTTAAAGAAGATTACACAACTATTATCTGATGTCTCATTGAGATCCTTCAAAATAGTCAAGATCTTTGTAGTTGTTAAGTCAGATGGCACTTGTGGCAGCTAATCATGAGACTTTGAGAGTTTGATAAGCATGATTGCTTATTGGTTGTGCTTGTCAAACTTATCCCAATCTTGTCCAACTCTGGTAGACAAGACTGTTCCCCAGACATGAGTTCGTCAAGGTGAATGCTTGAAGATAGTCATCATGTTCTCTGCTTCTATGTGTTGTAATTTTTGTTGAATCCCTTAGTGCCTTCCAACATTATGTTGGTCAAGGATGCCAAGGATGCCATTGTGCACACTTTCTTAGGCCACAAAAAATGAGAAGTTTTGAAGAGGCAAAAACTTGATTATGAAATTTGAGTCAGAAATCCCAATGTAGGAACAAAGGCAGTTTCAGGTACAAAATTAAAAAAATCTGAAGTATGGTTGGCACAAATTTTAGTGTACAGATGTTTGACAGACAGAAAATTCTGTCGAAGACATATACATCTTACACTGAAAACCCATAATGAATATGTAGGTTAAATATTAATTCAACCAAAAAATCAAAGAATTTTGAGAAAAACCCTAGTTTGCAGAAAATAAAATATGAGAACCCTATACATAGAATCAATGGCACAAAACAAGCAAGAAAAGCAGAATACGGACCAATATTTGCTAGAGAATAACCAGGAGTAGCACATTTTAGAAAAAATACAGTTGTAGCTGTCTTTTGCAAGAAATGAGAAAATCCTAGCTGTTTTAAACCCAAAAAAGGTTGATAAACAAAGAAATTGTAGGAAAAATCTTGCACGAGCCATCAAACACAAAAAAACCACTTAAAATGGGGTTTGCAAAGATGACGTTTTGAGTAATCCCATCGGTAACAAAACATTGTCTACAACAAATGAGTTCATGTTTGTGGGATACAAAGCTACAAAGAGAAAATGTGACCTCAAACACAAAAAGAAACCCATGACCAGTGACCATAAACAGGTGGAGAATAATGACCAGAAGAAAACACAAACATTTTGAAAAAAAATATGGTTGAGTAAAAGAAAATTAAAGTTTAGGGTATTTGAACACCCATGAATTGCATGATGAAGTAACTCGAAAAACCATGCTCTCAATTTTCAAATGAAAAAACCATGTTGCAAAAAAATGAATCTGTTTTCCAAAAACTAAAAAAATTTCATTCAAACTTCCTTGGAAAAATGAAAAATTGTATTTTTTTTTGCTTTGATACAATGTTTTCATAAAAACTTGAATGAATTAAATTGTGTTACAAGATTCAAGATTGGCAGATTAATGGATTTCCGGATGATTGATTGATTAACAGAGGAACAAATGCGTTACTTATAAAGAATTACAAGGATGTTGTTTCTAAAAGAAACAACGTAGACTGAAGACAAAATTAGAAACAAAATTGAAGACAGGATAGGAAACATTCCTATCTGGACTGAAAACAAAAGAGACATGATAGGAAACATTCCTATCTAGACCGAAAGACGGACTACAGACAAGTAGTTGACCATTATAGAAAGTATTTAACTAAGGAGATAATAAAGATATTAAAGATATTATCTTAATATCCAACCTTAATGATTAACATACAGATGTCGGAACATTTTGTGATAATTGAGACCCTCCCTGGATCTATAGAATGCTGAAACCAAGAAGCTTTGCTAGAAGAGCACTATGACTCAAAACAAATTGCAATTACAAAACTTCATTTTTGTGAAAAAAACAGCAAAACCCAAAATCTCATGCAACCTTTGCCTATTATAGACAACATGAAATGATTTTTCAGGAGAAAATCAACAAACCCGAAAAAAGAAAAACAGATTCCGAAGGCGAAAAATGCAGCTTCACCTTGATCAGGAAGCTTGACAACTTGTGCTGTTGGCTGGGAAGCATTTTGCCTTGCTTGGGCAGCCAAATGTTTTCGGCACTCGAACTTCACATGGCCAAACTTGTGACAGTAATTACATTGTACATTTTGCTTCGTAGAGCCATCCAGGGATCGAGTAGAAGGTTGATGCTGGAAAGGCTGAGAAGACTGATGGTTGCCGATGTTCTTCTGAAAGGATTTTGCAGCAAATGCCTCCTCTGAGGAGGTTGTAGAAGCACTGCTGCCAAACTGTTGTTTCCAACGATCCTGTTGCAGAAGTTTGGTGCATAATTCTTGAAACTTCAGATCAACATTAGTTGACGTAATGTTGAGTGTTTTTATGAAGTGCTCATAGGACGATGGTAGACTTTTTAGAGTGATGACTACCATATCCTCTTCCTCCATTTTCCAACCAATAGCTTCGAGCTGATCGCGGATGTCCTTAATCTTTGTCAAATGCTCTTGCAAGGACATATGTTCATCCATCATAATGGAGAACAACTGATTCTTTAGAAAGAATGCCCAACTCTTGTCAGATGTTTCATGCAGCTCCTTCAGATATTTCCAGATTTCTGCAGCTGACTTGTCGGAAGGAATTTGCGGTAGCTGATCATCAATAACAGAGAGCTTAAGAAGCATAACAACCTCTTGATTGGGATCATCAAACTTGTCCTGTTCTGCTTGGTGGGAGGTTGGACGAGTCTTTGTGCCTAGAACAAGCTCATCCAAACGACGATACTCGAAGATGGTTAACATGCGTTGCTTCCAGTGTTTATTATTGCGGCCATTGAATCGTAGACTGCCCTCCGACTTTAGATTAGTCAAAGATGCCATTTCGAAGAATTCAGGTACAAACTTCAAGACTGAAATTCAACAGACATAGATTTCAAGGCAAATTCCCAGCTGACCCAGAAAAAATCAGAGAGTGACCCATAAGAGAACTCAAAAAACCAAGAAGGAATATGCTGTTTTTTTTGGATTTGTTGGCTCGAAAATCGAGGCACCTAGAAAAAACAAACAACCAAGTTGAGATCTCGAAAACCCTACCAAGAGTTTGCAAGCAAAAATTTTTTCCTGATCCAAAAGTTAGGGTTTCGAGCAAAATACCAGTCGGCTGCAAAAAACTCCAAATAATGGTAGTTTAGGGCACGTAGAGGGTTGGAAAACGGACATCCAAATACCACAAGATGATTTTGATCAGAATCATGAGTCCCCTACAAAAAATGCGAGTTGAATATGTGTTTTTTTATGCCATGATTTTCAAGAGGAAACAAGCCTCGATTGGTTGTAGATATGAGTGGTAGGGAAATTGGAAATGGATGTTGTGAGTTTGCAGATATGAGCAGAGGCGATCTGATGGAGGGTTTGCAAAAAAAGCGAGCAGCAGAGATGTGGCTTGAATTTGCGATTTGTTGCCAAGGAAATCGGCGATTTCTTAAAAAATGGCCACAATTTTTTTCAGATGTTTGATAAAATGATTTTGGATAATAAACCCTAGCTTGAGATTTCTTAGGCAGAAAACCCTAGGCGGGTTTTAGAGAAAATCGACTGAAATTTTTTTGAAAAAAATTTGAACAAATAATTTCAAGAAGAAATTATAATTTTTTTTCAAAAAAATTTAAGTATTAGCTTTGATACCATGTTACAAGATTCAAGAATTGGTAGATTAACAAATTTTCGGATGATTGATTGATTAATAGAGGAACAAATGTGTTTCTTATAAAGAATTACAAGGACGTTGTTTCTAAAAGAAACAATGTAGACTGAAGATGAAATTAGAAACAAAACTGAAGACAGGATAGGAAACATTCTTATTTGGATTGAAGACAAAAGAGACAGGATAGGAAACATTCCTATCTAGATTGAAAGACGGACTAAAGACAAGTAGTTGACCATTATAGAAAGTATTTAACTAAGGAGATAATAAAGATATTAAAGATATTATCTTAATAAATTGAACGATCAAACGATCATTTTCAGTGTAGGAAGATGATGTTTCCATTATGAAACAATGATAAACTTAGAAGCTATATAATATTTACAGAATCTACAATATTGACCATTTAATGAGAAATAATAAAGATATTATTCAAATTTCTAATATATTGGAAATTTATTGACATTAACACAATTTTTTAGGAAATTTGCTCTTTGTAGAGCTAGGGTCTTCCCTTATGTAGCAAAACGGCTAGTGTACCTTACAAGAATCATGCTAAATGACAAATAGTTGACATAATTTTGATTTACTTTTCAAAAAAGCTTTAATATTCTTTTTATGTTAAATTATCTTTCTTTGTATAAGCTTTGAGTGGTACTTTTTGTGTTGTATCTTTGATTTGATTAGTGATGATCTATTGCAATTTATTTGATGACACATTTTTATCCTCCATGTGTTGGTCGTTGACTGTTAACAATTGCTTCAACTTGCACATCAAATAGTTTGTGTTAAGAAGTAAAGTCCACACCTCAACTCTTATGGGTGGTGGGGTGAGGCAATTGTGCATAAATATAATTAATTCCAAACTCATTAAATTGATCACCAACAATTAAAATAATAATGCACAATAACAAGAAACCATACACCATAACATATTGATTTTTGTTCTCGAGGAAAACCCACTAGATGTTGTACTTAATATAAGTTCCCTCGATGCATTTAGTACATTTGTCCCTGTTAAAGGACAAACCCTTGTTAGGAGACCTTGAAACCTTGTTAGAAAGTTTTAACCCTGTTATGAGTTGATAAGAAGAAAAGGCTTACTATCTGAACACACTGCTTAAAGGAGTAAAGGTTAAACCACCTTTACTTCTGGATTACAAATCCAAGAAATGTGAATTGACTAATCGGCTTAGTTGCCAAAATAATTCCTTTGATGTCCACTAGGAATGATGAATTCTATTCATACCTCTTCTCAAAGCATCTAACAATATCTCAACTCTGCTTTGACAATCCAACATCAAGGCTTACATATGTACATATCATTCCATACTTCACAAATGAGGAAAATAACCTTTATACCAATTACAAATAATCAATTAGGTTGGCCTGATAGGGCTTTCCCAATGCATAATTAAATACATAGGACCATGCTAAGGCATACATGCCTTCTTAAGAAATTATACAATCATTACATGAAGTGTTCCGCACGCTACAATACATATTTAACACTTGCCAATAATAATCAACACATTACAATGCCTAGTTGGCTGCTAGAAAAATATATTGTGTAATGCCCCACCCAAAGATCCTTGGAACAAGGATAAATATAAGCCAAGATAATTTCTTTTTTAACGAGTATGGATGCACATGACATACAACATACAAGGATCACAAAGATCGCAACAGAAGACTAAACAAACATCCAAACACCAAAGTATCTCCAAATGCCACTATTGACCAAAATGACTAACCACAGAAGGACGCAAATGGTTCTGAATCCGAAAAAATTCCGAATTCAAAATGCAATTCCAAGGTATTCAAGAACACCGTATAGGGTATCAGAACACCTTCGAAAATTTTTCGGTCAAACCAAAAAGTGCTCGCTGTTCGCTCTGACAGGGTTTTCCAAAACCTAGGCAATACTTTAAATCAGTACAATGCGATACTTTCTTGTATCGTATGACCTTTCTAATGAAGGAGTGCGATACTTTTAGGGTTTTGGCGACACTTCTTCTGAAGGCATACGATACTACACAAGTATCGTACGACCTTTCTCCAATGGGCGTGCGATATTTCAAAGTATCGCACGATAGAGTTTATATGGGTGTGTGATACTTTCCAGTATTGCACGATTCTTCTTCTTTAGACGTGCAATACTTAAAAGTATTGCCTGATGCATGGTCGCCTAGGGAAAGCAAGAAATGCACAAAGGCAAACACGAGCATAAAACAAAAGAGAGAACCTCCACACCGGGGAGTACCTGATCAACAGTTGAGGCATAGACACTCGAAACAATAAGTACTAGATGGAAACTGCATCTAACCATCTAACATAGCAGTGAAGGGAAAGTACAAAAGGTAACATCACAGTGTACTGAAACCACATCGCAATGAACTGAAACAACGAACTAAGTGTGCAGGTCCTCCCAACCGTAATAACATCATAAAACCTCAAAGGTCTTACCCATCCCCCGTGCGTAACATCCCAAACTACCAACTAGATAGTTAGAGCTATCTTATAAGGATGTCACTACTAAAGCTTAAAAACATCATAAGAATAGGAAATCTAACATGCTAAACCAAAAGCAATGGATACTCCAACTAAGTAGATGACATCATCTATTGTATGCTAAATATCTTAATAAGGGAATGCGTCAATAAACTAACATCATCTAAACATGATATACACGCATTCTAATGAAAGCATAAATCACAAGAAGACATACTCCGGAACCCAAAGTACTAAGTGAAAACATCTAGCAATGGTTGTACTGGGATAATAGAGCGTCTCTGTACACTGGTCCCCAACAGTGGTGAAGCTAGCTACGCCTCCCAACCACATGAAACCGGTAGGTCCACTCTCGCTGTGTTGATGGAGATAATGATCCAACCACAAACACGCTCAAAGCAAATGTCCATGGCTAACACCCACGCCAAACAATAATGATGATTGAAACCAAGATCAGAGACAATGCATAAACTATAGGTCCTGGTTAGACACTCAATGGGCTATTATGTAGAGGCTAACATCATGGAGATTCACTTGGCATCGAAAAGCCTAAGCTAGTATTGACAGCTCACACTTCCCAATGGAAGGAGCACATCCTGAATCTTTTTATTATCTTAGTTTTATTACCACCCAATATTTTATTTAGTTATCATTTGATTAAAGCTCCCTCTACCAACCTATGGCGCCATGATTGCCAAGCTGAGAGATAGAAGCCCCCTCCATATGCTACCCTACGCTACCCATGTTCATCCAATGATGAGTGCCCATAGGCATGCATATTCCCAACCCAACCCCAATGATCATAACATTCAAAAGTACCACAAAAGATTGGGCCTTGCAAGTCACTCGACAAATGTACGCGTACGTACTTGTGTGTGGCGCACCACCATCATGAAGATCATAACACGAGGACTGGATGTGAAGACAATGCAAAAATACACTCAACTGAAAAGAAACTTGGGAGGACGGATGCAACACACATCTCAATGCAACATAAAAGTGCTACAATGGTCGGACTGACATCCAAACGGATTATCCAGGTCCACAACCAAACCCATGCTAAGAAAACCTGAGAAAATAGGGCGACACACAAAACGAGGTAAAAATCCCAAAATTGGAAAATCTTCGAAATTAAAACCCATTTGGTCTTTGGGCACAAAAGTCCCAAAAATCCAATAAAATTTGGGTTCAGACACTGTATGCAAAAATAGCCAGTATAATGGCACGAAACCCTAAACCTTCATCCCAAAAATTGGGAAAACGTTCATACTCGACGAACTGGATAGAACAAACAAACAAAAACGTAGGGGAACACTAGTTCTCAACCTCCAGAGAAACAACTACCAAAAACAGATACAAAATCTGAGCTAAAACAAGAAAATGGGAGAGCCCTACCTGATATCAAAAGGGGTAAAATGTGAATCAATCTAATAAAATAATAATCCCGCGTGAGCAGCTGAAAACTGCAGCAAAGCAAGGTCTCCTTGAGCCGGATCCAATGAGACTAACCTTGCAAAGATCCCATGCCCGAAGCTCTCACAACGAACAAAAAATGCAATCCCTCAAAGAAGGATTTCAGAAGAAAATCTCTCAATTTTGTATTTTGCAAAAGTGAGAAGTGAGGAATTAAATTCCTCTTTCCATACTTATTCACTTTTCGAGTGAATAATCAATTTGGGCAAATAGCTAGTTAGACTAGCTAGACTCCAAATCAACCCAAATGAAAATAGACTATTCTTGGAAATAGGAATTCATCTAAGGCAAAGCTGCCAAAAATTAAATTTATAAAATTTAAAGCCCAAACACCCAAAATCACAGAAATTTTCTTAACAACTTTCGCGACAATGCGAATCTCTAAATGCAAAGACACGCTTACAAGTCTAGTCACATAATGCAAATGAGTTCGGATTTAATAATCACCAAAAGGTTTAATTAAACAATTAAAACAAGGATACGTCGACCATACAGGGACGACATTGGTGAAATGTAAATAGTTGAATCACTAATTCCATGTGCCATTGATAGGGATATAATTCCTGCACATTAAACACATGATCAAGTGCAATTGCATATAATATCATAGCCGAAGCAATAAATGCATTAAATGACTAATTTAACCATTTATTCAATTTATACCTAAATAATCCATTTACATCACTCACTTCCGCACAAAGAAAAATGAATCAAGAATGAAGTAAATCACCATAGCATAAAATCCATCACATAACATAATTAGAGATATGTCCAAATACCAGATAACCAGATATCGTCATAGACCTACTGTCATCTCAAAATAGCATCAACATGCAATATGATAAACTGAACAACATAGCAGTATAGCATTTAAGATACTGAAATCAAAGTATAACATCCGACCCTCAGGTCATCTCAAAGTACAAATAATAAGAGTATCAAGTATCTCTCGAATCAAAATAAGCAAGGTACAGACTGCAAACACGAGAGGCACTGCATATCGCATGTTACACATCAATGACCTTTCTAGAACTAATTAAATGGTCCACAAATCTGAACATATGTGCACCAAACAGTCTTCTATCATCTTCTATGCTTGCCAACATTAATTCTTGCTTGCAATCAAGCTACAAGCAAAATACTGCAACTACCTTTGACTTAAATCTCTGCCCACTGGTCTGCTACCAGTCTTCATTAAATCATTTGTAACTCAACCAAACAATCACATAAAGTACAATGACCATAGACATGATGTGTACTCCTCCATCAACACAAATATAAGCTCACATATTCAAAATTACCAATCACTGTCTGTACTGAACTTATCAATGACCTGCAACATGCAAAATCTGAGTCTGTCAGCAACCTCAGAACATATGTTGACATTAATGATAAAACCCATCATCAATACAATATGTCTGCTACTTGAACAAACACTCTAAGTGCCAACAACCTTTCCTAATCCCAACATTATACCATACAAATGTAAATGGTGGTAGAGGCAATAACCATTAGAGGGTTC
Organism: Cupressus sempervirens; assembly: GCA_028749045.1. Lineage (NCBI taxonomy): Eukaryota > Viridiplantae > Streptophyta > Pinopsida > Cupressales > Cupressaceae > Cupressus > Cupressus sempervirens. The sequence goes on from CM053783.1 coordinate 392,702,970, forward strand.
TCTAAGTGCTTATTGTTACAAGCTAGAGTTTGTTAATGTTTAAAGATTATATTATGCAAATGTACTAACATTGCCATTGTTATAGGTGTGTTCCAAATGCAGATTTGAAAGTCATATAGATATGAGAGGAGACATGTCTTATGATGGTTTAATCATTTACTTAATAATAATATATTAACAAAAATAATAATATGTATACATACATACATACATACATACATACAATAATATATGTTATTTAACATGGATAAGTATACATAGGAAATGATGATTTACTAATAACAATACTGTATCTCAGGTCAAATCAATCTGACTGAAGCTACAACCTTAACACCCTCTCTTAGCTAGGGAGGATTTGTAGAACAAATTATGCTCTCAAGTATATGAAGAGATATCATCTCAGTACAATATTCCTGGAATGACATATTTAAGGATATCAACATAAATCCATCAACTTAGATGTTATCTTTCAATATACTCTGAAGTACGATTCAACAAGAAATATCAATCATATGATATTCATCATACATATATTCTTTTGGTATGTGCACTGGCATCAAATCCATGAAGCCTATCAAAAGAATATGTTATATCCTAGAATGATACGAGTTATCTGATTTCCAACACTTCGAGACAACAACTTAACAAGAAATCACAATGTCATGGTCTCTATCATGACAATTATCATGATCTTCGGCACTCAGGGACAACAACTTAATGAAGTTTGATCATGATATGTTTGTTATCATGACTTCCAGCACTTTGGGACGACAACTTAATGAAGTCAGATCATGGTACATTTGTTATCATGACTTCCAACACTCTAGGACAACAACTTAATGAAGTCAGATCATGATACATTTGTTATCATGACTTCCATCGCTCTGGGACAACAACTTAATGAAGTCTGTCATGATAACAGGTCTACCATTTATAAGATCGTCACCTTACAATGGTTACCTTCTGGTTATATATGTCAATGAAAGATCGTCACCTTTCATTACACATCATATGCAAAATAGTGACCACCATGAACCAAGTCAGAGGGTGGTACAAGGGCTTTCACCTCAATTCTCTCTCATAGATAAGAATGCATTACAAGGAAGTTCACTTCGAACTTTTCCCTTATAGAGAAGAGATCACACTTCAAATTTCTCCCTTTGAAAAACAATCCTGGGAAGTCAAGTCCTCTAGTTACTCCCTTAGAGCTCTCTTTGCCTAAGGATGCTTGTCGAACTCCCTCTGAATTTGATATTGATCTTCCTGACTTTTTGGTGATAAGTCATTACTTCTGCATGATTTACACAAGAGGAGGCTCATAATCTCAAGCACTCACACAATTTCTAGACTCCCTATGAGTATCAATCTTCTAAGCTCCTGCGTTGCCTTTGAAGAAGTGTCATACTCCCTCTTAATGTGGAAGAATAGTCATAATCTCAATCATCAAGAATATTCGCTTAAAGATCTTCACTTTATCCAGTCTGGTCATTAGATGACTAATGAATTGTAGATCACAACTTTTTCCGAGCTACTGTCATAAGATTGAATTTGCACAATATTTTGGTAGCATGTGTAAAGTACCAAACTTCTTTTCCTGCAAGAACATCCTCAGACATAAAGGAAAAGATCAAGGCAAATAGCTCTTAATAGTATGTATAGAAACACAAATAGATAAATGTAATACTCAAAGATATGAAATACTTATCTGCACCTCAACATCTTTGATGTAAATCCTCCAATGAAGGTCCATATGCATCAAATCAGAAAATGCCTTAAATGGGGAATGAAACATTGGTTAAGGTAATTATTCACCCCACTCAATGTAAAATTCCCACTCCTATATCATTGTTCCATTTTAGATTTCTTCAAATATAGAAAACTTTCTTTCTTATATATTAGAACCTTAGTCTATTTTCATTCCCAACCATGAAGCTCTCACTTTGTACGTTTGTCCATAGAACTATTATACAACTTATTATAATCCTCTCATCCTTCCTATTTGAATGTATTTTATCTTGCTCTTATATATATCTCAACGAAAGGCTGGGATCCCTAATTTCCATTGAAATTTGCTAGTAAGGATCATAAATCTGAATCCAATTTCCAAATTAATATATTGACTTAGAAAACTTAATACCTAGAATATCCATTACTCACTGAGGAGTAATAAACTTATTCATCAGAACCATCCCCATCTCATATATTGGTTATATTGTAGATGTGTGAATAGCTTGGTAAGACTTCCAATCATTACCTCTCTATTGATATTTAGGCGTGGGCCAATTACTCTTCTTATATTGCTATATATATGTTCCCATTATCATTTCTACTAATATTAGATTTTACACTTCCTCAAATATTATATTATTAATATGCAAATAATTATTTTTTTAATTTGTCTCACGATGGGTACGTTGCATGCTCTTTTTCATTCATTTCCCTTTGAAATAGTTTGCTTAATGCATCTTTCGTCACCCTTTATAATGCATCCCTTGTTGTGCTTTTGCGATGGGTACTATATCTCCATTAGCTATGCATTAAACATCCCATCTGCTATCTCTGGAAATTTCTAACATGTCTTTGTTGACCATTACTAATTTGATAATAATTTGTAGTGAAACCTTTCTGTCTAAACTCTTCCTTCTTAGGTATCTACATACTTTGTGATTCAATATATTTTTCCATGTAATACGTCATTACACAGGCGGCTATATATGTGGATTTGTTTAGAGACGTTTTTAGACTAGGATTATCGATGTGGCCTGCCTTTATGCCACGTGTTATCTCTTTCTTATAGGTCTGATCTTCATACTTCAATTACTTGCAAATATATGCACCATTCTTGTTTCGTATACAAAGTCCCAACAACCTTGTTGAATTCCTGTTTACTGCAGTGTTACGTAGGAATGGTATTATGTGTCCCATGCATTTTATTGATTATCTAGAGATGAATAATCTTCCATGTATTTTCTTTTCCCCCTACATTCTGTGATTTTGAATGACTATCAAATGGTATGGATCATTGAGGTATAAATTTCCTACACAAATCCTTTGATTTTTATTATTGCTGAACTTCCTCCAGAGTGTTGATCTACACTTCTTCAAAATGGTTTTTCCCTTTGGTATTACTTGTTGACTGTACATGTGATTTCCTCATGCTCGTGTTTTTGTGTTCTATCCTTAATTTTGTTGTTGACGGGACTATCTATTCAACTTTGCTAGGTGTTCTTTTACCTTAGTGGAACCAGTGCCCAACATCCTTAATAGACCTTTGAGATGTCTTCGACGCTATAAAGGATTACGATCTGGATAGTAGGACCAGCTATTATACTTGCTTTTGTGTATAATTCTCTTCTTTAATGGTAACTTCCATCATGATCTTTGCCATGTGGTTGAGGGTTGGCACAAATTTGCTACAACATTTTTTTTAAGCACAAGTTGGAGCAATGTATTAATCTTGTTTGTCATTTACAATTGAGCCGCCTTGGTTTACCTTTTTGCATGGCTCGACACTCCATACTTTGCAAGCAGTCTTTCACACATGTTTGACCACTGATTAGGGTTTGATCAAATTGAATAGTTCAATAAAAATATGATTGACCCTTTTCAAAGAATCACACAAATCTCATCTGGCATTCAGCTGTGGAAACATTGCATAGACAGATGTTAACTATGTCTCTGTAATGGTAAAACTCCTGCTATATGTCTCCAGAAGAGCCTGCCAAGATCACAATGACCATGGATTGGAATTAAAGGCTTATTGTCTCCCATCTCACTCCATTAACTTGACCTTGGATATTGATCTCCTCATCGAGCTGCACTTTGTAGTCACATGCCAATCTGATGTTCATCCAGTGACCAGTCACGTAGACACAGAATTTGTAGTATGATTTGTGCATTGAATAGGTAGTCGGAACATTGAAAACATTTTCATTCACATCTCATTTGCCCATATCAAACTCTTCCATATTTCCGCACCACTCCTTTTCTTCCACTGGGTGAATTTGCAATTAAGTTATGAAGCCTTTAAGATAAAATATTAAATACAATCGTTGCCTAAATATTTCAAATTTGATGGCTTTCAACTCTCAATAATTCCTCTACTATTCCATTGCCTTAAAACACTTGCATTTGCAGCCTAGCTCTGATACCATGTCAATGTTTAAAGATCACATTTTGCAAATGTACTAACATTGCCATTGTTATAGGTGTGTTCCAAATGCAGATTTGAAGCTCATATAAATATGAGGAGACATGTCTCAATGGTTTAATCATCATTTAATTAATAATGATATATTAAGAAAAATAATAATATGTATAACAATACACACACACACACACACACACACACACACACACACACACACAATAATATATATTATTTAACATGGATAAGTATATATAGGAAATGATGATTTACCAATAACAATAATGTATTTTATATCAAATTAATCCGATTGAAGCTACAACCTTAACAGAGTTGTCTTTGCACTAAAAGATTGCCCTGTCGATGCCCGATACAACCACTAGACTTATAAAGCACAGGAGGTGGTTAAGTCATGTCATGAATCTCGAAGGGGAACATTGGCGGTTAGTCCAACATATTCTACCCCCCCTCCCGCAACGATTCTTGAGGAGATTTGAACTTGTGACCAAGCTCTGATACCACTTGTTACAAGCTATAGTTGTCATTACACCAAAAGATTGACTTGTCAATGCTCGATACAACTACGACTTATAGAAAACAAGAGGCCGTTAAGCCATGTCACGAATCCTGAAGGGGAATGTTGGTGGTTAGTCCAACACTTATTAGTTTATTTTTTATATACCATTTGTAGGTAAATTGAACAACTAAAGGATCTATCTTGGTAAATACTTGGGGCTAACTGCGCAAGGTCGGTAGTCATTGAACATTGAATGAATGGTTGATACTTATACAGAAAATGATTTTACTTAAAAGCAAACAAATGAAAGAGGCCATTACCATTATAGGGCTATGCTTGTGAATGTGTTTCCCTTATTTTAAATTTGGGATTGTAGTGCTGTTCCAATATCTCTTTGGAATAGTTTAGTATGTCATAGATTGATTAAGCTAGTTCTTTATGTCAAGTTGCCAAACTGAAAATAAGATCAGTCCTTGGGTGTTCAATTTTGGGCCAATAGACAAAATCCATAAAATAAGAATGTTATTCAGAATTCTTGAGTGCATAATTGTGTTAGTTGTAACTAGAGAACCAAAGATGTTATCCAATATTGGCTTGGTTAGGGTACTCATAGATGCGTAAGTGTAACGTACCATTTTTACTAAGCTGAAAAAAGAGAACATATTCTAAGATTATAACTGAATATTATAATGGAATGACATAAAGAGTTGAAATTCATTACATCATATAGAAAGGAAAACTATTAACTGAATTCATTATACAAAGATAAGTAATCAGAATTTAAGTAGTGACTATATCCATTTCATATGAAAGATGTCTAATATAACTTCCATAACCAACTTCTATGATTATATTTTGGAAGAAACTAGTAATTTAACCATATTTGCAATTATGCACTTCAAAGTAACATAAAAAATATGTACAAGCAAAACATTAAGAATTCATACATGTAATGTAATAATTGTTGATGTGTTGTGCAAGCCTCGACATTTGGTGAACAGGAGCTTAACTTCTCAACCATAGAGCTTAACATATCTTCACACAATCTCTTATGAGAAAGACCCTCCCTACCCCAGATTTAAGCTTGGGGCACCATAGTCCTGCCATCGGAGCATTCTGGTGTTAAGAGTGTTGGCTAAGCATCAGACAAGGTTGAGGAACTCCTCCAACAACCTCCCCTCTGTCAGCTAGCACTCTGACCTCTAGTGATCAATTGTGGCAAGCATGCCTCTAATCTACCTCGGCCAAGGATTTAGATGGGCAAATGAACAACCTGATCACCACCGCTCGACTTGACAACTGAATATACTTTGGACAATCATGAGCTGACTTGGACTAAACAGTTCTTTTTAAATTGTCATGCACTTTAGTTACTGATTTACAGTTTGTTCTTGCAGTGCTACCTCTCCTCTTCACCCATTTATACTCGATTCTGTTGCTATGGGGTGCATCCTGGGAGATTGCTGGTAACTATGCGCTATTTATCAATCAAAATTTATATATACAAATCTGATTCTTATCTCAACTGGTATATGACTAATACCAGTGTACAAGGCAAATATATACGAAGGAACCATCCTTACGCAAAATGTACAGTATTATGCATTATACAATATTTGTTCAACATTCTTAATGGGACCATTTTGGATCATACTCTACGGGTCTGTATTAGCACCCAATATGCATGGATAAAAGAACTATTGTGTATAAAGGGGAACAGTGCTGATGCTTATCAGAATTCTTAATACATCTTGAGCCTTGGTTACAGCCAAGATACCTAACCAAGATCGTGGTTACACATTATCATAATGTTCCTTCATTCCATAGTGCAATTCAAAAAGAAAAGATGCATTGTAAAAGGCATAGCATATGAAATATGAAATAAGACATGCGAAAATGATATCATGACCTGAAATGCAACTTAGAATCTGTTGACATGATCTTATAACACAGCTCCACGCAGAATCATTGTCATAAGCGTTGCCAATACTGTAGTTGAGGCATGGTAGTATGATCTTGGAATACTGCTTGAAGGAATTATGGAGAAAGAGAAGAGCTTCGGTTCAGAGCAATCACGTGGAGAAGAAAATGAATTATCATTTTTAGTCCTCAGCTTCGGGGAGAGTAAAATAAGGCCTCCCATGGCTTCTTCGGTTACAAGAAAAGAAGCTCAATCAAGGCCAAACACCGGTTTATGAATGAAGCCATAATTAAAACATAAAGATTGTACTTTCTCATGGTTTATGTCATATATATATATTGTCATCAGGCTATTGAATTCTACCTATAGTTGACGTACACACACACACACACACACACACGTGTGTGTAATTTTGAGAGCACGTATAATTCTGTTTATTATTATATTGCCCGTGCACACACGCATATACGTATATATACATGTAAGTGCAACTTATAGATGTTAGCAAATAACATGGTGTCATTATATATATATAAAGTTACATTTGTTGACCATTCCAGTGTCTCATAAATAAAAGAAAGGTAATAGTTTCTCTCAAGATATTCAATTTGTAATATTTCCCTTGTTTTTAAGAATCGACCGAGTAGCTCATGACTGTCCAAGGTATACTCTGTTGCCTAGCTGTTAAATCCTTCACCAAAGTAGTTATAACCCATACTTGATGGTCTGACGGTGGACTAAATTGGTGCCCCATTCCTTAAATCCCATTTAGCAATGCTTCCCCCCTTTGTCTGCTCCTGCAACCAAAAATGCATATTTCCACAATGATAACATGTTCCTCCATTTAAATTGAAATATCAGCAAAACACAAGAACTGATGGCTGTCACACAGGCTAACCAACACTATCATTTATCTTAAAATATAAGCATTCGTTTTTTAGTCAAAATAACAATAATCAAGTAACAAGTCATTTTCACATGAATCAATTCGGTTAGTCATAACTTCCATTTCACAAGATCATGATATCTGAGAGTTTTTAACTAACCATTACAACGGCTATAAGATTATTTTAAAAGATAATTTTTTTGGGATGTAACAGTAAGGTTTGGATACTGTCTAATTTTACTTATGAGAATTATTACTTTCACTTTCCCTGGTACTAGCTACTTTTATAGTTTATATTATTTTTAAATGATTTTAACTTTGAACTTGTAATGTCACCTTACTTTTATAATGTGGTTTGATTGTAATGCTTACTGCTGATGTTGCTCACTTTCACTTTTCCTGGTACTAGCCACTTTTATAATTTGTTTTATTTTTAGATGATTTCAACTTTGAACTTGTTACATTACCTCACTTTTATAATGTGGTTTAATTGTAATGCTCATTGCTGATGTTTCTCACTTCACACATTTCTACGTAAATGAAATCTGAAAAGTAGCTGTTTTATATTGTAAAGCTCATAGCAGAAAACTGTATATTTTTGCAACAGCATTTGAATCTCATGCCATGTTCCTTGTTGTATTAGTTGTTATCTGTGTTCTTGACAACTGGCACCTACTTTGATCTCTATTTGCAGGCAGAAGCTCTGATGAATTTAGATTTGAAAAGAGCTGTAGTGTTACTTGTCCAGCAACGGAAGTTTATCCCACCATCTGATGTAGTTTCACAGTTGTTGAAGTTTGGCAATGATAAGACACACAGATTATACCTGCACGAATATTTGCATGCACTCTTTGAGACAGATCCTAATGCAGGGGAAGAATTCCATGGCCTTCAGGTAATATTTGTTTGTATTCAATAGTTTGGTTATGATGTTAATGTCTAGTGTGGTGATGAATAATTTTGTAATCTATGATATCATAACCTCCTTCTGTGCTGGTTGGTTTCATATTTGGGCTTTAGTTGCATAATATCATAGTTGGAAAGCTCCCACTCAGCAATAACTCACCATGCTCCAAAAAGTTTATTTGGGAAAACATCCGCCAGCTTTTCAAAAAAACTACGGAAAAACTTGAGAACCTAAAAAAATCTGCTTAAATTTAATAAAAAACAAAAAACACCTTTTTTTGCCTTTAATGCTGCTGTCTGTCACGCAGCTGAGTCGCAGCTAAAAACTTGCCGAGGTAAAAAATTGGCAAGTTTTTAGAAGTGCAGAGTTGTGATTTGATTAGTTGCTAATCGCCGATTATGCCAACCATGCATAATATACAACGTATATCTAAAAACTGTGGTATATCTAGTAGGTAATTAGGTACCAGGCATTTTACTGTGTGAGCCCAGGGGTGTTGAAGGCTCTTACAATATTACCTTGCAAGGTGGATAAGTGTTCAATGAATGAAAGATATGACATACCTGAGAAGGCCATAATGACTTCTGTACTATATTTTAGTATTTTGTTTAAAAACAATCTATCATTTGTTTCACATGGCAAGATTTCTGTGCATTCTCAAATTTATGTCAAAGTAAGGAGAGGCTAGCAATTGCAGCTTTTATTGATGCCACTGAGTTTAGATATAATTAATATCTCAGGTTTTGTGATGCTTATTTAGTAATGGTTGTTTGGGTATCAATCAATCAATTTCTGTCTTGTTTTTTGTCTAGTTCCCTTCCTTTCCTTGACCCTTCACCTTTACCCTGGATCCCTTTTGCATAGGAATGTAATTAACCATAAATCTCTTCATTTCATCCTTTTTTCCATAGCCGAAATCTTCGCAATCGTATTCCTTCTGGAAAACCACCTTCTGAATGAAGTGAAGGCCTGTGAGGATATTATACAGATTAACAGCTTATCAGCCACTATTTAAATGTATATTGCTTATTAGTTTTAAATAATTACTAAGTGAAATTTTATCATGGGTTTCTTCATGCATCCAAAGTTGACACCTCTCAATGAACAGATGTGTAGTTAGTTATTTGAGTTACTTTGTAGCTTGTTAAGCATACACACACACATGCATATATATTAAAAGAGTCTCTCTCTCTACACACACACACACACACTAGAAGCAGGAAATTCTTTAAAAAAAGAAGAAGGATCCCCCCACTCTCTCTCTGTTTCTCTAATAAAACAAAAACGAGGAATTGGGGGAGACAAATGGCTCAATTACAATAGAATCTTATTGTAGGCATGCCGCACTTGCAGCAAAAACAAGGAGTAAGGGAAGACAAAACCTGAATTATGAGATTCTCATCATGGAGATGATCAAATGGTTGTCAAAAAACAACTATTGACTAGGGGGCTGAGATGATGTCATTGGCCTTATTGGTCATCATATCTGCTAACTTTCAATAGGAGCTTGTCTAAAATTTATGGTGTCAAAAAGATCAATTAAAATTGATGAATAATATTTTGTCCCTTTTGAGTGTAATGAGTTAAAACATGCACTTCAACAGATTTCTATTAAACATGTGTAAAAATGGGCAAGAGAGCATTGAAAATTAAGGAACCATTTGGCTCATTTTTGAGAGTTTAATGGATCATTACATTGGGCTTGCACTGTTGTAAGGGGCTGCCTTGGTTTAGTTTGTCTTTTGTTTGAATTTGGGCTTCTTATAATTTGATTATGTTTTTTGGACTTGAATTCAAGCTAAGAAACAGTGCACAAAACTATGCATTATATTTTAATGTTATAACTGAGTACTTCCAATCAACAATGCTCATTTTGGATTATATAGATCATTGTTTGAATGTTGCAGAATAGAAATGAACTGCTTGCAGATCTTGTTTTGTCTCTAATCACCGATATGAGTGCCCAGAATTACTGACAGTACTACATAGTTGGCTTGTAAAGCATAAGAGACCGGTAAAAATCACATTCAGCACTAACCAGTGCCCAGGTATGTTGATCATACCATTCGTAAATGAGCTTCCAAGTGGTGCAGCTGGTTGTAACTATAATAAATACCAAAATGCCCTCCAATCTGCTGTGTTGGCTGCTAAAAGCCACACAGATCTTTGGAAATGTTCAGGAGTTTGTTACAATTTCTGAAGCTGTCTAAACAACAATAAGCATCCTTACTTTATGTAGTATTGATGTCCTCCAACACAAAATCACATTCAAATCACATTCAGCACTAACCAGTGCCCAGGTATGTTGATCATACCATTCGTATATGAGCTTCCAAGTGGTGCAGCTGGTTGTAACTATAATAAATACCAAAATGCCCTCCAATCTGCTGTGTTGGCTGCTAAAAGTCACACAGATCTTTGGAAATGTTCAGGAGTTTGTTACAATTTCTGAAGCTGTCTAAACAACAATAAGCATCCTTCCTTTATGTAGTATTGATGTCCTCCAACACAAAATCCAGCCATAGACATACACGTTTTGAAAATAGATGCTCAAAGATTCTCCAGACTGTGTCTTCCAACAGCAAAGAGAATCACAGCAAAGAAGGATTTTATCCTCCAGTCCCTTGAAGGGACTTCGTTCACTTTGAATAGACCAGTTAATATGATCGAAATGATGAACTTTAATGCTATGAAATTACGCTCAACATCATGCTTGATAATGATATCTCATCATGGATATAAATTTTTTATGAAGATGCAGTTGCGTGATTCACTTGATGCGTTGAGAACCCTTAATGAGCTAAGAAAGGCTCGATTAATGTCAGTAGATTTCCACAATCCATGAATGTAAATCGTAGTTTTTGCTTCTGGATTCATTTGTGTGTCATTATTCACATCAATGTTTTGGATCACACTCTGTAATTTATCATCAGAATGAAATAGAGCATAAAGAGAAAGCATAAAGAGAAAGAAAATGACAATAGATCACAATGTGATCCGCAATGCTGATGTAAAAAATGATACATAATCAAATCCCAAAGCAAAAACTAGAAAAGATTCGATTTCCAATCTGAAACTTTCAAGGCTAGACAATGGTGATGTCCAACAGATTAAGCCGATTACTAACTGCTTAAAGGGTTTATGTTTCATATTTTGAGTCAGACTTCTTAGTGATTTTGTGTACAAGAATGATCAGCATCAAGGTCGAACGGCATATAATATACTTTCACAGATGTACCAGATTGTCATTGTATTAGTAAACTTGTCAAAGAGGATTGGTGATGTTGCACTGTTCAATTGAGGAGCAAACTGTTACCATCTCTTCGGAGTCTTGACAAAGTCGTAACCTTCAGGATAGGCTTGGTGTGGTTAGTAGATTGATCATTATGGGATGGTATTACAGTAATATTGTAATTTTTAGTCTATGATGGGATATTCTTTATTCTTTTAGTTCTTATCCATTTGCTCTATTAGTTGTTGATCTTGTCTTTTGTTTTTTATGGATAATTGGTTTCATCAGGATTCTTTTACACTCTTTGTTTAACATCAAATATCTTGGTAATCATTTTGTTTCTTGTATTTTTTTCCTTTAATATACCCCTATTTCAAGCCTCATTTATATTATTCACCATTTGTTACCAATATGTTAAGTGAATAGCATTGACAGCCAATCCATTGCAATGAACACTAGTTGATTGACAATCTGGTGAGACTCATTGTGAAATGTCATTTCAAATGATTCTTTTGAACACTTGCCTGTAAGGCTGCAGGTTCTTTGAGTTTAGCCAGTAATGGTGGTTCTCTAGGTTGAAGATTAGATGGTGGTGGAGGGGGCTTTATTCCTTGAGATTCTTTCTTTAGCAAAGGATGATTTAATTTGCGACTTGCTATTTTATCAACTTTTTCTAGCTCATTATCATATGCTATAACTTAATCTAATTGAATGGGTACTTCATTCTTTGAATGGCTTTGATGCCCTGCCTCAGTAATGGGCTTTCACTTGATTGCATTTGCTTGAATACTAAACATCAAATTTGAATTGGTTGTACAATATCAATAGACTTCCAAAGGGGAGAAATTGGGGTTGTTTTGAAACAGGAGCATTCCATAGAGGTTAACTTGAATCTTATAATATTTATGGCAACAAGCTCAATAAAAACATACAAAACGCTTGAAAGTAAAAGAAAAATAGAACCTAACTTAGTTTAAGAATTTGCACATGCAATATATTCATAGGACAAAAAAACAAGAATTTGAAAGAAAACAAACCTCTTTGCAAAAATCTTCCTCGACAATCTGCTTCGTAAGTGAATGAGCTATTGCACATTTGTAGGAATAGCAAATCAGTCACTCTGAATCCTTCACCAATCAATCTGTAAGTCTATTCTTTTGATGGCAAGCAATTGAGAAAGCTGAACAAAAATAAGTGACTTTTGTGTTTTGCATTTGCAATGACACAAACGACTGTGTTTTAAATGCCTTTGAAATGAGTTTTAAGGTTTAAGGATGCATTCAAGTCAAAGTCAAATGTCTTAAAGAATTAAAAAATATCAAAAATTGATATTAAATTTTTAAAAAATGCCCAGACTAACCATTGGTTTCTCAAAACTAGTCTAGCTTTGATTTGGATTCGTCAAGTTGAAAAATGTCCCCTAGGCACATCCCTGTCAGCACTGAACTGAGATTCAAACTTAAGACATCCCTGTAGCAAACCAGTAACATAGATAAAGGCTGTCATTACTTGTTAACATTAACACACTCGCGCCATTAATTATATATTTTTTCTATGCATATATATAATTTTAAATTATTGGCCTGGAGGCTCTACAGTTGGAGTCAGTTGGGGGGGGGGGCGGGTGTTGGTGGAATCTGTGAAATTAAATTATGAAATAAAAAAAATGTGAAATTAAATTATTAATTTCAAAATCTGCAATACTCTTTGGAATGATTTCCCCGAATTGCAGAGTAAATTCTAAAATCTCTGCTGTTCACCACTAAACTATAATTTTATATCTTCCAAAATAAATAAAACTTCATATCCACCTCCGCACCGGGCTCCATTGAATGGTTCATAACTATAACTGTTTATTGCATGTAGCCACTTACGGGGTTTTCAACATCTTCTCTGCAAGTTGACAAGATTAACATTAAATAAATGGCGTTCTGTGAAACGTAGTGGAGCTTTCTGTGAAGCGGCATTGTGATAAGCAATAAAATGAGTGCTTTTAGTTTCAGAGAGGAAATAATTATTTTGTGAGCCTTTTAAGAAGGGTTTTTAGGAGTGTGTAAAGGGGGTTTGTTTTCCACAGATTTCTTATACGTTTGCTTGATATTGGGTGTTATTGTTTTAATGCCTTTGTTGGTTATTTTGGAATTTACCTCATCAAGAATGGTTTGTAATTCAAGTCCATCCTCCTTTTTCTTGGATTGTTTAGCTCAGCTATTTTCGGGCATGAATTCCAACCTTTGGATTCCGTTATCCCTTTAAATTTGTGTCTATTTTTTGGCAATTGTATTTTTTGGGAAAACAGGTGTATGGAATCATAGTGTTGATTTAGAAAGTGTGGACTCGTTATTTTGGCCTTTCTGATTCTCTACTAGAATCATCATCCTATTCTTCATCATCAAGTCCACACACACATGCACACGCATGCACACGCGCATGCATGCGCACATGCACACATGCACGCTCACACGCACGCATGCCGCACACAAACAAATATATGTATTTGTACAGACGGCCCCAAAACAAAGTTGAACGCTTGCCAATCTCAAACCCTAATCCGGACACAAATACGAACCGGCAACTTAGATCAAAAGTGATATTAGTTTTTGTGCTCAAGCTTCTCTTCTTGTTTAGGCAGGGTGTACAGAATTCTGGCCTTTGTACACATCATCTGAACGTTCGATGTTTAATTTTCTACTTCTGGCTTAATGTTTGCCATTATAGGCTGATAACTTGTATCAGTCTCTGAGGCTTGTACACTCCAAATGCTATATCATCCAACTGACATGAAGACTATTTTACAATGATGCGAGCTTCTAAGAAGTTGAAAAAAGTGGTGTCTTTTTGTTCACTTTGGAGACTAAACGTATCCTAACTCCACAACTATCATGTGTAGGTAGAGCTTTATGCAGAATATGAGCCCAGATTGCTTCTCCCATTCCTCCGCAGCAGCCAACATTACTCCCTTGACAAGGTGAATACACACTTGTAGTGAATTTCCAAGTGAAATATAAAATGTAATTTGTTTTCAGTAGTGAGCAGAGTTTCAAGTTTAAATGATGCAGGCTTATGAGATTTGTATCAGAAGAGGTCTTATAAAAGAGCAAGTATTTATTCTTGGGAGGATGGGCAATTCAAGGAAGGCTCTTGCACTTATCATAAATAAATTGGAAGATATGGAACAGGTAGGGTTCTGTTTTTAAATTGTTATCATGGCAACTAGAAATCTTTATGGAAGACAGTAGAGGTTTGACTATAAGAATGCCAGTCAAGCGTTCAACATTCTTGAAAAACTGATCAGAATATTTTTACACTCACAGTTCAAGCATTGAGGATGCATTATGATGTTGTGTTCAACTAAAATATTTCGTATGTTGACAGGCTATAGAGTTTGTCACAATGCAACATGATGATGATCTGTGGGAGGAGCTGATTAAGCAAAGCCTTGGCAATCCAGAAATGGTTAGCCCATAGAACTTCTCCTTCTGATAATATATTATCTCCATTGTCTCGTGTTTCTTTGTTTGAATCTTTTTTGCTTTGGTATTGCTGTAAGTCTTGTGAGACATTAATTTCTAATTTACATTTGGTTATCGCAATTAGGTTGGAATGTTACTGGAGCACACAGTGGGTAATCTAGATCCGCTTCATATTGTAAATATGGTACCAAATGGTTTGCGTATCCCAAGGCAAGTAGAATGTTGTCTGTTTATTTCGGTTTGCCTGGTTTTTGAGTTTTTAAAATAAGATTTAACATATTTTTTATGCAGGTTAAGGGATCGGCTTGTCAAAATTATCACAGATTATCGCACAGAAACTTCACTTCGGCATGGTTGCAATGACATTCTAAAGGTAATAATTTTTTAAGATCTATATGTGATTCATCTTTCGGTAAACATTTTATAGATCCATCTGCCTGAATATTGAAGTGTTGGTAATCAAAGCACCTAGTGATTGAAGAGTACCTTTTATGACTTGGCTTGCTTTGTTATTTTATGCATGAAGTTTAGAAGTATATAATAATACATTTCACTTGTTTTAGGAATGACTTTTTATTTAGTGTCACCATGCTGTCTTGATTATTTTTCAAGACTTGATTTTGTCTTGCTTGGCAATAACAGGCTGACTGTGTGAACCTGCTGGTAAAATATTATTATGAGGCTCGTCATGGTATTTACATTGGAAGTAGGGAAGACGAGTTTAATGCAAATAAGCATCAAGTTAGAGATGACAGAGGACTAAGAAATGGGAAGAGTACAACAAAGAACTTGAGTTCAAGGGCCACGGGGAGGTGTTGCATATGCTTGGATCCCATCTCTATCCAGAATGTTTCAATTGTAGCTTTCTTTTGCTCTCATACTTATCATACCACGTGTCTTACGGATACAAGTTCATCCATCACAAAAAATTCAAGCCAAAAGAGCAGTCCAAAAGTTTCCAGAGGTTTTGGAGACCCAGAAGAAAACTCTTTCGATGATGAAGAATCGGATGATGATTCTAGTACTGATTCTGATGGGCTGCGCATGCGTTGTATTCTATGCACCACGGCTGCAAAATCATCAAAAAGAAAAGCCTGATTCATAATTTTAATGTGCATTGTTTTATTTGGTTTTGCCTTATTGTTTGTAACATTATATAGGCGTTTTCTGTGTCTTTTTGGTGATCCTTTGACAGAAGGTGTTTTCTAGTTCATATTATTTCCCTCCCATTTGCAGGTTCTGCATCTTAAAGTGATAATAGATTTATGTTGAGTGATTACTTTAGGTTTTTTCAGGTGGGAGGTAAATGCTTATTATAGTGAAAACCAAAGTTTTGAAGTTCAGCATTCCAACATGACATTGCAAGATCCTTTTACATGTACTGTCTAAATTATTTATTTGTTTATTTTTTTTTAAAGTAAAGACTTGAAAGGCTAGACTTCCAAGAAGTCTTGAAATTTTTACGACACACCTCTTTTAATGTCAGATGAACAAATGGTTATCCTTATACTGCTGCAGCGTTTGTGACAAATGGCAGCTGTACACAAAAGAGCAGAAGCAATAACAGTTTCTTCTAGTCATTTATAATCAACAGATGATCTGGGTTGCCAAAAATTGAGGCTGTAAATGGATATCTGAAATAAAATGGTGTAATATTACTTTAATATCTTTATCATGAGGCAATCTTCATCAGTCTATCTTCCATGAGTTTTACTCAGATCTGATGTACCGTATTGGGATCTGATTTTTCAGACTATCAGCTATGTTTGAATTCTGTAGTTTAGAAGACTTCCAGCTCCGATTTAGCCACATAAACCAACTATAATAATTAAGCTTTTTATGTCTCACACATGATTTTGTATGATGTATAAATGAGCACTTGAAACTTCTTTAGCGTCCAACTCAAACTGTGGGTGTGCAGTTTGAAACCTCGTATTTAACTTTGGGGTAGAATTTCAAGGCTGATATTATATGCTGCCTGACAGTATGGAAAGGTATGAATCTAGGCTGGATCAACTCTGAAATAACTAATTTCTTTGTTAACGTTTCTTTCAAATATCACTTGAGATTTTTCAATACAGGTGACATTTCTCTAAGGAACAGAAAGGATTCAAAAGTGGGGCATCGTGCAAAAATGAACTAGGCATTTCCTCGTTGATTACATTTTATAGATGATTGGCACTTTCCTTTCTTGTCTGATACAATTTTCTCTCGCCTCAGTATATCATAGAACAGTTGAACTGAATGTGCAAGTTGTAGGTTGTCAAGAAGCTAAATAAAGAGTTGGAACAAAAGCAGACAATGGGAACCATGGGGAAGCAATGGGCATCACTATACAGAGTGGGGTAATTGGAAATAGCGGTGCAAAGTCTGCATTGCCTTTTCCTGATGTGGTCGTTTCCAAATTCCATGCTATAGAGATTTTAAGATGGACAAAGAGCAACTTTACTTTCAAAAGGAATGTATTAATATGAAAAAACAATATACCCCATAAAAGGTGGTCTATGTTCACTTATCATTGTTTCTTATAATTGATTATTGATTATGATTAAACAATGTTTATTACATAATATTATAGCCAATTCCGATTTAGCAAAATATCAAATCAAACAATAAATAATTAAATATTAATATTGTCAGAAAGGTAAAATCAAACAAATTATTATTAATTATGAAGAAATATTTAATTAGTGATGAATTGTCATTGAGCTCATGATAGGAAAGGATGATCTAAATGATACTTTATGATTTATAAGTTCAATGAAAATAGATTTTGGTTTTTTTATTTTTTTATTTTTTTATTTATTGGAAGTGATCCCATTTTTCAACAATAACAACTCTCTTCCTAAGCACAACAAAAATACTTTAATGTCTACATCAATTTTGAGAATGAAAATATTTTAGTTTTTTTAATCTCTTGATTGATGATACCATGACTTGTTATACAAAGGATGAAGTTAGTAGTTATGCTAAATATGAAACTATTTCAAAGGATTTCTAATGTGAGGTGTCACTTGCTAGTCATGTGAGTACGAGGAAGTTAAAAAATCTTCTTACACATGATCTACAACAACATGCCTTGGACCAATTAGTTATCACTTCCCACTTTTGATGGATCAAGCAAGTGTTCTATAAATGTATACAGAAGTTGGACATCTTTTAGACCTCTATATTTTTGAGGGTACAAAGCAGTGGGCTACTACTACAGGGACATGTCCATCACAGTGCATGATGAATGATGAATTCTATAGAAGTCTTACTGAAATATTTGGTAATAAGGAAAACAAAGTTCTTTTTTTGGGAATTCGCATAGAAAAAATATAGAGGGGTTGAGAGTTATGCTTTTGATATTCACAAATGCCTTGTCATAGATATGACTATTATAAAAGGGAGGTTGATTGTGTTGTTTACATAATGCTAGATTCGAAGCCTTAGTTAAAAAAATGACAAGTTAAACAAGATAGATGTGAGCACACATTCAAATCCAAAATAGTTTGGTAAATGTTCAATATGTTATTAACAATGAAGATTCAATTTATACAGGCCAAAAAAGGTTGAGAATAACCTCATTTGAGCATCCAATCATTTAGTACTTAGATCAAAAAATTATGGAAAAAGGTATTATGCCAACATCCACCCCCACCTTGCTCTCACCATGGTAAACTTCAAGAAACCACCATCTAGAAAAGATATAAAATATTATCGAATCTTTCATAAAAAAATTTAATTCTATTGGCGGATCTCTCTATTTTATTATTATTAAATTTTATTTATATTGACAATTATTTTGGAATCATAATTATTGTGTAGATCATGGAATATTACAATCAAAATTGAACATTTTTTACCTCATGGAATATTATGAGGATCATTACATTATATTTTGATTCAATAGTGAAAACTAAATTTTGGTGATATATCCCTATAGTAACTAATAATTATTGGTGCTAGGGGAATCTTCGACTACTCCTACGGGGGTAGAAGTTGAGAGGAAGGAGGATAACCCAGAAGGCCAGATCATTGAGGAAAGAGACGAGAAGGATAAGGATGTGAAAGTCGACCATTTGAATGTATCGCTAAGTGTTGTAGTGAAAAATGGGACATAGACGAATACCCTTTTAGGAAGGAGATTGATGACCTCATGAAATCCCCAGCTATGGGAGGGGATACTGCAAACTAGACCTTGGAAGAAGGTGATTGAGATCCCTCGGGAAGACCCAATGGTAGAAGAAATTACAGGCAATGCTATAACTAAGTGCCAAGTGAACTTGGCCAAGACCCCTATGGGGACTCTGATCATTTGGCCCATAAACAGACCACAATGTTGGTAACTCCTATCAAGAACTCCTTATTGGTAAAGTAGGTAAAAGGAGATTCCAACAAAGGAGAACTTGAAAATATTGCTAATAGCCCCCATTGGGGGAATGTCACCTCGAAAAGGCTCAAATTGGTGACTCCAGAGGAAGCTGTTGCCAAAGTCATGAGAAGTATTGAGGTGGCTGAGGGTATGATGGCTCTATTGACCCCTTCCTCCACTCAAATAAGTGTTACGAGAGATTGGGAATTCCCTATGAAGAAGACTACAGGTGGAAAGAAAACAGATGTGGGGGTAACAAATATTGTGGGGCACCCTAACAACAAAACAACATGAACGAAGTAAGCAACAAGGGAGGTGGCCAGTGGAAGACAACTTACACTGGAGACAATCAAGAGAGGTAAGAAATGAAATTCCTTTCTTGGAATATGAGGGGGTTGAATAACTAGAAACAATATGTTCTTAGGCAATGTATTCTAGTTGAAAAGGTAGATTGTATTCCCATCTAGGAAACTAAGATGACAGACCAAAATTTTGCAAAGCTGGTTGATAAGTTATGGCCTGGGGCTGCCTTCTTTTATTCAATAGTAGAAGGAGCCTCGAGGGGTATAACAATTATGTGGAATCCCAATGTCTTGACGAGCAGGGAGGTCCATAAAGAAAAGAACTTCATGATTACAGAGTTCAACAATGGAAAAATACTATGGAACCTAGTGAACATTTATTCCTCGAATGCTAGGGCTGGCATAAGTGAAGCCTGGGGGAGGGTGGGAGGAGTATTGGGAAATATGAAGGATAAAAATATTATGTGCATGGTGGACTTTAACACCCCCCTACACCCTTCAGAAAAGATGGGGGGAACAATGACTTCCTGGAAAGCATGCAAGATCTCTTAGATTTTATGAATACCTATAATCTCATGGATGTTGAAATGTAGGGTAACCCCTTTACTTGGACCAATAATAGGAAGGGTAAGGATTTGATTCAAGTTAGATTGGATAGACTCCTGGTTTTGGGGACTCGTTGCACCTTAGCCCCTCCTCCCTTGTTAAAATTTCAAGAACTATTTATGACTATTTCTTGATTATGTTCAATTAGGTGAATGGTATGGTGAATGGGCCTAAACCTTTCAGGTATGAAATTATGTGGCAATTTCACCCAAACTTTAGAAATAAGGTGGAAGAATGGTGGAACATCAGGATGGACAAGACCACAACGTTTAGGTTTACCCAGAAACTAAATAATGTTAGGAGGAATGCAAAGGAATGGGCAAAGAGATCTTTTGGGGATGTGTTTAAAATCAAAAGAGATATTGAAGAGGAACTTAAAAGGCTACAAGCGACTATGGCAGCTAGGGACGACACAAAGGCTATATCACGCAAGAAGAGCATTGCAGGGGGAGGTGGAAGGAAACTATTAACAATGAGGTCTTCTGGAAGCAAAGATCCTGTATTTCTTGGCTTTCTGAAGGTGACAGGAATACCTCTTTCTTCCATAGATTAGCTTAAAAACACAAAAAGAGAAACACCATTACCTCCCTTGAAGAGGATGGAGAAAGGGCCTGGAAGGAGCAGGAGGATATGGGAAAACATGCGGTTGAGTTCTTCATGGATGCCTAGAAAAGGGAGGACAAGAGGAGCAACAATATAATTAGGAGAAGTATGCTCAGTACCATCCCACTTGTGTTGGGGAATGAGGAAAATGATAAGCTAAGGGAGAAAGTCTCGGAAGAAGAGGTGAAGAAAGCTGTGTTTTCTATGAAGGCCTTCAAGGCACCAGGCCTTAATGGCTTCCAATCCGCCTTCTTTCAACACTTCTGGGAAGTGATTAAAAATGAACTAGTTTGGGTCACTAGGGAGATGATCAGATTTGGGAAAATGCTAAGAAGGATCAATAAAACCTTTATTGTTCTTGTGCCTAAGATCCAGACACCTAGAAAAATAAGGGATTTTAGACCAATCAACCTTTGCAATACCATTTATAATGTCTTCCCCAAGGTGTTGGTCAACAGATTAAACCCTTTTTGAAAATAGTTATTAGGGGCCCAGAGAAGGGGTTTGTCCTTGGTCGACAAATCTTGGGTGTTGCCATTACCACCCATGAAATCATTCACTTGATGGGAAAAAGTAGACTGACCGGGCATGGCCCTTAAATTGGATATTTCGAAAGCCTATGATAGAGTCAATTGGACCTTCCTATATGATGTACTGGAACATGTGGGGTTCATAAAGGATGTAGTGAAGGCCATAAGAAATATGGTGGAAACAACACAATATGAGGTACTGCTCAATGGGACCCCCTGGGGTAACTTTGAAGCTGACAGAGGCCTGAGACGAGGTGACCCTCTATCCCCTTACCTTTTCATTATGGCTTCTGAAGTGTTGGGTAGGTCAGTTTGCATGTTGGCAGAGTCGAGCGACATAAAAGGAATCCAACTTGCTACTACATTATCTCTTGAGGTTATACAAAAATTCATAGACAACACTTTCCTATTTGGTGAACCCTCTATCCAGGAGTCTAGAGCTTGGAGGAATCTACTCACTAACTATGAGATTGTTCAGGTCAACAAATTAACTTGGTAAAAAATAAGGTCTCTTTTTTTAACACTCCTGAAGTCTTGCAAGTTAAGGCTAAAAATATCTTGGGATGTCACTCTGTGAACCTCCCAGACACCTATCTTGGTCTCCCCCTGACAATCAAGGATGTCTCCACCACCTTCTAGAACACTGTCCTAGAAAGGATGCAAAATAAGCTTGTTGGGTGGAAAGGTAAAGTACTTAACAATGTGGGGAAACATCAACTACTGGTGGCGACTCTATAGGGTATATCTATATACTTTCTTTCCATCTTCAAGATTAATCAGAGTATGGCTGAAAAACTAGAAAAACTGCAAAGGAACTTCCTGCGGTCAGGCATGGAGGAGAGAAACAAATTGAACCTTGTTAATGGGGAGAATGTTTGTAAACCCAAAAAAGAAGGGGGGGTTGGGAATAAGAAGAATTGTTGATCTGAATAAAGTACTACTCACTAAAATGGGGTAGAGATTGTTGGAAAACAAGACCGGATGGGGAATAATCATGAGGGCTAAATACCTTGCCAACACCCATTTAATGTATAATCTCCTTAATAATGACCTCTCAAGCGGCTCTAAGGTTTGGAGTAACATCCTTAAGAACAATTTCTTTCTAAGGAAAGGGTTGAGATGGTGGGAAATGATAAAAGAATAAGATTCTGGGAGGACAACTGGCTCGAGGAAACCATTGATCTACAACAAGTTCAATGGTCTACATGAATCTTTAAAAAGAATGGTGGGAGACAAGGTGGTTGACTATATTGATGCCCAAAGGAAATGGAAACGTTTATCCACTACTGATATTCCCAATAGAGAGAATCCTCTGGTTAAAAAATTGGAGGAATTGACCAACTACCACAAACTCCCTTGCATGCTCAGTTTGATAAGGTGGTTTGGGATAGGACGACTAATGGCCAGTTCTCAGTTAAATCTATCTACCAACTTATATTTGAAAAGTATCAAACCCCTATCAATTGGAGAAAGATATGGAATAGTCACTTGCTGCCAAAGTCAATTTCTTCCGTGGACGGTCATGCACAAGAGGATCTTAAGAACTGACAACCTAAGGAGGGGCATACTGATTACTAACATATGCTATCTTTGCAAGGAGGAAGAGGAAAGCATAGTGCACCTCTTTCTTGAATGCCCCTATACTTTAAGGGTATGGTCCTACATTTGGAGCAAATTCTAATTGGTTTGGGTCATGAACAAAGGAATGGACAATTTGTGGAGAACTAGAACTGTCCCTTCTACCACCCTTGACTCAAAATCCTTTGGAATATACTCCCCCCACATGTTTGTTGGGGTGTTTGGACAGAGAGGAATAATTGAGTCTTCAGGGAGGAAGAAAGGGGGGAGGAGGTAGTGCGAGAGATATTGAGGAAGCTTGTTACAGAGTATGTTATGGTGGCCAAGTTCAAAGCTACATAGGAACCCCCTGAGCATGAAGAATGGGGAGATTTCTAGAAATTGGAACACTCTCCCCAACTTCCAACACTTTGACAACTCAAAATTTTTTGCAAGAAGAACAACCTGTTGGATCCCTCCCACCATGTCTACTACCAAGCTCAACTTTGATGGTGTGGCGAGAGATGGTTTGGTGATAGCTGGAGGTGTGCTGCGAAATGCTAGGGGAGAGGTGTTGTTAGCCTACTTAGGGAATTTGGGCCAGGGAACCAATAATGTGGTGGAGGCCATTGCCTTACCTTGGGGTCTTAAATTTTCTATGGTGATGAAGTTTAGGAGGTTAACCATAGAGAAGGTGATTCTAAACTCATCATTGACTCTGTTGAAGGGTGTGCTCAATTGGGTTGGGCTTTACATTGCATATTAGGGGACATTTGAAAATTCCTAACGACCCTTGATCAATATGTGTTACAACACACTTTTAGGGAAGGCAATGTGGTGATAGATGCTATGGTAGGCATGGGATTTGATCTGGATAGCCTAAAAAGATGAATGAGTATTCAAATGCTACTGAAATACAAAAATTCCCTAATTAGTAGGGAAAGAACCCCTCTAAACTATGTTTGATGACTACCTAAATCTGGAGAACTAGCATTTTTGGTAGCCTTCCTATTAATATGATGACTAAGATCATCTTAAATATGACAAGACATTTAGCGAGGATCAATTATGTGGATTTCATCATGCAATAGCACATAAAAAGGAAAGAAATTGATAAGCCCGACTTTAAAAAAAGAGCCATAGTTTTTTTTTTGTGGTATGGGATGATTATGAAAAAAGTCATCATTATTATTACTGTCAGATCATTAAAGTATTACACTCAAATCATTTGCACTCCCCGTAATGATGTTTTAAGATGGCCTGAACATTCTAGATATTACATCCCCGTGAAGTGCAAGGAAGAACCCATTTTAACTGTCGGACACACCATTTTTAGCTCTACTTTTGTGATTTTCTGGCTGGTGTTTTTATTGCAAATGAAAATTACCGAGCTCATAGAAAGTAATATTGTTTAGGAGCAAGATTCCATGGGTGGGGACCTTAATAGATTGGAGCCCACGAAGATGGAAGATTTCTCCAAAAGGAGGGCAACGTAGATAATGTTGAAGGAAGGAGAGTTTGTCCCGTACATGCAAGCCATGTTTGGCTATGATGATAACTGTTCTAAAGAATTCGTTAGCAACCAGAAGGATAAAAGGGTCACAATCAATGGTATCACCTTCTAGGTGAATGAGGAGACCATAGCTATGGTGATGAGCCTTGACATAATTGGAAGGAAGTGTTAGAAGATCACGAAGGTGATAGATGAAGCTAGTCTGTCTAGTTTTTTCAGAGGCAACGAAGCCCCAGACAGGTATTGTGACAATTTTCAAAGGGATAAGTTACCGATGCCCTGAGACGATGTGCGACTAGTCATAATAAGTATCTCACCCTGGAAGAAAGATATGATGTGTATTATTTTTACAATTTCCCTTTTCTTAATCACTTTTGTAATAGGGAGTTATTTTGCATTGCCTTTTTTATGATGCACACCCTAGAAGAGATGGTTAGGGATGTCAGGGAGAAAAAAAAGAAAGGGGCTAATTTCACTATTTTGTACCAAGGGCTAATGTTTTGTTTATTCTAGTTCCACTTGGCCCTTTTCCCTCCCAGAGTGATAGCCATTGATAATTTTGTCCCCATTGGTGCCCCCCTTCATTTGGAGTTTGCGGGTGGTAGTTATGCCCCTACTTCACAACCCTTACCATGCCAAACCCTAGTCAAGAGTAGGAAAAAAAAAACCCTAGTTTTGGAGCTGGCTGCCTATAAAAAAAATAAAAACTAAAACGAGGGGGGAGGTGGAGATTGGGGACTCGGATGATGAGTTCCGTGGGAACAAAAGAAGATCGGGTAGGCTTGCTAAGACCAAGGGTAGATTTAAACAAATGGCTAGACACTCTCAGGAGGATGAGGAGGAAGATACTAATTTAGAGGAGAGTGCTAAGACTTTAGGGGATGATAAGGAGAATTTGAAGGAGTATGCTGATAACAAAGAGGAGGAGAAGTGGGATGACAATATTGATGGCACTTGGAATTTTGAGGCGGAGAACCCTACCAAGGACCCTTCCCAAGATCCCACTCATATTTCTACCACTTTCACCCTGTTATCTGCTGCCAACTAGGTAGACCCCAAATCTGACAAAGCCCCCCCTGAAACTATTTCTTCCCTAATAAAGAATGATGGTTTGGAAATCTTAAGGGCTCCCACTAACACTTTGGATGTATAGGATAAGAGGAAGTCTTTGGTGAATCACATCAAAGAACTAAAGATAGGTACTGTGGAGGAGGTGGTTGTTACCTCCAAAGACCTCTAGGAACTGAAGGATTGGTGTCATGCGCTGGAGGAAGGGTTCACCCTCTTCTCCAAGTTCACTATGATGGTGATCCATACGAAAATGACCACCCTCAAGTTTCTGGCTCATGAGAAGGAGGAGGTTGGCCTTGGGAAAGATGATTCGGAGCTGCTCTACAATTTTCTTGCAGAGGATTGGGTGAAAGTTTTTTTTGCTGGGAAAGGCAAGAAGAAGGATGCCAGTTAGTGGCCTTTCCTATGCCTGGTGTTTTTTTGGTGCTCTATTGGTTCTTTCTTTCCATCTAGTTTAGATGGTTTTGGTTTTTTGTGAAACTTGGGTTTGGGTTGTGGGTGGTATGATGCATTGACCACCTACATGTCTTTTGTTAATTTGTTAAACTTTGTTAGTTTTAAGAACATGAACTCTAGTACTTTTATTTTACTTCTATTTTTTATGTAATTCATTAAGGGGTCTATTTGGTTATGCGCTGATAGTTTCACCACTATTGTATAGGGCCAACCCCATTATTTTGGCTTCTTTTATATCAAAAACTAATAATTATGATAATTATTGTTGAATTAATTTTAATTACTCCAATAATATATAATATTTAGGTGAATAAAATGTAATCATGTATCGAATATTGTGGCAAATCTTTGAGTTTAATTTTTTCAATAAACTAAATTATTGAGCGATTTTAAATATTTTAAAACTAAATTTGATAAAGATGTGGCAATTTATGTTGCATTAAATCTTCAAACTTTAGCCAAATTACTAGCCATTTTTTTTGAAATTAGCCAATTGGTGAATATTAGCCACTAAAAAATACCTTGGCCCCCAGCCTGCCCCCTTGAGGATGAGGTTGACATTGTTCCCCTAGTTTTTGGAGACCATGGCTCTTAGGATGTTGATGGCCCAATCTTTGGTTCTTTTATGGGTGTTACTTGTTTTCCCCCTCAGGGTTTTTAAACTCCCATGCTAAATTCATTGGTATGGTAGGATGTCACTGCTAAGGTGGAAGAGGGCTTAATTGTACTAATAGGTAGAAAATTAAAAGTGCCTTCACCTTATTTTAAAATGGACTTTCATTCATACAAGGGTAGGGCTAAAGGAAATCGTTGATTTCCTTATGGTTGTGGGTGGTTGGGTTGGAGTTTTCTTTGGTCCTTTCTTTTATCTTTGGTTGCATATTGGTTTTTGTGTAGCCTTGTTCTTAGGTTGAGGGAGCGTGTTGGTAAAACCTTCACCTTGGTCTAGATCTATTAGTTTTGTGGAGATTTATTAGAATATCTTATGTGACCATTTTGTAAAGAGTCTTATGCCCGCTTCAAAACCCATTTTTATCATTAATTAAATAACACCCACCCTCACTCCTTAAAACATTGGATTGATCTTACCTTAAGGACTTTCTCTTAAGGTTTTAAATATAAAAATATGTTGACTACATAATATGAATACATATTTTGAGAAAATATCTCTTAAAGACGAAAATCTAAAATTGAGTGCTTAATGATGTTGTTAGTATGCACTTTCATATAGGCTCCCTACGTAGAGCTTGCAACTTAAATTACAATAAGGAAGGCTCACTGCCTTACAATAGAAGTGTGGATTACAATAAGAAAGATGAACTAGATGACAACATCATTTATGCCTGAACAATTCCATAGAATATCTTTCTCTGATCACATAACAAAAACTCTTCCATTTATGCCCTCCTACCCTCTGTTATCTGCTTCCTTGCATCCCAATAAAATCACTATTATTACATTATCTTATCCCTTTCTTTCACACCTTAATCCATTCAAACAATCAATATTATATATCATTTATTAAAGATTATATCCTTTATTAGTCAACCTAAGAAGAAAATATACTGTGTGTAAAGAGTCAACTAGATCTTTGCACACAATATTCTCCTAACATTTTTTGACACCACAGACCTCTTCTATTGGGTTGGATTAATCATCTCAAACTATAAAACATCATTGATAATCAACCTATCAAGATCCATTATTGATCTACTAACCGTCCTTGATCCTCTTAGTTCTTTGTGAATCCGATGCTTAGTCTATCATAACTTCATTACAACTCATCACTAATTACTGCAAAGGTAGACTAGGATAGAATACATTCTTCTGAAGCTTCCCCTAAGTCCACTCTCCAAGATTTTATCATACTTTTCTGCATCCAAGCTTTCTCTGAGTTCTACTTAGTATCTTTGTTCTTCCATACTTAGTCATTTTATTTTTTTGAGCTTCTGTAAGCTTTGGTAATAGTAAGAAACCAAAAGAATCATGTACTGTTTTCATTAATCACATCATATGAGTTAGAATGCAATGTCTCTCACTTAAACTCTCCCCCTTTGGCTTTGATGAAAATACTTAGTGACAAAATACTAAGTATCCAAAACTAAAAAGATATATGCCCCCAAAGATGAATAAATCTTTTACCAGTTTTATTTTTCACTCCTACTTCTCCCTCTTTGACATTAATGAAAAAGGTTGGACTATACATTAAAACTTATATCAAAATTTCCTAATTATTTCTTATCACATATTTACAAGGTATATGAAGCTTACAAAATTCTAAAAATATCTAATAAATTGCTACATAGAGCACCCAAATAATTGTCCCAACTTATTCTTATGATCTTTGCAGCTTCAATTTTCCCAAAAATATCATAGGTCAAGTTCTCAACTTAATTTATATTAGATAGATATGGTTGTAAACATCCTACCTCTACCTTCTCCACTCCTTTGAGTAAGATTGCAAACTTAGGTGTATAGGTCCTTCCTTTCATTCTTTATTTATTTTTCCAGTCAATTAAGTTGGATTTTGTCAATTATGTATGCAACTTGCATTGTATGACCGAATGAAAAAGTTGTTAAGGGATCCTAGGTTTTTGATTTAGTGTTTTGCAACTTTTTTTTAATTGATTATGCAACCATAAGCAAACCAAAACGAAAATCAAACAAATGAAGCATGAAACAAGCATCTACAACTTTGACACCATAATTTTTATCATGGAAACCCTGTTAAGGGAAATAGCATGATGAGGATGGAACTCACAAACTACTCTACTAGAAGTAATACACTATTAGGGGATTTAGTACAATAAGTATGTACTTTCATATAGGCTCTCTACCTAGAGCTTGCAACTAAAATTATAATAAGGAAGGATCATTGCCTTACAATACCTGTGTATATTACAATAAGAAAGATGAACTAGATAAAAACATCATTTATGCCTGAACAATTCTATAGAATATCATTCTTTGATCACATAACACAAACTCTTCCATTATGCTCTCTTACCCTCTATCATTTGCTTCCTTGCATCCCAATAAAATCACTATTATTTCATTATCTTATCCCTTTCTTTCACACCTTAATCCACTCAAAAACTTGATATTATATATCATTTACCAAATATAATATCCTTCATTAGTCAACCCAAGAAAAAAAACATCCTGTGTGTAATTAGTCAACTAGATCTTTGCACATAATATTCTCCTAACATTGTTTGACACCACATACCTCTTCTATTGGGTTGGATTAATCATCTCAAACTAGAAAAGATCATTGATAATCAACCTA
Source organism: Cupressus sempervirens (assembly GCA_028749045.1). NCBI lineage: Eukaryota > Viridiplantae > Streptophyta > Pinopsida > Cupressales > Cupressaceae > Cupressus > Cupressus sempervirens. The sequence continues at coordinate 392,732,337 of CM053783.1, forward strand.
TCAAGATCCATTATTGATCTACTAACAATCCTCAATATTATTAGTTCTTTGTCAAGCCGATGCTTAGTCTATCATAAATTCATTACCGCTCATCTCTAATTTCTATGAAGGTAGATTAGAATAAAATACATTCTCGTAAAGATTCCCCTAGGTACACTGTCCAAGATTTAATCAAACCTGTCTGCATCCAAGCTTTATTTGAGTCCTACTCAGTATCTTTGTTCTTCCATAGTCATTTTAATTTTTTGAGCTTCTATAAGCTTTGGTAATAGTAAGAAACCAAAAGAATCATGTAGTTTTTTTATTAATGACATCATATAAGTTAGAATACAATTTCTCTTGCCAAAACTCTCCCGTTTGGCTTTGAGGACAACACTTAGTGAGAAAGACTAAGTATCCAAAACAAAATTGCGAAAGTCCCCAACTCTAAAAAACTAAAAAGATATATGTCCCCAAAGATGAATAAATATTTTACCAGTTTCATTTTTCACTCCTACTTCTCCCCCTTTGACATTAATAACAAAGGTTGGACTATACATTAACGTTATTATCAAAATTTCCTAATTATTTCTCATTGCATATTTACAAGGTATATGAAGCTTACTTTAAAAAATCTAAAAAAATCTAAGAAATTGCTACATAGAGCACCCAAATCATTGTCCCAACTCATTCTTATGATCTTTGCAGCTTCAATTTTCCCCAAAATTATCACATGTCAAGTTCTCAACAAAATTTATATTACATGGATCTGGTTGTAAACATCCTACCTCTACCTTCTTCACACCCTTGACTAAGATGTCTAACTTTGGTGCAGATGTCCTTTCATTTTTTTTTCTTCAGCCAACGAAGTTTGGATTTTGTCAATTATGGATGCAACTTGCACTATATGATTGGATGCTGAAGTTGTTAAGGGATCCTAGGTTTTTGATTTTTTTTGACAAATCTCCCTCACTTTCATTAATAAATGTTTCAATCTTTTGGACATACTTGGGGTATTCTATGCATGATTTATATGTTTTACTTCATTCAGTTAGAGCACCTTTCAAACTCTAAATAACAAGTCCCAAAGATATCTTATCATTAGCAATACTATATTTTAGCTACTTGCTTTTCCTTGAAGATGAATCATTTGTATTTGGTGTGTAATTGGGTACTATTTCACTTAATACACTTGATGCATTTTCTAACATTTCACTATCCTTTAGTATTTTCTCCTTAGTCTTAGCCTAGACTACTTCATCTTTATTCATGATTTAGACTCGACACAATGTATGCAATTTGTAAGGAACTTATATGATTTACATGTCATCTAAATATGAGTTTTCATCATCTTTAGAGTCTTTCATTTCCATGCCAATGAATCCTACCTTATTCAAGTTCTTAATGGCATTCATCTTATCACCACAAAGTTCAATATTCAAGTCTGCTTCCTTTTATATTCAATCCTCTTCATCTTCATTTAGATCTGCTTCTACCATTTAGTTTTCCTTCATATCTTCTTTAACTACCTATGATTGGAAATATTTCCCTCATCTCTTCCTCCTTTTCTTTTTTGAGAGACTCATATCTTCTTCAAGAAATATCATTTTAATGTTTGGAACACCTGGCATATCTCCCTCATCATTATCCATATGATGTAGTGAGAGTGTAATAGGAACTCCAAATATGAAAACATTTGGTTCTTCATTCATCACAATGAAAGATGTGTTCATAGGTTCATCATTAACAACATGAATCTTTTTCCTATCACTCTTCTTAGGCAATTCATACCCATTCACAATAAAATTATCTTTATTATCTCTTTTGTTTCCTTACACTACCTCATCAATCTTAATGATCACAGACTTATTAATTTTGTCTTTACCCAATAATTATTTTTCCCCTTTTTTATGTGTATATGGAGAAATATGGTTATCACTGGTAGATTACCAATTCACCAATATAAATTTGATAAAGAGGAAAGAGGATCCAAAAATGTATGTCCCTTTTAGGTGAAAATCAAATCAACACAACCCAAATAGACGTAGGGGTACTAATGAAAGATTCACACCTAAGGGTTATACAATAAGTTCAATTTTTTAAATAGTTTTTATACACTTCAATAGGATGATCAAGGTATAGCCAAGTGATGGTATATCAGTAATAACATCAACATCAATAGGAACTTCTGCTTTTGCCTTCAATTTTTTTATCTCCTTCATGCTTCCTTATGGCTTCTTCCATCTATTCTTTTGTAAAACCAAATTATCCCACCATTTCTTGAACTTCCCTTTTGATGCTCTCGTCCCTTTTCAATTGAGAGAGATCATTATTGACCTTAAGGCTCTTTTCTTTATATGTTCCAAACCTTTCTTCCTTAGGATCAATAAGCTTGTCAAGTAAATCCTTTGCATACCTTTCAAGTATGTCAAATTCTAATTCATACCTCATGATCCATGAAGTTCTTGTTTTAACTACTTCCATCAAACACTCATCTATACTAACCATAAATCATATAAAATCTTCATAGATTTCAACTAGCTTTATAGGAATTTTGTATCTCAGATGCATTTTTTTTCTTCTGAAAAGTCCTTGAGTATCCCCAAATTATTGTTTCTCTTGTGCTTCTATTTAACCTCATATAGTAATTTTTTGATTTGGATTGTAATTAGTATGTCCTTTTCCCAAATGACATCTCCAACACTAGGAAAATAATTCCAAAGTTAGAAAAATCTGTACAAAATTAGTGAACCATATTTGAAGATTTTTGTTTTGTTTTTTTTGGTATCTTTATCTTCTTAAGGTTCTCCATCAATTGCAATCTTACCACCTCACATATGTGATATTTTGCATTTTTCTTCACCATTTTGTATGTAGTAAGAATAATTGATGCAAGAGCATTGATCTTGGATTTTGGTGGAGTTATGCTTTTCATGGTTAGGGATGTGTTGGAGACACATTGGAGAAACTTTCCTCATGATTGCATAGAGATTGGATGGATTGAGTTGATGTTTGAACCATTTTTACCTTGCTGCTAGAGCTACACTTTCTAGTTTCTAGGTGCCTGTTGTAGGCTGTATAACTAAATTTGCACAATGAATGAGTGGATGTGCATTTGAAGGATTGAAGAGGGCCTAGAGTAATTCCTTTTTTCAAAGGCACAAGTTCTAATTCTTTTAAAGTTGGGAGATATGGGAATTCTCCCGGAGTATCAATTTTTGACAATTTGCGCAACAGGTTTCTGTGTATGACTTCCGAGATGGATGCATAAATATGTTTAATGAATTAGTCTCTGTGCATTTTAGGGGTTGTAGAGGACCTAAATTAATACCTTGAATTTGAAGCATGAGTTCTAATTCAATCAGCGCTATGAGATATCACGATTTTTCTCAAGTATTATTTTTGGACATTTAATTATTGTTGGAGGTCGACTTGTGGCTCGTCAAGTATTTAATGCTAGTTTTATTTATTCTGTAATTGCTAGGGGGTCTTGTGGAGTCTTTCATTCATTCATGGCAGGATGATTCATTCATTCCAAAGAGGAGTGAGTGCAGAGAGTAGTTGAAGAGCAAGTTTTTCCTGAGTCTATGGGTAGAGCACCAAATGTGAGGCAGTTTACAACAGGATTGTGGTGGAGTTGTGAGTGTGTGGATAGAACACTGAATGTGAGGTAGTTTACACTTGGATCTTGGATCAGGTTTGAGAAGAGCTAGGGTTGTGGCTTGGAAAACAAGGAGATTGCTTGGGGGGCTTGTGAGCACAAGTTTAGATCTTCCTTGGAGGTTTCTACTAGAGTGTGATCTAGACTAGCTAGGGTTTAATTTGGATTGGATCTCGAGGGATCTTGCAAAACTATTATTGTAATTGCTTTGTATTTGGCCATAACCAAGAAGGCCTTATAGCCTGGCACATTGCATGTAACAATTATTTTATGAATAAATTATTGTAATTTGGTATTAGATCTTGCATTATTGATTCTTATTGTTGTGTTTATGTTATGTGGTTATTTGCTATGGGCTAGGACATCTCTTTTGGAGATTCTCTTATCTTGCATTGCGTCAGATGGTATTAGAGTGAAGGTTGTTCTTGAGCATGTAGACAAATTGCTGAAGTTGTAGCAGTTTGCACCAGGACTTAGGTTGGAGAAGTAGATCTGATTTCATCTTGATCTGGTGGTGTATTTTCTTTCTAGAGTCCTAGGTCTCTTGGTTGCAAGGTGGCAAATCATGGTTTTGACTTGCAATTGTAGAGGGCTTGCAGATTGATCGATGGATGCAAAGATAGAAGACTGATCTTGTTGAGGCATGATCATAGAGAGCTTGTGGATTGCAGATCTTTGGTCCAGGACTTGTGATGTGGTTCCTGATTGTTCATGCGAGGTGGCAGGTTGCAATCTAACTTGCAAATAATTTGAGGTTGTCACAAGGAGTGTTGGAAGGATTTGTTGCAAAGGGTTTGCGAAGATCTTGGAAGATGGCTCTGAGAGGATTGGACCCTGATGATTGCAAATCTCTATGATATAGTATAGAGGAGGATTAATGAGACAATAGCTAGGGTGGATGCTACTTTTTCTAAACGAGTTGAGGAACCAAAGAAGAAGGTTATATGCTATTGGAGTTGGAGTCTACCTATCCAGAAGAGAGTTGTCTGGCCGATTAAGAGACTTGTTCGTGAGAGAAGATGTCATGACAAGTTCGAGGTGGAAGAGGTTGGTTTTGTTGATCAATTTGTGGAGTTTGATACAAAAATTGTAGAGCAATTGGAGGTTGTTGCTTAAGATATTTCTAACCTTGTTGATGTTGAAATGGAGATAGGTTTTCATGATCAGTTGATTGAGTCTGACATGGAGATTGCAGAGCACTTGGTCGTGGATGATCCAGTTGTTGTTGGTGATGAGTTATGTGTTGAAAAGCATCTTGTGAGCAATGAGACAACTGGTATTGTGAGTTTGGAATATGTTGATGGAGATCTACATATTGTTGCTGATATGGAGTTTGATGTTATTGGTGTGGATTCACTAGTTGCTAATGTGAATGAGGTTTTGCTAATGAAGTTATGTTCAATTTGTTCTTAGACATGGGCATGCTAATTGGGTTGCTGATATGTATTTGACATTGATGTTTTAGTATTGTGGATTTTTAGATTTGTTCTATTGACTTTGATGAAGTGGAAGCCTTTGGTAAAGATGAAGTTGGTTGTAGATCTTTCTCTGGGCATCAAAGTATGCGACATACTTTTCTATTTACTTGGGGAGTCTGATGTAGGAGCATCGAGCTTGGATTTTGGTGGAGTTATGATTTTCATGGTTAGGAATGTGTTGGAGACACATTGGAGAACCTTTCCTCATGATTGCATAGAGATTGGATGGATTGAGTTGAAGTTTGAACTGTTTTTACCTTGCTACTAGAGCTACGTTTTCTGGTTTCTGGGTGCATGTTGCAGGTTGTGTAACTAATTTTGCACAATGAATAAGTGGATACACATTTTAGGGATTAAAGAGGGCCTAGAGTACTTCCTTTTTTCAAAGGCGCAAGTTCTAATTCTTAATAAGTTGGGAGATATGACAATTTTTCTGGAGTATTGATTTCTGACAGTTTGTGCGACAAGTTTCTGTGAATGACTTTTAGGATAGATTTATATCCTTAATGAATCAGCCTTTGTGCATTTCAAGGGTTGTAGAGGACCTAAAGTCATACCTTCAATTTGAAGCACAAGTTCTAATTCAATCGGAGCTAGTAGATATCATGATTTTCTTAGGTATCAATTTTTGGACATTTAATTGCTATTGGAGGCTAACTTGTGGCTCTTCAAGTATTTAATGTTAGTTTTATTTAATCTGTAATTGCTAGGCCGACTTGTGACTTAGTTGGGTATAAGTAGGGGGTCTTGTGGAGTCTTTCATTCATTCATGGAGGGATGATTCATTCATTCAGAAGAGAAGTGAGTGCAGAGAGTAACTGAAGAGTAAATTTTTCTCAAGTCTGTGGACGGAGTGCCAAATGTGAGGCAATTTATAGTAGGATTGTGGTGGAGTTGTGAGTGTGTGGATAGAGCACTGAATGTGAGGCAGTTTACACTTGGATCTTGGATTAAGTTTGAGAAGAGCTAGGGTTGTGGCTTGGAAAACAGGGAGATTGCTTGGTGGGCTTGTGAGCACAAATTTGGATCTTCCTTGGAGGTTTCTACTAGAGTGTGATCTAGACTAGCTAGGGTTTGGATTGGATCTTGAGGGATCTTGTAGAATTGCTAGTGTAATTGCTTTGTATTCAGCTGTAACTGGGAAGGCCTTACAGCCCAACACATTGCATGTAACAGTTATTTTATGAATAAATTATTATAATTTGGTATTAGATCTTGCATTATTACTTCTTGTTGTTGTGTTTCCGTTGTGTGGTTATTTGTTGGGGCTAGGACATCTCCTTTGGGGATTCTCCTACCTTGTGCTGCATCAATAATTATGCTAGAAATAAAATTATCCTTGTTGGAGTGATAAACCGTATATCTTAATACCATAGATATGAATTTTACAGCTCCTTATTTTGTATCATTTTTTCTCATTGCATGCCCATTTCACTTGGTTTCAGTTAAATTTTTAGCAACATCTTTCTTGATTTTTCTCAGGGTTTAAAGTTCCACATTCTTTAAAGACTATCACTTCCTCTAAGACCTTATTGGATGTTTTGAAAAGATGATTTGAACACATGAAATGATGATGTATTTTTTTTCAATGCAAATATGATCCACTCAATATCCTTGAATATATGAAAATCTATAGCCTACAATATATTTATATTCTCTATGATCCTAAAATTTTCTTTCAACTTATCAATATACAACGATTGAGACATCTCACAAGTGCCATTTTGCCCCAATTATGTACATTTTCAATGAATATAAATTTAACATCCTCAGTATGCATAACAATGTAGAGCACACTTGGGAAGGAACCATTAGGCTCATACTCCATAGACTTATATGGATTTTTTTTGAACTTAGCCTTAGGTCTTTCCCTAATGTCAATAATTTTGGGCTCATCCATAGTTTTTACAATTGATATGCTTAAGTATGAATTTTGTTTTTCATTGATATTGAGGGTTTGAATATCAATATGTAAAGTTTTCCAAACAATTTACTTCAATCACTTCAATTGCGTTCAAATACCTTGTAATCTTGGTCTCCAAAAAGTATGGGTATGGAAAGGAATGAAGTCCCCAAAAATGCTTTTATTTACTTCAAAAATCAATAAATAACTTTCATTTATTGCGTCGTACTTGAGCATACAAACTTGAATCAAACTACGATTCCTTATTTGGTCTGCAATCCTCCTAGTTCATCAAGAATGATTTAGAAATCCTTAGACTTTGTTGTTTACTCATTTTTGTTTCTTTCCGTGTTGATTACATTCATCAATCTCTTCAAACACAGGACAGACAAAGTTTTTTTAATGAAAACTCCCCCTTAGGTTTACAATCTAATTTAGTTCATAGGTGAGATTTTGAATCTCATGCAACCCTCTTAGAGGTGCCCAAAAAATATTTTCTAACCCATTCCTTCCTTAATTCCCCCTCAATGTCTTCTAAATGATTTTTTCCTTTGTCAGTTCTTTGTATTTCCTCTAGTCTATCGATTGTCTCATACCAGTTTCCTCATTGTTTAGTCTGCAATATCTAGCAGTGTGACCCATATTTTCACATTTAAAGATTTTTGCATTGGAGTTTACATACATTAGCTTTGATTCATTTTCTCTATGTTTGTATTGCTTCTCCATCTATTTGAAGTTATCGAATTTTTAACATGTTATGTTCCTTCAATTCATAGAATTATTTGTCTCGAACCTACACTATATTACCTTATATCCATAATCAATAAAACAATGTCTAGAGAATGATGCAATATTAGGTTTACTTCAACACTAATTTTCTTTACGCGCAAATCTATCATAGGAAAAAACATCTTTCATTAAATTTATGTCTTGAAAGTTTTTTTCTAGGTTCCTTTAACTGGTCATCTATTAGAGTGTTATTTTGTCCAAATCCAAATCTTTCTTCTTTCTTAAGTCCAATACCATATGCATTACCTTTAGGTCTTTGTTTTTCTAGTTGTTTATCAATCTTCGTATAATTGTTCATGAACTTGTGCTTGAATTCTTTGGGAGAAACACATTCACTTTATACGTCTTCTATCTTCTTCTGAAGTTCTTCATCAAGTAGTGTGGCCTCCTGAATGAGATGGTCTTCATGCTTTCTCATTTCTTCATTTTTCTCTCTTCGCTACCTCGTTTTATTCTCCATTTCTTGATTCATCTTTACAGATTTTTCTGTAAGGTATTCTTACTTTTCTTTCTATCCTCAATCTCCTTGGTCATATTCACTAAAATATATTCCATGTCATGTTTCATGACTTCCTTATCTTGTGAAAGTTTTTCACATCATTTTGAGATTCATCCTCTATTTCTAATTTTTTAGCGATGACATTTATTCATTCAACTGTTATTTTAGTTGTCGAATGATTTTTTAAATATCTTTGACTTTTTGTTTTATCCTTATGACTTCATTTTTGTCATGTCAAAATCTTGAAATGTAGTTTCTAGATCTCTCTTTATTTGTATTATGGAATCATCCATCAAGATCTTCCTCAAGTTGTTAGGCTTCCTCTAAGGCATTAAGCTCTAATACCAATTGCTAGACTCAATGAACATTGAGAGGGGGTGGGAGGGTAAGCCGATATTATGCAACTTTTCACTTTGACCAACTAATTATGTAACCATAAAAAAACCAAAATGAAAGGAAAACAAACGAATCATGAAACAAGCATTGACAACATTATTTTTACTCATTATTTGTATTTGTACTTCTATTCTCTACGTATGAAAATTGGAACCAAAGTATTTATTTAATAACATCTGTATTATTAAAAAAGAACCAACCAATCTTATCTCTCCAATAAATTATTCACACAACCACTCGAATCACTATAGAAAGCAAGGAAAATTCACAAAAAAAAAAAAAACTCACTTAGAATATATTTAAAAGAACAAAAAATTAACTCCCCTTCACAAGTGCTTAAATTGGATTGTTTACTTGTGGACCTCTTTAATTTTGGTGGGATTTACATAGAGTTATTATAGGAAAAAAATAATCTCTAAATGAAGTCAAAACACAATGAAAGCAATCTTTTTCCCTTATTATGTCTATTTCCATGAAATTGAACCATATTTTAGTGTCTAATCACACTTTTTACTTGTATTATTAATAAAAAACAACATGAATCTAGTAAATTAACTCAAACCAAATAAAGATTGATAAAGTTTTAGAGAATGACATTATGTATCTCATATTATCATCACATTGATATAAGAACTTGCAACAATCTTGTAATACACTATCTTCTCACACCATAGTGCAATCACTACCTTCAAAATGATAGGAACCTATTATTTATTTATTTATTAATGTTTAATAGCATAATGAGGTAGTATTCAAGTATCATATCTTATAAAATACTATCCAATCAATCAAAGTAAACTCCTTATTTGTTTATATTATGATGGAACCTCTGTTCATGAGTTTCCTCGTACAAATGAAAAGTGAAAGATTTTGGCTATAAGTAACATACCTATAGAACTATCATAGATGGATATGGACAATTTCTTTCTCTGGTTAACCATGCTTTTAGTTATTTTATTTCACATACTTGACACTAGAGAGAGCCATTTCATCACCATGCATCGTGTTTCGTTGACAATCCTTCACACCATGGTCATTAGCAATTTTTTTAGTGGCAAATCTTCACCAATTGGCGATTTCATCTCTTTGGGAAATCACAATTTGGTGAATAAAACCTACACATGGGGTCAAATAGGTCACCAAGATATTAAATATTTTGGGTCCAAATCCTAGGCTAATTGCCCATTAGTTTACACATAATTGGTCACAAATCCTGGTCCAGTCGCCAGTGTAATCTACATTTAGGACACAATTATTTTAAAATATTCTCCAACCTTTAGCTAATGTCTTCTTATCGGACAATGTCATTTCGCCCTTAGAATAAAAAATATTTTTCGTAGGGTCGAGCATCACCTACCATTTTATCAACGCGTGTCTACACATACTCATGTTTAGCCAACTATTTTATATTTTGGACTTTGGGACATGTGTCTTGATTTCAAGAAGAATTAGAATTTATGTTATAACGTTTAAAATTAGGCCCGAAATAGAGTTAAGGCCATTGATCTATCTTACATTGATAGTCTACATCAATTCCTTTCACGATAACAATGATAACATGCAAAGTGACGACGACCAAGTTGGCAACAAGAAATGACACATTATTAATTTAATCTTAATGGATTGGCAAACTAAAAGTAAACTATACATCATACACTTGGAATGTGGGCCATGGCCCACCCATGACTTTGTAAATTCACTAAAAAATTAAATAATCTCTCTGTAGCAACTGACAAACTAGCCAACTATATTAATATTTTGCATTATATAAAAGAATTAATTCACCTCTTATATTACAAAAAAAAAAATCGCGTACATTTATTTGCATGCCAAAAAAAATTAATTGGACACAATTATTATTAAATTTTGATACGGAAAGGAAAATTTTGCCAATAGAAAATAATTTTCTGCCTTGCTTGCCTCAAACAATAAAACCACCCTTGATTAGAAAAAATTCCTTCACACTAAATGTTGAATTCACCATCATTTTACATATTTTTCTCGAAGGGGTTTCTTAACGTTATCCTTGATGGTCATTGATGCAAACTTAATCAACTCTGTATTGTACATTTTTTCAACAATAGAAATCTCTAGTAGTGCTTCAACTTGGAAACAAAGTTAGATCACAACTCTAATAGTCTTTAGGTGCATAATTATCAAAATATTAAACAATTATGCACATCATACAACTCCCAATATTCATGACAACTTGACTCTTTCTATGATAAATCCTACATGATTTCTCCATGAATGAAAATGACTGATAATTAATTCATCACTCATATCATATCAAAACCTTTAATATAACATCACACATGCATAGAATCTATTTATGCTCCAATAACATATGTAAGAGCGTATAAAAATCCAAGATAGATTAGCAAATGTTTGATATGCCATTAATGATGAAGGAAGATGCAATTTAGATAGATACAAATTGGTTAAGAACAACTATAGTTGAGAAACCAACAAATAGCTACATAGATTGGTTTTATGGTAGATGGTAGGATTAGAGAGACAAAAAATAATAGTTACGTGCAGATATAAAAAATGTCAAAAAAGAATAAAGCATATATAAATAAATAGAAGACACAAAGATTTAATGTGCTTCACCCAATCCTTGGGCTATGTCTGCCGAACAAGTCCAATTTTATTATCTAGTAACTTCAACCTGTTACAATCTTCAATCTCCCTTACAACTCAATATCACTGCAAGAAGTTTTTTATTTACATTGGGAAAAAAATTAACCCTAAACCGATATAACGTGACTTATGTCATCTTAACAAGTTAACCGTAAACATACTTGACAAGTCAACTTTGGGAAATGGCTGACCAGTCAACTCAAAAAATGCTTGATGAGTTAACCAGTTTGTTTTTGAGGCAAAGAATCAAACCCCATAGCTTATGATAAGTGTATGATTTTTTTTTTGATTAGTCACCACAAATCAATAAACTCCCACTTGGGAATTGATTGGGATCCACACTAAACCACCTCCCACTTGGAGACTAACCTATTAACCACATTGCTATCCTTGAAGCTACGATTGGAAGATGCACCCTGGATTTTACTATTATTTTATCATGTTTAATCTAGACAACCAACTAAAGTTGAAGATGAGTTCAACTTCTCTTAAGTAGCACTACCTTTGTAAACATATACGATGGATGTTCATATGTGTTTATCTTTTCCATCTTTAACTGTCCATCATCCACAACTGGCTGAATGAAATGGTACGGTGGCTATCTATATACAAATAATTTATATTCTATGAGTGTCCCAGCTCTTCCATGAAGAATTAAATTAATCCATATCATCTTCTTGGTTTCCTTTATAATAGAAACATACTCTACTTCTTTACTGAGTACAAAACTTACCTTTTTTAATTGAGAAATCCAAATTACTACTGTCCCACCAATAGTAAATACATATCCTGTAACACTCTTCCTGGTATCTGTTGGAAACTAAAATTGGAGCAATTGTTATGTTGTCATTGATGTCAAACCTATTGGTAAGACAACATGTCAAACCTATAAGAGCAACATTTACTAATAGTCTAGAGTGCCATATCATTTGATTGATGAAAATGATTTGAAAAGAAGAGATAACAAGGTGAGCTAGTGGTGTTGTTGAAATGTTGAGATGTGTCAAGTATCATAAATTGGGCACTTGATAAGTTAGTATTTGACAAGATAATATGTTGTTCAATCAATATATGAAGTAAAGAAGATAGTTTGATGAACCCTAGAGTTGAAATAAGTCAAAAGGATAAGCTTGACCGAGTATTAGTGTTGGTCGGTCAATGAAAGAGCTGAAGCAGAAGATTAAGGAACTTAAGTAGAAGTTGAACCAAATAATTTAAGCCGAGTGTTAGTTATTGTTAGGAAAATGTATGAAGAAGTGTTAGTAGTGACCAAGCATAGTAATAGAAAACTGATCCCATTGATGCCAAGTCAAGCAATATAGTGCATATCGAGCTACATAGTGATTATTGAGTAGAGAAACATAGTGATTGCTGAGTGACAACAAAAGTTACAATTTAAGAAAGAATTGAAATTAAGGCCAACCCAGTTGGAATTTTGAATTAGTCAAAGCGTGTGGAAGATAAGAGTTGATGAGTTGGTGTATTTAATGCATGAGGAGAGTTTGTTAAATGATTAAAGGAAAGGATTTGATCATAAGTTTCTAGAAGAAGAAGGATAAAAAAAAGATAGAAGGATTCGATGAATCTAACCTAACCCTAAGATCAACAGTGATGTTTAAGAGGAAAAAGATCAAAATTACCTATTTGAGGAAGCATAAGAGATGTTTTCTAAGGTTGGTTCATTGTTGATTGGTGATCTTAAGAAGAAGTTGTGAAGGCCAGAAAAATAGAGGTGAATAGTGAAGAGTTTGGTGAAGAAGTGATTGCTTGAGGAGATGCCAAGAAGATCAGTAATGGAGATGACAATGGAGGCCATCCAATGAACCACCATATAAGCAATTGGAGATCTGAATTTGCAAAGTAAGTTGTACTTTACAGATCAAAGCTAATGTTACATTCTAACTATTGTATCAAACAAAATCCTTTAATCAAGGTTGACCTAATAGTAATTATGGAAATCCTTTGATCAAGGTGACATTCTAATGGAATGATCCAAAGTCCTCTAAAAAGTCTACTCCTAATAGGGTGATTAAATCCTTTAAGAGGGTCACATTTAATAGTGTGTTAAAAAATCTTTAACAGGGTTGACTCTTAACTAAGCTCACTTTAGAAGAGTGAAAAATTGGTAGCATGTTACTTGGTGGTTTTTCCCAAATTGGGTTTCCACATTAAATCATGGTGTCAAAGTGTTATTTTCATGTATGGAGGTTATTGTTATGCATGTTATATTTTATAGTAGTTCATTTACTAGCAGTTGACACATATAGAGAGAAAGATTTAAGACATTGCATGAAATGTTAAATTGCCAATGATATGCTATATAGATCGAGTGGGTATCTGAGATTTATTTCATTGTTTGAAGTAAGTAAAAATTGAATCGGTACATCTAGACCTGAGGATAACTGATTAACCCCCCCGCCCCCCCGTCATTTATTCTAAATCATTATAATAGTACCTATATCCCTTGTCAAATATGAATCAACATAACCTTGTAAATTAGTAGTAGAGCCCCCAAAATGTAAATATTTATTGGATGCACCTCTCTAGTATTTGAAAATCCATTTGACTGCATTCCAATGCTTAATTCTAGGATGAATCATACACCTACTAACGAATCCCACAATATGTGCAATATCTGGGTTAAAGCATACCATAACACACATTAAATTTCCTATAGTTGAAGCATAAGGTACCTTGTACATTTTATCCTCCTCTTCTTATGTCTTAGGACATATCTCCTTAGTCAATTTCAAATGATTAGGAAAATGTGTTGACAACTTTGACATTCTCAACATATAAGTGTTGCAACACCACCTCAATATAATCAACTTGAGATAAAATCAATTTTCTATTTTTCCTATTTCTGCAAATCTTCATACAAGGATTTATTTTTCTTCCTCCAAATTCTTCATAGAAAATGAATGTGCTAACTATTGTTTCAATCCCTTCATGTAATCCATGTTAGACCCAACTACAAGCATATCATCAACATATAGACATAAAATAACAAATCCATCATCATCCAACCTCTTAAAATAAATACAATGACCTGAATGACACCAAGTATATCCATTCTTACTCATAAAAATATCAAATTTAATATACCATTGTTGAGGTGCTTGCTTCAAGCCATATAAACTTTTCTTCAATCTGTACACTAACTTATTTTTATCTTTGACCTCAAATCCTCATGGATGTTCCATATACATTTCTTCATCCAAATCACCATGAAGAAAAGCTATTTTAACATCAAGTCATTCCAAATTCAATTCTTTAGTAGCTACAATACTTAGAGCAATGTAGATAAAAGCCATTTTAACAACTGGATAAAACATCTCACCAAAATAATTCCCCTTTTTCTATGCAAATCCTTTTACAACTAACTCGACTTTAAATATTTTCTTATCTTGATTCTCTTTTTTAAACCTATAAACCCATTTATTTTGTAAAGCCCTTTTACTCACAATAAACTTATATAAATCCCAAGTCTACTTTTTGAGCAAGAAGTCCATTTATTTTTTCATTGCAGGCTTCCAATGAATCTTTGTATTCACCTGCACAACTTCATCATGTCCTTCTGGTTCACCAACATGTGTTAATAAAATATAGTACAAAGAAGGAGAAAATTGTTTAGGAGGTCTAAGTAGCCTTTTTGACCATCTAAAGTTCATTGGGGTTTTTGGTATTTTTTGTTGCTATTGTTGTGGAGTTGTTGGAAGTTAAATTAGGAAACTAAGATACTGAGAGATGGGGGGGGTGGGGGGGTGGTGAATCAGGATCAATTAGACTTCTAACCTTCAAAATAACTTTACTACATTCACCACTTTGACCTTCTCATATCTAGTTTATACATAACATAAATCAAATGCTATAATAAATAGATCTAACTATCAATCACATCCATGAAATGTAAGCACATGACACAAAAGATTTGGTGATGAAGGCACAAGCCACAACCAAAATGAATGCAACAGGAAAAAAGAAGAAGAAGGGAATAGTATTATCAATAAAATCTACTACTACATTCAAAACATATAAATAGACTCAAAGACATGCCCTATGGGCTTACAATGGTCGGATCCTGGAGAAAAGTCCTCCTCACAGTACCTTCTCTCAAACACCACCAAGAACTGCCTTTACAATGCCATTAATGTTCTTAAATAAACCCCAATCAAGTTTAGGGTTAGGAATACATTCTAGAATATGCCATTTGGCATCCACCACCAAACTAGAGGGTTCTAGAAATCATGTTAGAAGCCGGTGTAAAATTAGAAGAATCCAGAAATGGTAGTCCAACTTTCGGGAGGCATAACTTTTGATCTGGGACTCCAATTGACGAATCATTTACATTTTCAGAAAACTCTCGAAGTGCTCTATAGCCCTATGGACCAACTTTGTTCATCCCCCATTTTTTGGGCCCGTATGAAGTCATTTAATGCCTCAAATCTGACTCAAAAGCACTCTTAGGAGGTCTCCAAGCAATTTAAAACTGCAATAACTTTCTAATCATAAAGCCTTTTGACCTGATTATTTTTTTGGAGTGTTTTAAATTACAAATATAACCACCCCTTCAACTTACACCCTATAAATCATCATAATTATGGATCAATTACAAAATAACCCATTTTTTGCATTGACACGTACCCCAAGGTGCTCAAAAACTCTAACCTAGAAAACCAATAGTGGAACTATGAGAGTTGGAATCTTTATTTGACCCAAATGGGTATCTAGAAATGAAAACACTTTAAACAGAAACTAACAATAAGAATATTTTTGGGTGATATAGGATTGCCCTTACACCACTAGATGCTCCTACATCAGACACCTAGGGTAGATTGAAACCATTGCAGATATCCAAGTTGAGTCTTCTATTAGTCATCCTTTCCACTTCACTAGGTATTCTTCATATTGCTTATTTTTGGTACTCCGACCCACATGACTATCCATAATGTCTTCAATCTCTTCCTGCATAGAAGTAGGAATTGGACATGGCTCCAGCATCAACCCCGCATCTGTACCATTATCATGATATTCTGTTAAGTTTGCAATATTGAAGATAGGAGAAATGTGAATCCCATATGGCAACTCCAACTCATATGCATTTTTTGAGTCATGTTTCTTCAAAATTTTGTAGGGACCAAATTTCTTCATCTTCAACTTGTTGTAGGTACCCACTGGAAAGCATTCCTTCCTCAAGTATACCATAACCAAATCCCCTACTTGGAACTCCTTATGTCTCCTCTTTTGATTTTACCTAGCCTTATACTGTTGGTTCATCTTGGTAATATGTGCATGTACCTCTTTATGGAGATTCTTGACATGTTCAACAAATTCTTCTACCTCAACACTTTTTCTCTCCCCTTGCTCCGTCTTTCTCAGCTCTGGTGTAGCCCTTGGACTATTCCCATACACAATTTGGAATGGTGATCTACTAGTACTCTTGTTTACATAATTATTGTAAGCAAATTTTGCTTTTGGTAGAATCAAATCCCACCCCTTGGTCTTATCTCCTACTAAACACCTTAACAAATTACCCAGACTTCTATTTACCACTTCTATTTGTCCGTTAGTTTGCAGATGATGTGTAGAACTGAACTTCAATTCCATCCTCAAATTCTTCCACAAAGCCCTCTAGAAATACCCCACAAATTTAGTATCTCTATCATAAAAAATACTCTTTGGGAGACCATGTAGTCTCACTTCTCTGAAATTTTTTTTTGTAATATGTACTGCATCATGAGTCTTGTGGCATGGAATGAAATGTGCCATCTTGAAGAACCTATCAACCACCACAAATACTGAGTCATCACCCCTTTGTGTCCTTGGAACAAAATCCATACTTGTGTCCTCCCAAGGGTTCAATGGAACAGGAAATGGCTAATAGAGTCCAATATTGTTACTAAATCCTTTGGTTGCTTGACATACTTGACAACTCTGCACAAACTACTTCACATCTTGTGACAATTGAGGCAAAAAAAATGTTCTCTAATAATGGCAATAGTCTTATCCTAACCAAAGTGTCCTGCCATTCCTCCATTGTGTTTCTCCTTGATCAAGTTCTCCCTCATAAAACTCCTTGGAATTCATAATTGGTTGTCCTTGAACAACATACCATCTTGAATCAAATAACCTAGCCACTTGGTCTTGTCTAGAGTAACAGGTTCTTTACAAGCCTTCCATGCTTAAGCAAAATCAGAATCCTCAAGGTATAGATTCTTGAGTTCATCAAACCCAACCACTTCAACCTGCATTACTATCAGCAACAACTGTCTCCTGCTCAATGCATCTACTACCCTATTAGACCTTCCACTTCTATGTTTCAACACAAATGTATAGCTTTGCATGAACTCTACCCATTTCAAATGTCTCTAATTCAATTTACCTTGGCTATTTAGGTATTGCAATGCCTGGTGATCAGTATACAAGAAAAATTCTTTTGGCAATAAATAATGCCTCCATTTCTTTAAGGCTTGAACTATTGCATAGAACTCCTGATCATAAACATAATACTTCTTTTTTGAATCATTCATTTTTTCACTAAAATAGGCAATAGGCTTACCTTCTTGGCTCAATATAACCCCAATAGCACTACCACTAGCATCGCAATCCACCTGTAACACTTTATTGAAATTAGGAAGTACCAACACAAGTTGCTCTATCACCTTTTTCTTCAACAATTCAAAACTCCTTGCAACTCCTGTATTCCACTTGAACTCTCTTCTATCCCCCCTCATTATTTTAGTTAGCAGTCCACATATGCTGCTAAAATTTCAAATGAACCTCCTATAAAAACTAACCAGACCATGGAATGACCTCACCTCAGTAGCAAATCTTGGAGGAGGCCATTCCAGGATGGCCTTTACCTTCTTTGGATCCATTTTGAGATCCTCAATTGATACAACAAACCCCAAATAGACTAACTCCTTTTTGACAAAGCTACACTTCTTCAAATTAATCAACAATTTCTCTTCCCTCAACCTTTCCAAGACACTACAAATGTGCAATAAATGTTCATCCAAAGACTTGCTGAAAATTAAAATATCATCTAGATAGACAATAAATTTTTTTCCCAAGAATTTCTTTAGTACCTCATTCATAAGCCGTATGAAGGTGCTTGGCATGTTGGTCAATCCAAAGGGCATGACTAACCACTCATATAAACCCTCCTTGGTCTTGAATGTAATCTTCCACTCATCTCCCTCTCATATCCATATCTAGTGATAGCCACTCTTGAGATCTATCTTTGTGAAGTATCGAGCTCCACTCAAACAGTCCATAAGATCATCCATTCTTGGCAAAGGGAACCAATACTTGATGGTTACTCTATTTATAGCACAAGAGTTTGTACAAATTCTCCACTCTCCATCCTTCTTTGGTGCCAGCACTGTAGGTACTGCACATGGACTCAGGCTCTCTCGAATCAAACCTTTCCTCAATAGTTCCTAAACTTGTCTATTTAGCTCCTCAGTTTTAGTAGGAGTCATCCTATGAGCAACCTTGTTAGGAAAACTAGCTCTAGGGATTAAATCTATTTGATGACTTATTTGCCTTACTAGTGGCAACCCTTCTGGAACATTATCAAAGATGACATCTCCATACTCAGTTAATAGTCTTGAAACTTCAAGTGGAATTTCACTGCTACCTTCCTTATCTTTTCTAGGAATCAATGCATAACACATATGTTGATGTTTCATGCCATTCAAAAATTTTCTTCCATCAACAAGACATACCCTAGCACTACTGTAGACTTTTTCACCTTCCTTTATAAAGGGCTTCAATTTGTGGCAAACTCCATCCTTTTTCAGAGAGTATGTATTTGCATGACCGTCATGTACAACATGCCTATCAAACTACCATGACCTTCCCAAACAATAAATGGTAGACATCCATTGGAATGATGTCACAAAGAACCTCATCATGGTAACTGCCAATCTTGAACTTCACCATACATTGTTCACTAACTAGGACCTTATGATCATCCTTCACCCAAGCAATTCAATAGGGTTGGGGGTGTTTCTCCCTCTTGAGCTTTAGCTTTGAAACCATCTCTTCTAACACCAAGTTATTAGTGCTTCCACCATCAACAAGCACATCACAAAATTTACCCTCACACTTGCACCTAGTATGAAACAAACTCCTCCTTTGTCCAAGTTTAATCTCACCGCGTAGTAAGACCCCTTCATTTACTAGAACCTCTCCTCTTTCTGCATCCTCTAAATGTGATGACTATGCATCCTCATCAACATAAGCAACCCTTGCTTATCCATCAACTCTCCTATCTATACTTCCTTGGTGTTGAGGGCATTCAAATGAATGATGACCTTCTTCATTGCAACAAAAAATAGGTACCAAAAAAGCCTCCTCTTCCTAAACCTTGTCCATGTCCTCTACCTCTTCCTCTTTGATCTCCAAAGTTTTGATCATGGGAGCAGTTGAAACCCTTGTTACTTTGGTTTCGGCTAGTTCCCACATCTTCATTTTTCCTCTGGTTCTCATTTTGACCTCCAAATGACCTACCACCACCCCTTCCTCCTTGACCGCGCCCTCTCTATCTTCCATCAAACCTTTTATTTAGCTTCTCCTCAACTCACAGGGAAAATTGGTATGCCTCTTCAATGCCAGTCATTCTAACCAGACTTAACTCCTCCTGAATGCTAGGTCTTAACCCACTAAGGTAATGGGCAACCTTCTCCTTGTTTTCTTCTGCATGCCCTGCCCTAATAAGAACTTGGTAAAATTCCTCTGTATATTCCTGAACGAATTTTATTGCTTGCTTTAACCCTTGTATTTTCTTGAACAAATCAAGCTCATAATCAATAGGAATAAATTACTTTTTTAGTTTGTCTACCATGTGATCCCATCTTGTGATTTTCTCCTTTCCTCTTCTATTTCTTTCCAACTAAATCTCTTTCCACCAGATTTGGCATGGCCTTTCATTTTGGCTTTCGCAAACTTAACCCAATCTAGGTCCTAGATATCCTCATACTCAAAATATTCCTCTAGTTCATTGATCCAATCAATCAACTCATCCGAGTTTAGACTTCTCGAAAACATACCCAAATCAATTTTAGGTCTTTTTCCAAGCTTAGCAATGGCCCTAAAAAGCCTCTCCTCTGCCTAGTTTAGGACTTCTCCATCTCCTTCCCATTTTAGCCCAATATTTCCTTCTTCTTCATTTTCTTCCTCACTTTCATTACCTGCGGCAACATTCATCCCTTTACAAATCTCCTTCTACAATGCTTGGACTTGTCTCTGGAGGGCTCTAACCTTAGGAGTAATAACTCTGGCCCTTCCACATGCTCCCTTCATGGAGGCATCTTCTTATCTCAAACCCAGAACCACACAATCCTGGTGCAAACTGCCTCATAGTCGACGCTCTGTCTACACACTCAAGAAAACCTGCTCTGATACCACTTGATGAAGGCACAAGCCACAACCAAAATGAATGCAATAGGAAAAAAAGGAATATTATTATTAGTAAAATCTACTACTACATTCAGTACATATAAATAGACTCAAAGACATGCCCTATGGGCTTACAATGGTTAGATCTTGGAGAAAAGTCCTCCTCATAATACCTTCTCTCAAACTCCACCAAGAACTCCCTTTACAATGCCATAAATGTTCTTAAATAAACCCCAATTAGGTTTAGGGGTAGGAATACATTCTAAAGTATGCCATTTGACATCTATCGCCAAAATAGAAGGTTTTAGAAATCACGTTAAAAGCCAGTGTAAAATTAGAAGAATCCAAAAATAGTAGTCCAACTTTTGGGAGGCATAACTTTTGATCCGAGACTTCGATTGACGAACTATTTACATTTTTGGAAAGATCTCAAAGCACTCTATAGCCCTATGAACAACTTTTCTTGTCCCCCATTTTTCAAACCCATACGAGGTCATTTAATGCCTCAAATCTGACTCAAAAGCACTCTTAGGAGGTCTCCAAGCAACTTAAAACTACAATAACTTTCTAACTCTAAAGCCTTTTGACCTGATTATTTTTTTGGAGTGTTTTAAATTACAAATATAATCATCCATCCAACTTACACCATATAAATCATCATAATTATGGCTCAATTACAAAATAACCCATTTTCTACATTGACATGTATCCCAGGGAGCTCAAAAACTCTAACCCAAAAAACCAATAGTGGAACTATGAGAGTTGGAATCTTTATTTGACCCAAATGGGTATCCAAAAATGAAAACACTTTAAATAGAAACTAACACTAAGCATATTTTTGGGTGATACATGATTGCCCTTATGCCATTAGATGCTCCTGCATCACTTGGTTACTCAGAAACCCTCCAAGGTGAAGATAAAACTGGGGTGGGGATGACACCCACAAGTATTCACTACTATAGTAACAAAGTTAACCTATTTGGGTTACAATTTTCATCACTTCTAATGATCTACCCTGTGAAGGGTCTACCTTGCTAAAGGAGTTTAATATTGTTAGGTCTTACCTTGTTGAATGATTTTACACTTACAATGAAGTAAGGAATTTGTTAGGATATTTACAAAGGTATGTTAAAACCACTAAAAATATTTTCCTTGATTCAATTTGTTAAAACTTACTTAGTATCTGATCCTTTGGTCTACACTATAATTGCTGATTACAGATATTCTCCTTCCATTCCTTGATTTGATCTCCAATCTGATATAATTTTTCTTAGTCCTTCACTACTTCATAAGGTTTCTAACCTCTATTCTTCACAACTTTTGCATGCAACATCCAAATCTTAACAATACTTTTCTCCCTTTGCACACTTCACAATCTCTTCTGCTATAGCTCACTCCAGTTATGTAAAAATAAGGCTTGGATTTTCCCATTTAAAGACTTCTATAGAGTCTTCTAGATTCTTCCCTTTTTGCCTCTTCATATGATTGGTTGTTCTTCCTCATAGGGATCGATGATCCATGTCAAAACGTGTAACAATCTCTGTAACAAACTATACGATTATTAAATATTGTGTCCATGTCAGCTTGAAACACTTTACCTCAAAATTTGTATCATTCTAGATTTTTATGTTCTCTCTGTGTTACTTGACACTCACTATTTCTAATGCTTGGTCATAACTATTCTTCATTCTGTTGCTCGACTTTAACTGCACTTAGCTCCTTCTGTATAACTTGACATCTATGTTCTCTATTTGCTTGGTCCTTCACTACTTCATAAGGTTTCTAACCTCTATTCTTCACAACTTTTGCATGCAACATCCAAATCTTAACAATAGTTTGCTCCCTTTGCACACTTCACAATCTCTTCTGCTATAGCTCACTCCAGTTATGTAAAAATAAGGCTTGGATTTGCCCATTTAAAGACTTCTATAGAGTCTTCTAGATGCTTCCCTTTTTGCCTCTTCATATGATTGGTTGTTCTTCCTCATAGGGATCGATGATCCATGTCAAAATGTGTAACAATCTCTGTAACAAACTATACGATTATTAAATATTGTGTCCATGTCAACTTGAAACACTTTACCTCAAAATTTGTATCATTCTAGATTTTTATGTTCTCTCCGTGTTACTTGACACTCAATATTTCTAATGCTTGGTCATAACTATTCTTTATTCTGTTGCTCGACTTTAACTGCACTTAGCTCTTTCTATATAACTTGACATCTATGTTCTCTATTTGCTTGGTATTCAACAAATGACGTACAATTAAGCCCACAATAGTACAAGCCAATTGTATGGTTCTAATAGGAAACTATATAATGGGGGAGATCCTATAATTTTATGGGTGTTAGTAGATTAGTTGGTTGCCTCCATGGTTATTCTATATACATTATATTCCATTCCCATCCAACCATCCCTCAATCTTTGTTTTCCTAGCTTTGGACCCCTAGCTAGGTTCGACTTGTACTAAAAATACTTAGATACCATAGAATTTCTTGATTCCTATATAGCTTGGCATATACATGATTATTTGCAAGTCTTTATATGGCTCAACCTATGTGGAGTAGCTCAAAGGAAGTGATGACCGACTGACCTTGCCTTATATATGACAAAGTGTTTGACACTAATAAATAACAAGACTTAGAGATATCAAAAATGTCCCCTTTGACATTAGTGGAAAAACCACTTTGTCATGATTACATCTTTACAATACAAAGATAATAGCACTCCCCTAAGCCTATGAATCAATTCTTATAGAACTTGAAAACTTTTTCTTAACAATACAATATATAATACATACATGACTCAAAATAGTTTGATTATAACTTTGTCATACCTTGTCTACTTTCTAAACTCTTTGATCTCTTAAATTCATCATATCAATCATTCCCCCTTGATCACTTATTTCATACACTCCCCCTTTATTTATCAGTCATTATTTCCTCCTTTAGTCTTCACCATTCCCTTATATTTTTCACACTTATGTCGGCTGCTTTTGCTGCTAGGCTTGTGAGGGTGGAATAAAACCATATTTCTCAATGAATGGTTTTTGAATTTGATTTATCATAGCAAGTGCATGATCCCATGTGGTTCTTATTTATTTCAAAATATGAATATTCAATTCCAGATTCACTGCTTAGTCAATTAAGTTATTATCAATTGAAATATTTTGATCTCTTTACACTAGATCCTTTGTTGAAATCAGCTCTCACTGCATAACCTCCAAATGAGGTATCAACATTGATTGTATAGAGATAGATTTGACTCTCATTCAAGAATCTTCTATATTTAGCTCAACCAACCTTCCTTGTGCAAACAACAATTTGCTATAATGCATTGAGCTTGATTCAGCTGACTGAAGGATAGAGCTATCTGATTGCTTAATGTCAGCCTGAATCCTTTGAATGTTTGCATGAACTTCATTTGTGAACCTTGGTACATCACAAAGTATATTGTACAAATATCATACTTTTGTTACAAGTTCTTCTATGTTTTGTACAAGTGCATGTAGTTCTACTTTTCTAACTGTAATAACAATACAAACTTTCTCCAATACTATCTTCTCAAATTTCTTCTTAGACCAGGCCATTAGTTTTTCATTTCCCTCAATATCTTCAGTGTTGAACTTTTCAACAATTTGTACCAATTGAGAGATAATGAGGCCTGCTCATCAATGGTTTGAATATCAAATGCACCAACAAATATGTCTTTGATGTCATGCAACACTTGTTTCTGTTGCTTCTCCCTTTTCATTTCTTCTTGCTTCTTCTTTCTTGCTAAAATGTCTTGTTAAGATGACAATTTTCTCAAAAGTGAGACTGGTTAGAACACATTTTGGTATATCAATTACTTTATGCAGACTAATAGTATTATCTAGAGAATTGTGCTTTATATTCTTTCCTTTAATTTTCTTAGGAGTTTTGTTGTTTGATGCTGCTAGAGTAAGAGTAGGTGATGGGATGTCACCACTTAGTCTTGCTTGAACTTCAGTGCTTGGAAAAACAATGATAGCACTTGGCACTAAATTCTTTGTTTCCTCTTCTTGTGTTCAATCTCCTTTTTGTCTCATCATGAGGCCCTGAGACATGTGGTTCTTCTTGACATGCAGTAGCTACATTGGTTTCCTTTTCTAATTCCTCTTTCTTTTGCTTCTCCCTTTATGGTTCCTCAACTTTTGTGGTCTTCATTTGTTCATCAACATAAGTGTCAGGTGTGGTGGCATGGATAGGGGATATGTCTTCTTGTGTTCTCAGCACACCTGAGATTTCTTCATCACTTTGATCATATTCAATGGTAATTGTTTCCACTTCTTTCTACTAGTCAACTCCTTTTGTAGTTAATCCAAAAATACTCTTCCATAGCAATTCATTTTGCTATATAACAACCTCAATCTTATTATGTAGAATCATGAATGTTATGAATTTAGGAAAAAATTAGTTCCTATGCTTCTCCAAAAATGTTGACTTCTTTTTATTTGACAATTCAGGCATAATTTTGGCCAATGTGCCTTTTCTTATTTGTTTCTCTACTTTTGATGCCCGTTACCATCTTCTATCTAGTCTACTATACAAATCACTTGGAATATGCTTTTCCAATTTAGTAGGAGCCAATTTATTAGCCATCATATATATCATGGTCTCCTCTAGCTTGGAGCTATCAATATTTCTCAATGTATCACGCTTCACAAATCTAAAACTTGATAGACCTACAGAGTTTTTGATGTTGGCACATACCTCTTCAATATTGTCCAGGTTCAATAGACTCACTCTTCTTTGCATCTTCATCTTCAATGCCTTTTTATGAGAGTCATTTCTGATCCATTTTTATGCCACGTGCCTTCATATTCACTTCCATCTTTTATTATTATTCTAATTCATCATATTATACCATTTTATGTTGCATATGATCTAATATGTGTAAGTAGTATTTAATATGGTTTTGGGATTTAACTATAGAAAATACATTATTGATTATTTTACTAGTTATAATCCTAAGCCTTTGAAAAATCAAGATTTCAGCATACATATTGTAGGAACGTTATGCTACAGGAACATTCTGCAACTTCCTGTCACCTGTCAATTGGGACTGCAACTTCCTGTCGCCTGCCAAACTTCCTATCATGAGTCAAATTTTATACACTTTGTGTTACCCATGGGTTTATTTTCTAGCAAATGAATTTGTGCCATATTATTAATTTTTATGAGATACTTTTGCTATTTTGTTGTAACTAAATTGATATGTTGGAAGAGAATGCACGTCAAAAACAATATCCTATTTTGTTGTAACTATGAGCTAAATAAGCTCCTACATTTTAGGGAAGTTATTTCCAACAAATAGAAAATCCAAATGTGAGCCACAAAATAATAGAAAAGTGGCATGAAACTAGGGAATAACTTGCAACCATGTATTATAATATAAATATGAGCTACGTGAGAGGAAAAAGGGAGAATAATCTTTTATATCACTTCTTTGATAAATGGAAATTGGAATTTGCATGATCAGACCTCTGTAGAGAAGTTGTAATTTAATCCACTACGCAAAACAGGAGCAAGGAACCACTCCTTGGGAAGCTCGGTGATATTTATTTTATGCATTTTTGTTTGGTTTGTTTTTATTTTATTAAGATATATTTCATTTATAATTGTGTTATTTCAATTAGTTTATTTTTCTTAGCTCTAATTGTTTCAATAGTTATGTTATTTTAATTAGTCTTGTTTAATTAAGATAGCTATAATTTATTTTAATATATGTAAAATTTTAATAAGTATAATTTTATTTAATTAAGATTGTTTAAATTTACTTTAATGATCATGAGATTTAGATTCTATTAGTTTAATTTTTATCAAATATTTATGCTTTGAGCTTGGTTTGGAAAGTTGATTAATGTTTGATTTTAGTGTTATTAATTTGGTGAGATTTTTTCAATAAATTATTTGTTCTGTTTGATGTGTGCATAGTTCTAGTTACTAGGAAGTGATAGTTCCTATCTCTAGAATTGTTTTATTTATTGTAGGTTTCCTTTTGTGTGATGTAGTTGCACTTATCCCCCACTTGGCATGCTATCTTCATCCCTTGAGCAAAGTGCCACTATACCTTTCATCAGTTTATGACCCCAGATTGACATTTAGATGCAAGATAAACTAGAACATTTATTAATAATATTAGAACCATAGTTTATCCCAACATTTTTGGCACTATTTTCGGGGAAAGGTATTAAAGGCATGAAATCACAATAAACCAAGTTAGGAACAATGTGCCTTCGAGAATGTTTGATCAAGTATCAGCCTTGCTTAGTCTGGTACCTTAGGTTTGTACTGGAGTAAATCATTTAGGTGCATTATTTTAGAGTTTCCAAGTAGATCTTAGAAGTTAGATTCACATTTATTTTACCACTATTTGTTGTGAGTAATTGGAAACAAAAAGGGAAATTTGAAAAACAAATAATGTTAAAAATGATGCATTTTCAAGGTAGACCAAACAAATAAAAAATGAAAAAAAAAGTTGGTGGAGGAATTATGTTGACCAAAGGTGATGTTTTTATACCCTCTCTACCTAATTAATGCCACTTTAATGATCTCGATCTTCCCTTATAATGGTATGCAATAATTCTATCCCTATGTTTGAACATGAGCAAATCATTGATGAATTTTTAGAGAAATGTGATTTTGATGATGAAAATTTAACCATGCGTTGTTCTAATTGCTTCAAGAAAGATGAGCAGTGCCTATGCCAGAACAACCAAGAGCATATTGTACATGAAGTACAAGATATTTGTGAACCTTGCCATGATAAGGATGAAAGTGAACAATTCTTCCTTGAGCCTAGTACTCCATGTCAAATACCAACCCAAGAAGATCAAGGTATGTATTATGTTGGTAACATATATTGTCATTCTTTTCATTACAAATCCAACATATTTCTTCAAAATATAATTACCCACATAATATGCATCATGAATACTCACAATAACCACCATATCCATCCTTGTCGTCTTTATTACACCCATCATACTTATTTCCATCTACTTTATTTCCTTCACATTTCTTACCATATTCATTATTTAATTCACATTGCACTCCACCTTATCTACCAAAGGCAACTATATTGCCTCATATACCACTTCATAATAAGGTGGTTCATAGTACATATAAACTTTCATGGATCCCTATACAATCTAATAATGTGCTTGATATTGATAAATTGACATTGGAATATATTGATGCACTTAAGGGATATGATTTTGGTTTAATTAAATTAGAAGAACACTATTATTTATTGAATTATAACCAACTTTGTTCTTCTATTCCACTTAGTGAATTCCAAATACCCATAAATGAGCCCATAATTCAAATTTCACCAATTTTAATTATTGGACTCATAAATATGTCTGGTAATATTAATCATGCACTAAGTTATTATATCAAACCATATGCATTCCATATTTCACAAATATGCTACCATATCCTCCAAGATCTCTATTTTACTACTTTTGTACTTATACTTATTGATATTTGGAGGCCTATGTTTAAAATATGCATCCCTCACATACTTGTTGATCTGGGACCAATAATTGATTAAGCACAATTATAAGGGATTCTATACATTAATGAGCAAACAAAAAATGTTAAAACTGGATGATCATTATTCTTCATTGTTGATTCTTTCCATTATCCTAAGATGACCAAATAAACTATGGATGATTCATTTATTAACAAGGATCAAGGTATTAATATCCATATATTTTTTTATTCTTTGTTCTTGTATCTTACGGTGATCATTCATTTATAATACGTGCTAATTTCTTGATTCCTTGGATAATTCAAATTCCCAATACTTTTATATCTTATAGTTAATTTGGGAGCACATCCATTGAATTATTTGGTTTATTTATCATTCAAAAAGGCTCACAAAGTTTTACTAATGTGTTACTCTCTTTGGGTTACCTAATTTCTTTGGTTATCCTAATGATTTCATGACCTTATAGAATGAAGTTAAGTTGGGGGGAGTCCCTCTAATTTTGTGGTTCTTGGATGATTTCCAGTCAAAACTTTAATGATTGTTTTGTTGGTCCTTTTTAGAAAACCTCGAAATGTAACATCTCAACAATTCAAGGTATGTATTCTTATGTTGATTGACATTGATATAACTCATTGTAATCACATTCTTTTATTTTTATCAATTGTTTATTCATATTCATAATGCTACCTATCAGTTGTAAAAATGCATTACTCACTTCATGATAGGGTTGTTAATTGGATAAAAATTGCTTTACTATACTTGATATTCTTGGTTTTGAGAATATGGTTACAGGTCTCTTGTTGTGGTGAGATGATATTAGCACTAATACCAATTGATGATGCTTTTCTATATAAGCATTGCAAAATGTACTTTGTTGACTTTGTTAACATTATGTGGGCTTGCTAGCTATCTGGTGCATATCATTTTGCTTGTGCTTCACTATTCAAGATCACATGTCTATTTTGGCATAACGTGTTCATTTCCTTGAGATGAGATTTCTTTTCTTTGGTCATTTATCACATGGAGGAAAATATGTGACTTGATCTATGAGATTCATGATTCATTTTGAGCTACATGTCTAGAAAAACTTTGAAGCCATTGCAGATCATCACACTCCTTCCTCAAGTTGTGTCTCCTCTTTGAATTTTTATGGGCACATTGGAGACCATCGTTGGAATTTCACTTTATGACATTGTCCTTGATAATGAAGGTGTGTTTATTTCAAGAAATGGATACTCTCATTCTTTACAAGGATTGGATGTGTAGCATAACTTCATGTCAGGTGATACATTTTTGTCATTATCCAAGCACTATGTCATATGAGTATCATCATCCTTGTAAATACTTCTTTCATCCAAGTATGCTAGTATGTGTTCCCAATATCTACAAGGCACTTCTAAATTTAGCAGTGTGAGATACATCGATCAAGGTTGAGTTGTGCAAGTGTTTCAATATTCCTAATTTTGTGGAGATTATTCTTAGTCATCATTTCAAGTTCATTAGGAAATTAAATTTCAATAGTTCCTTCTATGAGGTCATGGACAAAAATCAAAGCTTTGGATGGTATCATTTTTCATCATGCACATCAGGATTTCATTTCTTTGTTCATTGTATGCAGTTATTGAAAATTAAAAAAATGAAAAAATATAGAAAAAAGGAAAAAAGGAAAAGAAAAAAAAGAAAAAAAATAATAAAAGATCCAAAAATGAAAACCTTCAGGCATTGTTGGCCAGTTAATATCTGAAAACCATTTTTTGGTGGATGTTAACTGCAAAATAAATTCTTAGTGGTGAAAATTATTTTTACAATGCCATTAAGTGGTAAGTGATTGAAAAATGGCTTGCCAGTGGTCACTTGTCATTATTAAAATTTATTTCAAAAAGGAAAAAGAAAAAAAAGAAAAATGCAATAATTGGTGTTCTCGATTTTTTTGCTAATCATTCTTTTCCAAAACACTCATTGGTTTTAGTGATTCTTTCCTTCTTGGCACCTCCTATCACTCACTCTTGTAGCTCAGTGTGATCCTCAAATCTTTGATCACCCCTAGTATGTGTTGCATGATCAGTTGAGGTGTTTTGATGGAATTTTCTACCTACTATATGATCTCTAGTGATTCAATTGATGATGGTGGAGCCTCAACTTTCCCTCTGTATTCCAATTTAATGGTTCCTTCCAGTGGTCTTCTCTTCAATGCTTTTAATCAAATGGTGGTATTTTGTGGTGTTGTGGTTCTGGATGCCTTTCTTCATTCATTGATGTTGATTCTCTCTTTTGGTGGCAATAGTTGCTGAGTTACTCTTTGTTCTAGCCTTGCTCTCTTTGCACATTCATGTTGGTAAAACAATCAATTTTATTTTTCATTATTTTATCTCTTAACTTTATTTGTATTTCTTATTATGTTAATCATTATGCAACATCCCTCCCTATCCTATCCTTATTTCCCGTGGATGGCCAACCTTTTAGTTGTGGGGGGGGCATGTCATCCTATTATTTTTCATCCATCACCCCTAATAATTCCATCACACTATCCATTCTATTCATCATACAATAGCTTTTATTTTGTCTCTCATCTCTCCTATTTTTAATAAGCTTGTGCATCATTTTCATGAACTCTCCCATATGCAACCTTTTGAACCATGATGCTAAAAAAATGAAAAGCAAAGAAAAAGAACACATTATGAAAATTTGAAATAGATATCCCTATCAAACCAATATAAAAACAAAAAAAACAAAAAAATAACGAAGCTTGTCAAAGGGATTTGTCTTTATATATGATATATCATGGTTTGTGGTGAAGACAAAGCCAAAACTATAAATTCAAAGTGCTTTTAATTCAAACCAAAGACCTCCTGATCATAACGATTGCATGAGGACATGCAATATGCTAAGTTGGGGGGAATGATGAGATTCATTTGTAATCCATTTTTATGCCATGTGCCTTCATATTCACTTCCATGTTTTATTATTATTCTAATTCATCATATTATACCATTTTATGTTGCATATGATCTAATATATGCAAGTAGTATTTAATATGGTTTTAGGATTTAAATATAGAAAATACATTATTGATTATTTTACTAGTTATAATCCTAAGCCTTTGAAAAATCAAGATTGTAGCATACAATTGTAGGAATGTTATGCTATAGGAAAATTATGCTACAAGAACATTCTGCAACTTCCTGTCACCTACCAGACTTCCTGTCACAAGTCAAATTTTATACATTTTGTGTTATCCATGGGTTTATTTTCTAGCAAATGAATTTGCGCCATATTATTAATTTCCATGAGATACTTTTTCTATTTTGTTGTAACTAAATTGATATGTTGGAAGAGAATTCACGTAAAAAACAATAGCCTATTTTGTTGTAACTATGAGCTAAATAAGCTCCTACATTTTAGGGAAGTTATTTGCAACAAATAGAAAATCCAAATGTGAGCCACAAAATAATAAAAAAGTGGCATGAAAATAGGGAATAACTTGCAACCATATTATAATATAAATATGAGCTACGTGAGAGGAAAAAAGGAGAATAATCTTTTATATCACTTCTTTGATAAATGGAAATTGGAATTTGCATGACCAGACCTGTGTAGAGAAGCTATAATTTAATCTGCTTTGCAAACTAGGAGCAAGGGCCACTCCTTGGGAAGCTCGGTGATATTTATTTTATGCATTTTTGTTTGGTTTGTTTTTATTTTATTAAGATATATTTCATTTATAATTGTGTCATTTCAATTAGTTTATTTTTATTAGCTCTAATTGTTTCAATAGTTATGTTATCTTAATTAGTTTTTTTAAATTAAGGTAGCTATAATTTATTTTAATTTATGTATGATTTTAATTAGTATGATTTTATTTAATTAAGATTGTTTAAATTTACTTTAATGATCATGAGATTTAGATTCTATTAGTTTAATCTTTATTAAATATTTATGCTTTGAGCTTGGTTTGGGAAGTTGATTAATGGTTGATTTTAGTGTTATTAATTTGGTGAGATGTTTTTAATAAATTATTTGTTCTATTTGATGTGTGTATAGTTCTAGTTACTAGGAAGTGATAGTTCCTATCTCTGGAATTGTTTTATTTATTGTAGGTTTCCTTTTGTGTGATGTAGCTGCACTCATTCCCCACTTGGCATGCTATCTTCATCCCTTGAGCAAATTTCCACTATACCTTTCATCAGTTTATGACCCCAGATTGACATTTAGATGCAAGATAAACTAAAACATTTATTATCAATATTAAAACAACAGTTTATCCCAACACCTTTCAATTTTACTATCCTTCTTCTCTTTTTTTGGCTCATAGTGGCTAATATTTTTCTCTTTACTACACTACTACCACTAGGTTCAGTGATTTTAACCACTCCTTTCTTCATTGGTAGCTCAACACTTATTGCTACTGCTACTTTGGTCCTCGATCTTTGTGGTGTAGGAGGAGAGAGGGGCTTAGGTGTTGTAATCTCTATAACCTTTTTTACCTTAGGGTTTGTGATTTTTACTATTTTAGACTTCTTTGCTGGTGGAGTGACCAGAGTTAGGGCTTTACCCCATTTCTCTATATGTTCTTCCTCTTCCTCATCACCATTATCATTTTCTTCATCCTTTCCAAGACCTTGTGTTAAATTCAAATGTTCTTTAACTTTGCCTATTGTGACGAGCTTCTCTTCTAGGTCTTTAATCATTTTCTTTCTCTACTTGTTAGTAGAAGCAATTTTGATATCAACTATGATTCTAGCCTTTTCTTCTTCAAACTTTCCAAAGGGCTCTACCTTTGCATCAATTTCTTCTTTAATTAGTGCATCAATTCTTACACTCACATCATCACTTTCAACTTTATAACCAAAAGGTTTAAGCCATGCTTTCCTAGGCTTAACTGCTTGAACAAATGTATTATCTACATCTACTAGAAAACATACATCATTGTAATGCTTCATTATTAATGATGCTGGAATACTCAATCTCTTTCTAATCTTTAGTTTGAATTCCTTGAAATAATTATCCATAGAATTTTCAAAATTTTCTCCCAACTATGTTATGTACTCACCAATCTATTTTAAACTTGTTTGCCTTTCTCCCAAAAAACATTTCTAATACTAGAAAAATAAGTCTGAACATAGAAGAAAATGCACATTATTATTGATCCAAACTTACACATTGAGTTGTTCACCTTCTTGATATATGTTAGGTTCTCTACCAATTGTGACCTTTACAA
The DNA here is from genome assembly GCA_028749045.1 of Cupressus sempervirens. NCBI lineage: Eukaryota > Viridiplantae > Streptophyta > Pinopsida > Cupressales > Cupressaceae > Cupressus > Cupressus sempervirens. The sequence continues at coordinate 392,765,826 of CM053783.1, forward strand.
CTCAACAAGATCATATTCATGATACTTCATCATGATCTTCCATCTCGATCAACTTCCATACAAGGCACACTATTTAGTCTACTCAAATGATAAAATTTATGAGAGATGAATCTCATTGCAAACTCAAGATCATTGGATCTATAATGGTTGAAATAGAAAACTCACATCCATTTCACTTGGATTTTTTATTAGCTTCAATTTATTCTTGAGTTTGGTAACACATTGTCTTCTTCTCATCTATTGTTGGATACTTGATAACATTATGAATCACTTTCTTCAAAATCTTGATAGGTCCATTTTCTAACCACAACTTCATGTCATGAATTCTACTTATTACAACTTTAATCCATTCAATCTTAATGTTTCTCAGGAAATCTAGGGCATGAGTTAACCTTTTCCTCTCAACAATTTTAAACTCATTTTTCAGTATACTTTCATCACATAATTTCTTTTATGCCACACAAATCTCATAATCTCCAACTTTACCAATTTTGCACATGTAACAACCCCATACATCATGTATCATAATAACCTTAGGTGGTATTGATGATAACACACCCATTGAATCTCCTTTCATACAATATTAGGAATAACATGAAACTTTGGTGGAGGACAAGCCTCACTCATCATCAATTGAACATTGCTTACCTCTACTCCTTGATTCTTTGATGTGGATGATGAAGATACCATATTTATCATGTTAGGGTTTTGAAACTCTTTTTTCTTTGAATTGTTTGGCACAATTGAAAATCAATACTTGATCACTCCTTCATTGCTAGTTCACTTTCAATTTCATTCAAAATCACTTCACTAATTGCTCAAATCTCTCTGCGCTCTCAAAATCTAAATGCAAGGCATCTAAAATATCTTCAAATTTTTGATATATACCTCCATTCACTCAAGTTAGGGTGTCCATTAATGTTGTAATCTTTATTAGGTGGAATCTAGTTGTCTCGGTTGATATAGACACTTTTGAACTTAGTTTCTATTATATAGCTTGACCTATTCCATCTAACTCAACCTATACATCAGTCTATCATTGGGGTACTCAATCCATATTATAATGCTTGGTCAATATAGATAATTTTACTGATGTTCGACACCCATTGTATAAATGATTCTTTTGCGCTATTATTTCCATAGATATGTTCTAATGCATCTTTTCTCATGCATATATGAACTTTATCACATTTTATGTTAGGAACTGATTATGAGATAAATCATTAAGTACAAAGTTCCTTATATACCTTTCTTGATCAGTTTGAGGTGGTGTGATCACCTTCACCATTGGATTGGGTGACCTTGACTTCATTTTTTCCACTTCCATCAGCTTCAACATTTTTTTTCTAGGTTTTTTTCATCTCATTTTTAAATTTGGCATCCACTTTTCCTTTACCCTTGTTGTGTTCATTATTTGGTACTGGTGCTCGGGTCTTGCAGTTCTTATTCACATGTCCAACTTTGTAACAATTAGAAAAAAAATTCTTCGGTACATTCCTATTTGTCGAATTAGTTTTTTCTCGTGGTCTACATTCATATGCTCTATGTCTAAAATTTTGACAATTGTAACAATAACCTTCAAATCTAGGTGTAGTAGATATATTGTTCATTCTTAATCTACACTCATGTATTTGATGACCTTGTTTCTTGTAGTAAAAATAATTACTAGTAAAATTAGGTTTAGGAATTTGCATACCATTCCTGCTTTTGCAAATGTTTGTAGTATGTCCAAGTTTAGCACAACAATTAGCTCTCCACTCTTGGATGATTCTCCTTCTTCAATAGATGAATGTTGCTTTGTATGTCCTTGTATAGAAGTAATGCCAGATGACCTAGTTGATTTCATTAGTTCTTCAAAGTATTTAAATAATTCTCTAGGCTTGTTCATCATTTCTACAAGTTCTTTCTCAAATATTAAATCATTCCTCAATAGGACAATCTATGATCTCATATTTTCTATCTCCCATGTCTTTCCTATTAAATTCCTAAATTACAAGCATCAGTTGATTCATCATGTCTAGCTGAGTGTTTGTAAGCTTCTACACATCAGATGGCCTTTCTTCAAATCTGATTGTCTATTGTCTTCCATAGCTACAACTTTCTCTTCTTCAAATTTCTTCTTCTGTTTAGTCATTTCACATAGCCTTACTGATTGGATTTCATGTTCTGTCTTTAATCCTTTGACTTCTTCATATAGGATACTATTTTTCTCTAGTAGATTTGCAATGGCTGCATCACTCTCACTAGAATTTCTAGTGTCAAACAATCCTTTTGTATCAACTTCTTCATAAAGTGTGTCATTCTATTGAATGTCCATATGCATTCTCTTTCTTAGGCATTTTCTTAGTTCCTCTCTTGCTACTTCAAGTTGCTATAATATGAGTTGGATGTGAATCACTTTATTGTCAATAACCTTTCCCAATTTGTATGCCTCCATCTCAAAGATCTAAACTCTCAAGCTGTTAGACTTCCTTCAAGAGAACCAAAGCTCTAATACTACTTGTTGGAAGTTAAATTAGGAAACTAAGATACTGAGAGGGGCAGGGAGGGGGGCGGGTTGAATTATGATTTATAAAACTTTTAACCTTCAAAACAACTTCATTGCATTCACCATATTGACCTTCTAATATCTAGTTTATGTATAACATAAATCAAATGCTGTAATAAATATATCTAAGTATCAATCACATTCATGGAATATAAATACATGACACAAAAGATTTGGTTACCCAGAAACCCTCTAAGGTGAAGGTAAAACTAGGGTGGGGATGACACCCACAAATCTTCACTACTATAAAGTTACAATTTTGATCACTTTTGATGATCTACCTTGTGAGGGGTCTTCCTTGCTAAATATGTTTAAGACTATTATGTATTACCTTTTTAAAGGATTTGAAACTTACAATGAAGTAAAGACTTTGTTAGGAGATTTATAAAGTCTTTTAAAACCACTATGTTAAAAGATTTTCCTTGATTCAATTGCTAAAACTGATTGAGTACCCTATCCTTCAGTCTACAATGTAATTACTGATTACATATCTCCTCATTCCAATGTTTGATTTGATCTTTAATCTAATATAGCTTTGCTCCACCCTTCACTACTTCATAAGGTTGCTAACCTTTGTTCTTCACACTTTTGCATGCAACATCCAAATCTTAACAACACTTTTCTCCCTTTGCATTCTTTGCAACCTCTTCTATGATAACTCACTCCACTTACATAAAAATAAGATTTGGATCTATCTATTTAAAGACTTCTATAGTGTCTTCTAGATGCTTCCCTTTTTGCCTCTTCATCTGATTGGTTGTTCCTTCCTCATAGGGATCAGTGACCCATGTCAAAATGTGTAACAAACTTTGTAACAAACTATATGATCATTAAATATTGTGTTCATGTTAGCTTGAAATGGTTTACCTTAAAGTTTGTATCATTCCAGACTTTAATGTTCTCTTTGTGTTACTCAATACTCATAGTTTCAGATGCTCAATCATAACCATTCTTCATTCTATTGTTTGGCCTTAACTGTACTCATCTCCTTCTATATAACTTGACATCTATGTTCTCTTTCTTCTCAGTATTCACTAGTCTCAAATTGTACTAGAAATACTTAGTGGCCAAGGAATTTCTTAACTCTTATAGAGCTCGACATATACATGATTATTTACAAGTCTTTACATGACTTGACCTATGTAGAGTGGCTCGGTCATAGTGATGACCAACTGAATCTGCCTTATATATGACTAAGTGTTTGATACTAATAGACAATGAGACTTAGAGATATCAATAGGAGTATGAGGGACCATTGGAACACCATCTTTTGGAGTATCATCCAGTACTACATAATCATTTTCTTTCTTCTCATGATACTACAACAAATCTTTCTGCAACACTTATTTATTGAATATGAAATCCCTACTTCTTACAATTGTATGGTTTTCAAAATCCCAAAGTTTATAGCCAAATTCATCAATATTACATCCAAAAAAATGCACATTTATTTGCATTAGGTTCCATCTTGGCTCTATTTTTATAATATATATGTCTAAATTCTTTACAATCAAAGGTTTGAGAAAGGAATAACTTGACTTCTGATTTGTCCATACTTCCTTTGGAACAACATAACCCAAAGGAGTAGAGGGACCTCTTTTGACTAAGCATACAATAGTATTAAAAACCTCAACCCACATGTTTAAGGATATTCCAACATGGAACCTCATACTCTTTGCGTGCTCCATTATTGTACTGTTCATGCATTCAACCACTCCATTTTATTGTAGAGTCCTTGAAATAGTTTTCTACCCATTAATATGATTAGTAGAACAATGATCTTTAAACTCTTTTTTGCAACACTCACCACAATTATCAAATTTGAGACATTTTAGTCTTTTTCCATTCTCATTCTCAACCAAGCTTAATTTCCATTTCTTAAAAGCTTCAAATAAATTAGATTTATATCTAAGGAAATAAATTGATACTTTCCTAGTTGCATCATCAATTAATATAACATAATATAGAGAGCCACCAAGGGAAGATATGCTCTAGTTTCTCATTTTTCATTTCCTCCCCACTCATTAGAAAAATAACTCTCTTTTTCATTTCATACACACAACTTTCACATAAATCCATATTGACATATCTTAGACTTGGTAAAACATTATTTTAATGAAGTATTTTCATATCTTTTCTACTCATGTGCCCAAGTATTTTATGCAATAGCGCTATTTCAGAATCTACAATGACTATTTGATGGTCATTCTAATCAACTATAACTTCTCCTGAAAATTGATTTTTATCTAAAATAATTAAAGTAGAAAGAAAAAAATAACTTGTACAAAGACATAAGGTACCTACTTTCACACCTTTTTTCTACTACTAAGGAACCTTTCGAAACCTTCCAATTTTTATCATTAAAAGCAGTCATGTAAATCACCCATTTTCCTTGTTGAAATTAAATTTCTAATCAACCTTGGAATATTTCTTATCTCTTGTATTAGCCATTTATTCCTACTCTACAACTTAATATTAATTATTTCCTTTCCAACAATCAAACATGTTTTAGAATCTCCCAAATAAAAAAGCCCAAAATCCCCTTTGACATAATCAACAAAATTAATTCAACAAGGTGTAACATGAAATGGATCCCCTAAATCTAAGACCCATGAGTCATAAACATTTTATAAGGAAAGAAGCAAAAAATCCTCTTCAAATTTATTACTTACCACATTTTCCTTCTTATTTCTTTCTTGTTTGTCTCCTTCATTGTTCTTCTAAGACTAGCAATCTTTCTTCTTATGGCTTAGTCTCTCACAATTCAACAATCTCTTGGTCCTCCATATTGAGGCCTCTTTCCTTTTATTTTTCCTCTTGATTTTCCATAATTTCAAGAATCATTTCCTCTCTCATTCATTCTACCTCCATTTTGTGCATTCAAAACACTTTCTAATGTATATCCATTGAGAATAACACCAATAACATCATCAAATTGTAAGGGTATTAGTGTTGGTAGTGGGCCAATGTTCCTCATAGGATTCATGATATGGCTTAACCACCACCTGTGGTTCTATAAGACTATTGGTTGTATCAAGCATTGATAGGTCAATATTTTGGTGCAACAACAACCCTGGCTTTTCTAATAATTGGTATTAGATCTTGGTCATAGGTTTGAATCTCATAGACTATGACAAGTGATGTTGGGAGGGGGATTGTTGGTAATGGGCCAACATCGATCACAAGATTCACAACATAGCTTAACCACCTCCTATGGTTCTATAATAGTATCTATTGTATCATGCATTGATAGGATGATGTTTTGGTGCAATGACAACCCTAGCCTTTCTAACAATCAGAAATAGAAAAAAGTGATTCATTTCCTTTACCAAGCCATTCGAACTTTGAGGCAAAGAACATAGAATGAAAGAGAACACTAATTTATACATAAAAAATTGATATTTACATAAGATAACTGACTGGTATGCATATTGAACTCATCTAAATGATTAGAAATAGAATGACCTTCTACCATATTCATATTAAATAAATACTTCATAAGAAATACCTTGTTCAAAATGGAAGGCTTTTCATACAACTTTTCTAGGGTTTCCATAAACTCTTTAGCTATCTTTTCTTTTATAGTATTAAACACCACCTATTATACTAGGCATAAATAAATAATTCCAAGTACCTTTCTATTTAAAATATCTTAGTCCTAATTTGTCATATTTGGGTCTTTCTTGGATTTCCCTCCCCATAGTTGCAATAAATTCTTCTAATAAATATAGTCCTCCATTTTCATTTTCTATAACTAAGAGTTCTGTCTATTAAATTTATCAACCTTCATCTTACCCTTGTCTTTCATTTCTCCCACTCAACCACAATAATTTCTTGTAGAGTACAACTAAAAAGCCTCACTCTGATACCACTTGTTAGGAATAGATAGACAAAAAATAAAAATTAGATGAAAATAAAACCAATATCACCAAGGAATGAAGCACATACAAATGAATATAAGACACAAATATTTGATGTGGTTCACCCAATCCCTAGGATATTCCTACTAAATAATGAGTCCAATAATATTATCCAGTAATTTCAACTTTTTATAATTTTCAATCCTCTTTACATCTCAATACCACTTCAAGAAGATATATATTATCTTTAGGAAATAATCTAACCCTAAGACAATATTACATGAATTATGTTGGCTTAACAAGTTATCCCTAAACATACTTGATGAGTCAACCTTTGGAAATGGTTGATGAATCAACTCAAAATGCTTGATGAAAAGTGTTTATTAATTTTTTTTTTACTAGTAACCACAAATAAAAATGTGTGTGTGTGTGTGTGAGAGAGAGAGAGAGAGAGAGTGAGTGAGAGAGAGAGAGAGAGAGAGAGAGAGAGAGAGAGAGAGAGAGAGAGAGAGAGAGAGAGAGAGCTTCAAACACCTCTAATTACCATGCTAAATGTTACAAAAAATAACACAATACTTGGTTGTGCAAAATAAATTTTGATGTGAAAGAAAACTTAGTAAGAAATAATGGCTGATTACATAGTCGACGATGCTCATTTTATATATAGTTTTGAAGAAAATTCATTTGATAACTTGCATTAAATTTTTATAGAGTATGAGATTTATGAAATTTACAAGAATAAAAATCATAAAATTTTTAATAACATAATTTTATATCATGATGTTGAGATGAAAGAAGCTATTACATAAATTGCCAAACACCTTAACAATTGAGGTCATACATTCTCTACATTGATGAAATGACATTATCCATATGATACTATTTGTATACATGAATACTTTATAATTTTTTCAATACTAGGTGTATTATCACCTAAAAATGGTCCTCTAGACTATGAGCTCCCTTTAAGTGATTTTGCAAAATTTATCTTTCACTCATCTTTGATGAGATCATCATTTTATGATCACTTTATCCTAAGTATTTATTTAATTAAAATAAAATTTCCCCTTTTAATTAAATAAAATTAATTAGAAATATAATAGGGAAGTAAGATGCTAAGGGGTGGGGAGTGAATTAGGATATTCAAAACTTTTACTACTTCAAACATAAGCCATTTATGATATCATCACCATAGACCCTTATCAAACTTTAACCTTATATCCAATCAATCATTCACTACAATATAATATCAGATCTAACAACTAATAACATGAATAAAACATATAAGATATAGATAAACACATAACACAAAGATTTGGTAAAACAAAAACAATCCAAGGCTGAAGGTAAAACTATGGTGGAGATGAAACCAACAAAATCTTCACTACTATAGCAATAAACTGTTCCTATTAGGGCTACAAAGTTTGATCACTTCTATTGATCTATCCTATAAGGGGTTTTCCCTATTAAGAGATTACAAGAATTATTAAGTCTACCTTGATTAAAGGACTTTAACTACATAATTAAGTGAGCACTTTGTTAAGAGATTTTACATAGGCCTATTAGGACCACTCTACTAAGAGATTTATCCTAAAACACCTGTTAAAATGTATCATTACACAATCGTTTGGTTTTCACTGGAATTATAATAACATATCTTATCTTTCCAATTTGTAATCACTCTTTGTGATAGATCTATAATAACCACTCTCTTTACTGCTTAGTTGCCTTACTACTCCTTAACACTCAACTCCACTGAATTCACCTTCAGCTTTGCATCCAAACTTCTAACTTGCAACAAAAAAATTATCACTTGAAATCATGCTTAAATAGCCATCTTAGAAGTTTCTAGATCTCAACCAATGATCCAGATTCATCCTTTTTTCACTTAGTCCTAATTTTTTGACTGGTTGATCTCATTACATGGAGATTAATGATCCATAATTATAGGCATAGTTACCTCTTTGACTCTCTCCTTGATCATGAAAACATGTTTCCTTACTTGGAAAAAAAATTTACATGAATGTTTGATCCATTCCAAACATTTATACAAAATCTTGTTACTCGAAACATATAGCTTTATGATGTTCGATGCATATTGGTTCTTTATATTGTCACTTGGCTTCAACTATACTTGACTTTAACTAAAGTACTCAACTTCTATAGAACTTGAGACATATGTTGACTTTGAAACCAATGTATACTTGGGGACTCTTGATCTTCTCAACCATAACTATTTCTAAATAATAACTTATTATATACATCACTCAACCTAGATGGATTAGCTCAGTTGTAGTGTTGAATGACTAACTCTACCTTATAAATGACTAAGTGTTTTCACTAACTAAAAATACTAGATTTCCTTCGGGGTCAACAATTTCCTCCTTTAGCATTAGTGGCAAAAGTAAAATTTTCATGATCAAAATTTGATATTCCAAAACTTCAAAATATGTACTCTTTCTTAGGATGCAATCCATACCCATGGCTTGATATGTCTATATATATAATGCTATACTTGCATTTGCAAAAAATGTTGATTTCTCACATCTAAGAATTAGACTAATTGATGCCTTATTACTCCAAAAATACATATAATAAATTTACAAAAGTTTATTACATACATACACGATCAAATAGTTCTGCTTTGTCATAAATGTACACTTGCTAACTTGATCATGTATCATTCCCCCTTATTTTTATCACTTATGAATTGAATTGATTTTCAATTGTGGTTCTGGTAGGATCCCAAATTCTTTAAAAAATGGATGGTGCAATTTGATAATGATTTCCATATTGTTGTCCCAATTGGCCTTCAAAGTGCGTAGTACTTATTTTTCTATTTCTATATTGGCCACAAGATTCACCATATTATCTACAATGCATAGGTGCTGATCCTTTACAAGATCCTTTGTAGTTTGTATGTGCCTTTTCATTACTTCCATATGAGTTAGAAACCTTGCTTGAATTGAATTCATGTCATTTCTTATATGGCACTCTTCATATAAAAGTTCTAACTGCTTCCCTTGTAAAAATATGATCTTAGATAAATAAAGTGTGTTGGTGCTAGGATCCATGTGCAACTCTTTACTTCCTTTATGTAGATCTGCATCTATATTATCCATCTTCTCCTGTATATTCTTGCAGTAAGAGGGAATATCATCAAACAAATTTTCAAATAATGTATTTTCATTTGTGACTACCTATTCTAGCTCAATGACAAGAGTGGAAAGCTCATCTTTCTTGATTTCTATCTAACTAGATACTTTCTCCATCACTCTATTGTCATACTTCATCTCTTCTCTTTTGATCAACTTCTCTTGAATATCTATATTAGGGTTATTAAATTTCTCCATACTTTTCACCAACTATTCAATAATTGGAGCCATTTCATCCAAATCATCATCAATAATAGTATCAAGAAAAATGTCTTTGATGTCATACAATACTTGCCTCTGTTGATGTTTCCTCTTCAAATCGGCTTGCTTATCCTTCCTTGCAAATAGTTCTTATAATATCTTCATTTTCTCCTTAATCAAATTAGATGGATCCTAATAAGGAATGCAAATTTGTTTGTCTAGAGTGATTGTTTTACCTCTTATGGATTGTGGTGAGTCTTTCACCTTCTTCTTCATTTTCTTCCCTTTGGAGTTTCGAGTGCTAGAGCTCAACACATTTCACAATTGTAAATCTTGGGTTAGTACAACTAGATTCGATCTTTGTGGCTCAACCCTTGTATCCTTGACTCTCTAAGGTGCATGTTCCATCTTCTTTTCCTCTATACTCACATCTATACTAATCTTCTATACATACTCATCATGTTTAATCTCTCCTTGATTAGTTTGGGGTTCACTGATGGAGCTCAATTGTCCTTCCTCCTTTACTACATCAATTTGAGGTCCTGAGGCAATTGGTCTTTTACTTGTAGTAGAATCATCTACTTTTTGATTTTGGATCTCATCTTTATCCTCACCTTCTTCACTTATACTAACATTTCCCTCTATGGTATCTTGTTGCTGTGTAGGCTTAGGTGCATTATTTCCTTCATTTTCTGGGACACCTTGCTGATCAACACCACCATCTTTGACATGTAAACTTACTAAAATACATGGTGTTGTATCTATTGGTTGAGTAGACTCCCATGCAATGATATTAGGATATTATCTTATTTTCACAATCATAAGATTAGGATCCACAAAATTCTCATGAAATGAAATTTTTGATTTGGTTTGAACTAGACCTACAATTTGTTGCTCTGGCTTAGTCATGACATTTTCATTTCCAACAAGACTAGTTTTAGGTTCATCATCAATAATGATAGTCTCTTTTTTTCTTTGACTTCCTTCAACCATGATGTGAGTACTATCTAAAAATTGTTAAAAAGCATCATACAAATCTTCCTTGCTAGCTAATTCTATATGTTGTGGCTCCTCTTTCTCTTCTTCACCCTTTTGTCCATCATTTGGTATCAAACCAAACATCTTCTTCCACAACATTTTATTCTCCTCTACAATGGTTCCAAATTTATTCTTCAAGACAAAAAATTCTTATACAAATCATCTAGAGTCATGTTCCCTAACTCCAATGGTGTATATTTAATTTTTTCCATCATATCTACAACTTCATTTTCTAATCTTTCTTTATCTACCTTACTCAATTTATCATATTTTACAAATTGAAATCCAAAAAAACCTGCACTGTCCCTTATATTTTCACATACCTCATCAATAGATTAGGGCTTCTTATGCACTACCACCTTATATTGACTGAAATCATTATATTCATTCTTCTCCTCATCTTCTTCATCATTCTTGGGCATGATGAGATTTCTCCTCAGTTTCTTGACATGTTTGCTAGCCTCTACCTCATCAAAGGCAGTCTTTCTCTTTGTTAGGATCTTTTCTTGAATTGGTTGTCTTTGTTTTCATTCCTTTCTTGTGTGTCTCAGAAACTACAACTATTGTTGCCCTTGTTATTTTCCTAGTCACAATTTGTGTCGTAGGTGAAGTCTTAGCTTCCTTCTTCTTTCCCTTGCTTCACTGAGGCTCTGAAATAAAAATCTCTTTTCCCTTTTTCTCATCTTCCTCTTCTTCATCTCTACATTCCTCTTCATCATCACTGGAAAAGTCTTCATATTTAGCTTTATAAATTTTTAAAGGCATCCCTTGCTCAGATCCTTCTACCAAAATTATCTCCAAGTTCTCAATCATAGTCTCCCTTTTTTTATTCATCTTAGGAGCATTAATTTGAACAATGATCTTCACCTTTGATAACCCATATCTTTTGAATGAATCACTATATTTATCAACTTCCTTAACTAAAAATGGAGTGATTGATACTATGACTTCATCAATATTGAGGTCTCAACCATGCAACCCTAGGTAGAACTACTTTTGCATAAGTATAGTCAGTGTCTACCAAGAAGCATATATCATCATAATACTTATCAATAAGGGATTATGGAATCCTTGATATGTTCCTCATCTTTCTCTTGAAATATTCAAAGTATCAATCCATAACGGTCTCAAAGTTATCGCCCAAGTGAATTATGAATTAATTAATCTATTGGGCCACATGTTTCTTCTTATCTCAGGCTACATTGCCAATAGTAGGAAATAAATTCTATACATAAAAGAAATTACAAACAATCAAAGATCCAAACTTACACAAACTATTCTTCACTTTTCTTATGATCCCCAAGTTCTCTACTAGTTGTTTAAGATAAAGGTCTACAAGGTTGTAACTATGATCCTTCTACACAATCTTTTATCCCAAATCTACTGTAACACATGGCATACTATCAGGTTGGCTTGACTGATAAGATTTGTGAGCAATGACTCTAACAAAAAACTTGATCTTCATATCCTCGATGGAAGAATTTTTCATTCCTCTTTTGTTCCATTTTGCCAATTTGTTGGCCTCAACCACATATTTTCTCGGGAAATGAATGGTTTTTACCCTATCTATAATTGGTAACCTATGAAATGATGGATGATCTGATGCTTTATAATCCTAACCGGTCCATCTTTCGACTAGGGTTTCATTTCATGATTTTTTCTTAAAAAAAACTTAATCCATTCTACCTTTAAGTTCCTTGGGAAATTTAGGGCATGAGTCAAACCATCCTTGGAAACCTTCTTGTGTTCTTCCTTTAGTTGTGCATTTTACACAACTTCTCATATGCCACTCTCAACTAAAATATTCTAACTTATCCTATGTTACACATATAACATGATCTCACAACATGAATCATGATTACCCTTGATGGAAAATATGACATGGAACCTAATGAATCACTCTTCATCGAAATCTCAAGATAAGTTTTGAATTTTGGTGGAGGATAGGCTTCATTCCTAATAAATTGAGCATTACTAACCTTTAATTCCATCTCCACAACTATTGCAGAGCTTGATACCATTCAATCAATTTAGGGTTAAAATACACACTCCTGTGTAACTCAACCTTAATATAACTACTCACACTTTACTTCCAATGCCAATAATACACACTAACATTCAATTCAAACTTGCTCAAATACTCTAAAAATGCTTCAACTCAATTCATTGAATGAAAACTTGAACCCAAGGTGCATTAAATGAATTATAAAATTTAGTATATAGGTTGGAAATTTTAATTATAGGGCCTTATCGATTCTCCATATGTATAGTGGGTGAGTTACAACTATCTCAGCTAACATAGGAAAACTTGGTGATCACACTGATAAACTCCTTCTACTCAATGAAAACCATAGCTTTAACTAAGATTTTAACTCAATTATTGAACACTTTTAAGACTCCAATACTGACACTCAATCATCACTAACACTTCAAATCGATACAAAAGTACATTATTCAATTCAAACTTCTAATTTGTCCTTATATATCCATTAACATGCTAATTTGGACTCACATGCATATTATCTTGGGAACTGATGTAAGATTTAACAATTTAAAAAATACACCTCTTGAGGTGGGGGAATCACCTAATCCATTGGATTGGATGATCACAACTTCACCATTCTCACTACTTTCCCCTTTAGTTTTCTTTTTCTAGGTTTGATTCATTTGGCTTCTCACTTCTTCAACATTAACCTTCACCTTGCAATTGGTTCCTTCATTTTTGGATGCTATTGCTTAGTTCATACAATCTATTCTTAAGCGACTGACCTTCTGACAGTTAAATCTTACTAGTCCAAAACTCCTCTTATTTCCTAATCTTCCTCTAAGATGTATCCTTGTACAATTTTTTGCAATATGTCCATATTTTCCACATAACTCAAAAGTGACCCAAGTATTGTAATCCCAATTTATGGTATTACCTTGCTCAGTTGCATTGCTTTGACCTTTAGGTGTCCAACTATTCTTTGGTTTAGATCTGTAATCTTGTGCCTTATGACAATACTTATGACATGTGTAACAATAGTATTCAAATCTAGGTGTAGCTTGTGTCTTACTAGTCTTAGGTCTACATTCATGTGCTTGATGTCCATGGTTGTAGTAATTAAAATAATTACCATTGAATTTAGGATTAGGATTTGACTTACCAGTTTTGCTTCTACAAACATTTTCTATATGACATGGTTTTCCATAGTTGTAGCATGTATGATTTTTGTTCGTAGAATTCCTTTGTTCTCCATTCTTTGATTATTCTTCTTGCTAGGTAGATAATATGAAATTGGTATAACCCAGTCCAATAGTGTCATGATGTTTTCTTTGTGCTTGCATCTATTCATCAAGTATTCTTATTACCTCCTTGGGTTTGTTCATTCTCTTAATGATTTCCTTTTCATCTCTCAACTTGACTTTCAATCGATTATTTTCTAATCTCAAATTTGATATCTCTTCCACCTTCCTAACTTAATCTCATGATTATCATTCAATAACTAATTTACCATGTCAAATTGATTGTAGGTTAGCCTTTGTACCTCATTGATCCTCTCATCAAGACTTGTGACCATTTTCCTTTCGTCTTCTTTATCTATTACCTTTTCTTCTTTAGAATTTTTATTTTTTTCACTCACTTCACATAGCCTTATTGATTGTATTTCATGTTCTCTTTTTAGTGCTCTCACTTCTTCATTTAGGATGTTGTTGTTCTTCTAATAGATTTTTATTGTTGCATTAGTTTCACTGGATCTACCTTCATCACATAGGCCTTCAATGCTTTTTTCCTTGTATTGTGTGCTATTTTGCTAAATTTTCATCTCCTTCCTTCTCTTTAGAGATTTCTTTAATTCCCATTTTCAGCCTTGACTTTCTCAAATACAAGCTACAAATCAATCTTTTGATTCTCAATAATCTTTCCCAACTTGTAAGCTTCCATCTCCAAGATCTTTAACTCTCAAGTGGTTAAACTTCTACTTAGAGAACAAATATCTAATACCAATTGTTGGAAATCCAATAGGGAAAGTAAGATGTTGAGAGGGGGAGGGGTGAATTAGGATCTTGAAATTTTTTATAGTTCAAACATAAACTATTTATGATATCATCACCATAGACCCTTATCAAAATTTAATCTTATATCCAATCAATCATTCACTGCAATGTAATATCACATCTAACAACTAATAAAATAAATAAAACATATAAGAAATAGATCAACACATAACACAAAGATTTGGTAACACAAAATCCCTCCAAGATGAAGGTAAAATTCCAGTGAGGATGACACGCACAAAATCTTCAATACTATAATAATAAAGTGTGCCTATTAGGGCTACAAAGTTTGATCACTTTTGAGGATTTACCTTATGAAGGGTTTTCACTGTTAAGAGCTTACAAGACTTATTCAATCCACCTTGATTAAAGTATTTTAACTACACAATTAAGTGAGCACTCTGTTAAGGGATTTTATATAGGTTTGTTAGGACTACTCTATTAAGAGATTTACCCTATAACACCTATTAAAATGTATCAGTACTTGATCCTTCAATTTACATTGGAATTATGATAACATATCTTCTCTTTCCAATCTATTATAACCTCTTTGTGATAGATCTACAATAAATTCTCTCTTTACTTCTCAATTTCCTTACTACTCCTTAACACTTAACTCCCTTGAATTCACCTTCAGCTTCACATCCAAACTTCTAACTCGCAATTTTTTTTTTTGGATTGAAATTGTGCTTAAATAGCCATCTTAGAAATCTCTAGATCTCAACCAATGATCCAAATTCACCCTTTCTGCTGCTTAGTCCTTCTAATTTTTTGATTGGATGATCTCATTATATGGGGATTAATGATACATAATTACTTCTTTGACTCTCTTGTTGATCATAAAAACATGCTTCCTTACCCAGTAAAATAGTTTACACCAATTTTTGTGTTAGAAATATGGATTACTGGGTGGGGGATGAATCAATAATCTACAAACTTTAGTCACCAACTAGATATTATTTCTTACTTTAAACTATGCATAAAAAAGAAATAAAGTAATGCTAAGAAGTAACAATAACAATGCACAAAAGATAATCATAACATTATATTTTGTTAACTAGGGAAACCTTGGCCAAGGGAAAACCCCGATGAGGATGATACCCATTAGATAATATACTGATATATAAGTTCCTTGTTAGAGGATGGATCATGTTCTCATTAGTATAAAGAGTCCCCATTAGGAGACTTTGAACCCCTATTAGGATATTCCAACCCTGTTAGGAGTTGTAGTACAATAGATGCAAGATGAGCCCACTACCCAAACATGCACTTCTCATTACAAGAAGAGCTCACTGCTTAAACAAGTAATCAAACTGAATATAAGTACTGTATCTTCTTCATTGATTGATCTCTGATCTTCAACTTGAATTTGAATAACCAAATAGCTCATATAAGACTTTTCATATATCACTTTCAATAGTTTTGTAGTGCCTGCCCCTAAGTCGCATTTCAGTCATCCTTGCCAAACTCTTTTAGGCCAATTTTATGTTTGATGATTAGTATTATTATTTTAGAGATTATCAGATGTTCTTTTACACTTAGTTTATTATATGATGAGATTACTTGGTACTCTATATTTCATGCATGTATGATGATTATTCAATGTTTTCAATTATCGATGATGATTAGTTAGATGGTTTATTATCACATGTGCTTTCTTATGGATACTTACCCCATACTGCATGTGTATGGTGTGCGTGTTTGTTTTCTTTATGTATGGTGTTTCTGATGTGGTTAAGGGAGTCGTAGTCACTTGCTAGTCGAGATCTACACGATGCACCACTTCCTGCCATTGTCTGTTTAGCTTAGAATATTGTGTTTGTACATGCATGAATTTTATGCAGGTTACAGGTACCAAGTATCGACTTCCCTAAATTGCCAGGATGAGCGTACCCTATCACATTATCTCAATGGCAAGAGAGGGGAGATAAACTCTTAAGTCCAAATCCTAAACCCTTTAGCCAATTGTCCTAATTGATAATTAGGACAAGTATCTGAGTTAAGTACCCTCCGAATGCATCAAATGATGTAATTTTGTGATTATAACCCTTTTGTTTGATTTAGTATGTGTTTTTCTATGATGGGTTTTCGTATGTTGCCTTATGAGTCCTTGATGTGTTTTCTATTAATTAAGTCTAATTAAAAAGATTAATTAATGATTTAATTTAATGAAAAATTATTATGACATTTTCATATTTAATTATATTTAATTAATTGAGAAATTAATTAAATTTGGAGATAAAAGTTTAAAGGTAAATTTAGAACGTGATAATATTTATTTAATTTAATAATAATATTTTTAGAGTTCATTTTTAAATAAATGCTAAATATTATTGTTATTTAAGATAATTAAATATTCTATCAATTAAGTTTCTAAAATAAATTAAAAAGTGAAAATATATTAATTATTAAAAAGTTGTAAGATTGCATGATGCGAGCATGAGTTGAAAATATAAAAGAAATTAATTAAAAAAGATAAAATAAGAGAAAATTATAATGTTGTTTTAATTTCATAAAGTGCGCATGGGTTTAAAAGTAATAAAGATTAAAAATATAAGTCAAGTGGAAAAAATTAAATAAAGTTATTTAATGATTCACTTAATATGCATTAAAAGATAAAGCATAGAATTAATACAAGTTAATTTTAGAGTTAACTCAGTTGAGCAAAGAGTCCTCTCGGTGAACGCACAATTAGTGCCCCGATTTGAGGAGAAAACTCCTTATTACAACTTTGGGGGTTCATTTTTGGGGGGGACATTAATTTGGACTGCAAATTTTGGAGACAAGAATTTTGGGAGACATCTTTTGGCAGCGAATTTCAGAAGGAGAATTCTAAGAAAGTTTTTTTTCAGAGGAAAGTTATTGAAGGGGAGTAAATTCTCTCATAGGTTTTCAAGGATTTCATATTAGCATCAGGATCAGGTAGGGTCTTATGTTTTGATCACTGATTATTTACATAATTATCCTTTCCTGTCTTCTTCATGTCTGGGGATTGTAAATCCGAATTCTCTGTGATGAAAGTTTAAACATTTCAATATTGTGAATTATTAATTGCTTATCAATAATTTTGGTATATGTGGAGAATAGAAGAGTTATTAGAAACCCTTGTTTTCTAGATTAAAGAAATTAAGATTTAATTTGGGAAGGGTTTGAATTTAAAAATGAAAATTCTAGATTTAAAAATTTATATGGTTGATATTATTTCCTCTACCAGAGTACTGTGGAAATCAAAATTAAAAAAAAAAAAAATTAAAAAGAAGAAGAAGAAGAGTTATTTAATTAATTTTATATAATTATAAATTTTATAACTTAGCAAATTTTATAAAATAAATAAATTATATATATATATTTCTTTTAAAAGAAATTGTTTTAACAAATTTAACATATGACAAAGCTAATTTAAAATAAAACATAATTAAAAAAAGAAAAAAAAGAAAAAGAAAAGAAAAGAAATTTAAAACAATAAATTTGGGAGGGGGGGTTTTACCCCACCTCATCCCCTCATTTCCAAGTACGTGGCCTGCATGTGCAGGCGTACTGCTGCATGCAGGCACTGCCTGCGACAGCAGTCCGCTTGCCACACGACAAGCGTCGTATCCTTTTGGCCGGTGGGCCTTAAATGCATGGTGAGTATTTTATTTAATTAAAATTTTTTTTTTATTACTATTTAAAAAAGAAGAAGTTATATTATATTAAATTTAATTTATTAATATTGATTTTTTATAATGGTTATTTTTAATAATTGTTAAATCAATTAATATTAATTAAATTTAATATAGTTTATTTAATAGTATGATAATTATTAAGTGATTAATATTTAATAAAAGATTAATATAGTTGTAGATTATAATTAAAATTTATTAAAAGATTTAAATTATAATTATTAATTAAATGTTAATTATTTGGTTATTTTATAAATAACCAATAATTAGCTTTATTAAATTTGATTTAATTGACTTTAAATATAAAGGGGTAATTGCGAAAACTTATTACTTGAAATATATACGAAACTGGGAATAGAGACCTTACATTGGCTCAACAGTATATTATCAACCAATTTGAAATATGAGATTATTTATTTGAACTCAACACTGAAATTGAAACCCTCTTGTTTAACTCAAACTATGTGTTTTCTAATTCAACCAAACTGTGGATTGTCCTATTATGTGTTCTTTGTATTGCTTATGTTTGGGGGTGTTGGGGGTTGTTTTAGCTTACCAGAGGCTTGAGGTTTGAGAATGTGATGTTATGAGGATTTGGTCTCGATCTTTCTTAACTCAACTATGGTAATGTGATTAGTATGCTCTATGACATATTGTATTTACTGTTTGTTATTGCTTTCCAGTTGCCTTGTGAGAAGCTGATGGTGTATGTATTTGAGTTACCTGACTTAACCATTTTTGAGTCATCGATCAATTGTACTTGGGTTGCTTTCCAGTCCCCTTGATGGGACTGAAGTGTTATTGCTATGCTCTTGATGATGTCATGTTGTGACATGTGTGACTTGACCATTTTGGAGTCTTCGATCAATATTGTGATTTATTATTGGGATACTTTCTGGTTGCTTGTTGGAGAACGTTTGGATATTGTGATTTATCATGGATGCCTTCAGTCGCTGATAGAGAACTGTTGTGATCATCATGATTATTATTTGATGCTTATCAGTTGCTCGTGGAGAATTGATGTGATTATTGCAGATTATATTTATGATGCTTTCAGTCGCTTGTATAGGACTGAGGTGATTTTATTTGTGCTGTCATGAGCCTAGGGTAGGTTATCTATGTGTAGTGTTGAGAAGTGGCTTGCAATGAGGGACAGGAGACCCGAAGTGGCTCTAGGCATGACTCATTGTAAGTTGTTTGTTTTAATAAGTGAAAACATCTCACCTAAATACTAACTTAAATGAACCTAATAAGATAACTGTATGTTCTCTCACATGCCTTGAGTGCTAGTACAGGCTAGGATGGGGTAGAGAGAATGCTTGGTTACGACCTGGCATTCCATAGTATGTCTCGTCAGTACGAGAGGATACTAGTGGCCGCAGGATCACAGGGGACCCGAGATTCCTAAGGGATTGCTCGAGTAACTTTCGACATGACTTCTGCGATGACACTTTCTCGCTTGCATAGTAGGTTTCCTACGTGTCTGTGTGGTGCCTCTAGGTCTAGATGTTGATCTATGTGTTGGAACCTTTGAGTTAGTATACTTTTAGGATTTCCTAGACTTAGAGAGTACTTGTGATTATGTGATTTGATATCCTATTTGGGACTTGAGACTATCTCCTCAGCACGGTGGGAGTGGACCATTTAGGTTTCATGCGGTTGGGTGGTAGTGCTTTTTACTCTTACCATTAAGATCTATCCATAGTCACCATGGCTGGAGCTTTCTTGGTTGGCATTTACCTTCACTATGTTTTTGGATTATTATGATGGATGGTTAGATTTTATGATAGATGTTTTATCATTATGGATGTATGGATGTATCATGTATGGTGGAGGATTTCATTTATTTTACTGTACTTTGTATCATGGATTTGAGGATGATGTATCTTTATTTTTACATATGTATATTCTTTTAAGCCTTTCATACCCTGTGACATGTACAGTGGATGATTGAGCATTCCGAATTAATTTGCCAAGAGGCATTTGGAACAAATGTATATTATGGACATTGGACTTTATTATTCTTTTAGGTGGATGTGGTAGTTGTTAGACTTAGAATTAATTAAATCTAAATGTGACTCAACATCTTGGGATCCTTAAGGAATGTAACCTGTTATGTATGTTTGTTGATGATTACATGTTATTGCTTCTGCTACTATGTGTTTGATGTGTATGTTATACATTCTTACTTTAAAAAAAAAAAAAATGTTTAGCAAACTTAGTAAAACTTTAGGTTAACTCTTTTGGATCCCTTGGCGGGGCGTTACAAGTTTGCATATAATCACAATTACAAGATAACACTTGCAATCATAATCACAATCTTACAATTTGCACTTCACACTCTTACCACAAAATGTCTTTTGCATAAATACCATGCCTTTTCACAAACTGTTTCTAGGTTGGCTAAGACCAAAATCTACTTTTCCAACTTAGAGTAAACATCTAGGATGTCAGCCCTAATTGGACAAGTAATTATCTTGTGAACAAAATAATCCTTTCCTTCAATTTTGTTGTTCTATTTTGCTGCAAACATGATTATCTCTATTCCATACAATCCATACTAATTTATGAGGTTATATACATCATCACCAACATGTATACTATCTCCATCTAACTTTGCTAGTATAATATGATGTCAGCAACAAGTTATAAACAAAACAATATACTACTGTAAACCAAATTTTATACTTAGACAATTTTCTAATTACCAAACTCTAAGTATCTTTATTTCCAAGGGTTTGTGTAAACATGCACATCATGTGTTGCCATAAATGAAAACAATTACATATCACTATTAGCCAATCATCAACAATCTCCCCCTTTGACATTGATGGAAACAAAACAGGGAAAATTGGCTAAATGACAAAATGCAAAATAAATAAATAATACCTTACATAACATCTATTACAATTTGTCCAACTTTACATATTCTCCCCCTTACAATATACTTAACAATATTCTGTAACTACTCTCAATTTACTATTCCCAATTTTTTGCAACTACTACTCCTCCTTTGACATCAATGAAAAAGGTCAAAATGTCCAAAATCTGTCCAAAATCTATCCAAAAATGTTGTCCTTCCTTATGCTAATATGATCTTCATATAATCATCAAAGTTTTCCATCATACTATCCATACCCTTAGTCCATGTCTCCTTGGTGGACTCAGCTGAGGCGAGTATTGCACATAGAGCATATGATGCAATCACAACTGCATTAAGATCTAAATACAAAAAGTTAGAATATGTGTCCTTAGCCTTGACACATTCTTCTAATTGTTTCTCAACAAAAGATAATTTTAGAGCGATATATTCTCTAAAATATGATATCCTCTTCAAATTATGTTTCTTTTGAAGTTCCAATTTCTTGATGTCATTATGAATATTGGCCACTTGTCCTTTAAAATCATCTACTTTGTAAGATGGATGTTAGATTTGGCTGGATAAAACCTCTAGCACACTCATCTTTCCTTCTATCTCACTATCAATGTCTTTAGCTAGTTTGTATGATAAGGTACATTTGACATATAAATTTTTTCCATCTTGTTGGCATTTTTGAAGTTCTTTTATACAAGTATCAAGATTAAACAAATTATTCTTGATGTTTTGATAGATGGTGCTAAACAAGTTAGCATCATGGGAAATCAATGCCTTTGCCTCTGCAACATTTGATAGATTATTAAAATCTTTATCAAATGATTTTAGCACTTCTTGTGCCTTCTATTCAGGATTTGATTTAGTGTGATGTATTGCTAAGGTATTGTGCAGTTTGTTAGTAACTTCCATTAAGGTTCTCTGTAAGCTTTTCACTTTTCTGTTCTTCTCAATAAGCTTTGTTAGCGATAGGATCAGATCTTCTTGATCATCATCATCAGTAGCTAAACTTGAAAAGAGAGTAGAGTGAATGAACTAGATGGTTTAGTATCATCCTCCTTTTGTTTCTTAGCTACCTCTTTTCTTCTTCTCTCTTCTTCTTCTTTCTTTTCCCTTTCCTCTCTTTCCTTTACTCTTTTCTCTTCCAATCTCTTCTTCTCATCCTCCTTAGTTTTCTTTCTCATCTCTTCTTCTACAATTATTCTCTTTTCCTCTTCTTCCTTTCTTTTCCTTTTCTTCCTCAAGCAATTTCTTCTTGGCCTCCTCTATTTTCCTCTTCTCTTCTTCAAGTAACCTTTTCTCTTCTCTAATCTATCTCAACTTGTCTTGAATATCCTCAATGTCTAGTTCATTAGGTTCAAAAGCACCAAATGGATTGGTATCATCAATGTTAATGGTAACATTGGTCTAATCAATTTGCATAGTGTCACTATCACTAAAAATTCTAAGGTTTTAGGTGCTGGAGGAGATGGTGCCTTTAACTCTGCCAAGATTTAACTAATTGCTGCCATAGTCTCACTTCTTAGTTTATCCTTTTTACCAACCACAAATAAAAATGGTCTCAATTTATTCCTCAAATATGGTGTGAGGTTATTCAACAATATTTTAGTTTCTTCTTCATCATCACTCTTGCAAATAGTTCTAAGCATAGACTTCTGAAGTTATAGCTCTTCTTCCCTTACAGGAGCCTTCTTCTAAATGAGTCTCTCATAGACTTTCTAGTTAATTATACTCTCAAGATCCTTCAATTTTAGATTGTTTGCTATGATATATCTTATTGTAGGTATATCAATCTAATCCTTTTCAAAATTGTTATACAAATTATAAAACTTATTCATTTGAACAAAGTTACCTTCATTAGTAATAGCGGTGTTGATCTTCTCTATCTTTGACTTCCAAGGTTGCCGTGCTTTGCCTGTAGATTGCTTTGATGGAGTCACTTTATTTTCTTGCTTGATGTCTTGTTCCTCTACTTCTTCATTACTGGAATCAATTGTCAACAATGCTTTCTATATTTTCCTAGTTTGGTGGCTTGTTGTTTTACCCTTTTGGTCTTAGTAATTACTACTTCCACCAATCCTTCAGATTTTCTTTTTGGTTCACTAGGCAGAACATCTGATACTGCTGCATACAGAATACTCTATTCCAAAGATGTCTCTACAAAAAATACTAACAAAGGTTGAATTTTTAGTATTCCTTGCTTCATCATTTTTCTTACAGCCTCAGATTCACTCTCTGTCATTCCAGCCTCTGATAGTGCCTTCTTCATTATAGAATCTATCTTCTTGTGTGATGCCTTCTCCATAGATGTCTGATGAGCCAACTATGTGATCATATCATATGCACCAAATCTGTGTTCTACTTTGTCTCTATCTAAATTCAACAACAAATCAATATAACCAATTGCTATATTATCATTTAATTCATAACTCAAGGGATCAAAAATGTTTCGCGAGGTTCCACTCCTTGAATATAGGTATAATTTGTATCAACCAAAATGCAAATGTGATCCTTAAATCTGTCCACAATTGCAGGTTCAATTCTAAATCTCTGTTTCATTTCATTATGAAATGTTCTCGTTATTAAGTTGCCACTGTCTAATATCTTATCTGTAGGATGCCTTCTGCATACTTCTGTAATCTTCTCCATTATGCATCCGTCACTACTCATTATATCTATGACTGATAAGTAAGGAAATCTTTTAATTATATGAAATCATATGTGATTGGTCAATGACTGGAATCTAAACATACCATTATTTTTCCTTTTAATCTTCTCTAGGTTCTCTAAGAGTTGCATTCTGAGTATTTCACTAAGATTAACTTGTTCTTTCTCTACACATATCTTATATGCTACATAGATGAATCCTGCTAAAAGTTCATCAATCTTTGAACTTGCAGAAATAGAATAGGCAATAGTTTGACTAAAAAATCTTACATCATCTTGCTTGATGGTGCTGATCACCATAGCCTTTCCATTATACATTGCTTTAGTATAACTCTCAACTTTCTTCTTGACCAATTTCTCACCTATAGGTACACTGCCTTGTTTTCTGAGACCAGTTACCTCATGAATAAGGTTGGCAGAAATATCAACTACATTGTCTTGCATCCATAATTTACCGTCATGTATCCTACTCAATATGATTTATGTCCACTCATCTGTGTCTAACTCACAGTAGAAGTGATATTTAAACAAGTCTAATTCCTTTAGATGTTCAAATCCAGGCTTCATAGTCATGTCCTGATTGAAAACCAATTCCATATCTTTGTTCATGAATTCACTGTAATGTCCCATTTTTGGGGCATCTTCAGATTTGACATTTATTTATATCAATTTGATAATTTTTCTTATGATACCCTATTCAACATGTGATATCTCATATATATATCAGTATTTTGTAGAGATGTGACTTTTCATTAATTTAATAAGGTAGTTATATTATTTAATTATATATGGTTATATATTATATATTAATAATATATTAATATTATTTATATATGATTACATTATAATAATATATGATTATATATTACATATGAATTATTTTAATTAAATATTATTTCAATATATAACAAAGATATAATATAATATGCTATTGTCATATATATATATATAAATTATCTATGACATATAAATATCCAATTAAATATATGATAATATTCATATATATATATATATATATATATATATGTATGTATAATTAATATTTATAATTATATAACAATTCATATTTGTATCTTAGTATAATTACAATATTATCGATTATTAATATTATATACTCTTTATAATAAATTTATATACTAAAATGGGGATATCATAGTCATCCCCTCTCGAATTTGCTTGTCCTCAAGAAAAATCATTCACATACAAAATCCTTCATAAAATATTTATGAAATATACATCTCAATGAATGAAAACACGAAGCAAACATGATGTAGATAGATGAAAACACAAAGTAGACACAATGCAGACAGATGACAACATGGAGCAAACACGATGCAAACACATAAGACACACATTATGCATTTCCTTAATTGTGAACCTGCAACCCAAAAAAATCATTAGTACACATTATATATAAATCAATCTCCTGACAAGGTGTTTATAGTCTCAATCTATTTATTAACTCTATCATTTTCTAAATATGGGAGGAGAAACCATAATAGGGTGCCCTGTTACCCAACCAGTGGGCCTCACCGTTCTCCCTCATTATCATTACCTCTCTCTGACCATTATTTCCAAGAAGGTGCCCTTGTATGATGTACCTTGGGATATCCTATCATCGTAGGCCTTACTCGGTACCCGTAGGCTTTATTTGGTACCTTGAGTGATGTCACCCAACCCATTCCATCGCAGGCCTTATGTCAACTTGGAGAATTATGATATAAGGTGATTCTATCAACTATTTTCCAATAAGAATTCTTTTAAAGCATAATCTTTGAAATATCAGATAGTTAATCTTATCATTCAATTATAGGAGGAGAAACCATAATGGGGTGCCCTGTTACCCAATTAGTGGGCCTCATCGTTCTCCCTCATTATTGTTATCTCTCTTCGACCATCATCTCCAAGATAGCACCTTTGTATGATGTACCTTGAGATATCCCATCATTGAGGCCTTACTCGGTACCCATAGGCTTTATCTGGTACCTCAAGTGATGTCACCCAACCCATTCCACCACAGGCCTTACCTTATCTTGAAAGATGATGTCCTTTTAACAACATTCTTTGGTTATTGTCAACTTAAAAATCAATGTCATTTCCTTGTAATTATTTGATTAGAACCATTGACAGTAAGTATTTAAACTATCACAATAACAAAATGTGTCAATAATAACAAACACACTAACAATTATTTCATAATATATGAAGAAAACATATAATTTACCTCATCACCTTTATGTGTTGAGTGGCCATATAAAAGCACAAAGTAACCTTCATATCCATTTTTCATATTAAAGTCTCTTAATTTGGTCGAGCCAATGAAACTCCTCTTCTGACGTTGCTATTCTTAATAATTAAAAATTCAATCTCTATTAATTGTATTA
The DNA here is from genome assembly GCA_028749045.1 of Cupressus sempervirens. Lineage (NCBI taxonomy): Eukaryota > Viridiplantae > Streptophyta > Pinopsida > Cupressales > Cupressaceae > Cupressus > Cupressus sempervirens. Next base: position 392,792,251 of record CM053783.1, read on the forward strand.
ACTTCATAACCTCTTATAGTCAAAAAAATCCTTTTATGAAATATTGGACTCCCACTTGATTTACACCCAAGTATTCACAAAGCTTCCACATGCACCTATACAAAGCTTTTTCAATTATATATAAAAAATATAATAAAATTATATATTTATAACCTCCTTTAATCAATAAACAAATTAGCATCTAGAATACTTACATGTTCATATATATAAATAACAACTATGAAATTAAAACTCTCCAACATTTTATAAGAGTGAAGAAGAAAAATCATACCTTTATCAAGGCCTTATTATAGGTCTTTCTCATCGATACTACCTTTGGCCTATATATTATTCATGTATGGACAAGAAATCTACTTATCCTTTAATTAACCATTTCAAATCTAAATCTCCTTTATATATTGCATGTATAAACAGATCTTATGTGGCAAGTGGAATCTTACTCAAGCCTTTTCTTGATTACATTTGAAACTCCATTCCCTGATACACTTCCAATAATATCAATAATAATAATAATAACAATAATTAAAAAAAATCTCATAAATGAAAATGCATATTTTTCTTTCTTTAATATCATAATCATAATTATTGGTTATGTTCAATAGAAAAATTATATTTGTTCATCTTTATACAATAACATAATATAATAGGTAGAATGAATAGAAATCAAGATAAAGTCATATCTTGCTTTTGTCATTTGATTCATAATATCAAGTTATTAAATAACATTTCTTTGAAAAATATCCCCGTCATGAACTACCATATATATATTTGTAGGTATGGATCATATGTTTATAATAATTTTAAATAGTCTATCAAAAAAATGTAAATGATATATTTCATCATAAGGTAAAAGAAAAACAATACAAAATAAATATTTTACCTAAAGTCTTACCATTCCTCCTAATATGTGTTACCATTCAACAATCATTGCTTTAGTATTTCTTACCATGTCTATGAGGAGTTCTCACCTGTTTTCCTTTCATACTTGTATGTGAGATGGCCTCTCCCAATTGGGATCTATCAAAACCATTACATTATAGAGGTTGAGGCATGCATATTGAGCAAAGTGTCTCCATCATAGAGATTCAGAAAGCAAATTTTATTACATTGCTGTCCAAAGAGCAGAATCACGTTTTTATGTTTTAACCTCAGATTTGGAGCTATTTTTGAGAAGAAAATGATGTTTTCCATATTTAAATTTTCTCTCAAACCACTTCTCATAATTGGATAGCAAGTTTTCATCCATTTTTATGCATTCTTGTGAAGCCGACAACCCGCAAAATGCCCAGCATCTTCAAAAATGACCCATATTTTAATAATTGTGAATGTACTTTCAGCATTTCAATAAAGAGTCTATACATTTTGATTATGTTCTTGTATCAATTGTAATGAATTGCTGCTATTTTGATGAATTAATTTTAATAATGTTTGCCAAGTAAGCAGTATTGGACTAAACGCTGAATTGTCTTTCCTTATTCAAATTCCTTTTGATCTTTTTAGTAAGTAAAGAATTTGTCTTTTCTATATTATGTGCGAGTAATGAAGAGTTCACTAATATGTTTCTTCAACATTCTTATCTCATTGCTTACTGTCAAATCTCCAATGGCTGAATGCATCATGTTCTCATGTATGTAATTTCAATGGGTTATGATGTTCTAGGTAAGCTGATAAAGGACCACATATCAATTGTATTTATTACAGAGTGTATATTCCCATGAGTCGGATCAAATAATTCTTTTTTTCTCAGCTAACTTTGACAATTCATTTTTTTATCTTTTTCTATATTCCTCCATGGTGCTTCTTATGTGACAGAACAATATTCTCTGCCAAGCATAAAGACTGAACCTCATCCTCCATGATATTTTGGTGAAATAATTCTTCTTTTCTGATCTGACTTTGACAATTCAATTTTTATCTTTTTCTATATTCCTCCATGGTGCTTCTTATGTGACAGAACAATATTCTCTGCCGAGCATAAAGACTGAACCTCATCCTCCATAATATTCTGGTGTATGCTTATTTGTGCAAATATTGTCCTCTTTTTTTTGTGTCAATACCTTTTATTTGTTAAATGAAAAATATCTTCTTCATCCCTTGTAATATAATTTATTGATTACTATTATGTCTGCACATTTCCTTCTAATTGGCAGAGATGAAAGTCTGACTTGATTTCTACCTTACTTTGTTCACTACTTTAATTATCTTTCCTCCTCCATTCAATTATTTCTTCTTCTATTAGAGACACCCGAGTCTATATTCCCCTTATCACCAATAACAATGTAGGAATTAATCTATCTCAAGTTGCCATAGTTGATGACATTATACTGGTAGGGTTCTGCTGATTGCACGAATTAGTGATGCATGTGATTACACAATCTAATATCTATTTCTGTAATGTAAAATGAATTATCAGCACTTCTGCTAGATATCCTCTTAGTTTGTCTTTCCTGGTGGTGAAATAAGTTTGTATGGGCTGAAATTCACAGGATGGCAAGATCATGCTCTGATACCACTTGTAATGTCTCGTTTTTGGAGCATCTTCATATTTGACATTTATTTATATCAATTTGATAATTTTTCTTATGATACCCTATTCAACATGTGATATCTCATATATATATTAGTATTTCATAGAGATGTGAATTTTCATTAATTTAATAAGGTAGTTATATTATTTAATTATATATGGTTATATATTATATATTAATAATATATTAATATTATTTATATATGATTACATTATAATAATATATGATTATATATATTACATATGAATTATTTTAATTAAATATTATTTTAATATATAACAAAGATATAATATAATATGCTATTGTCATATAGATATATATTAATTATCTATGACATATAAATATCCAATTAAATATATGATAATATTCATATATATATATATATGTATAATTAATATTTATAATTATATAACAATTTGTATTTGTATCTTAATATAATTACAATATTATCGATTATTAATATTATATACTCTTTATAATAAATTTATATACTGAAATGGGGATATCACATTCACCACCAATAGCCTCAAGCTTACTATTCAAATAACTTCCTACATCTTCAAGATATACTACATTATTTAGAGTGATAGAGAACACTGAGTTAGGGTTTCCTTCAGTAGGATTTATGGAAACAATCTTTAACTTAGGTCTATCCTTGTTCTCAACATTATGCACTACTAACATATCCATAATTCTATCAAATAAGAACTTTTACCAAACAAATTTATGGAAAAATGATAAAATACCTCTTTTCAAAAATAGGGTTTGCTTCGAAATCAATCTGTGAAGTTGCTTCTGAGTGCTCTTCACTTTGGATGTGTTCGTAATGAAGTGAAAATCAATTATGTACTCCACTTATTCCATCAAATTGAGCTTGCATTAATTGTGTACTTTGCAAACATGAAAAAGCTATCAATTTCATTATGGAATCAAATAACTGCTCAAGATCATCTATCCGATCTTCAAGGCCTGCCTAAGGTTTTCCATAGCTATTTTCCATCATGAAAAAACTCTACAAGACTTTGCATCACAAAATTCTCTGCAAAAATATACTTTTCATCTTTTGTTACAGAATTAGCCTTTACTGTAATACTAATAAATCTGAATTCCTTCATAACTTGTTCAAATGAGCTCCAAATTACAAGTGAGCTTAGGTACCATCTAAACATAACTGGATACACCTTTTATACCCTTCACTACCTCTAATTTGATCTCTAAGTGAAGTTCTCAAATCCTAATGCTATGAACAAGCTTAATTCAACTTAGTTGAATCTGACTCAACAACTGACTTTAATCTTCCTGTCTCATCATCATCTAGCTTTTCCTTTGAGATATCTACTCCTTTTACAAATGTCTCATTAAGTTCTTCTCGAAGTTCACTAACAATGTTTCCATGTTCCTCATTTTTTCTGTTAGTTTCAGAGTTCCTTCTATCATATCCAACGTTATTTCTATCATTCCTTATGTTCCCAAAGTTTCTTCCATTGTTCCTTCTATCTCCGAAGTTTTTATCCATTCTATAGTACTTCACTGTGTGTCTGAAGTTGTTACATAATTGATATAGAGGTAATTTTCTTCTAGGATTTTGTTGATCATTAGGTACATGACAATTTCAAGCAATGTATCCTAAGTTGTGATCTGTCTTCTATCTTCATAAGATCTTCCTTCTCTCAATGTCCTTTCATTAGATCTTCTTCTATCTGTAGGGTTAGTATTTCTAGACATTCTACTATTTCTTCTATCATTATCATACTTAGGTTTCCTACAATCAATTTCATTATGACCCATACCATGACAATTACGACAATAAAAGTCCTTAACATGATTAAATGACTTATTGGTACAATCTCTTTTCATATGTCCTATTTCATTACATAAAAAACACTTACCTCTAAATTCATACCTAGTTTCCTTAGGAAAGTCCACATGCTTTGGCTCATCCAAAATTTCAACTTCCTTATCTTGTCTAACTTCTTTAGGTTTATCAGAAGATTGACTTGATTCAATCTTATCATCAGATTTATCTTTTTCTTTTAGATCTACTCTAATCTTAGGTTTCTTCACAGACATGTTAATTAGATAACCAAGACTAGTTTTATCATAAGTAGGTCTCTGTATTGACATTGAATCATCAAGCTTTTCTCTACTAAAATAAAGCTTCTCAAGCTAGTACTTACACTGAGTTAATTTACCTTTTAGAATGATATTGTACTTATGGAGTTTTTCATGATCTTCTTTCAATGTTTCAAAATCAGATGTTTTCTTTACTAGACTTGCTCTCAGATTTGCATTTTTAGTTTTCAAATTAGACTCAATTTTTCTAGGATCATTTCTCAAAGTCAATTTTAGATTTGTAATCTTCAATTTATGCTTCAAGATCTTGTACTCTATCTTCAATTTTGAATAATCATCATCACTAGTTCTAGATTCAATAGATTTAGGCTTGGATTTGAGATGTTCTATCTTTTCCTTTAATTGACCAATGTATATTTTGGAGTCTTCATATCTATCCTTCAACTTATCTCTTTCTTGAGTAAGGAGATCAATTTGTTTAAGAGCTTCTTTAAGGTTCTTCATCAACTGTTCCATATCCATAGGGATCTTACTCAAGCTATTAAGCCTCTTCAAAGTAATTGCACTATGATATTTATTGTTAGAAATAGGGATTACTAGGGGGGTGGGGTGTGGGGTGAATCAGTAATCTACAAACTTTAGTCGCCAACTAGATATTATTTCTTACTTTAAACCATGCATAACAAAGCAATAAAGTAATGCTGAATAGTAATAGTAACAATGCACAAGGATAACTCATAACACTATATTTTTTTAACTAGGGAAACCTTGGCCAAGGGAAAACCCTATTGGGGATGATACCCACTAGATAACATATTGATATGTAAGTTTCTTGTTAGGGGATGGACCCTATTAGGAGTTAATGAGTAAATTTAGTAGATGAAAGATGAGCCCACTACCCAAATATGCACTTCTAATTACAAAAAGAGCTCACTGATTAAACAAGAAATTAGACTGAATATAACTATTATATCTTCTTCCTTGACTGATCTGTAGTCTTCAACTTGATCTTAGGCACCAAATAGCTCATATAAAACTTCACATATATCAATTTCAATAGTTTATATATAATCACATTTACAAGATAGGACTTGCAATCATAATCACAATATTATAATTCACACTTAACACTCTTACTGGAAAATATCATTTGCATAAATACCATGCCTTTTCAAAAATCATTGTTGGGCTAGCTAAGACCACAATCTACTTTTCCAACTTAGAGTAAACATCTAGGATGTTGGCCCTAATTAGACAAGTAATTATCTTGTAAACAAAATAATCCTTTCCTTCAATTCCACTATTCTATTTTGCTTCAAACATGATTATCTCTGTTTTGTACAATCTGTACTAACTTCCAAGGTTATACACATCATCACCAACCTGTATACTATCTCCATCTAACTTTTCTAGTCATAATATGACATCAACAACAAGTTATAAACAAAATAATATACTACTATAAACCAAACTCTATACTTAGATAATTTTTTGATTACCAAACACTAAGTATCTTTATTTTTGAGGTTTCTTGTAAGCATGTACATCATGTCTTGCCATAAATGACAACAATTACATATCACTATTAGCCAATTGTCAATAGTTTGTGCCATTCCAAATAATTATACAAAACTATGTTACTCAACACATATACCTTTCCTATGCTCAACACATATTTGTTCTTCATGTTGTCACTCAGCTTCAACTATACTCTACTTTAATTGAACTACTTGATGTCCATAGTACTCATCACACGTGTTGACTTAGCAACCATTGTATACTTGGGGACCATTGATTTTTTCAATAATAACTATTTCTCAACAACAACTGATTATATACATCACTTGACCTAGATGGATTAGCTCGGTTGTAGTGTTGATGGACTAACTATTGGAATTCTTTAGAATAACTGAGATGGGGGGGGGGGGGGGGGGGTGAATTAGTTATCCAATGTCTAGATGTACAAATAATTTTTTTTAGTTATTAGTAAACCCATATCCATAAAACTTTATCATGCATGCATCCATTAGATCATACAATACTTAAACTTTGTAGGTTATTGTCCTAGGTCAAATTTTTTTTGCTCAAATGTAAACTTAAAACAACATAAGAACATTCACACAATTTCACACAAGGATTTTATGTGGAAACCTAGTTTGGAAAAAACCACTAGTAACATGTTACTAATCCCTACTCTTCTAAAGTGATGCCCTATGAAAGGCCAACCTTGTTAAAGGTTACAATACACACTGTTAAATGTGACCTGGTTAAAGGATTTCAATCACCCTATTAGGAGTGAGTCTTGTTAGAGGAATTTAGACCATTCTATTAGAGTGTTACCTAGTTAAAGGATTTACAAATGACTATTAGGTCAACCTTAATCCAAAGGATTTACCTTAGGCTGATACAATGATTAGAAAGTGATAGTAAGGCTTGATTTGATAAAAAATTACAAATCACTTGCAAATTACATATCTTTATTTTGATCCTCCATTCTACTTGGCATTCACATACTTCAACTTTGATAGCTTGTTCACCCTTTAATCATTCATACTATTAATCCTTCTTGCTTTGCATGCCAACCACAGTCACTTCTATTCAGCCACTGAGTGAAGTAATATCCTAGAGTCCCTATCTTCCTTAGGTTCTCACACATGACAAATTTTCTTCTGACTAGCTATCTCTAGAAATAGAGAATTCAGATCTTTTTCTGCTTAAGCATAATCATCCATTTTAGGGTTAAGTAGGATTAGGTAGGATACAATGAATCTACCCACTTTTCCATTTGGTTCCTCTAGAAACTTCTTCTACAATCTTCCTTGAATTTACCTCAAAATGGTTTACCTTGAATTCTACATCACCAACTCATCATAGTTATCTTCCACACACTTCAAATAATTCCAGAAAACAAAATAGTTGGCACAAATTCATCAAATCTTTGATTTAACACTGTTTCGTATCACTCGACATCTATACTGTTCTGTTATTCAGCCAACACTAGTTTACTTGGGAAACACTAAAGTTTACTAATGCTCGACACCAACTAAATTTTACTTGGCATATACTAACAATCACTTGGCTTGCACTCTTTTTTAGCTTTTCTTGGCACCTCTTATTTTTCACTCGACGTTTATTGATTTTTGCTCGGCTTATAGTGACTACTCGACAAGGCTTGGTAGACACATTTCTTGCTTGATCTTCTTCAAGTTTTAATTTGAGTAATCTTTCATTTTAGACTTTAAGTAGATAAAAAATACACTATAGTATCAATGTATTACTTGGTCTTAGTGCTTCATTTACATACCAAATAACTCAACCTTTCTCTAGGTGCTATTGTTATCTCCTCTTTTCAAATCCTCTTCATCAATCAACTAAATGATAGATTTCAGACCAAAAAATAATTTTTTCACTAGCAAGTAGTAGGTTTGACATTATTGAATAAATAATTATTGTTCCATTATAGGCTCTTCTCTTCAAAACAATATTATATAAAAAATCTCCCTCTTTGGCATTGATAGCAAACCAATATCAACAACAATACCAAAAAGAAAATAAATTTTTGAAATTTATCCCTCTATTAGTATACTATATGTCCTTCCTTTGGATAGAGTAATGTGAGCTTTATCAAGTTCTTTTACTACTCCCTCTTTCTTATATATCCCTCTTTCTGATATTTAGGTATCTATCTCTCTCTGTACTTATATCTCCATGTACATATTTTTTGAAAAAAAAATGCCAATGAATTGTCATCTCTGTATGTAGATATAATCAATTCTAGGTTCTCCCTCTGTCACCTTGCATGTGATTGTAAGTCTTCTAATTTAGCTTCTTCATTTCTTTAGGCAACTCATAAAGTAATATCCACTGCATCAAGTTTGAAGATAAAAAAATTCAGCTCAATTGATGAAAGACACTACTCATGCTTATTAAGTAGCTTTGGATAGGAGTACCACCCTATTTGTAATATGGTTAGATTAATGTCTTGATGGTTTTTATTTATAGCAACATACATTCAACATTTCTTTTATGTTTTTAGAGTTAGAAAATTGTTTAAGTGTTAGACAGTTTGTAGCAACACAATGAATATGTGTTAAGTGTACAAATGACTCATTGAGAGTTAGCTCATGCATAGAGGGAAGATTCATCACAATACCATGATGATGTGTACTATGTGAAAGTTTTTATAGATAGTACAACATGAGATATGGTTAAAATAACAGTGCAAATATTTAATAGTGCACAATAGAGCATAGCAAAGAATTGGATTGTGCGGTCTTAGGAATTATTTTGGTTACAAAATAATTACTAAGTTATGATGAACCGACTATGTGGATATTGATCCATAAGTTATTTTATATTATGTCAAGCATGTGAACACATGAAGGCTGAGTGAGCATAGTTTTTTAAATATGCGAGGAATAAATAAAGATCTTATCTTGCAAAGATAAGTGTATTATCTATGATAAACGAACAATGTTATATGATGCAAATTAATGTATATAGAGCTTGAAAGAATTACAAGCCTTATGTGATGTAAATTTTGATGTATGATTAGAACTAGTGTGAAGTACAATATACAACAAGTATTGCATGTATATCCATTCTTGTGAAGAACTAAATTGTATAATTGTATGTTAGGGCAATGGGCTCTTCTTGCATACATTGTATTTGTTCTACCAACTCTTAATAGGGTTGAGGCTTCTAACAAGGCCTAGTCTCTTAACAGGGACTTGAGATACTATATGTACTTCATAGACTCCTAATAGGGTTAATATCCTTAATAGGATCCTATTGTTTAGTGAATCATCTAGTGGGTATCATCCCCACCAGGGTTTTCCATTGTTCAGGGTTTCCCTAGTTAATAAATAATGGTGTTAAGAGTTATCTATGTGCATGGTTATATTTACTATTCAACATTGTTTTGATTAAGTAAAAGTAGGTTTTAAAGGACTCGAAACCTATACAAAAACAGAGTTCTAGAAACAAGCAAGAGAAAAGAACTACAAAGAAAAGAAACTAAGACCAAGCATGAAACATACCTCAGACAACAAAAAGATGTCACAAAGGACATTGTTTGAAAAAATTGCAAAAGTCTAGCAAAGGAATAACAACCGACCGGCTAAGGAGTATTGATCAGATTCACAGCCTGGTCCACTAGAGAATGCATTGTTTTAGTAGCAGCTTTGACCTCATCTTTCCTACTGGTTTCCTCAATCTTCTTCAAGTGGGCCCAGGTACACATACTTGGTCTTTGAGAATCAGCCCCCAAGGGAGAATCCTGGTCTTTACCTGCCTCATTCTTCTTCAGGAAGGTAAAAACATTTTCCACCATCTATTTAAGCTATTTGTCCATGTTGCCTAGTCTAGATTCAAGTTTTGAGACCTTCCCCTAGACACTACTAATATCCTTTCATATGTAAGATATAAAGTAATTAACAATATTCAGTTGTGGGTAAAATTTTATAGAATACTGATTCAACCCCCTCTTAGTATTATTTATTTCTAACAATTGGTATCAGAGCCTGGTTACTTTGAGGAAGTTTAACAACTTAAGTAAGATCCCTAAAGATATGAAACAATTGAAGAAATACCTTTAAGAAGCTCTTGAGCAGATTGACATTCCTACTGAAGAAAGAGATAACTTGAAAGATAGATATGAAGATGCAAAAGTTTTCATTGGTAAGTTAAAAGATAGGATCGATGATTTAGAACTAGGCAAGGAATCAATTACATAGAGTAGTGATAATGATGAAGTAAGATTTCTTCAAAAGGAAAATGAAATCTTGAAACATGAACTAAAAATCATTGAACTTAAGTTGATTCTTAAGAAAAATGGTAGCAAGAATGAATCAGAACTAAAAAATGAGAATGGAGATCTTAGATCCTATTTAAGTCAAGTTACATCTATATTAGATACTATCAAGATTGAACATGCCGAGTTAGAGAAGTACACCATTATTGTGAAAGGAGAATTCACACAAGCTAAGCAACAATTAGAAACACTTTTTTCCAGTAGTGAAAAGATAGATCAACATATATTTCATTAGAAACTTACTTATGACAAGACATGACTTGGATATCTGATTGGAGAGAAATCAGCCAAGAAAGTTGAAATAAGAAGAGAACCAGATCCAATTATTGAATCCCCTATGGAAGTTGATCTGAGTAAGATAGACTCAAGTACATCTACTAAAGTATCAAAGAAAGTTGAGTTAATTGATTTTTCGGCTAAACCTAATGAACCTAAGAAAAAAAATTCAAGTTGATAACCCTAAGAAAGATGAACCACTAAAGGAAGTAAGACATGAGTTTAGAGGTAGATGCTTCATATGTAATGAAGTTGGACACATGAAAAGCGATTGCACAGGTAAGCCTTCTAAACCCATTACTAATTTCTATTGTTACAATTGTCATGGTTATGGTTATAAGGTAGTAGAATGTAAGAAGCCTAAGTTTTATAGTAATAATGCAAATAGTAGAATATCTAGGAATACTAATTCTACAAGTAATAAAAGAGTAAGATCATAGAATAGATCCAATGATGGAAAGACATCTAATGGAGAGAAGAAACAATTCGTGTGTTACAAGTGTAACAACTTTAGACACATTGCAAGGAATTACAGAGTACATAAGAATTAGAATGGAACTAATCAGAGGAGAAATGCACTTGTATGTCACTTATGTAATAACTTCAGACACACAACAAGATAACGAAGAATGGATAGAAGGGACATTAATAGGAATCCAAAAAATAGAAGGAAGAAAAATATAAATGGTAAAAGGAATGTTAATGGAAATGAAAAAAGTAAGAAGGAAGAAATTAAGGAACATGTTGATGAATTCAAGGAAGCATTTGTGATAGCTAAAGATCTAGAAAGCTCTTATGTAGTTTTGGAGGAATAATTTTTCGATGCACTTGATAAGACATTGAAGTCAGATTGTTTTTGACTCATCTTACCTGAATTAAGAAATTTTAGTTGTGGCAGGGCATCAGTTGGTGAGAAATGATGTTAAAGAGAGAGTTGGAAGTTGTGCAATTAACAAAAGGCTAAGGAAATAAAGAGAAGACTATGGTCAAGTGTGCAAGTCTTGATATGTTCGCAGTGAGCAGGAATTGAGAAATAAAGCTTACTAGTATACAAAAGTAGTATTTCAATTTGTGGTAAATACACATTTAATGTGTAGTGAAATTTGAAAGGATTTAAGGATCACAAGAAAAATTGTATGTACCATTTATTCATATGAAGTGTCTTGAGTGAATTGAAGAGCAATTTGATAGTGAATTAAAGTGTGAAGTAAAGTTTGAGAAGAAGAAAGTTGTAGAAGCCCTAAATCATGTTTTAAGGTATTTTAAAAAGGTTGAATCCACTATTTTAGTGTTTATAGTTCAAATGGAAAGTCAACATTTGTATGATTTAAATGAAATACTATGATATGAGTTTGAGAAACATACATTTATTTCTTTATTGGATAATCTATTGGGTGCATTTTTGCAAGTTCCAATCAATGTGTTGCATGTCAAGGATATCAAAAGCTATATTCACTATAAGATTGAGAGCATAGGTGATGAAGAGATTCATGAGGACTTGGGAAAGATGTGTAAGAGTGACCTATCCTTGAGGTCCAAGTCTGGACATCTAGAGAATTTGAATCTAGTGAAGTATATCTTTTATACAGAGTTTGACTATCATGATTGGACCTAAATCATTTTGAGTAGGGTACATGATGATATGTTTTTGCTAGGAGATGAGAAGATTGTTATTGAAAATGACCTAATTCACAAGGTCACAAGATTGAGTAATGAAGGGTGCAATCTTGTCAATGAGCAAAATGTCAAGAAGATGGTTGAGAGAAACCTGAATACAAAGTTTGACAGAAGAAACATGAGTGTAGACTCCATTTAAAATAGAGGAGTAAAATTTCTAAGCAATATATTTAGGTACAAGTTGGACCATGGATCAAGGGCTAACTTTGTACCAACTAGATTTTTGCATGCAACTTATGTAATGGTTATGCAAGCAAGAAAGGTAAATTTGTGTAAGATTATCATATTACAACTGTTGGACAACATTGCAAAGATTAAGAAGACAAAGAATGTAGTTTTTAGATTTAAGTCCTTGTTGACTCACTTAGTCTTTTATAATACATGGAAGCTTCCTAGATTGATAAGTTGGGTTAGTAGCAAGTGCACAATGAAGTTGGTTACTCAATGCTACAGGTCTAAACAAGAAAATGTCAAAGATGATGACATCAAAAAAATGATGAAAAACTTCTAGTTTAAGATGAAACTAAGGTATAAGATACCTCCCTCTATAGTGGAGAAGTATAAGAAGAGATATACTTCATGGTGGAAACTAACAACACTTGCATGGAAGTGGTTATTCCTAGAGTTAAATCTATAGAACCTATAGATATGAGATGAGTGCACAACTCATAGAAGGGTATACACAAATTATTCTTGATTCTAAGAAGGATATAGAGTGTCCTAGATGGGGCACTTATGAGTAGAAGATAAGAATAGTCCATTCAAAACTATACAACAAAGAAAGAAAGATAAAGGTTGAGAAAGAGATAGATTCCATTTTGAAGGAATCAAGCATGATAAGGGAAGAATTCAATGATATTAAAGGTATTGCACTAGAGATGAAAGCCAATGGACAAACTAAAGTGTTGGAAACAACTCCCATTGTAGTGTTAGGAGCTTCAAAGGGTGTAACAATAGCACAATCATGTGCACAAGCCCCAATTGCACCATATGCAGTAGTTGCACTAGTGCAACCAGCCAAATCAAGGAGTGATCAACCTAGAAGTTAGCTAGAGGTTGAATAATCTATTGTGAAAAGGAAGTCAGAGATATTGGTGAAGGTGAAGAAGGAACCTACACTAGCAACCAAGAAAAGGATCAAACAGACCACCAACAAACCTAGAGAGAGAAGAAGAGCAAAGCAAGTCAGTGATTTTAAGGAATCAAAGGATGAAACTAAAGATAGACTAGTAGTCCATAATGCACAAGAAGGAAGGACAAGAGCTGGAAAGAAAGCATGGAAGAAAAAAGTAGAAAACCTTAACATGCAAATCATTTATGATGAAAATTTTGTACAATTGAATAAATATTATGATTTGTATAGTAATATGGATAGAAGGTAGTTAGAAAATGCCATTGTAAGAAACATGATTTTGAGGAACAAAAGATTTCAAAATATACATAGTAAGATACCATAGGATCTGTATAATAGGCTTGTAAATAGGAAAATGAGGATATCAGAGGAGATATGATTGTGAGGGTCACAATGATCAATAAACTATGTGATGTTGATTATATGAAGGAATCAGATAGAATTTTGAAGGGTATTGAGCCCTTGCTAAGGAAAAAGAAGAAGATAAATTCTTTTGATGGGAGGAAACTATGAAGATGTTAAGAAAGAAACTGAGGAGGCAATTGTGAAGTATATGACTATAATGCCTAAGGTGAGTGTACAGTCTAAACCTAAGAGTCTAGTATATGTTCAAGTACATACACTTCTAGGGAAGAGGAAGAAGCAAAGGTAACACAACAGGCACCCTCACCACCTCACATTGTTATGGGTATTGATTCTATACAAATGGATAGTATGCACATAACTATGGATACAAAGGAGAATCCTTTTGCAATATTTGGCCAATCCATTGTTGGAAAAATTATTTCTTTAGCTCTGATGATGAGGAAGAAGTAAAGAAGCAAGAGGTAGAGGAGATAAAGAAGGAAATAATACAAAGAGAAAAGGTAGATAACAAAATGAAAGAAGAGGAAGCAAAGAAGAAAGACGAAGAGGAACATAGAAAGAAAAAGAGGAACATAAAAAGAGAGAAGAAGAAGATAAGAAGATTGCTAAGGAGGAAGTAAGGAAAGAAGTAGAAAGATTAGCTGTAGAAAAGAAGAAGGTTGAGGAAGATAATAAGAGAGTAGAACTAAAAGTAGTTCCACTCCTTCCACTAGTAGCTCCAGTGAAAAAAAAAACATCAACAATATCAAAAACTAGTCCATCAGTAGAAGTAGTAGTGATACCAGATGATGAAGATAAAAAAGGTTTGATGAGCACATTGAGTAAATTGTTTGAGAAAAACAAATAAGTAAAGTCTTTGGAGAATACATTAATTGAAGTCTTGGATAGAATGTAGAAGAAAATTGCTACAACTATAGCTATTCTAGACCTACAGTCAAAGGACATGGAGTTGGTGAAAAACTTTGATAAGGAATTCACAACTTTAGCAGAAGTAGCTTTAGCACAAGCTCAAGTAAAACATAATGCAACACTATTTAACACACTGTACACTAATGTGCAGAATTATCTAAAGGCACTTGATGGAAATATCAAGGGATTGAGAAAGCATATTGATGAATGGAAAAGACTATATGGACAATGTGTGTAGTCATACAAGTACCTTACAGACTTTGAGAGTCAGATTAAAGGTAAGTTAAGTGAACTTTAAATACTTTTTTTCAAGTTACAACTCCTAGAATCCAAAATTGAAGACTATGGAAAAAAAGTAGAGAAGATACATGAGATGATTAGAAACTTGGAATCTAATAAACAGAGGGTAGCAAGGAGATTCTCTAGTATTAGAGAAATTTTGTCATCAAAAGTCAAACATTTTGCAAAGGCAACTTGAGGAATGTCTTACATCTAAGGCTTGCTATGACAAGTTTTCCTACACTAACTTGAGTGTGGTTGAAGTGGCATCCTATGCACTTTTCACACTAATCCATATCATAGAGATAGTAAAGGAGAACTAGAAGAAAGAGATAGAATGACTAATGGTTGTGTATGTAGATTGTTTCTCCAGATTAACAAGTTGATCAAAAAAAAATCAAAGTTTTGCATAGAGTTTTTGACACCTTTGCCATTGATGTCAAAGAGGGAGTGTTATGTAGAAGGAAAATTGTATAGATGTATATGTAAATGTAAGGGGGAGCTTATGTATGTATCAATGTAAAGGAGTGATACGGAATATAATGATCCATAAAATTTAGTAGTTACTTTTATTTTTGTTTTTTCTATGTATGACATCATTTTGGGACCTACCCAATTTCCCCAAATGTTGCCATCAATGCCAAATGGGGAGATTGTTGGCAATATGGTCAAATTGATGTCTTGATGGTTGCCATTTATGGAAACATACATTCAACATTTAATTTATGCATTTAGAGTTAGAAAATTGTCTAAGTGTTATACAGTTTGCAACAATACAGTGAATAGATGTAAAGTGCATGGATGACTCATTGAGAGTTAGCTCATGTGTAGTTGAGGGAAGATTTACAATAGTATCATGATGATGTGTACCAGTGTATAAGTGTGTGCAAACAATACGACATGAGATATGATTGTAATTTATGGAAATATGGTTAGATCGATGTCTTGATGGTTGTCATTTATGGAAACATACATTCAACATTTCATTTATGCATTTAGAGTTAAAAAATTGTCTAAGTGTTATATAGTTTACAACAACACAGTGAATAGATGTTAAGTTTATGGATGACTCATTGAGAGTTAGCTCATGTTTAGTTGAGGGAAGCTTTATCATAGTATCATGATGATGTGTACCAGTGTGTAAGTGTGTACATTCAATACGATGCAAGATATGGTTAAAATACTAGTGCGGGTATTTAATAGTGCAGAACAAAGCATAGCAGAGAATTGGATTGTATTGTCTTAGGAATTATTTTGGTTACAAAATAATTACTAAGTTATAATGAGATGACTATGTGGATATTAATCCATAAGTTATTTTATACTATGTCAAGTGTATGAACACATGAAGGTTGGCTGAGCATATTTTTGTAAATATGAGAGGTATAAGTAAAGATCTTATCTTGCAAAGATAAGTGTGCTATCTATGATAGCCAAGCAAGTGTTATATGATGCAAACTAATGTAAAATGAGCTTGAAATAATTGTGAGCCTTATGTGATGTGAATTCTAGTGTATGATCAGAACAAGTGTGAAGTACAATAGATAGCAAGTATTGTATGTATATCTATTCTTGTGAAGAACTAAATTGTATAATTGCATGTTAGGGTAGTAGGCTCTTCCTGCATACATTGCATTTATTCTACCAACTCCTAATAGGGTTGAAGCTTCTAACAAGGCCTAGTCTCCAAATAGAGACTCAAGACACTATATGTACTTTATAGATTCCTAACAAGGTCAATATCCTTAACATGATCCTATTGTTTAGTTAGGAGTTATCTATGTGCATGGTTATATTTAGTGTTCAACATTGTTGGTTTACTTTCATATGCAAGTTGTAACGTAATTAACAATATTAAGTTATGGAAAAAAGTTTGTAGAATACTGATTCAACCCCCTCTTAGTATTCTCTATTTCTAACACACCCCTAGTCTACCTCTAAGTTATTCATGTATATGCTTAGGTAAAGATTTTGTGAATATATCATCTATCTATTCTTTTGTATTCACATATTCCATCCTTACTTCTTTCTCTTGAACTAACTCTCTCAAGTAATGATACATTGTTGAAATGTGCTTAGTCTTCGTGTGCATAATAGGGTTCTTTTATATGTTTATAGAACTTGCATTATCACAATAAAGTATCACAGGTTCAGTGATTTCCTCCTTCATACCTTTGAGTATCTGTTTGATCCATACCACATCTATAACCCTAGCTTCAGTAGTAGATTGAGATATGAAATTTTGTTTCTTGCTAGTCTAGGTGAACAACCTCTTTCCTAAGAACAATGCTCCACCACTTGTGCTCTTTTTTTCATCATTTTTTCTAGATGAATAAACATCTGTATAGGATTTTAACTCATATTTTTCATTATTCTTGTAATATAGACCATAGTATTTTGTTCCTTTCAAATGTCTCACAATTCTCTTACAACACCATCAAATGTTTCTCCTTAGGTTTTGTATAAAAAATATTGCAACAATCCCAACAACTAATGTAATGTTAGGTCTTTTATGTACTACATATTGCAACTTGCCAATCATAGACTCGTACGATGTTTGATTCACATCAGTAGAATAATCATTCTT
Organism: Cupressus sempervirens; assembly: GCA_028749045.1. Taxonomy (NCBI): domain Eukaryota; kingdom Viridiplantae; phylum Streptophyta; class Pinopsida; order Cupressales; family Cupressaceae; genus Cupressus; species Cupressus sempervirens. The sequence goes on from CM053783.1 coordinate 392,809,890, forward strand.
TGATAGTTTGTATCATGTCACCATAGGTGTGCTAACTAATTTTGAATCTTCCAATCCAAAAGTTTTTAATATTTTCTTTGCATACTTAGACTGATTGATGTATATACCATATTTCATTTGATATACTTGCAAAACAACAAAAAAATTGATCTCTCCAAACATAGACATTTCAAAAATTTTCTTCATTTATTTTGTAAATGCCTTAAGTAATGTATCTTGACCTCCAAATATGATATCATCAACAAACAATTAAGCTAGTAAAATAGCTTTACATCATTTTTTCTTCAAGTATAGATTGATGTTATCATCAATCTTCTCAAAATAAATCTTCACAAGATAATTGTGAAGCCTTTCATACCATGCTCTTGGGGCTTACTTTAAATCATATAAAGGTTTGTGTAGTCTACATACCATGTTGTTGTTTTCAGCATCAAAAAATCCTTCTGGCTATTTTATGTAAACCTATTCTTCTAATATGCCATTCAGAAATGTTGAGTTTACATCCATTTGATAAACTTTGAAACCTTTGTATACAGACTAAGCAATCAAAGTTTTTACTCCTTTCAATCTTGCAACAAGGGGAAATGTTTCTCCATAGCCTATTCCTTCTTCTCATGCATATCCCTTGCAAACTAATCTTTCCTTATTCCTTGTGATTTCACCATTTTCATCTAACTTGTTTTTGTACACCCACTTGGTTCTAATCATAGTCATGTCCTCTAGTCTGGGAACTAGATTCCATGTCTTGTTCTTCTTAATTTGATCAATCTCTTCTTTCATGGCTTTACTCTAGTCCACATTTGTAAGGAATCTTTTATTGTCTTAGGCTTATGCATGCTCAACAAACATGTATCACTTCCTAGCCTACTTCTTATCATTTTTCTAACATCTTTATCTCCAATAATTTGTTTAGTAGGATGGTATTTTTTGACATACTTCAAAAATCTTGGTTTTTCTCTTCTTTCTTGAATAGGTCTATCAACTTATAAATCACTATATACTTCTTAATTAGGTAATTTAACATCTCTTTCATGTAAACTTATCTCAGAATCAAAATGTGTCTCAGCTTCTGTTTGCAACTTGGCTCCTGAATGAAACTTGACATTCATTGTATGTGACTCAACAGTCATTGAAACTTGTTTATTTAGAACTTGGTTTACAACATCTTCATTACCAAACATACCTTCATAAAACTATACAAATGATTTGTACTCTTTAGGTTCCTTCATAGGTTTAACTTCATGTACATCTATATGTTCATCAAACCTCACATTTGCACTTTTTGTAACTTTGTTAGTTTTAGTATTTAAACACTTATAAGCTTTACTTCTTCTAGAATAGCAAAGGAATATACCTTCTTCACTTTTAGCATCTAATTTACCATTCCTAAAATCCTTAAGAATGTAGCACTTGCTTTGGAATACCTTAAAATATTTTACATTGGTTGAGTATCCATACCATAATTCAAAAGGTATTGAATGAGTACCTTTCTTGACTTGTCCATGGTTCAAGTTATAGAGAACTATACTTATAGCTACTCTCTAGTATTTCAAAGAAACGTTCTTCTCCATCATGAGTGTTTTGGAAGAATCCATTAAAAATCTATTCTTCCTTTCAATAATTCCATTTTGTGGAGGGGTTATAGGTACATAAGTATGTTTCTTGATTCCTCTATCATTTCAGAACATCTCAAACTCATTTGATGTAAATTCTCCACCTCTACCAAATCTTAGACATTTGAAGTTTTTGCTTGTCTCCTTTTCAACTCTAGCTAAGTACCACTTAAACATTTGGATAGCATCAGATTTCTATTTCACAAACATAAATATCATCATCCTAGAGCAATCATCAACAAATAGGATAATGTACTTGTCACCTTTGTAGCTTTGCACATCAATTGGTCCACACAAATCAGTATGAACAATTTCTAGAATTTCTTTAGAGGTGTGAGTCTTACTTTTAAAACTAGATTGTGTCATCTGGCCTAATTGACATTATTTGCAAATCATATTGTCAGGTTTCTCTAGTTTAGGAATACCTTTGACTTTTTTCATGTTACTGATATTGATTAAGTTATCAAAGTTAACATGACATAACCTCTTGTGCCATAACTACACATCATCAAATTGTACAACAAGACAAGTAGCATCATTCATATCAAGATAAAATAGATTACCTCTAGTCTGATCACCTTTCCCAATTAGTTTTCCATCAGTGTCATAGATCTTAACTATCTTGTTCTAAAACTCAACTTTGCAACCTGAACTATTCAGTTGTGACACACTCAAAAAGTTATAGTTAAGTCCTTCTGCATAATAAGCATTGTCACACATGATATTTTTTGTGAGATTGATTGATCCTTTTCCTTTTATTAGACATGGTACATCATTACCAAACCTTACACTATTTCCATCATAATAATTAAAGGTAATGAACTTACTTTTATCTTTAGTCATGTGATGTGAACACCCATTATAAATGATCCATCTGCCACTCTTGTTCACATAAGATACTAGTGTAATTGCCTCATCCTCATCAAAATCATCCTTCATAGAAACATACTCTGCTTCATCATCATGGTCATCAGATCCATCTTTGGTTTCCTCATTAGCAATGTATCAAGACTTCTTGCCTTTGTCTTTGTAATCTTTTCTATCCTCATCTCTTTTACTTTTGTATTTCTCTCCACTTCTATTGTTCTTCTTCTCTAGACATCTAGTAGTAATATGACCAACCTCATTGCAATTAAAAGACATGATAGGTAACTCACCTTTGAATTTGCCTTTGTCCCTATGAAATCTCCTTGCTAGCAGTGCTTCAAGCTGTTCTATATCCTCCTCATTTGTATCACTATTAGTAGAAACATATTTGACCTTTTTCTTCTTCTCTTTAGGTTCTTTTAATGAAAGTTTAGCTTTGAAAGTAGATTCAACATTCTTAGATTTTAAATTATCAAAATTAGAGAGTTCAAAGGTAGTGAGTCTACCTATCAATCCTTCAAGGATTAAATCATTACCAAGTGTGCACCTTAATTCTTGTATGGAAGAGACTCTAATATCATAGACGAGAAATAGGGTTCTTAGTACTTTGCTAATCACAATCTCATCTTCAATCTTACATGCTTCTCCTCTAATAGCATTAACTACTTCTTTTACTCTAGCACAATATCAAACTATATTCTCTCTTTCTTGCATTCTCATATCATCAAATTACCTCTTAGACTATTAGATTTGGGTCTCAATAATTTTTTTCTCCTCCATAGATCTTTTCTTTATCATCCTACATCCTCGTAATAGTATCACATTCCTTGATGTCATCAAACTTAGTGTAGCTTAGGGAAAATGTAATAGCTAACATAGTTAGATTATGTTCTTTCTTCTTTTTTAGATCCTCGATAGTTAGGGCTCCAATAGGGTCAACATGCTCAGTGGTAATGGTAGACCGTGCATGGTCTCCAAGACTTCCTAGGTGTAACTTCATCAAACTTTTTCATCCAAGGAAGTTCTCTTTGTTAAGCTTGGGTACCTCTCTTTTAGACATCTTGATGTTTTGCTTCTAGTACCTTCAAACTAGTCCTCTCAAGCACCAATGATCTAATACCAATCATTGCAATTCTTTAGAATAATTGAGAGGAGGGTGCATCAGTTATCCAAGGTTGAGATGTACAAATAAAACTTTTCAATGCTTAGTAAACCCATATCCATAAAACTTTATCATGCATGCATCCATTAGATCATACACTACTTAAACTTTGTAGGTTATTGTCCTAGGTCAAAACAACTTTGTAGAAATGTAAACATGAAACACCATAAGAACATTCACACAATTTGACACAAGGATTTTACATGGAAACCCAATTTGGGAAAAACCACCAGTAACATGCTACTAATTCTCACTCTTCTGAAGTAATGCCCTATGAAAGGCCAACCCTATTAGAGGTTATAATACACACTATTAAATGTGACCTAGTTAAAGGATTTCAATCACCCTATTAGGAGTGAGCATTGTTAGAGGAATTTAGACCATTCCATTACAATGTCACCTAGTTAAAGGATTTATAAATGACTGTTAGGTCAACCTTATTTCAAAATATTTACCTTAGATTGATACAATGATTAGAAAGTAACAATAAGGCTTGATCTAATAACAAATTACAAATCACTTGCAGATTAAAAATCTCAATTTCTGTCCTCCATTCTGCTTGGTATTCACACACTTCAGCTTTGATAGCTTATTCACCCTTTAAACATTCATACTCTTAAGTCTTCTTTCTTTGCATGCAAACTATTGGAATACTTTAGAATAACTAAGAGGGGGAGGTAAATTAGTTATCCAAGGTCTAGATGTATAAATAAAACTTTTTACAGCTTAGTGAACCCATAAAACATTTATCATCATGCATGCATCCATAAGATTATGCAATCACTTAAAACTTGTAGGTTACTATCAAATCAACTTACAAAAATGTAAATATGAAACATAACAAATTCATCAACACATCTGACACAATGATTTATGTAGAAACCCAATTTGGGAAAAACTACCAGTAACATGCTACTCTTTTTCACTCTTTTGAAGTGATGCCCTGTGAAAGGCCAACCCTATTAGAGGTTACAATACACACTGTTGAATGTGACCCTATTAATGATTTTAATCACCCTATTAGGAGTGAACCTTGTTAGAGGACTATAGACCATTCACTTGGAATGTCACCCAATTAAAGGATTTACAAATGATTGTAAGGTCAATCTTAATCCAAAGGATTTAACCTAGACTAATAGAATTGTTAGAGAGTAACTATAAGGCTTGATCTGATAAAAATTTACAACTTCATTTGCAAATTACAAATCACTATTTAGTCCTCCATTATAATTGGCCTTGATACAATGTAGCTCTGACAGCTTGTTCACCCTTTAAGCATTCATACTCTTAAGCCTTCTTACTTAACATGCCAATGTAGTCTCTTTTCTTAGGTCACTTGATGAAGCAAAACCCTTGATTCCTTGTCTTCCTTAGGTTCTCACAAATGAAAAACTTTCTTCATGACCAACCATTCCCATAAATAGGAAATTAAGATTTTTTCCCCTTATTTGCCATCATCCAATTTAGGCTTAGGATGGATTAGGTAGGATACAATGAATCTACTCCATATTCCATATCTCTTCTAGAAAATTCTTCATGAATCTTCCTTGAATTCACCTAAAAATGGTTGATCTTGAATTCTATGCCTCTAGCTCATCAGTCTTATCTTCCACCTGGTTCACAAAATCCAAGAAAATAAACTTGTCATCTCAGATTAATCAAATTCATGATATTTTAAATAATGTAGCATCTCAACTTTATCTAACTTTTGATGCTCGACACATACTACACTGCTCAACATCCTTTGTGAAATTTCTTAGTATGAACTAAAATTTCCTGGTGCTCAACATCAACTAAAATTTAATCAGCATCCACTATTTAGCTTGACATATACTAGAATATACTTTTACTAGGCTCCAATTGATTTTCTACTCGACTTTCATTGACTTTGCTCAGTACCTACTATCCATTTGGTCAAGCTTTGCATAAAAACTTTGTGTAACTTGCTCTTTTTAAACTTTCTTAGTGTAACCAACCTTTGTAACCTTAAATAGATTATCAATACATCATGTTATCACTATCTTAACTAATTCTTGTAGTCCTTTACATAATCATAACTCAACCTTTCCTCTAGGTGTTATTGTTACATCTTTTGATCAAATCCTCTTCATCAATCAAAGAAGTGATAGTACTTAAACCATATAAGCAAGTGTCTTACCAATAAATAGCAGTTTTCACATCAATAGAAAAACAATGATTGAAACAATAATGTCCCTCTTTCACATTCTCATTCTTTCTACTATTTTTCAATCTATTATCAATATCCAACTACAATCACTTCTATTCGGCCATTGAATGAAACAATACCCTAGACTCCTTGTCTTCCTTAGGTTCTCACACATGACAACCTTTTCTTCTAACTAGCTATCTCTATAAATAGAGAATTTAGATCTTTTCTCGCTTAACCACAATCATCCATTTTAGGGTTAGGTAGGATTAGGTAGGATATAATGAATTTACCCACATTTCCATTTGGTTCCTCTAGAAACTTCTTCTACAATCTTCTTTGAATTCACCTCAAAATATTTTACGTTGAATTTTGTGCCACCAGCTCATCATAGTTATCTTCCACACACTTCACATAATTGAAGGAAAAAATAGTCAGCTAAGATTCATCAAATCTTCAATTTAACACTATTTTCTATTGCTTGACATCTATACTATTTTGTCACTCAGCTAACATTAGTTCACTCAGAAAACACTAAAGTTTACTAATGATCGACACTAATTAAACTGTACTTGACATATACTAACAATCACTCAGCTTGCACTATTTTTCATCTTTGCTCAACACCTCTTGTTTTTCACCCGACTTCTACTAATTTCTGCTGGGCTTGTATTGACTGCTCGGTAAGGCTTGAAAGACACATTTCTTACTTGATCTTCTTCCAATCTTAACTCGAGTAATATTTCATTTCAAACTTTAAGTAGATAAAGAATATGTTATAGTATCAATGTCTTACTTGGTCTTAGTGCTTCTTTTACATACCAAATAACTCAACCTTTCTCTAGATGCTATTGTTATCTCCTCTTTTCAAATTCTCTTCATCAATCAACTAACTAAATTTTAGACCAAAAAACTATTGTCTCACCAGTAGGTAGCAAGTTTAACATCATTGACAAAATAATTATTATTCTATTATAGGTTCTTCTCTTCAAAAAAATCTTATATCAACACTAACTCTTCCTTATAAATGACAAAGTGTTTTGCACTAACAAATAATACTAGATAGCCTTTAGGGTCTACAAAAATCCCCAATATTTCTTTTTCCTAAGTGTGCACATGAAAAGACTTTTTCCTATTTTAAAAATAAAAATGAAATCATTTTTTCTACACATGAGCTCACACTTTTCTATGTGAGAGGAATATTTATTTTCAAAATAATTTTAATTATCCTCCACATCTTTTTCCTCTCAAACATATCCATTGATCTTTCTTAGTTGATATTCTTGTGTCCATGGATCAACTAAGAATCATTCCCCACCCTTGATTTTTCCTCTTGATCTATACATTTCATTTCTCTTTATAAGGAGGCTCTCTCCTCACTCTCTCATAATCTTATACTCTCATGCTAGTATTATTCTATCATTTTATTTACTCACACTCTTGAACACATTTACACTCACTTTTGTCTTACTTGCATTCTTAGCTTAGAGCTTCTTAATATAATAGATTAGATCACCTACTATAATTAGGAGTTTGATAACTCTTTTTTAGCTTCAATCTTGCATCAAATTTAGCTTTATTTGCATTTTCATTGCATACTTTGATTCTTGGATATCGAAACTCTTTCCTCTACTCCTTTGAATCTCTTGTTCTATGGTGTACCTTGCAAGGGTTGCCTAACTAGGTTCATTTGAGAGCCAAAACACTATTATGCACTCTTGAACATCATAGATAGTGAGCTATAGGCTGCATCTTGATATTCTCTTCATCAAAGGTATTCAATAATGCTTCATATAAGTGTGCCCACATATTATACACACATTTTTTGGCTCCCACCGTGGTGCTAGAACCAAGTTTCTCATTATATTTTCTTCCATTTTTCTTAATTTAGTAGTTTAATTTTCTTGCATTTTAGTTACATTTCTCATTTATTATTGTTGAGCTATCATTTTGCATGATGCTTAGTGATAGGAATCTTTTCGAACTCCTCTCTTGAAAAGCTAATCGGGGATCAACTCCAAGTTTTTGGGCGATCTTGTGACCTACTAAAATCTGCTCAATTGAAGATAAATGTATTTGTTCATAAGGAGGCCTTTTCTAGATTGAACCAATTTAGATGAGATATGTAACTTGATGTTTTGAAAGTAATCAAAAAATAGCTATTTTTTGTTTTTTGTTTTGGTTTTCAATGAATGCAATCTATCAATGCAACTATATGAATTCCTAATTTAACCAAGTGTTAGAAAAGAAAATAACAAAAGATAAGGTAATGAGAGATTAAAGCAAATAAATCTGAAAGGGAAATTTCTAATGGACATAAACTATGGTAACAACATGTCTATGAGTTAAATCATTGAAAAGATCAGGTAGGAAACCAATGAAAATAGGAGCAATGCTTCCTCAATTCTACTAAAGTAATCGTTGATGGGAACTTAGTAAAATCCAAAAGATGTTTCACTTCTCATTGAATTGCAAGGCTAGAGAAAGTGCGCTCATGCGAGACAAAAAGCTATGTAGGAACAATAGGGTGATCTCTTCTCCAACTAGGTACATCAACAAAATTCATTAAAACACAAAAAACACTAGAACTAAAAGATCACACAATCAAATCAACACAAAAAAACCATTGGCTCCATTATTATTCATGAACAAGAATTCACAAAAATAACACACTTCAACAAGAATAACTACACTCAGAATGAGAGCACTAATAACATATATTATTGCATCAAAATAATGGCATGGTGTACATATTACATGCCTGTATTTATAACAAATCATCTCCTCAATTTGTGTTAAGAGTGAGATATCTCTTAATGCAAACATATGCTTCTAAACTAATTATATACAAACTAACTCTCTAAATGGTGCTAAGTAGAACTCCACCCTTATTTATATCAATTAATGGGTGCATGCACTTTTATATGACTTAAAACAATAAAAGAAGGAGATAAGAAGAAGGAAACTACAAGAGGATCTGAGAGTCATTGGAAGCTCTAAAAATGGAAGCTTGACCTTCTTTAGGTGTTTATGGGAGTTGAACTACCGTCAGAATGCATTTTTAGTGCATGAAAAGCTCTAAATTAGGAACTAGCAGTTAATTATTGAGGCACTATTACTTCTTCAAAATTCTTGATGCACCTCTATGAAAAATGCACCTTGTGCACCTTGATGATAGGCTCAAAAAGCACAAAATTTCCCCAAGTGTCAAAACTAAATTTCTAGCATTTGAATTTTCTTCCCCTTTATGCCAAAGCGATGTTTGGATGCTTAGTCTTGAATTTCTCTATAATCTCCATCACTTGGGTAGCATCTAGAAAATCCAAAGCTTCATACTTCTCTTTTACTACTAGCTGATAATTACTAATTTCTATATGTGTTGCTACAAAATCCTTATGTTTAGTGTCCACCTCCATCAATACCTCTTTAGTCCTAAATGCTTGTCTAATATCTTCATCTAATGAAGCATCTTCAAAGGTTTTAAAAAATTGTTGGACTACTAATTGCACTGAAATGAGTTTGTCTCTTGACCCATATTCAAAAATGTCAAGATAGACATCACTGTAATACTTGTTTGCCTCCAAAATTTTCTCTTGAGTTTGATCTTTCAATTTCTATATCCCCTCATATATTGTTGCCATTACTTTATTGTTGGCAACTATCTTCTTGATCCAATCCTCTAATTTATCAAGCTCTTCTACCAAGTACACCTCCATGAGAATACGATACCTCTAACCTTTAATTGATTGAAGCACTTAAAGGTCTTTTCTCTAGGTATGTATTTCTTTCATTAGCCCAAAATCTAGGTTCAATATAGATACCATTTTATCTACATTAGACTAAATATGGTGCAATAGGTTTAAATTAGCTTGTATAATCTATACACCTTTATCCTCAAACTTGTCACACCATTTCTGACATGCAACCAAAAATGAATCTATTCTTACACTCCCCTTTTCTCTCCTCTCTAATATTGCAACAAGAGTGATCTCTGGATTATCTAGGTCTATAGGGTCCACTACTACATGTAAATAGCCTCTCATAAGCTCATTTTGTTTCCTCAACATCATCAATTTTGAATTATTCCTATCCATGTGTTTGAACACCTCCTTTATGCCTGTTGTGATAAAAAATTTGGTAGTATCTACTACAGGCTTCCCTAACAAGACTTTCTTAATCTGATAGTCTTTGGGAGTCAAATCTTCTATATTAGCATGTGGAGGAGGGATGGAAATATGTGGAAGAAATTCCTAGTCTTGATTCTTCATATTGAAGGTCAATGGTTGTGCATCACCCATAGGTGACTCAAGATTCTTGATAGCTTTTGCTAGCTCTTCCATTCCCTCATCTACAGTTGTATTTAACTCCCTCTTTTGTTGAACCATAACCTCCCTCTTCAACCAGGCTAGTGTAGTGCCCACTAGAGACATGAATTTGGCTGAAGAGGGGGTTTGTACTACAAGATACTTCTCCTTATCACTCCTTTATGGCATCTTCTCCTTCTAAGAAAGATCTATAATTAGACTCTTTGTATCTACTATAGCTAGGGTCCTAGCCTCTATATTATGGGGAGTTTACTGAGGTTCTTCTAGTATTTGACCCTCCTTTGATTCTTCATTGGCTAGAATTTGTTCAGGCTCTTCCTCCTCTACTACTTATTCTTCTATTTGTGTAGTGGAAGGAACTGAAGTGACCAAGACTTTATCCAAAAATGATAGATCATAAGATAATAGGGATGGTAGGCCTAGAGGTTCTTGAGGTAGAGGTAGAAATTGATTCCAATCCTCTCCTAAGGGTTGGCTCATGGGAGTGTCTCATATTTTTTCACACACCATCTTAGTTCCTATCGACATATAGTCAAAATTAGATATGCTAAAGACATCTATTTCTTGCCCCTCCTATTCTTCAATCTGTTATTTTTGCTCATCTCTAAAGTTGTAACCTAAATAGGTTGCATGGGGATGGATGATAGAATCATGGTGGAACTTCTTCTCCTCTCTTCTTACATAGTCTTGGCTAAGTGAGTCCTCTAACTCAATAGAACATTATCCATCTATTCATCCTCTTGTTCTTTTGCATTAGCTTTAGGGATGGTCTCTAGAACCTGTAGGGGAGGAGTAATATTTTTCTTCAACTTTCTTGTTTGTGTCCTTCCCATAGTTGACACAATCATGGCCTTCTTAGGAGTTGAGGGGGAGGATTCTTCCTCTTGAGTAGCTGGTAGCACCATCTATTCTTCCTCTTCTAGTTCCTATTCCTCTCCTAGAGGAGGTACTTGCTTAGTCTCTTGGACTTGAGCTTCTTATTCATCTTGAGGCTTTGGTTGTGTCAAATCTTACTATAGTTGTTGAGGTGGTTGGGCCTGATCTATTTGTTCACTACCCTTTCTCACCCTCTTCCTCTTGTTCTTTCCCTTATCCTCCCTAAAATACTCAACCTCCTTCTCATGTTGATACACTATTTCTGGCTTGTCTGGGGATTAAGTGGGGAAGGTTGGTATTGTAACTTTTTCATCTTTACCCTTAACTAGGTGTGTCATGGCTTAAAAAGTAATAGCTTGAGGAATTGGGTCAAGGTTGGAGGGTTTCTTGATCCATTCCATTTTTAACTAGATTATATGCCTTTCCCTATTATTGATATCTACATTCTTATCCCTATCAATCTTTGCATTCATGATTGACCTGTCATAGATTTTGTCATAGTTGTACAAGGGATCCAAGACATCCTCAGTGTCTTTCTAGACAACCTTAAGTAAGATCTTCATTTTTAAGGCCTTTTTTGCCAGATATAGAGTCATCATACAATAATCCCTTATTTGAATATCATAGTCATCTATTACATTCATCGAATGGTCCTCTATAACATCTTCATGCACAAACTACTTCCCTGCTAGATGCTGCACCCTTCCAATATTATCAAAGTATGGGCAAGAGGAGTTGTACTCTTCTAAGGGATACTGATCCCATTTTGAATTGTAGGTCATTATCCTACTTTTTCTTGACCTCCAAGGGACCTATGGTGATTGGCCATACCCATGTCTTCTTATGCTGATTTCTCACTCTGTCATATGAAAATGTGAGTTTCCTAGCAATCTTTTAGATTTACCATAGTACTAGCCACCTTTAGGTAGGTGAATGTTTTGAAATGGATGTAGTAGGAATTGATCCCTATGATCCTTGCTGCTACCTCTATTGGCATCCTTTTATCATAATCACCCTCTATAAAATAGATGATTGCAAATACAAAACCATCATTTACTATTCAGAATTCCTTGCTCTGATATGAGAGCTTCTTCTTCACTAGTTGAGGATATACTACATAGGGCTAGGCATTGGCATCTTGCATGCTCCCCTTCTTTTAATGTCTTAGGTAGTCAGTCTTTCTAGCTACTAGTAAATACACCATGTATGATGTCATATAGAATCTTGGATCAACTTTCATTGCTATGAGTTGATCATGCAAGTTATCTCTAAGGAGAGTAGCCTAGGCTATTAGAATTTTGGTCGTCCTAATGGTATCTATGAAATGGACCATCTGAATATTAAGATGTCTAGCTAATGGTAATCCCATGACTCTACTTAAAAGCACAATTGCATACCTGATGTCATCCTTCATATACCCCCAAGTCATGTCTACCTTTCTAGCACTACATCCCACCAGTGTTCTATCAATAAAAAATGATGATTGTATGATTTATGTGGCTTCTTTTTCATTCTCTTGATACCATCTTTCTTCCCAATCATAGGTTATCTTTACATATGGATCAAATCTTGAGAGATATAATACTTTCTCAATATTCCTAGGTCTAAGGTCTAGGACTATCTCCCCTATAATGCTCTTGACAACATTCTCTTCAGGTACATAATTCTCTGCTAATGCCATGACAAGTCTTGAGGATTACACTGATGTAGGATGAGATGATACATTCACTATTCCTGATTGAATAAGCGATGACACCATTATTGATCTCTCTTTAGGCTTGTTGCAGAGTGTGAGGAATGCATTCTAGTCAATCTGACCAAGTTTAGTGTCTCTAATCTTAGAGTGTCCATCTTGAAAATGAGAGTTATTTGGTGTACTTTGAAATTTGAAAACCATATGCTTTGGAGAAATTTTTTTTGCAAGTGAGGATGATGAGGATGCCACTTGATCTGCATAAAATAGAAAGACATTAGATTGGCAAGTTGAAAATCTAACCCAAAATAAACCCTAATTGTGAAAATACCTAACCCAAATTACCAAAATAGTGGAAAAATAGCTCAATCCCCCCAAAGAGGCTAGGAATGCAAATCAACACACCTTGCACAAATTGACAGGTGTGCTAGGTGTAGTTAATGACCCCTAAGTGGTCATTTTGTGCACAGTTGCACAGCTTGATGGGGTACACACATGTGCATGTGTGCTACTATGTACATGCATTCTTCATGTGTAAAGGGGGATTTAAAGTACTTTTATTTGTTTTTTTAATCATTAAGGGTACACACATGCACACCTTAATGGGGTGCACATGTGTGCACCCCTGTGTTCTATTGACTTGGTGTGGAAAAAAAGTTGTGCATGTGCGCATCTTGGGGAGGTGAGCACATGCACACCTTTCCTTGATTTTTAATTCTCTTTGTTTTGTTGGTTTTTTTAGTTTGAACAAAGGTTCACACATGCACACCTTGAACAGGTGCACATGTGTGCAACTTTAGTGACTTAGGTTTCTTTAATAGTTACTATTTTGTAGGATTGCACACCTTGATAGGTGCAAAGGTGTGGGTCTAGAGGAGGCGTGAAGAATAATGAAGAATGGGGGAGGGGGTCACGGGCCTATATAGGCCTAGGATCAATGTGAACCCTTTGGAGGTGCCCACTTGTGCATGTACATAGGTACACATCTCCAAAGGAGAAAAGTGTGCACTTAGTCCATTTAGCACATATGTGCACTCTGAATGGGTGCATATGTGTAGTAGGTGCACAAGTGTGCCTTTTAGCACAAATGACCCTTAATCACTCATTTTTTTTGAGTTTTGGCACCAGATTCTCCTTATTTAGAGATAGAGGATGGATAAAGACTCTAGGAAGAGTCCCAAAATGACCTAGGCCCCAGACTAGGGGTTTGGGAGATTAAAAAATTTGCTAGGGGGTTGCCATTTCTAGGAGAAATGGGTCATGTGTTGTAAAATCACAAAAAATAGCCCCAACAAAGGGAAGAAATGACAAAAGCATTTCTTCACCAACAAGAATTTATTTGACATGTGTCAACTAACCACTAAATCCTGAATGCTTCAAACAATTTTCAAGTTCCTTGATAGTCAAAAATTCAGAATCTCAAATCTTCAAGCTCAATGTGTGCACAATGTATTCATTTTCTTTAACATTTCAAGGTGAAATCGATTATGAGCTTCAAGAAACTTGAAAACAATCCTCTACTCCACTAGTTCATTCATCCAAAATCCTCACAAATAATGTGTATCAACCACTATCTGACCAGATGAGAGAATCCATTTTGAGGGAATCCATTTTGAGGGCTCTTAATGACTTATTTTAAATTTTTTTTTACCATTGAGGTCCTAAGTAATCTTTTGGATCTTGCTTCATGGATCTCACATGTTGCCACTGCTGGTAATTGGCTAATGGAGATATGTAATTATTTTCATTTATGGAAACACATGATGTACATGCTTATAGGAAACCTCAAAAATGAAGATACATCTTAGCTTTTGGTACTTAGAAAATTATCTAAGTATGGAATATGGTATACAATAGTTTATTGTTTTGATTATAACTTGTTTCTGATGTCATATTATGATTAGTGAAGCTAGATGGAGATAGTATATAGTTCGATGATGATGTGTATAACCTCAGAAGTTAGTATGGACTGTACAAAAAAGTAATATTCATGTTTTAATGAAACAAGATAGTGAAATTGAAGGAAAGGAATTAGTTTGTTTACAAAATATTTATTTGTCCAATTAGGGCCAACATCCTATATGTTTACTCTGAGCTAGAAAAGTGTATTATGGTATTAGCTAAACTAGCAACAATTTTTGTAAAGGAATGACATTTATGCAAAGGACATCTTACAAATTCAAATGTTGTGAAGTGCTATCTTGGAGAAATTGTGTTGAGCAATTGTATGTAAACTTTTGTGAAAGTGATATATGTGAAGTTTGTGAAGCTATTTTGTGATTTGAGAAGTGTAATTACTTGTTTGGGAAAATGAGCTCTTCTTGTAATTGGAAGTTCATCTTTGGGTAGTGGGCTCATCTTGCATCTACTATACCACAACTCCTAACAAGGTTGGAATCTCCTAACATAGATTTAAAGTCTCCTAATAGGAACTCTGTATACTAAATTTTCTCATTGACTCTTAATAGCATCCATCCTCTGACAAGGAACTTATATATCAGTATATTATCTAGTGGGTATCATCCCCATTGGGGTTTTCCCTTGGCCAAGGTTTCCCTAGTTAACAAAATATGGTGTTATGAGTTATCTTTGTGCATGGTTACTATTAGTATTCAACATTAATTCATTACTTTATTATGTATGGTTTAAGGTAACAAATAATATCTATTTCATGATTAAAGTTTTTAGATTACTAATTCACCCCCCCTCTTAGTATTCCTATTTCTAACAATTGGTATTAGAGCCAGGTTACTCTGAAGAGGCTTAACAATTTGAGTAAGATCCTTATAGATATGGAACAATTGATGAAGAACCTTGAAGAGGCAATTAAACAAATTGATCTCCTTACTAAAGAAAGAGATAAGATGAAGGACATATATGAAGACTCCAAAGTATACATTGGACAATTGAAGGAAAAGATTGAACATCTGAAATCCAAGCTTGAATCTACTGAATTTGAAACTAGTGATGATGATTATTCAAAGCTAAAGATAGAATACAAGATCTTGATGTATGAATTAATTATTAAAAATCTGAAGTTGACTTTGAGGAATGATCCTAGCAAAATTGAATCTAATTTGAAGACTGAAAATGCAGATCTTAGAGCAAGTTTTGCAAAAGAAGACACCTGAATTTGAAACATTGAAAGAAGATCATGAAGAAATTCATAAATAAAATACTATTGTGAAAGGTGAATTAAATTAGTGCAAGCAACAACTTGATAAAATTTATTCTAGTAGAGAAAAGCTTGATGATTCAATGTCAATACAAAGACCTACTTATGATAAGACTAGTTTTGGTTATCTATTTAACATGTTTGCAAAGAAACCTGAGATTGAATTAGATCCAAAAAGAAGAAGATAAATTTGATGATAAGATTGAATCTATTAAATGTTTTGATAAATCTAAAGAAGTTGGACAAGACAAGGAAGTTGAAATATTGGATGAACCAAAGAAAGTGGAATCTCCTAAGGAAACTAGGTATGAATTTAGAGGTAAGTGTTTTTCATGTAATGAAATAGGTCATATGAAAAGAGATTGTACAAATAAGTCATTTAATCATGTTAAGGACTTTTACTGTCATAATTTTCATGGTATGGGTCATAAAGCAATTGATTGTAGGAAAATATGATAATGATAGAAGGAATAGTAGAATGTCTATGAATACTAACTTTGCAGATAGAAGAAGATCCAATGAAAGGACATCGAGAGAAGGAATACCTTATGAAGATAGAAGATAAATTATGTGTTATAAGTGTAACAAATTTGGACACATAGCTTGGAATTTTCATGTACCTGATGATCAACAAAATCCTAGAAGAAAAACACCAGTATTTCAATTATGCAACAACTTCAGACATACAACGAAGTATTGCAAAATGGATAGGAACTTCAGAGATAGAAGGAACAATGGAAGAAACTTAAAAAATAGAAGGAATGGAGGAAGAAACATCAGAGATGACAAAAGGAATCATGAAAGGAACTCTAGAACTAACAAAGTCAATGAGGAACAAAGAAATGTTGTTAGTGAACTTCAAGAAGAACTCAATGAGGTATTTGTAAAAGGATTAGACATCTCAAAATAAAAACTAGAAGATGATGAGACAAGAAGATAAAAGTTAGTTATGGAGTTTGATTCAATTAAGTTGAATTAAGCTTGTTTATAGTACCAAAATTTGAAAACTTCATTCATAATCAAATTAGAGGTAGCAAAGTTGGGAAAGAGTATATCGAGATAAGTTTAAATGATACCTAACCTCTCTTGTAATCTAGAGATTATCTAAACTAGTTACAAAGGAATTAAGAGTTACTGGTATTACAAAAAAAGTCAAATCTATAGCAAAAGATGAAAAATATGTTTTTGCAAAAAATTTTGTGGAGAAAAGTTTTGTGGAACATTGTCATGATGAAAGGAGGCTATAATAAACCTTGGGTGGTATCTAAAGATTAGATAGATGATCTTGAGCAGTTATTTTATTTTAGAACATAATTGACAACTTTTTCATGTTTATAAGGTATGCAATGAATTCAAGTTCAAGTTGATGGAATAAATGGAGTATAGACCTTATTTTCACTTCATTGCAACCACATCAGAAGCAAAGAGCATTCATAAGTGAGTTGTCAATTTGATTTCAAAGAAAACCCTATTTTTGGAAAGAGGTATCTTATTATTTTCCACATAATTTATTTGATAAAAGTTCATATTTGATAGAATCATAGATATGTTAGTAGTTCACAATGTTGAGAATGAGGAGAGATCAAAATTGAAGGTTGTTTTCATGAAACCTATAGAAGGAAACCCTAACTTAGCATTATCCATTACTCCAAACAATGTAGTATATTTGGAAGAGATAGGAAGTTATTTTACCAATAAGTTTGAATCTATTGGCAGTGAATATATAAACAAGGATATGGAATTAATTTTCAATCATGATATGACTATGAAACTCAGATTTGAACACTTGAAGGAACTAGACCTATTCAAATATCATTTTTACCAAGAATTGGACATAGATGAATGGACATATATCATATTAAGTAGAATGCATGATGGGAAACTATGGATGCAAGATATGTAGTTGATATTTCTACCAACCTTATTCATGAAGTAACTAGTCTTAGTAAACAAGGCAATGTACCCAAAAGTGAAAAAATGGTTAAGAAGAAAGTTGAGAACTACATCAGAGTAGTATATAATAGCAAGGCCATGGTGATTGGCACCATTAAGAAAGATGGTGTAAGATTCCTGAGTAGAATCATTGCCTACTCTATATGTGCAAGTTCTAAGATTGGTGAATTCTCAGCTAGATTCATCTATGCAGCCTACAAGACATGTGTAGAGAAGGAACAAATTAACATCAAAATATAAGAATGCAACTACTTGAGAACCTAGAAAAGATCAAAAGGACTAAGAATGGTGTGTTTAGATTTCAGTCACCGATTAATCACATATTATTTCATGTGCTTAAATGATTTCTATATTTGTCAGTCACAGAGATTATGAGTAGTGATAGATGTACAATGGAGAACATCATAGAAGTATGCAAAGGACATCTACTAGATAAGATATTGGATAGTGGAAACTTGATAATGAAGACATTTTAGAATGAAATGAGACAGAGATTTAGAATTGCACCTACAATTGTAGATAGATTTAAGGAAGACATTTGTGTTATGGTTGATACAAATTTTAATTATATATAAGTAGTAGAACCTCGAGAAACATTTCTTGATCCCTTAGAATATGAATTGAATGATGATATAATACTTGGATATATTGATTTATTGCTGAAATAAAAAATGTACAAAGCTGAATATAGATTTGAAACCTATAATGAGATTACTCAGTCAGCTCATCAGGCATCCTTAGAGAAGGCTTCTCACAAGAAAATAGAAACTATTATGAAGAAAGCTTTATAAGAGTCTGGTATGACTAAGAGTGAGTCATAAGCAGTCAGGCAAACCATGAAGCAAGGTATACTAAATGTGCAACCTTTGTCAGTATCTATTTTAGAGACATCTTTGGAATAAAGTAGTAATATTAGATATTCAAACAAGTGAACTAAAGAGAAAATATGAGAGATCAGTGGAATCTATGACCACAAAGACTAAAAGGGTCAATCAACAAGCCACTAGACTAGGCAAGAGATGAAATAAATTGTTGACAATTGTAGAGTCTAGTGAAGAAGAAGAAGAAGAATAAGAAGAAGAAGAAGGCAAACAAGCAGAGAAGGTAACAACTTCTAAGAAATCAATAGGAAAAGCTCAACAACCCTATAAGCTAAAGATAGAGAAAATAAACTCAACTATTGCTAAAGAGGGAAACTTTGTTTAGATGAACAAATTCTATGATTTGTATAACAACTTTGAGAAAGATTAGATCGATATATCTATTGTGAGATACATTATTACAAAAAAATATGAAACTAAAAGATATTGAAGGCATAGTAAACTAGAAGGTCTAGGAAAAACTCATAGAAAAGAAAGCTCCAAGAAGAGATGACGACTTGTAACTTCAAAAGTCTATGCTAAGGAAAATATGCAAGATTGTTGACGAAGAAGAAATCAAGAGATTATTGAACAATCTTGCACCATAATTGAGGAACAAGGTGAGACCATTTTTGTTTATGGTGGGTGAGAAAGATAAGTTAAGAAGTGAGACTACAACAACAATAACTTAGATGTTGACATAGTCTAAGGCAACATCTTCACTAGCACCTAGAACCTCAAAAGTGTCAATGAGTGGTGATATAATGTAGATAGATCAGACCAATGTTACCATTAACATCGATGATACAAATCCATTTGAACGTTTTGAACATAATGAACCTGATATGAATGATATTGAAGATAAACTAAGACAAATTGAAGAAGAGGAGAAATTACTAGAAGAAGACAAAAGGAAAGTAGAAGAGGCCAAGCAAAAATTGCTTGAGGATGAAATGAAAAGAAAAGAAGAGGAAAAGAAAAGAGTAGCTGAAGAAGAAATGAAAAATAAAACAAAAGAAGATGAGAAGAAGAGATTGGAAGAGGAAGAGAAGAGAGAAAAAGAGAGAAAGGAAAAAGAAAAGAAAGAGGAAGAGAAAAGAATAATCAAAGAGGAAACTGAGAAGAAGAAAATAGTGGATGACAATAAACCTTCTAGTTCATCCACTCCACTATCGCTTTCCAACCTAGCAACTGATGATGATGATCAAACTAATTTGATCTCATCCTTATCAAAGCTCATTCAAAAGAATAAGACAATGAAGAGCCTACAAAAAACCTTGAGGGAGGTTATTGATAGACTAAATAGTACTCTAGTAGTGCACCACATAGAGGTAGATCTAGAATAGAAGGCATAGGAAGTTTTAAATTTATTTGATGAAGAATTCACTAATTTGTTGAGTGCTGCAGAAACAAAGGAACAAATTTCACATGATGCTAACTTGTTTAGCACCATTTGTCAAAATATTAAGAATGATTTGATAAGTCTTGATACTTGTATCAAGGAACTTTGGAAGTGTCAACAAGATGGTAAGATACTATACATTAAGTGTACCCTATATTATTAAATGACTAAGGATATTGATAGTTATATTGGAGGAAAGATGAGTGAGCTAGAAGCTCTATCTAGCTAGATACAACATCCAGCTAGTAAGATTGATGATTTTGAAGGAAAAATTGCCAGTATTCACAATGATATTAGGAAACTAGAACTTCAGAAGGAACATATTTTGAAGAGAGTATCAAATTTCAAAGAGTCTACTCCTCTAAAAGTATCTATTCTTGGGAAATAGTTGGAGGAATGTGTCAAGGCCAAGGACACTTATTCTAACCTTTTGTATTTAGACCTTAATGTAGTTGAGATTACATCATATGCCTTATGCACAATTCTCACCTCTACTAAATCTACCAAGGAGACATGGACTAAAGAGATGGATAATCTTAAGGAAAATTTTGATGATTGCATGAAGATTCTATCAGCTTAAGGCAGAAGGACAACATTTTTGACAACAAATAGACAATTCTTTTTTAGCATTTTGACCTTTGTCATTGATGTCAAAGGGGGAGAGATACAATAGAAAATTGTCAATCAGGTAAAGAGGATAAAATAATTTTAAAGGGGAGCATATGTAAAATGAACAAGTTGTAATAGATGTAATGTGAATGTGTTGTTTATTTTAAGTTTTTGATAGTTAGACAATTTTCCCTATTTTGTTTCCATCAATGCAAAAGGGGGAGATTGTTGACAATTGGCTAATGGAGCTATGTAATTATTGTCATTTATGGAAACACATGATGTACATGCTTATAGGAAACCTTAGAAATAAAGATACTTAGATTTTGGTACTCAGAAAATTGTCTAAGTATGGAATATGGAATACAAAAACATATTATTTTGATTATAACTTGTTGGTAATGTCATATTATGACTAGAGAAGTTAGATGGAGATAGTATACATGTTGATGATGATGTGTATAACCTTAGAGGTCAGTACAGACTATATGGAAAATAAATATTCATGTTTAAATGAAAAAGGATAATGAAATTGGAGGAAAGCAATTATTTTGTTTACAAAATAATTACTTGTCTAATTAGGGCCGACATCCTAGATGTTTACTCTAAGTTGGAAAAGTGTATTGTGGTCTTAGATGATCTAGCAACAATTTGTGTAAAGGCATGATATTTATGCAAAGGACATCTTGTGAATTCAAATATTGTGAAGTGCTATCTTGGAGAAATTGTGTTGAGCAATTGTATGCAAAATTTTATGAAAGCAATATATGCGAAGTTTGTGAAGCTATTTTTTGATTTGAGAAGTCTAATTACTTGTTTGGGTAATGAGCTCTTCTTCTAATTGGAAGTGCATGTTTGGGCAGTGCTCTTTTCTTTCACAACTCCTAACAAGTTTGGAATCTCCTAACAAGGATTCAAAGTCTTCTAACAAGGACTCTCTATACTAAATTTTCTCATTGATTCCTAACAAGGTCCATCCTCTAACAAGGAACTTATATATCAGTATATTATCTAGTGGGTATCATCCCCACTGGGGTTTTCCCTTGGCCAGTGTTTCCCTAGTTAACATAATATGGTGTTATGAGTTATCCTTGTGCATGGTTACTATTACTGTTCAATAGTACTTTATTACTTTTTTATGTATGGTTTATGGTAACAAGTAATATCCAATTAGTGACTAAATTTTGTAGATTACTCATTCACCCCACCCTCCACCCCTCCCCCCCCCCCCCCCCCCCCAATTAATTCTTATTTCTAATAGCCATTTGATTCTTCCATGAAGTGATTTGTATAGATATTGGGATATTGGATAGCCATTTTGGAGTGCATATCCCTACTATTAGATTACCTTTCTTAGACCATTTGGATTCTTTCATTCTTAACACCACCTTTCCTTTTTTTGTTTTCTTTCTATACCCTGACCATGCTTAAACTATGTGGCCAAGGCATTGGTGTCATTTCTCATATTCTTTCCTTATTTTGTAACCTTTGAATTCCTCTTTTAAGAAATTTTGGAAACTCCCATGCCAAGAAATGACCTTAAAAATTCCTTGAGAAGGCCTTTTATCTGAACCGACAAGTTTTGGACTATCCCTTGCTGCCATCAACCTTGTTTTGAAAACACTGAGATAGTCAAATTTTTAAATTTGTAAAGTGTTAAGAATTGTTGATTTGCAATTCTGATTTCAAAACTGAAAGTTCTCCAGTACTATAAGTAATGTTTATTCTCTAGTTAGTACAAGAAACAAAATCATCTAAATTCTTTGACAAAGAAATACCTGTTCCCAAAATTTGAAACCAAAAAGAGTGGTTTATGAAATACATCAAGATAGAATCTTGATTGCACCTAATTCTGGGATTGACACAACATTAAAAGAAAAAAAACAACTAAAATTAAACATACAAATGATAGTAAGCACACTTGTAGAAAATAAACACACTTGCAGAAAGTAAACACACTTGCAAAAACTAAACACACTTGTAGAAGAAAAAATGATTTTTTTTTTTGAAATGTTTTTTGCTTTTGGGCCTCAAAGTAATGTTTCAGGAACTACCCATTGACTAGAAATGGTACCAATTCCCATTGTACAGAACTCGACCTAAAATTATTTTCTCCTAGAATTTTTGTGATTTGATAAGGGTCAATCCACAAGCATTCAAAGTTAGCGTGGCTACCTAACTTTTCTTTCACCCTGTCCCATAGAAGAACAAGGTCAAATATTTTGAAAGACTTGATTGTGGCTTGCTTGTTGAATCACCTGTTGATGAAAGCCTAATTTTTTTTCCATATGCTCTAAAATGACTATCCTTTTCTCATCCATTTCCAAGAGATTTGTTAATCTGATCTAAACTATTTTAGTGTCTTTAGCATACCCACTCATGAATTCCAAAATAAGAATCTTGAGGTTAAGTGGAAATACTGGCTCTTTTCTGTAGACAAGCAAATATGGGGATGTCCCCAAAGCATTTTTGACCCTGACTTGGTCCATCCATTAAGCATATTTGAGTTGAATGTGCCAGTCTTTAGGATTTTCCTTTAGCAAATTCTTTATCATTGTGATCAAGTTCTTATTTATGGACTTAGCTACACCATTCCCTTGGGGATAGTAATTTGAAGAGTACTTGATTATGACCTAATTATCCAACACCCATTGGGTAAGGAATATTGGAACAAAGGTTGATACATTATTACAAACAAGAAAGATTGGCATCCCAAATCTAGTAACAACATGTTCTTCCAAGAAATCAGTGATTACTTTGGCAATGCAATTTCTGGACATTTCAGCTTCCATCCAACATGTGCAATAGTCAGTAGATGTGAGAATGAACATATCTCCTATTGACAATGTTGGTTTACTAGATGAATAAAATCTAGCCCCCACTTTGCAAAAGTTTGTACCTTAAACACTAGTTGTAGTGGCATCACCATATGTCTATCTCTATTAGCAATTATTTGACAAATGTGGGAAGTACGAACATGTTCAAATGTATCCTTGAAGATTGTAGGCCAAAAATAATGTGATCTTAAAATCATTTGGGTTGTATCCTTTGTTGATCCATGTCCTATGCCATACTTATCATGAAACTATTCCAAAACTTGTTTTATTTCTTCTCGCCCCAAGCATTTTAGGTTAATTCCTTCATAGTTCCTTTTATATAGTTTCCTATTTTACAACATGTAGGATTCACATTTCATCTTGAGTCCTCTACATTGGGAACCATTTATCCAATTACGGTATTGATTTTATAAAAGATAGTAAAAAATATCTTGATACCAAACATGAGTGATTATTCCTTGATCAATATCAACTTGAGATACAATAATCTTTTCAACTTGATCTTCTATGTTGATTTCATCATCATTTCTAAGTTTCTTCTCATTTCCAATCTCATTATTAGCTATCATCTTGGTTAGTTCTTTTCCTCTCACCAACTTCATTGATTCTCTAAATCAAACTCTTGTAGTATAGCCATCCATTTTCCTTGCCTTTCACCCAATTCATTTTGCATTAGCAATGACTTAACCACAGGATTAGGCACAATTCCATATACCTTTCTCCTTAGTATATAACAATAGAATTTATTGATGACCTTTTTCAAAGAAAAATACTATTTTTCAAGATTAGAATAGTTCAACTCAACATTCTTTAGAGGACAACTCATTAAAGAAATGTGCCTTTCATCCTCTTTATCTTTCTTTTGCGTAAGAATCCCAACACTTGAATGTTCTGAAGTAAAATAATATATTTTGAATGACAACTCATAATCTGGACTCACAAGTACTAGAGCTATGGAAATGGATAGTTTGATATCCTCAAATGATTTTTTTGAGCAAATCATTAAGGGGGCAAAATATCTTAGCAAATCCACTAATAATTTTTTGTACAAAATTTATTTTCCTGAAGAAAGAGTTGAGTTCTTTATGAATGTGTGGAGGTGATAACTTTAGAATGGATTTAATTCTATTAGGATCAATGGAGATTCTAACTTTAGAGACAATGTGACCTAGAAGCTTTCCTTTAGTGACCCCAAACAAACATTTCTTGGGATTAAGTGATATGCCATATATTTGACATCTATTGAATACTTGTCTTAAATTAGCAATATGAGTGCTTTAGTATTTTGAAAAGATAGTTAAGTCATACATGTAGATGACTTTACATTTGTTTATTAACCCCTTAAATCTTTGTTCATGGCTCATTGGAATGTGGCCCCTGTGTTGATCAATCCAAAGGGCATTCTTCTATAGGCAAAAGTCCCCCATTTTATCGTGAAAGTAGTCTTCAACCTATCTTTTTCCTCAATCATTACCTAGTTGTATCCAGAATATCAATCTAAGAAAAACATTATTTTGGATCCATTGATAATATGTAACACTTCATCAAGTGAAGGCAAAGGGTAGTTATCCTTTTGAGATGCTAAGTTCAAATTATGAAAATCCACACAAAGGCAAATCTCTCTAATCTTTTTCCTTCTTGGAACCAAGTTAGCCACCCACATAGAGTGGCAGATGGAGAAAATAATTTTGGCATCGAGTAATTTCTTGACTTCCTTTATTATCAAAGGCTCTATTATGAGATTCACTAGCATTTGTCTTTGACAAAAGGGTTTAGCACCTAGCTTCAATAGAATGTCACGTGTGATGATTTCAGGATCACACATTTTGAGTTCCTCATAAATCCAAGAAATGAAATCTTTGTACTCTATAAGAAACTGAAACATACTTTCTCTTTCTTGAGGTTTGCACACCTTTTCAACCCGTACCATCTTAGGATCTTCATTTGTACAAGATTATATGAATCACATTCTTGGATCCCTTTTTCCTTGAGCATCCTTTTTTCTAAGTGTTGATTCATCATGATCAAAGATGCGTTCCAACTCTACCATCCCGTTTGGGATCGTGTTGAATTTATAATCCCATATTCATCTTCAAGTTCTTCCTCTTCACGTTTGTCATCAAGAGTGTCATCAATCTCTTGTCCTTTAAAATGACTATTGGATATGATAAATTCAAGTATGTGTTGGTCATCTTGGAAGACTTGGAAGTTTGTACTATTGTCTGGGATAGACGGTGCAATAACCAATTCTACTAAAAATATTTTGATTTTTTTTCTTTTGACGGGTTGTAATGCATTGGCTGAAATTGTGAGGGTATCTATTAGCATGTTTCTCCTTCTTGAGATGGGCTTTATGTTCAAAGCTTCAAATCCATCCATTAGATACTACACTCTCTTTTGGTAAGTGGGTAATCTCCTATCATTGCTAGAGTAAATTGATTTCAATTTTCTAGTCTCCAATTGGGAGTCTCCTTATATTATGAGAGTTCTAAATCCCTTCTCTAATGTGAAGAAAGTATATGAACCAAGGTTTCATACTCTGTGCTAGCCCTCATTTTCAATAGGCTTGTCATCCAAATTATGTTGTTAAAATTGTTCTAAAACTATTGAGTAATTTGGATTAATTACAGTATGTTTTTGTCCCCTGGCAAAAACCTTTTTTTGAAATTTATTATCTATGCCAAGCACATAGGGTTTCTTTGAGATTTTCATAAAAATGCTTTAACCTAGGTAAACCCTTTTTTTAGGCCCACACCCTTCAAATTATAAAATTTTCAAATACCTCAAAGGAATGACATTTTATGTTAAAATATTTTATTCCTGATAAAAGGCTCATGTATTTTAAATTGAGACCATTTAACTATAGTCATTCATGGGGTCGAGGTTCCTTATCAAACTATAGCAACAAATGGCATGACTCGATGAGAGCAAGTTTTCCATTTGATCACTGAGTCATAGTGGGTTAGTGATTAAGTTTCTTCCTGACTGTGATTGAGCGAAACTATTAAGGAGGCCTTGATCTCATGGTTGCCTTGGAAATATGTTTTGTCAAACTATGGTAGTGACTAGGAGATTTCTTTTGTTGTACAGTCATGCACTTAGTTTAAAAAAGTTTATAGTTAATCACAACTATGTGATAAGGTTTAAGAGTTTGTGAAAAATCTTTGATCGTGGGTTCGCATGAGGTTTAGTCTAACTTTGGGTTTGAAATGTTAAAAGACAAATTACTATGGATTGTAGGGTCATCAAATTTAGATTGAAACTATGGTTAAAGGTTGTAGAGGTGTGACATGCCACCATGTGGATTGAGCCTAGTAATATGGTAGTTAGGTGTCAGAAATGATATGTCATGAAGATGGTTTTTGATTGGATAGAGGCAACTAGCTTGGACAACAGGTTGAAATTTTTCAGGGCCATCTGATTAAAGGTAATTAGGACTTGATCACTTAGTCACACAATTAGTAAACATAAAAGGTTTTTTGACCTTGACCATGCGATGTAGTTAATATTTGAAGCTAAATGTAATGATCCCCTGGTAGTAAAAGCAAAGGTTTAAAATAGATAACTATGTGTGATGCCTGGACTTCATGAATGGAAGGTGATCTCAAGGTCACTAATGATTAGTTTAAATGCTCACATGAGGTAGGGACCACATGATTGAAGAAAAGTAAAGGATCATAACCTGTGATCACTGGGTCACATGGTTATTCACCAACAATAGAGGATAGACCATGAAGTGGCATAAAGAAGTAAAGTATTGTGGTCACCTAGTTGAGGATAAGAAATTTTTAGTGAGAGATAACTATTAGAAGCCTCATATGAATTTAAAGGATATGTCCTATCAAAAGTGCATAAAAGAATTAAAAGGCTGGTTGTACATGTTTCTTGACACTTTTGCAGATTTTGAGATTTATTACACATGATGACATTAAGAGACATAAATGCCCCTCTGTTTCTTTCCCTCCATTAATAAGCTAGTATAGTAGATTCTTGGATTATAATATTTTGCATAAGTCAAAGACTAGAGTTTGACTGCCAAGAATTTGCAAAATTTTTTAGTTTTTCTCAGAGCCAATATTTACAGACATTATTCCAAAATATTTAGTTCTAGTGATCATGGCATAGGAAGAGGGAAAGATGATAACTTAGGTTGAGGTGGAAGAACCTTCACAGGCCACAAAGTAGGCAAATCCAAAATTGGCAACCTTATATGTTGAGGAGTGGGTGTATTTCTCCTAGGGTCCTCTAATGCTCAAACTTTAAATGCCCATGTCTTTAGAGATGTATACTCTTTTTGTGGGGATGCCATTGTACCTAAAACAAATGAGAATGAATTGTTTTGGTATTTTTAAAAGAATAGGTATGCCAAATCACCAATTTGTAACCCATAGATCAAAAATATGGAAAAATTGATAGTGCTAGAGGTGATAATTGATGTTGATTTAGTGAAGGTACTAATCAAGTTATACAATCCAATAACCAAGGCTTTCCATAGAAAGGACATGAGTGTCCTATGTAGATTGGATAGGGAGACCTTTGGTGAAGTATTTGACCTAGGAGGACCTCTCACAAAGAAAATTAAGAAAGAAAAAAATGAATGGGTCCTTCAAGAGCTCCAAGAGTTTCTACACTAGAACTATCATGAGGAGGCATATTCCCAAATCAAAGATGGAAAGAGGGGAATTGCCTAATAAGGTATGGGAGCTAATGCCATTAGAATTCTTCTACAAATAATCTAGATATACCATTTTTGGGATTGAAAAGGTATTGGGAGTTGATGGAACCATGAATGCCCTAGGTTATGAATATATCATGGCATTGGATATCTAGGATCCAAATCATAATGTCTGTTATGATTTTTGGAATACATCATTAATGAGATGCATGAAGAAATTGAGTCAACTTAGAAGGGATATATGGGAAACTTCAATTTTTTCCATTATTCACTATTGACGCACATTATCCTTTTCAAGAATATTGGGCACATTAGTCCAAATTTTATTGAGGCCACTGAGGAGAATGGAGAAACTCTACCTGTGCAATTGTGGACTTGCTTTTGGCAAAGGTTTTATTCCTGTGTTAATATTATTGTTTTCTATAATGATTTCGGATTTGCAATCATGAATATGTTAGTGGATATAAATGAACAAGTACCTAAGGGGGTAAGAATGTTAATTAGACTTTTTGCTTGTCCAAATGGGGATAAAGTACTTAGCCATGACTGGGCTAGTCTTTTTTAATTTGAAATTTTTTCAATTATAAGAGTATTTGGATGTCCTTGGTCTCCCCATGTATTACCTAAACATGTCCCTAAAAGATTAGGCTTGTTAGAATTCTTTTGGAAATTACTAATGATAAATATAGAATATCTAGACCTTGATGTCAAGAAAGGCTCTTTTGTAGCCAAAAACACAAAGATAGGTGATTTTCTGATAGGGAAGGATGCCATAGAAGAGATAGATCAGTGTTTAGCTGAATTTACACTTCCCTCTACCCCATCTAGAACCTATGATCCAAATGATTTGGTGAGGAATTCTCTTTAAAAAAATGAGGAAGTACACCCTTCCTAGAAATAAGCCAATCTAGGAAGAAGATTGCATCATGAACTACCTATAAATAGAGGTACGTAGGGAGAGGACTCAGAATTAGAGAAAGGTAATGCATATAGAAGAAGCCATGAGGGCAATAGACCTATCTTTCAAGGGCTTTCACCATGATGTACCATATCTTGATAGTTAGAATAAGTGTTTGGATAATTTTGATGAATTGATGATAAAAGTGCTTGCAAAGTTCAAAGATAGAGCAAAAACCCCATCTCCTCAATAGGAGGATGTTATAAGAGTGGACGTTGAGGATGATCAACTAGAAATCTCTTCATGGGCTAAAGGAAAAAGGAAACAAAAGATGATTCATATCCCTGACAAGGCTAGAGGAAAGGCATTGTAGATTATGCCTCAAGGATCAAAATTATTTGATACAATTAGACACAATTTCCTAATCAAACAAGTAGGTGAGAATGAAAAGATCCTCAACATGACTAAAGTGCAAATTCAAATGTTGGAAAAAAGAATAATTTAGGTAGAGAAGTTTACAAAGGATGACCAATTTGTAAATTTTGATGAATCTAAATCATTCCTTTATAAAGTAAAATAGAGTGTACTTTCCCTACAGTTGCAACTTGGAGATTCACCTGAGAAAATTGTAGAATTAGTTCAAAAGTTATAGGATTATGATCCAAATTGTGAGAATCTCACAATTGAGGAAGCAAGAGTGTTTGTAATGAGAAGTGGAATGCTATTTTTTCTTGGTTGGGAACTTAGTTCCTCTTTTATGTTAGACTAGATTAGAAAACAAGAAAGATTAATCTCTTTTGAAGAGACTGATATCACCGGTGAGTTGTAGGAGGCTAGCTTTAACATAGAAAGTAAAACAATGGCAATATGGAGCATGGCTCTAGATGATAATAAACCAAATCTCATGGAGATAAAGGAGCCCCACCATGGAAATGTAATTTTTTGAAATGTTTCCACTGTATTCAATGACCAAATCCATAATTTGGTGGGTA
Organism: Cupressus sempervirens; assembly: GCA_028749045.1. Taxonomy (NCBI): domain Eukaryota; kingdom Viridiplantae; phylum Streptophyta; class Pinopsida; order Cupressales; family Cupressaceae; genus Cupressus; species Cupressus sempervirens. The sequence goes on from CM053783.1 coordinate 392,839,994, forward strand.
CAACATCATTAATGGGGAAGACGAAGATGAACACATTACAAGAATGATTGTACACAACTTATAGCATATCTATTGATGTTAGAAAAATATATGAAGAGGAGTTGAAGAGGAATAATGTCTTGGAAAATAAAATAGTTGACATGGAGGAAGAAATAAGAAGCCTAAGAGTTGTGGCTAGACCTATCACAAAGGTAAAGAAAAATGAAGCCAAAATTGAAGATGACATTGTAGTTGTGAAATAAGCCCAAAAAATGGATATTGATGAGTGGGATTGTGCTAAGGAGATGGAAATAAAGAAAATTTAGAATTTCCTTATACACAAAATTGGTGCCCTCTACCAATTCTTTCACATATTTTGCACAACATCTACATCAATTTGCAAGGAGTTGAATACAAGTTATTAGAGGCATTAGACCTTTTTTCTCCTCTCTTCACAATTGGGGGGCCCTGTTGTGGTTTCACAACACATGCCCCATTTCCTTTTAGAAATGAGGACTCCATACTTGAGATTTTAGCTTTTTGGACTCCTAGTCTGGGATCCAAGCCATTTTGAGGTCTTGCCTAGTGCTATAGTTATTGTTCAGTTCTTGACAGAGAAATCTAGTGGTTCAAGAAATCAAATTTCTAAGGGAACATGTAATTTTGTATTTTTTGGGTGCACCAGGCACACCTCCTTAGTTGTGCTAATGCACCTAAATTGTGGAAATATGTCATTAAACATGCACCTACACACCTGCACAGCTACATGGGAGAAGATATGTGGCTATACAAAGGGGGGGTCCATCCTCTCCTTACCTTTCATTCAACCTCCACTAAGCCTTTATTTGTTTCCTATGTGCTCCAACATTGCACCACAACATGCACTGACATGCAAATTTTCACTTTTATTTCCCCTTGCACCGTAGCTCGATAACACAAATTTTGTAAATATTTGTGCACACTAGTGCACCAATCTTGGTGCGCTAGTGCACACCAATTTTTCTATGATAAAAACTTGATAAAACTTTTAAAATCACATCCCCCATTTGCAAAACACTAAAAGACCATTTTGAGATGTGCACTGGCACACTTAATTGGGTGTGCACTACATAAATTTTTTAAAGACTTAAAGCAAAACAAATAAAAAACCAAAAGTTGGGTGCACACTAGCGCATTTAAAACAAAGAAAAAAACAAAAAAAATGAAAAGATGCCTAAGTAAATGGAAGGGTGCACATCAGCACACCCCATGAGGTGTGTCGATGCACACCCTATCCTTTCAAATTGTGTCAAAAATAGGTGCACTAGGTGCACCAATTAGTTGTGCTAGTTGCACCAATTTTTGCATTTTAGGGGTAAAATAAGGTTTTTTTCCTACTATTTTTGAAGCGTCTAAATTTTAGGGTTTTGTGCAAGTTAAGTTTTGGGGTAATTCATTTATTTCTTCTTCAATTCCAAACTAATGGATGTCTTTTTATGCATATATAATGGCATCTTCATCAGCTTCCATGGGTGAGAAAATGGCACCAAAACCATTGATCTTCAAATTCCAAGGCATTCCAACAAAGTCAAGGTTTCAAGATGACTACTTAGAGATCAAAGATAAAGACTTGGGGCATACTAATTTGGGGGAATTCCTAAAGATTTTTAATAAACCTATTGGAGGTCTACTATGGTCTCTACATTGATCTGATCAAGGTTGGTAAATGCAGCTTCACACCCAATGTCTGAACAATCTTCAGAGCTCATAATGACACTTGTAGAACAATTTGTCTCTAAGGAGAGGGTTATGAAGAGCATAAATGGGGAAACCATACTTGATCTTCAACCTGAAAACATTGAGAAGGTATTCCATCTTCCACATGCAGATCAATTTATCAAGCTTACCTATGAACAAGTAGAAAGGTGGTACCAGGAACATATTGATGAGGCATTAGAGATCATTCAATCATCCTACCTTATAGAGAATAATCCTTTGGGAAAGAAGATTGGAAAAGTTGACATGAATAGAGGATATATGAAAGAAGATGTTGGATACTCAATTATACTTTTGAGTTATGTGTTTGCTAGCAGTCAGACATTTGAACATCTTTATGGTTCATTTCATCGAGACCATCAAGATGGAAAAGATGCCACTTGATTGGGCCTCTACTTTGAGTGAAAATTTATGTGAATAGTTGGAGGCAGTAGAGAATAAAAGGAAGTTCTATATGACATCATATATGGTGTACTTGTTAGTCACAAAGGTGACAGACTATCTAGGGTTGTACGAGAGGGGTAGCATGCAAGATCCTAATGCATGGACATATGTCATCTACCCTCAATTGGTAATGAAGAGACTCTTAGAGAAGAGAAAGTAGTATAGAATTGTTAATGATGCCTTCATATTCACCATAATTAGATTCATAGAAGGAGATTATGCAAAGAGATTATCTAATGATGCAGTGGCACATATAATGGTACTCAGAGCATACTAAATTTAATTCAAAATATTTACATATCTAAGGGTAGCTAGTACCATTTTCAACCCAAAGAAGCTTCCAAGGTACCCTTGTGATAGACTCATCCTCTTGGAGATTGCTTGACAAATTATGTCTACATACGACAGAGTCAGAAAACAACATAAACATTATTGGATGTGGCCTCTAACCATAGGAACTTTTTGGGTGCTTCAGAAAAAAGATATTTCATCTTTTGAATGTGAATGGGATCAATGTCCCTTAGAATAATACATTTATCCAAGGTCATGTTTTGATAATATTGAGAGGGTACAGTATCTAGCAGGCAAGACATTCTAGCATGAAGATGCCATCGAGGATCACTGGATGAACGCTACAAATGACCACGATATTTAAATAAGGGATTATTGTAGAATGAATTTGTACTTGGTAGAGAAGGCCCTGAAGATAAAGATTCCATTGAAGATATTGAAACAAGACTCAAGGGAGCTGCTTGATCCTTTGTTCAATGAAAATAAAATTTGAGAATGACCCATAGTGAATGTTGAGCTTGACAGAGAAGAGAATTCAAACATTGACCATAAGGTGAGGCACATCATTAAAATGATGTAGGATTGGATCAAGAAACTATTTAAACTTGATCCAATACTTGACATAGTAATCTTTCATGCACAAGCCCATCCAACCAAAGGTAGAGGGAAGAAAGTCACCATCCCTACCTTCACAACTCAGTCACCAATAAGACTCGAAATAGTATACCAACTTGACAGATTGGTTGGATACTATTACCCTCAAGAGAGAAGAGGAAAGGGAAAAAGAAAGAGGAATTCTCCCTAGAGAGTCGAGCTAGAAGAGGGTGAAATCTTGGAACCTCCACAACAAGGAGAAGTAAATGTATAAGGGCCAAAGGATACTAGGGCATCACAAGTTCAAGATGACCAAAAAATGCCAGCAACTACCTCACCTAGCCAAATAGAGATAGAAGTTCAGATTCAAGAGGTCTCTCCACCTTAGTAGATAGAACAAGCATCCCCTTTTGCACCCAAGAAAGGAAGAAAGATCAAGACTCTGGTCAAGAAAAGACAAAGGGTGATTAGGTGGGTAGTTCCTTTCCCATCCATTCTAAAACCTATTATTGAAGAAGAGGAAGAAGAAGATAATGAGGACAATGTACCTTTGAACAGGAGAACTCAGCTAGCAAAAGCCACAAAAAAAGAAAGGAGAAGAAGTTCTACTACTACACTGCCACCAATCCCAGAAGAACCTCTATAGACAACCACATCAGAGGATGAAATACAACAATAGATTGATGAGTAAGATGTAGAGGGCACTGATATCTTTAAGATGTCAGATTTTGATTTCATGCCCAGTATTGAATTGGTGGGAGATAAGATCAGGGATACACCAATGAATGAGCCCCAATAGGAAGATTGGACTCAAATGCCCCCAGAGTCATAGGATCCTGAGATAACTCATTCATCCTTATTGCAAGTCATAGTTGTGGATAAAGGCTCTACTACTCCTCTACCACAAAGTATGGAGGAAGAACAAGTTCAAAAGGAAAAAGAGGAAGAGCCATAGCAAGTATCAACCGATGAAGTGTTTGGAGAAGGGAAAATGTTTCAATATCCTCAACAAGCTTCCTAGGACATTGAGGTAAGAATTGTGGGCTCCACCAAAATAGAGACTATAGAGGGAGAGCCATCATAGAGAGAGAAAATGCCATAGAGGATTGATAAGGGAAAGGGGATAACAGAGCACACTCCTTCATCCTTAAGAGGTAGGCCTTCGATGGAATGGATTCTATTGTGGTGTCCACAACACACACCCCATTACTCAATAGGAATGGGTGCTGTAGTGGCAGAGAAGAGAAACGCTATAGGAGGCAACATTGTTGAAAATGTAATAGGAAATTTAATGTTATGTTTTAAACTCTTTTAGTTTTTGAATTTTGTAATAACGTCCTACATGTGGTGGCATACCTAGAGTAGCAGTTCGATAAGCTCTCCAGATATAGCCACCTAGGACCAGGTGTGTGGATCTTAAATTAGAATGGTTTTTAATTCGTAGGTGGAGTGTTTAATGATTTTCAAAATCCAATAATAGGTAGTAGGCACTGTCTAATATTGGTAGGAAAAGAACGTTTCAGATTCTTATCCTTTTTTTGGATAGAAGACATTTTTCTTTTTTAGATAGAAAGAAAACATTTCACATCCTTTAATTAGAAAAAGAGAGTGAGTTTAAAGAAAGCTAGTCGGCTATGTAAGAGAGGAATCAAATTTGGAGAGATATGGAATGTTTTTTTTTTCATTTTGTCTTTGTGCAAGTTTTCGATGGTCTGAGTTTTGAACGGATTTTTCTTATCTTCTCACTGGAAACAAGTTGATAGTTTGCACAAGATTAAAAAGTTCTAGTTTTGGGTCGGATTCGGTATGTTTGCAGAAAATTAGTCTTAGTGCATGGGTATATCTCCCAAATGCACTGTTGGATTTTCATGAGTTTTGGATATGTTATTATAGGCCTAATTACACCCATCTTCACTAGAGAGATTGAAGAGTTTTGATCTGGTTCAAGAGTTATTCATGTCTGAGTGCAGGCCTATCTAGAGACAGCAAGAAGCAATGTTTTGCAGAAAAATGTACTCTGATGTGTGGTCAATATCTCGGGTTTGAACTGTTGGATCTCTTTAAAATTTTTATATGTTGTTTGAAACCTAGTTACACCAAATCCCAATAGTTAGATTGAGTAAATCTTTTTTGGTTCAAAAGTTATTCATTTCTGAGTGCAAGTCTATCCGGAGGTAGCAAGAAGAAATTTTGGGGGATTTATTTTCAAAGTTTTGTTTTGAATCTGATTTTAGTGTGTGATCCTGGAGGTTGTAGATGCCCCTTGAAGCAAATCAGTTGAGTGACTGATTCCTCCTGAGTTTTCCAAGGTGTGGCTCTGCAGAATTTTTGGTATCAGAGCTTGAGAGTTGCAGGTTGTGAAGTTATATGTTGAACGACCCTGATCAAGATTCCTCAATAGGGTCAAGCAAGATGGTGACCAATGCAGAGTTAGTGAAGAAAGTCGAGGAGCAAGAAGAACTTATCCAGAAAGAGAATAGGGAGTTGAAGGGGATAGTGGCAGAACTAGCCAGTAAGTTAGAATATATGCAGAATATAGTTGAGAAGAAAGAAATGAAAGAAGAAATGGAAGAAGAGGAAGACGTACCCGACAGTGAAGAAGATAGAATATATGAGAACGAGAAGCCATTTTTTAAAGCTTTAAAGGCTTTGGGAGGAAAACCCATGGAGTTACCTATGTTTACAGGAAAGATGGACGCTGAATTAGTGTTGGAATGGATTGAAGCCTTAGAGAATCATTTTGAATGTGAGAAAGTTTCAGAATCACAGAAAGTTAAATTGGCTAAGTCCAGAATGAAGGGAGCAGCCCTTACATGGTGGAATTTTGTGCAAGAAGAAAGGGTAAAAGAGGATAAAAGGAAGATTTGTTCATGGAAGAAGATGGTGTCAATGATAAGAGAGACGTATCTCCCTGAAGATTATGAGGTATAGTTGCATCAGATGAGGCAGAATCTCAGATAAAGGGATATGGATGTCTATACTTATACAGAATAATTTTAGAAGTTAAGTCTAAGGTCAAAATTTGTAGAACCTAAGAGTATCAAGGTACCAAGATACCTAAATGGTTTGAGGATGAACATACAAGAAGAGTTGCAGTTGCTGAGTCCTAACACCGTAGCTAAGTGCTATCAACTGGCTTTGAAGGTGGAAGAGAAAATCAAAAGGAGACAAGAAAATAATAACAGAGGTAGAGGAAGACAACCATTCAGAGGAAGAGGTACATTTGCAGGAAGGAGTCCAAATTTTCAGCCACAAACGGAGATGCATAATGAAGTTAATAAGTTTGATAATTTCAAAGGTAGAAGGCCAAATTTTAGAGGAAGATCACCAGGAAGGATGAATGGACCAATAAGATGCTACAACTGTAATCAGGAAGGTCATATGGCACACAAATGTTCAGCAAAAGCAAGCTCTAGTACTCATGGCAAAAGGAGAATACACCTGGCATAGGAAGCGAATTTACAAGAAGATTCAGAAAGTTATGGTTATCCAGAAAAGGGAGAAGCACTTATGATGAGAAGAACACTGTTAAAAATGCCTATCAAAGAAGAACCACTACAAAGGAAGTCCATTTTCAGAACTACCTGTAAATTTGGGGGAAAAGTTTGTAAGGTACTAGTAGACTCTGGTTCTACAGAAAATTTTGTGTCTCTTGAAATGGTGGAAAAGTTAAAGCTACCAAGAATACAACACCCATATCCTTACAAAATATCTTGGTTAAATAAAGGGCAACATACTATAGTGGAAGAACAAGCTTGGGTGGAATTTCAGATTGGAGCCTATAAGGATAGATTATTGTTTGATATTGTTAATATGGATGCATGCCATTTACTTTTTGACAGACCCTGGCAATATGATCTCAAGGCACATCATGATGGAGTAAAGAATACGTATACCATTACAAAGAATGAAAAGGTCATTGAATTGATACCTCTAGTTGAGCCAAGTCAAGAAGAATCCAAAACCGCAGAAGCCAAAGTTATGGTGATGGGTAAGAAAGAATTCTTGAAAGAGGTGAAAGGAAAGAAGAGCCCACTCTTTGCACTGGTTCCGATACTCAAAGAAAAATTACAGAATGATGCTGAAAATCAGACTGAGGAAGAAAATTTAGAGATGGAGTCTTCAAACTTGAAGGTGGAAGTGATAGAAAAGAAGAAAAGAGAGGAAGAAGAAATGAGAAAACAAAAAGAAGAGGTAAGCAAGATAGAAGAGGAAATAAAAAGTTTGAGAAGGAAACGTGAAGAGAATGAAGCTAAGTTGAGAGAAAATAAAATGCAGAAAGAACGAGTGTAGCAAGTAAATGTTGATGAAAAGAATAAAGAGGAAAACCCTATGGGATTTGAGTGTGATAAAGTTATGGTTGGAACAATAATGTGTCCTTTGAAAATAGAGAAGAGTACAATGTTGGAAGGTACTCCTACGGAAAAGATTTTGGAGGAAACTGATGAAGCCTTAAATATGCATAATGAAAAAAAATGTCAAGAGGAATGGCATGAAGATGAAGCTAAGGAATGTGTAACAGCAAGTTCTAAAGAAGAATCTGATTTATGGGAAAAATTTGCAGCCATTGTGGCAGAATGGAAAAGGCATGCTGGTAGTACGGAAACTCAGCTTGAAGAAGAAAGGAAAGAGTGCAATACTATTATTGTCCTTGAGCAAAGTTGTAATAAGAAAGAGATATTTGAAAGTGAGATTACTACAGAAGATCAAGATGATGATAAATGTTTAATAAAGGAAGAAGAGATAAATACAATTCTTAAGATTCAAGATGTGAAACTGGTTGATAGTCAAGAAGCAGATAAGTTTATGGTTACTATTGATGAAGATAGATATGATGCACATTACATGGTGTATAAGGAAGCTCATATTCAAAAAGAGAACTCAAATAATCTTAATGCTGATGATATGTTTTCTTCTAATAATGTTTATGCAGTGATGCAGATTTCATGTATAGTGAATCATGCTGGAGAATTTTCTGTGACATTTACAACATTAAAGAATCAAAGCTACAAGGTGGAGAAGTTGGATATTATTTTTGTTTTTCTTGTAGATATGCTCATATTAGTTCAAAGAAATTGGAAAGTTTGAAAGAAGAATGAGACTCATTTCTACAACACATCATCTCAAGAGGACTTGAGATTCATTCTACAGGGGAGTATGCTGCAGTGGCAGAGAAGAGAAACACTATAGGAGGCAACATTGTTGAAAATGTAATAGGAAATTTAATGTTATGTTTTAAATGCTTTTAGTTTTTGAAGTTTGTAATAACGTCCTACATGTGGTGGCATACCTAGAGTAGCAGTTCGATAAGCTCTCCAGATATAGCCACCTAGGACCAGGTGTGTGGATCTTAAATTAGAATAGTTTTTAATTCGTAGGTGGAGTATTTAATGATTTTCAGAATCCAATAATAGGTAGTAGGCAATTTTTTGGAATATTCCTGATTTAGACTATCTAATATTGGTAGGAAAAGAACGTTTCAGATTCTTATCCTTTTTTTGGATAGAAGACATTTTTCTTTTCTAGATAGAAAGAAAACGTTTCACATCCTTTAATTAGAAAAAGAGAGTCAGTTTTAAAGAAAGCTAGTCGGCTATGTAAGAGAGGAACCGAATTTGGAGAGATATGGAATGTTTTTTTTTCATTTTGTCTTTGTGCAAGTTTTTGATGGTCTGAGTTTTGAACGGATTTTTCTTATCTTCTCACTGGAAACAAGTTGATAGTTTGCAGAAGATTAAAAAGTTTTAGTTTTGGGTCGGATTCGGTATGTTTGCAGAAAATTAGTCTCAGTGCATGGGTAATATCTCCCAAATGCACTGTTGGATTTTCATGAGTTTTGGATATGTTATTATAGGCCTAATTACGCCCATCTTCACTAGAGTGATTGAAGAGTTTTGATCTGGTTCAAGAGTTATTCATGTCTGAGTGCAGACCTATCTAGAGACAGCAAGAAGCAATGTTTTGCAGAAAAATGTACTCTGATGCGTGGTCAATATCTCAGGTTTGAACTGTTGGATCTCTCTAAAATTTTTATATGTTGTTTGAAACCTAGTTATGCAAAATCACAATGGTTAGATTGAGTAAATATTTTTTGGTTCGAAAGTTATTCATTTTTGAGTGCAGGTCTATCCAGAGGCAGCAAGAAGAAATTTTGGGGGATTTATTTTCAAAGTTTTGTTTTGAATCTGATTTTAGTGTGTGATCCTGGAGGTTGTAGATGCCCCTTGAAGAAACTCAGTTGAGTGACTAATTCCTCCTGAGTTTTCCAAGGTGTGGCTCTGCATCAATGGGGACCCCCTACCTTTTTCAACTCCCAGACTCATAGTTCGAGAGCTGCGAGAAGAAATCTAATTATAGCTAGGAGTCTTAGATACAGAAACAAAAAAATCCCTAAGGGGGATGGTTTTTTTTCTTTTACATTTTTTTTTCTTTTTTGATATTTAATAATTAATCATATATTTTTTTTTCTGTGATGCACAGGTAATATAATCAGATGATGTTCACATCCGAATCAGTAGCAAAACTAGTTGTTTACAAGTTCCAAGGTGTAATCCCAAAATCACGGTTACACGATGAGTACTCTGAGATCAGAGACACAGAACTTGGATACACAAACTTGGGAGAGTTCTTGAGAGTTTGTAACAATCCAATTGAAAGGTCATCCTTGAGATCTGCCCTAATCTTTTCTAGATTAGTAAATGCAGCATCACATCTTGGCACCATGCAGTCAGCTGAATTGATTATGACCCTATCTCGGCATTTTGTTCCTGATGAAAGGGTGGTAAAGAGCATCAATGGGGAAGTGGTCTTGGATCTACCTAGAGCTGATCAGTTCATCAGACTTTCATATGAAGCAATTGAAAGGTGGCATAAAGAGCATTACTAGGAGGCCATCGACATCATATATTCCTCATACTTCATTGAGAAGCCACCTCGGGGGAAGACAATCAACAAAGTGGATATAACGTGAGGATACATGAAGGATGACATTAGATATTCAATCACTCTCTTGATCAAAGTTATGGGATTTCCTACAGTGGATCATCTCGCTCCATTCATGGTTACCTTCATTGAGACCATCAGACATGCAAAGATGCCACTGGATTGGGCCATACACTTAGTGAGAACTTGTGTGACTAGTTGCAGACAGTAAAGGACAAAAATATTTCTATATGACTTCTTATGTGGTATATCTACTTGTAGCAAGGGCAACCAACTATCCTGGGTTGTACAAGAAGGGCAGTATGCAAGACCCTAATGCATGGCCGTATATAGTTTATCCTTAGCTAGTGAAGAAGAAGCTCTCACTACAGAGCAAGGAGTACACAATTGTGAATGATGCCTTCATGTTTGCCATCATTTGATTCATTGAAGGGGATTATGGGAAGAGGTTGTCCGATGAAGCCAAGATGTAGATCACAGCTCTCAGTGCATATTTTATCTAGTTCCAAACATTCACATACATTCAAGTTGGTGGTGCATCCATCAATCCAAAGAAACTCCCAAGGTACCCAAGTGATAAGTTGGTTCTGATGGAAATATCCCGCCAGATTGAGTCAATGTATGAGAGGATCAAAAGATAACAAAGGCCTTGTTGGGATTGACCTTTTGTAATAGGAGCATACCAAGTAAAGAGAAAGTAGAATATCCTGACTTTCGAGCAAGAATGGGATAATTATCCTCTTGAAGAATATAACTCTCCCTGACCTTTCTTCGACAATGTTGGTAAAGTGGAAAACCTGGAAAGAAAAGAGTTCTACCGTGAGGATGCCATTGAATATCATTGGATGAATGCCACAAATGACTACGATGTTCATATAAGAGATTATTGTAGAATGATTTTGTATTTAGTAGAGAAGGCTCTCCATTGGACTATCCCAGATGAAATAAGGCTACAAGACTCACATGAACTACTGGATCCCCTATTTAATACAGATAAAGTTGGTGAGAGACCCCATTTTGAATGCAAAAATTGATAGAGAGGAAGGAGATGATATTAATCATCGAGCGAGACATGTCATTAGAATGACAAAGAGTTGGATCAAGAAACCCTTTCCACTTGATCCAATTCTAGATACAGTGATATTCCATGCACATGCTCACCCAGAAAGGGGAAAGGGAAAGAAAGTCATAGTTCCTATCTTTGTGCTCCAGTCTCCTATTAGGCTGGAAATAGTCTACCAGCTAGATCATCTAGTGGAATACCCCACCACCCACCCTCTAGAGAAGAAGGGAAAGAGGAAGAGAGCATCTCCTTAGAGGTTTCAGGCAGAGCATGTGTTAGAACATGCCCCTTCCTAGCGATAGGAATCCAGTCCCCAAGAGCCCCAAGATGGTGGAGCTTCTCATATCCAGGTTGAATTTCCATTGCCTCCTATTTTGTCAAGTCAACAAGAAGAAGGAGAAATTCCAGAGACATCCATTCATCCAGTACATGAAGAGCTTGCTTCTCCTATGGTTCCACAAAAACAAAAGAGGATCAAGGTTAGAATGAACAAGAGGCAAAGAGTCCGTAAAAGATTAGTGCCTAATCCATCTATTCCTGAAACCATTCCTGAGGAAGAATCAGATGAAGGGGAAATAGAGTTAGATGAAAAGGAGGAGCAAGTGCCTCTATAAAGGAGAACTCAGCTGGCTAAAGCCATAGAATTAGAAAGAAGGAAGAGTGTCACAAATACCCCACCACCCACCCAAGCTGAAACGGTAGAACTCTCTTCTTCAGAAGATGAAGTAAAACGGTGGGTGAATGTGTAGAGGGAGCTAGGTGATGATGTTCTCTCCATCCCAAATTTTGATTTCATGCCAGTGGGTACAAAATTAGTTGGAGATAACATTAGAGATACCCCTATAGGTGAACTTCAATAGCAAGATTGGACGTAGATGCCACCTAAGACACAAGGTCCTCATCTCACTCCCCCATCTTCACCTCAGGTTATGATGGTAGATAAGGTTTCAGTAAAACCTCCACCTCTGAGTTCAAAAGAATATGTTTAGAAGGAATCGTCATTACAAGGGAAACAAGAACCAAGGGTTACTGATGAGCCATCGAAAGAGGCACAAATAGTAGAATGTATACAACAACCTTCTCAAGAAGTTGAGGATGAAGCTACAATATCTATATAAATTGAGACTACAGAAGAAGAACCCTCACAAAAAGAGACTCCAAGAAAGAGTGATAGAGGGAAGGAGGTAGTTGAACATTTCCTTTCATCATCTAGAGTCAAGGTTATAGAAATACATATTCCAAGATAGTTTTGGAAGGAAATAATGAGAAGTGCCAAGCATCAATTTCGTGCTTCAAAAGATGATATTTGTGACATTGCAGAGATTTTGAACAAGCTTGAGTCTCCATTACATGATGCAATGCCATTTGCATTCATTACTACTACCTAAAACCATGACTTATTTGCACAAGTGGCTCACCCTCCAGAAGGCACATATGTAGAAGCTATTAGTCTTGAGGACTTTGAAGTAAAAGATATTATGTTAGGAAAGCCTACATGAGATACATACCAACAAATGATGACTATGGGAGTCAAGGAGGTTCTCAGCCATATATAATAAGATGAGATTGAAATCAAAAGACTTCAAAGGCAAGTTGAGATCTTAAAGGGATATCTATCTAAAGTTATTGGTCCTCTTGATTTTGAACACCCTAAGGAGACTTTGAATACCATTCTTAGAGAAGGGGAAGGTGTACGACTCAGTCCATTTTTGAGAGCTTGTCAGGATTGGCAAGACAGCCTTGAGGATAGGGGTGTTACTATAATCACATGAAGTTTGAGGTTATTACATGCTACACAAGAGAATGTTGATAAGATCATGGAAATTTTGAGGCAAGACTTCAGTATCATGGATGAGGTACGGGAATGGAGTAAGGATTTACAAACTCTACAAGCCATAAAAGGGCAAAGGTACTGCATTTTGATTGATGTATATACTAGAGAGGAGTTAGACATGATAGATGATTGGATAGAAAAGATTGAAGATGGAAATAAAGTGATGGAAACACTACATGATGAGATACATAGGCTCAAGGACCAAGCCCGAGAGAAAATTTTGGAAGCAAAAAAATTGTATAGTGATGCATGCTTGGACATTTTTAAAGATGAAGAATGAGAGAAGCTATTGCTAGTTGAGGTAGCTGTTTGGACACCAAGCTCAGAGATTTTGTAGAAACTCGAATTTGTAGACACCTAAAAACCTTTAGAAAATAAATTATTTTTATTTTCTGAAAAAGTTCTGATGACATCATCATTTATTAATTAATTAATTATTTAATTAATTAATTAATTAATTTTTATGCCATTAAATCCTTTTATCTTAATTAAAAATATTTAATTAAGGAATCCCTCCCAAAAATGTTTAAATCTTATTTAAACATTATTTCCTTATTTATTAATTATTTAATTAATAAATTGACCAAAAATCCTAAAATAAATAAAAAATTTATTTTTTTCCCAAAAGTTGGCCAATTTCCTTATGACCAATAACCCCTTCCAAAATCTTCTAATCCTTCTTTAATTTTGATTAAAGGCTAATCCCATCATTTCCTACCCCTAATCCCAACTCAAAATATTTAATTAAAGTTAAATATTAATCCTCATGTTTATTAAAAAAGTTTTAATAAATATCTCCTCAACCCAAACCCTTGAAATAAATAAAACTTTATTTATTTCCTAAAAATCTAATTTATCCTCATCCTAAGAAGTTCTAGACTCTTCTAGAAAGTCTTCATCCTCATCCTAGGAAATTCTAGACTATTCTAGAAAGTCTTTATCCTCCTCCAAAATCTAGACTCTTCTAGAAGATGTCTTTAAACCTAATCCTAATCCCCTCCTAACCTTGTCACATTCCCTAAACATGGGTTAAAACTTACTAACCCAAGCCAAAGTTACCAAATATCTCCTCCTTCACCCACCCTCATTAAATGCCATCCACTTGCCTATCCCTAAGCTAATCCTAAACCATCCTAATCCATCCTCTAATCATTTGCACAAGCCTAAACAAGCTTAAAACTTTTCTAATCAAGTCCAAGTCGAAATTGCTCTCATCACCCTCAAAATATCTCAACCATAAAACTTTATGAAGTCCACTAGGTCATAAATGACTCTTACAAGCCCTTTTATTGCTCTTACAAGTCATTATGAGGGCCTTTATGAAGATTTTATCCCTTGAGCCTCCTTTGTTGACTCATCCTTGCCCTTTCTTCCATCCTCTCACCATGTGACATGTGTCACTCCTTGATTGGCTATAAGGAAGCACAATCCATGTGCTCTCCTCTCATGCAATCTGAGCCCTCCATGAGCTTTTTCCCATCCTTGCATCCTAGCCCTTGATCCCTCAAGCCCTTTGCCTATTTAAGGAATCCTCTCCCAAGCCATTTTAACACAATCCATGAAGTAAAGTTATAATGCTATTTTGAGAGCCAAATCCATACTAAAGCCATCTATCCACACCAAAAATCCACAATCATCCATTGAAGCCCTTTTTGAAGCATAAAGCTTGAGCATACATCCTATCTATTTAGACAAAGCTACTCAACAAGAGAGCTTCTTATTGAGAGAGCCCATTAATGGCTCATATTCTCAATTAAGAGCTCATCTTGGTCTATCTTGAAGTTTATGAATTTTGTTTAGTTTGTAGAAGCTTTATTTAAATTTGGTTTCTATTAGCATACTAACATTTTCTCATATACATTTTGGCACGCCCGGTGGGACATATACTAAAATGTAGACATCTAAAAATCCTTTAGAAAATAAAGTATTTTTATTTTCTGAAAAATTCTCGATGACATCATCATTTATTAATTAATTAATTAATTAATTAATTTTTATGCCATTAAATCCTTTTATCTTAATTAAAAATATTTAATTAAGGAATCCCTCCCAAAAATGTTTAAATCTTATTTAAACATTATTTTCTTATTTATTAATTATTTAATTAATAAATTGACCAAAAATCCTAAAATAAATAAAAAATTAATTTTTTTCCCAAAAGTTGGCCAATTTCCTTATGACCAATAACCTCTTCCAAAATCTTCTAATCCTTCTTTAATTTTGATTAAAGGCTAATCCCATCATTTCCTACCCCTAATCCCAACTCAAAATATTTAATTAAGATTAAATATTAATCCTCATGTTTATTAAAAAAAGTTTTAATAAATATCTCCTCAACCCAAACCCTTGAAATAAATAAAATTTTATTTATTTCCTAAAAATCTAATTTATCCTCACCCTAAGAAGTTCTAGACTCTTCTAGAAAGTCTTCATCCTCATCCTAGGAAATTCTAGACTATTCTAGAAAGTCTTTATCCTCATCCAAAATCTAGACTCTTCTAGAAGATGTCTTTAAACCTAATCCTAATCCCCTCCTAACCTTGTCACATTCCTTAAACATGGGTGAAGACTTACTAACCCAAGCCAAAAGTTAACAAATATCTCCTCCTTCACCCACCCTCATTAAATGCCATCCACTTGCCTATCCCTAAGCTAATCCTAAACCATCCTAATCCATCCTCTAATCATTTGCACAAGCCTAAGCAAGCTTAAAACCTTCCTAATCAAGTCCAAGTCGAAATTGCTCTCATCACCCTCAAAATATCTCAACCATAAAACTTTATGAAGTCCACTAGGTCATAAATGACTCTTACAAGCCCTTTTATTGCTCTTACAAGTCATTATGAGGGTCTTTATGAAGATTTTATCTCTTGAGCCTCATTTGTTGACTCATCCTTGCCCTTTCCTCCATCCTCTCACCATGTGACATGTGTCACTCCTTGATTGGCTATAAGGAAGCACAATCCATGTGCTCTCCTCTCATGCAATCTGAGCCCTCCATGAGCTTTTTCCCATCCTTGCATCCTAGCCCTTGATCCCTCAAGCCCTTTGCCTATTTAAGGAATCCTCTCCCAAGCCATTTTAACACAATCCATGAAGTAAAGTTATAATGCTATTTTGAGAGCCAAATCCATACTAAAGCCATCTATCCACACCAAAAATCCACAATCATCCATTGAAGCCCTTTTTGAAGCATAAAGCTTGAGCATACATCCTATCTATTTAGACAAAGCTACTCAACAAGAGAGCTTCTTATTGAGAGAGCCCATTAATGGCTCATATTCTCAATTGAGAGCTCATCTTAGTCTATCTTGAAGTTTATGAATTTTGTTTAGTTTGTAGAAGCTTTATTTAAATTTGGTTTCTATTAGCATACTAACATTGCTCATATACATTTTGGCACGCCCGGTGGGACCCCGCATGGGTCATCTTCATTAGCTTTTTTAGTCAAGTTTTGTATGTCATTTGCTGATTTTGACTAATTTTTCTTGTTTTTGTGATTGGTAGGATTGTATAAATTGGTTTTGTAGGTCCACATGAGCATGAAGAAGACAAAGGAACTCATAATCTATCTCATAGTGTTTGCAGATTTTTCAAGCTTATAGGTGGACAAAGAACTTGAAATTCTTCTTCTTCTTCTTGTTTATATTCTTCTTATTCCATCTACTTCTTCTTCTTCTTCTTGTGGGAGATCTTGGCCATTTTTTTTTAAGGAAGCAAAATCATACACACTTCTTTTTAGTGCTTAAAATGAACCCCCAAATCATACTTAAATCCATTGAAAAATTAAAAATTTGCAAAAAAGAAAAAATCTTTTAACAAGTGAAACTAAACCAATCTAATCATTTGCATCCTTGCAACATCAAGGTTTTAGATACATTCATGCAAAATTAGGAACACTTCATTTTTGGGAATTTAAAAAGAACTTCAAGTTTCCATTTCAAAAGGTTCAAAATCAACACTAAGTGCACCCTAAAGTTCTTTTAAAAAATCTCATGAAAACTAAGAGTCCTAAATGGTTGCCAAAAATTGTCCTAAAAGCTTTGTTATTTGTTCCAAACAAATGTCTTATTGCAAAATATTGAATGTTTCTTAGGATTTTCATGCATCAAAACAATCTAGGAATATCATTTTTGGGCTTAAAATATGCAAACTAGAACACAAAATCTTGAATGAAAACCAAAGTCCAAAGAGTCATTTTCACTTTTGAGTCCAAAACAATCTTGAATGATCTAAGGTTAAAACAAAGCACTTCAAAGTTCTTAAAACAACACACAAAATCTCAATCTTGAATGCTCAAAAGAAAACACTTGAATGTTTAACCACTTTTCTTTGAATGCATGTTGCTAAAATCACTCTTGAATGCCATGGATTAAAATCAAATTTTCTTTGAATGCACATTAATATCGCTCACACTTCATTTGGGCATAAAAATTGGACAAATCTTGACGTGGAGGGCCTCCAGGCGCGCGCTTGGCAATCGAGTTTCACACATCTTTGCTTTGGGCTTAAAACAAAATCACACCAACTCTTGAATGCTTTAAAGGAAATTAATCGATACTTGACGTGGAGGGCCTCCGGGTGCACGAGTTTTCTTTTGTTGACCCTAACTCTTCTTATTGTTTGCATTCTTCGATCGATTTACTTTTGTTGGCGCTTCAAGTTGGAATTGAACATTGTCTCTTAAACATGAGTGCTTGAAAAGTCTAGATTAGCACACATAAGAGTCGGTAAAAGAACAAGCGTGTTTTTTAGCCCAAGGTCATCCAAGTCTTCTCTCCCCTTGTCATCTTTCGAGGCCATCTTGGGTACATAAGATTAGGATCCAAAATCTTGTCTTAGCTTTTTAGGAGGCCTGCTTGGGGATTTCATCACCCCTTGGGACGACCTCAACTCCAGCGTTCCGACGGAGTATAAAGATCGGGAGGTGAATCCAAAGACACCTCTCTTGGGATCAAAATTTTGTCACTCGGGCTAAGCCTCAAGGAAATTTATACCCTTGAGAAGTGAAAGAGGAGAAGTGGGTTACCGCTCCTCTCGGCTGTGTGACATCTTTTTGGTTTCATCTACGGATTTGGGCCTCACGTACCTTGCATATATCGAGGACTCCCTAGCTATACCAAATTTCATCCTTGTAGAAAGCTTCCTAGGATGTTGGTGTGTTTGACGTGCTTGCTGAAAACTTTTGTCTGCTTGTTTGTTCATAGCTTTTGAATGAATGTTTGCCAATTTTGGTCGAAATCCCAAAAAAGTAGAAATCTCCCAGCTCAAGACATACTTAACGTAGTCACTGCCTTATCAGAAAATCATCCAAGCTCCCCCGCTGCAACCGAATCTATCTAGTTCTTTGCCTTAGAACAATCCCAAATCCAAAGTCCATCCAAATCATCCCCCCAGCCAGCTAGCAACCCAATCCAAAATCACCCAAGCCTTTAAAGAGTTGTCACTTTGCCAAAATTTGCTATCCAATCAATCTATCCTACCAATCAACCAATCTCACCAAGGTTATCCCTCTGACAGAGCATTGTCTAGGGTAATCTAGCTTTGTCACTTGCATCCCTCATCACCTTGAGCTAAAGGTTGGGATCCACAAGTGGTCAATCTTGTGTCATGCCCATAGGATCATTAGTCTATCCTTAAGTTGACACAATCTCCACCAATCCAGCGCATAGGAAAGCAAAACTCTCACTTTTTGACAGCATTCCCTTGAAGTCTTCCATCCACAGGAAAGCCAAAAATCTCCAGCCAATCCTCCTTAGGTCTGTCATACAGCTTTGACTCTCCCTAGAAAATCTTTCATCAGCCAATCCAAAATCTGTGCTTAATCCAAATCCAACCATGAGCTTCCGTGTTCATCCATATGCAAGACCCCATCCCCATCAAACTCATCATCAAAGCATAAAGTACCAATCCTATCATGATGTGTTTGGTCGCATTGTCCTTGCTCCCGCCACCTTCTATTCCAATGATGATGAAAATCTTGTTGACTATGACGGGTATATTGAAAGCCTTAGAAACATTCCCCCAAGCATCCCCCAAAATCCAAGAGTTATTCCAAACTATCTAGTCATGCCATCCGATATTCCAGCTTCCCCTCCATCACCCCATCAATCAAGCTTCCAATCTTCCACCCCCATCACACTAGCTATTCTTGTCAATCTACCTCCACCTCTGACACACGAGTCTCCAAGGAATCTCCTAGAGGAAATACAAGAAAATTTGCCTCCAACAGTCAATAAGCCATGTCATCTAATCCAACCATGTGAAGTAGTCAGTGATGAAGCTTCCCCATCTATAATATCACCTCCATCTCCCATAGCTATCATCCCCATACCATCCATCAAATTGCTTAAAATCCTTCCACTTCCCGCAAGCATCAAAATCCCACCACCTATCAAATCCCTCCAAATCCTATCCACATTGCCTCCAAGCATTTCCCAAATCTCTCGTAATGACCCTTATGCATCCATCTTCTACTCACCCATCTCCACTACTGAATCTCCTATCTATCCATTCGCTGCCTTTGAAGAATCCATCCCTTCACCTCCTATCGTACCATCCACTCCAAACCAATCCTATCAAGATCCTACCCAAAAGCATGTTGACATCCCCCAAAGCATAAATGAAGATATCATCGTACCATGTCTTCCATCCATAGTGCAGTCACCATCTCCAAAACCTCAAGCCATATCTCCTCCACTACAAGATATCTTTTCATCCCACCAGCTACATCAAGATCCTATCCTTCCATCTCCCCCGCTCCATGCTTCCATCTTACCACCTATCCAAGCTATTCCACCATCTATAATCTACCCTCTTAGTTCACTTACATTCATCCACGGTGGCCCTCTCTCAGCAGAAGAATTAAGAACAGTATCTCCCCATTGCAATACACCTAATAAATCACTTCTACCATTTTCTGCAAGCAAAAAGTTTCCTCAGCTTGTTCAAATGCTCAATCGATGGCATTATCAAGGTCAAGGTTTAGGACCACAAGAGCAACGAATCAGAGAGCCTATTATTGCACAAAAAAATCTAGGATTTCATGGTCTTGGATATGTATCCAAAGGCTCACCATCTAAAGGTGTTGGTACACCACACCCCCAAACCAAGCCTATCTCCAAGCCCACCATGCTAGCCTCCCATCACTCCTTCAAGAAATCTTATGTCATCCCCCCTCCACCATCTTTGCAACCCAAAACAACCTACCATATCCCCCCTTCATCCGCTAAATCCATTTTGGGTCCCTATGTCCCAAAATCTACCATCCTCCATCCTCCTATCAGCCATCATAAAAATCCTATTCCATCCATTCCTATGCAAGATCAACAAAGGAACATATCAGGGCACATCATCCATCATCATCCCCCTACATGCTCTTTCATATCCTCTCCATCTCACAAAGCTTCTCCTAACCATCTTCCCAAAGCTTACCATAGCAATGTGAATGCTAACTTCAAAATGCATAAAGCTAAAAATCCACATCCTAGGCAATCATATGTCTATTCTAAAAAACATACTCCAAAAAGGCAAAATCCAATCAAAGAATGCAAAACAATGCAAAAGCCTATGAAAAGAAAATCCAAAACCATGTGGATCCCCAAGAAAAAAGTTGAAACCCAATGCATAATGGCATCCACCATTGCTAATCCCCCATCTAGTGACTCATGTCCCCCATCTCCTAAATCCATCTTGGGTGCCTATATCCCCAAGCACGCTTCCACAAATCCTCCATCACGCTCGCATCTACCATCTATCCCCCATATGCTCTTTTCACACCCATCCCAACATGTGCCAATGTTGCTCTTGCAAGCATCCCCATCTCATGCTCCTTTCCAACCTTTTCATCCCTCCATCTCTTACCATCAATCCCATCTAATCCAATCTATTGCATAAATCACACATCCGGTGTACCAACAGCTAGCAACAAAATTGAACATTCCAACAGTCAGTGAAAAATCCCAAAAAAGCCAAAATAGCTGAAGAAAGCCAAAATCATTCCAGCTAAGTCCAAAGTCAAAAAGTCAAAAAAAGAAAAGAAAAATAAACCGTCCACTGGTGAAAACTTAGCAATTCAAGCACCTTGGACAAGTACCATGATGAAAACTTGGCAAACAAACGTCATGCGTAATCCTGCCATCCCCAGCTTAGCCTATCACCCTCATGCTTTTGGTCATCTCTTGACATCCACCTCCATCTTCCAATCTATCCACCTATCCTCCATCCTCCACCTTCCATCTCACAACATCCACTAATCTTATGCAGCTTCAGCCAATCATCTCAGCTATCATCCATCTCCCTAGCCCCTTCAGCTTTTTCCATCCTAGCTTCAATCCTATCACATCCATCATAAGACCTCCTTCCGCATGTTATCTTCTGATTGGGGGCACTATATTCCTTGGAGATCTTGTCTTGTCCATCCTCCCTTGTCATTGGTATCTAGCTCTAGGCTATCCTCATGCAAACCCAATGTCATCTCTTTATATCCATCATAATTCTAGCTATCTACCATCCTATCCAGCCATCTCATCCTGCTCCTCTAGCTATCCTTGGTCACAAAATCTCTCATCATCATTGGATGCATCTTGCCAAATTCATATCTTTCGCTATCAACACACCCTTAGCTTTTGCATCTTGCACAACATCGAACCATTCCGCTATCCTATCATCCTGAGCTTTTGCCTACTTGTAACTATCTTGGTCAACTTCAGCTTGTAAATATCTTGGTCCGTCAGCTTGTACATCCTCTTTAGCTTAGTACCATTGTATCTATCTAACTTTCATGTTCGTTCCTCCTTGATTAGCATCTTGCACACATCGCACAACCCTTGGTTAGCTATCCCAATGCATCCTTTAGCTAGATTTCTTGTCACCAAAGTGTTATCTTTCTTAGTTCAGCTTGCCAGACGCATCACTCATCCAAATCCACCAGCTTAGGTGCCCTCCGATAGGTCCTTGCAGGATATAGCTTTCCTCATGTCTGATCTTGGTCCGTTAGTACCTTTTCCTACCCATCTCATTGGCAAACGGCTCTCTTTTGGATTTTCACTTTCTTTTGATTTGGGATCTTCCCTTTTGGGTCTTGAAGTATCTTTTCCAAGCAATCTCCTTGTTCCCTCCTCAAGGTTGCCACGATCTTCCATATCATGGTATGCTGCGAATGGGGCAATTAGAGCGTAAGGTCTTGATCAAGTCTTTCGTTTGTTTTTCTTTTTTGCTTGTGGGTTCTCCAGTGTCGTTTTCACGTTGCTTCCTCTAGGATTCATGTGTGATGCTGGGGCAATCCTTGTGTGTTTGTTTTGAGTTAGTTTGTCAGTCCTTTGGATGGTTGGTGAAAAGGCCTTGATGTTCTTGGTAACCTTGGCAATTAACCAATAGTCCTATAGCAAATCTAGTGCTCAACTACATGGTGGTACTTCTCTTTGAAGTATCCCCCCACTCAAAAAGCTTCAATGGTTTTCCTTCATCTCCATTATCCCCCATCCATATCCAGCATCCGTCTCTCCTACCCCAGCTTATGCATCAGTATCTCTTTGAATCACTCATCACTCTTAGCTTTAGGGATCCACAATCCTAGTCTTAGGGATCCACCAATCCAAATCAATCCACCAAGCCTCATCTTTCGAGATCCACAATCCTAGTCCTAGGGATCTCCGAAACCCATCTTCCACCAATCTAACTCTTTGAAATCCTGTTGCATCAGCTTTTTAATCCCCTCATCCATCTCCCTATCTTGGATTCCTTTTTATAGCACTCTGCTCCTTCATCCTCCACCTTCCCTAAAGTCTTAAGCTTGCTTCCTCTTGTGCATCTGATTCTCCTTTATCATTCTCCCATAGTGAGAGTTTGAGCTAATTCAGCCCCTTCTCTTTGCCAATCTGAGTCTCCTTGCTCATCTCGGATTCTTGTACTTTTCAAGAAGTCGTCGAGCCTCGCTTTCTCTCCCTGCCGCCTTCTTGAGGGGGCATCTTGCAGTCCATTCTCTCCTCTTCTGCTCTAGCCTTGGGCATCTTATTTTCTTATCTTTGATGCCATGCCACTTGCGGCATCACATCAAAGAGGGGCAAAATGTAGACATCTAAAAATCCTTTAGAAAATAAAGTATTTTTATTTTCTGAAAAATTCCTGATGACATCATCATTAATTAATTAATTAATTAATTAATTAATTTTTATGCCATTAAATCCTTTTATCTTAATTAAAAATATTTAATTAAGGAATCCCTCCCAAAAATGTTTAAATCTTATTTAAACATTATTTTCTTATTTATTAATTATTTAATTAATAAATTGACCAAAAATCCTAAAATAAATAAAAAATTAATTTTTTTCCCAAAAGTTGGCCAATTTCCTTATGACCAATAACCTCTTCCAAAATCTTCTAATCCTTCTTTAATTTTGATTAAAGGCTAATCCCATCATTTCCTACCCCTAATCCCAACTCAAAATATTTAATTAAGATTAAATATTAATCCTTATGTTTATTAAAAAAAGTTTTAATAAATATCTCCTCAACCCAAACCCTTGAAATAAATAAAATTTTATTTATTTCCTAAAAATCTAATTTATCCTCACCCTAAGAAGTTCTAGACTCTTCTAGAAAGTCTTCATCCTCATCCTAGGAAATTCTAGACTATTCTAGAAAGTCTTTATCCTCATCCAAAATCTAGACTCTTCTAGAAGATGTCTTTAAACCTAATCCTAATCCCCTCCTAACCTTGTCACATTCCTTAAACATGGGTTAAGACTTACTAACCCAAGCCAAAAGTTAACAAATATCTCCTCCTTCACCCACCCTCATTAAATGCCATCCACTTGCCTATCCCTAAGCTAATCCTAAACCATCCTAATCCATCCTCTAATCATTTGCACAAGCCTAAGCAAGCTTAAAACCTTCCTAATCAAGTCCAAGTCGAAATTGCTCTCATCACCCTCAAAATATCTCAACCATAAAACTTTATGAAGTCCACTAGGTCATAAATGACTCTTACAAGCCCTTTTATTGCTCTTACAAGTCATTATGAGGGTCTTTATGAAGATTTTATCTCTTGAGCCTCATTTGTTGACTCATCCTTGCCCTTTCCTCCATCCTCTCACCATGTGACATGTGTCACTCCTTGATTGGCTATAAGGAAGCACAATCCATGTGCTCTCCTCTCATGCAATCTGAGCCCTCCATGAGCTTTTTCCCATCCTTGCATCCTAGCCCTTGATCCCTCAAGCCCTTTGCCTATTTAAGGAATCCTCTCCCAAGCCATTTTAACACAATCCATGAAGTAAAGTTATAATGCTATTTTGAGAGCCAAATCCATACTAAAGCCATCTATCCACACCAAAAATCCACAATCATCCATTGAAGCCCTTTTTGAAGCATAAAGCTTGAGCATACATCCTATCTATTTAGACAAAGCTACTCAACAAGAGAGCTTCTTATTGAGAGAGCCCATTAATGGCTCATATTCTCAATTGAGAGCTCATCTTAGTCTATCTTGAAGTTTATGAATTTTGTTTAGTTTGTAGAAGCTTTATTTAAATTTGGTTTCTATTAGCATACTAACATTGCTCATATACAGAATTGAGGTGGAAAAATACAGACAGAAGGTCAAAGACAAGTATGAGGCTTTGGATCTTCCAGATGCTGCTAGAATTATTGAGATTATAGAGAAATTCAAGGGCAAACATCCAAACATAGCTTTGGGATAAAGATAAACAAAACCTAGATGCCAGAATTTTAATTTTGACACTTAGTAAATTTTTTGAGATATTGACCCAGTCGAGGTCCGCAACTCTGCAGATCTGCAGGTCCGCAACTTCATAATTCAAAGGTGTGCTGACAGTTGATTGCTAGTTCCAAAAATAGCACTTTCCATGCATTCAGAGTGCATTTCGATGGCAAGTTAACTCTAACACATGCCTAGTGAAGGGTCAATTTCCATTTTTGATGCCTCTATGCACTTCCACTTCGATTGATGACTTCCTCCTACTTTTTCTCTCATGATTTCATTGTTTTTGACATGTAAAGGGCTCATGCATCCGAATAATGAGTAAAATATGGATGAAGTCCCTCTAAGCACCAATTAGATTGTCAGTTTGTATATATTTAATTTGTTTAAATGTCTTAAAAGCATTTTATTGCATCAAGATATCTCTCACTCTCAATAAAAATTGAGGAGACAATTTCTTATAAATACCCCATTGTAAAATGTAAGAAGGGTTGCCGTTATTATGCAATAAAGTTATGCTTTTGGTGCTAGTATTTGGAGTGTAGTTATTTTTGTCTGAATGTGTCATTGTTTTGTGGATTTTATTCATGAGATTGTGATTGAGCCAAAGGTTTATTGCATTATTTCTACATGTGTGATCTTTTAGTTCTGGTGTTTGCTACAGATATATGAATTCAACTAACGTAACAAGCTTGAGAAGAGATCACCTGATTGTGTCTACATAGCTTTTTGTCTTGCATGAGCACACTTTTCGTGGCCTTGCAATTTGATGAAGAGTGAAACATCATTCGATTTGTTAAAGATTCTCACTGACGATTGCATCAGTGGATTCTAGGAAGCACTACTCCTATTTTCATTGGTTTCCTACCAATTTCTTTGAAGGTTTAACTCATAGTGTGTTGTGTTCTGTAGCTTATGTCCATTAAGGAATTTTAATTTCAAGTCATTTGATTTCATGTTATTTTGCTTTCAATTTTTTTATTTTCTTTACTAACCCCCCTGTTAGAATAGGACCTCATAGTAGCTGCATTATTAGAGTTTCATTCATTGAAAAATAGAAAAATAGAAAAATATTGTTCTTTTGGTGTGATATTTTGAGACAGCGAATAGATTTTACTTCAATTCCAAGATAAAAGAGTTTTTAGAACCAGCAAAGGCCTCCTCATGAACACTCACATTTATCTTCTACTGAGTGGATTTTGGTACGTCGCAAGACAAATACTGAACCTTGGAGTGGGTCCTTAAAAAGATTTTCTTTTCAAGAGAGGAATTACACTATGGATTCCTATCGTTGACCTCGTGCAAAATGAACGCCCAATAGATCCCAAGATGGTTGCAGAAGGAATTGGTAAGAAACAAGAAGCAATAAATTAATGTTGATGAGGAGGATATGATAGAGTTAATTAGGGTCTATAAGAATTTGGTATAGCTATGATACCAAATAAGAATTTGCCTTAGGGAAAAATCACCCAAGATCAAGGAACTCAAGCACAAGCACAAGTATAGAGCAACAAGGTATGATCAAAATAACAATATCCAAGATTGATTTAATGCTATTCAATTGATGTGAAAGTACACTGGGAGTGCCTATCTATAAAGGCCACTAGAATGCTTCTAGAATGCATAGGAATCAACAACATGATAAGTCATACAACCAGGCACATGTCCACCAGGTATGGGTTATCCTCCATTAAGCACAGAAGTAAGTGCAATGATGAGAGGATAAGCCTACTAAGGTGTAGCACACAAAATTATGTTGTAGACACCATGTGCAAAAATATGAGTATGAATAACTATGTTGTCTACATGACAACTTAGTTAATTATGCAAACTCCAGTGTTGTAGACAACATGTGCTGAATTAGAGTTGCTTACTTCTATGTTGTCAAGATAACAACTCATAAAAGTATACAAACTCCTAAGTGTCTCACCTAGGAAATAATAAAATAATGTATAATAATAAAATAATGCATTAACCTAAGTAAACTTAAGTAAAGTGTAAATAGTAAATACATATTTACACCAACACCCCCCCTTAAGTGCAACTTAGGGGAATGCACTTAAGCTTATGAAAGCTAGGATGAATTGCATAATGGGTCTTGACTACTAGGCCACGTTAGGTACCCATGTACATAATGAAATGCAATCTCTCATAAAGTGGAGAAAGAGGGAAAACGTCATGGAAAAAACCCTCCCCCAAAGAGAGAGATGAAAAGATAGGATGCATGGATGGATGGAGTAATCAAGACCCCCCCATTATGACATACATAAAGTATATACAAAAGAGAAGTAGGAAAAAACCCCATAAGAGGAAAAAGTCTCCCCATAAAAGAGAAGAAGAAGGAGACAAGGTAGTACCCCCTCTTAAATGCAGTGTGCTAGTTAGTGATAGCTACTCTAATATAGAAGCTGATCCATTAGCACTGATAATGTTCCTCCCCTTTGGAAGAAACAATGGTAGAGGTAAAAATGAGATGCTTCCCCTATATGTAGAAAGAATCTTGATGATGAATGGTGTCTCTGAAACTTGCTTAACTGTCCCTGTATCGATGCTGATGGTTGCTCCTTCCAATACCACCAAAAAAAATGAGTGCAAATATATTAAGGATTGATATAGAACTTGTCTCAAAGAAAAAAATATCTCCTCAAATGATAAAGAGACCTCCTACAACTGTTGTACATAAGAATCCAAAATCACATCAACCTAGTAAGATTGATCATGTAGAGAATGGACAAGAGGGTTAGAGTGAGCCCTTGCAACAACTAAAGAAGGATCTTCTTCATTAAAAAGAAGTTGCATATCATTAATGGCACCTCCCAAATTAGCTATGTATGACTCCATGAAAAAACCTAAAATATCTATCAAGAAGTCATCACTTGATCCTAGAGCTAGAAGACAAAGTGTACCCTACTTTACTAGATCTATCACTATGCCAATGGAAGAAGTATTCACCTCAAAGAGAAGATGAATATCATCGATGATGTCTCCCACATCTTCAATGTGAGACTCCACAAATAAAGCTACAATATCTAGAAGGAAATCATCCCATGAAGCTGAAGTAGGAAGACATGGTATGTCCTACTGCACTAAATTAAGAGCATCTATGGTTGAAACTGGATTAGTAAAATCAATAGGGGTATCAAGAGGTGGGATCTCATCTAGAGTTGGAGGTACCATAATAGGAGTGATTGGAGATAGAACATCCTTAGGAAATGGAGGGACTCATGGATCTTCATATGCTTCCCAAAGAGCCATCTAAACATCATGAGGAAAACTTTCCATAGGAAGAGAAGCAAAAGATTTCTTACTCATATTGCTATACATAAAGCGAAGAAGAAAAGGAAGATATTTGAACAAAGGTGGTATCTTCAAGTATAGAGAAGGAAACACTTCCTTATGTTCTCTTACATGAGTAATGATTAAGGCACTCCATTTCTGATAGTTCCTCGATGTCAACTTTAGTTTTAAACCAAACTGACATATGTGACAAGACTCAATGAGATCAATAAATGTATGCACCCCCCAAAATGTAGAAATAATGAATCAACCCCCCCTAATATATGATTTGGCACTTAGTACAATAGCCACATGCCAATTTAGGGCCTATTTTTGAAAGCAATATTTTGTCCATAAAACTTAAAATCTAATTGCAGATCTGGAAAATAGACAAAAAAATGCACTTTCAAAAAAAATGGAACCTAATTATGTGTCCTGATGAGCCTGTACTAAGAATTTGAAGTGGCAAAAATTAGGACTTGCAAGCTGCAAAAAAAATTAGGAACAAAGATTTCAAACCACCTACACCAATGTGTAAGTCACAAAATTCTACCCCAAAACAAAAAAATTGCTTGCAAAAAGGAGTCTGTATGAGGGAGATATTGTTGTTTGAAAATCACCTTTGCTGTTATTTTTCCTAAATCACCACTGTTGCACCTCTAAAAATCAAATGACTCTAATTTTCACCTCAAATTTTCAGTTTTGGTGAAACAAAAGTTGATTTGGGGGGTTTTTGGACCTTATGTATATGATGCAAATATCTGATTTGTACTAGCAAGCTCTAATCTTCACCTACAAAAATCTCTCCTATTGGCCTGATGGCCAAATTTTTTTTGGGAAAATAATGTAGATCCAAGATTTTTTGTATAGATGTAGATGAAAAAAAATGAAGATCTAAAAATTAAATGTATAGATCTGAAATGACCATAACAATTTCACAAATCGGGCCTTTGGGATTCTGATTTGCAAAAAAAATGTTGTCTCAATTTTGACTATGGCCCAACATAGGAAAATTTATCGTCAATTCATTGAATCAACATTTTAGATGTAATAGCAAGGTCTGCTTTGGCTCTAGACACTCCCAATTTCTATGGATTCTCTAGATCTGGGTCAAGGTGCTGAAGCAAGAATGGTCTCAAATGGCTATGTGAAGAGAAATTCCACAAGAGCTCTAATACCATGTAAGAATTTGGTATATCTATGATACCAAATAAGAATTTTCCTTAGGGAAAAATCACCCAAGATCAAGGAACTCAAGCACAAGCACAACAATAGGCCAAAAAGGTATGATCAGAATAACAATATCCAAAATTGATTTATTGCTATTCAATTGATGTGAAAGTACACTAAGAGTTCTTGTATATAAAGGTCTTTGGAATGCTTTTAGAATGCATAAGAATCAGTGACATGATAAGTCATAAAACTAGGCACATGTCCACCAGGTGTGGGTTATCCTCCATTAAGCACATGAGTAAGTGCGATGATGAGAGGATAAGCCTACAAAGGTGTAGCATGAAAAATTATATTGTAGACACCATGTGCTAAAATATGAGTGTGAATAATTGTGTTTTCTACATGACAACTTAGTTAATTATGCAAACTCCAGTGTTGTAGACACCATGTGCTGAATTAGAGTTGCTTACTTCTGTGTTGTCAACATGACAACTCATAAAAGTATGCAAACTCCTAAGTGTCTCACCTAAGAAATAATAAGTAATGCATAATAATAAAATAATGCATTAACCTAAGTAAAACTAAGTAAAGTGTAAATAGTAAATACGTATTTACACCAACAAGGTCTTTAGAAAGCCTAGATCACCATCGAAAGAAGTAAGAGCATTAACATTCCTTAACAGTGATCAGAATCAAGATTTGTTTGCACAAGTGGCTATTCCTCCTCTTGATTCAAAAATAGAAGACTTGGATCCACAAGACTATCAAATCAGGGAGGTTATGCTTGGAAAGCCTACATTGGATACAACCAAGTTGATGGTCACAATGGGGATGAAGGAGGTATTTAGAAGTTTGGAATAGGAAGGGGCACAACTAATAACACTTTGAAGGCAAAATGAAATCCTAAAGGGATATTTAGCCAAAATTTTTGGTCCCTTGGATTCTGAACACCCCGAGGAGACTTTGAATGCTACACTAGAAAGAAGAGATGGGGGAGGAGTACAATTAGATCCATTTTTGAATGCTTATTAGCAATGGTGGAAAAGTTTTGAAGAAAAATGTGTTCTAATCATCCAAGGAAATATGAAGCTACTTCATGTTATGTAGGAAAATTTGGGTTAAATGTTAGCAATTTTGAAGCAGGATTTCACTCTCATGGATGAGGTACATACCTAGCGGAAAGATTTACAGGTGCTACAGGCAATAAAGAGCCAGAGGTACAGAATGCTTATGGATGTATATACTGTAGAAGAGTTAGACTTGATTGATGATTAGATAGAGAAGATAGTAGATAGTAATAAAGTAATGAAATCATTACATGCAAAGATCCATCGGCTCAAGGACCAAGCCCAAGAGAAAATTTTGGAGGCAGAGAAACATTACAGTGATGCATGTCTAGACATATTTGAAGATGATGCATAGGAGAAATTGATACCAGTTGAAATAGTAGTGTAGAAATTTAGGAATATTTTTGATGAGGTTTCTAGTG
This sequence comes from Cupressus sempervirens, assembly GCA_028749045.1. Classification (NCBI taxonomy): domain Eukaryota; kingdom Viridiplantae; phylum Streptophyta; class Pinopsida; order Cupressales; family Cupressaceae; genus Cupressus; species Cupressus sempervirens. The sequence continues at coordinate 392,870,556 of CM053783.1, forward strand.
ATGAAGATATCTAGCAGGCATTCAGGACAAAAGAAGCCTTGCTAAAGTTGGATACTAAACTCGAAGATTTTTTTGAGACTCGTATAGAGGTAGATAACTATAGGCAAAAGGTCAAGGATAAATATACTACCTTAGATCTACCGGATGTAGCCAAGGTCACTGAGATTATTAAGAAATTCAAGGGCAAGCATCCAGACATAGATTTGGTATGAAGGGAAACAAAACCCAAAAGCCAAAATTTCAATTTTGACACTCAATAAACTTTTGCAATTTTGGAACTTTGAGGTGTACTGCAGCATTGGTGCACTGGTGCATTGGTGCGCTTTTTGGAAATAAAGTGTTGGAAGAATTTTGAAGAAGTCAGAGGTGCACTGATGCACTTTTCCAAGGTGTGCTTTTCCAGAGATGCACCGACAGTTAACTACTAGTTCCCAAAATTAGAGCTTTCCATGCATCGAAAACACATTCTGACTACAGTTCAACTCCAATAGATGCCTAGTAAAAGATTAGCTTCTATTTTTGACACTTTTGGACACTTCCACATTGACTGAAGGCTATCTTCTTATTATTTTTTAATAATTTCTTTGTTTTATGAAATGTAAAGACTCATGCATCCAATTAATGATATAAAAATGGATGGAGTCCTACTAAGCACCAGTTATATAGTGAATTTGTGTATAATTAGTTTGTTTTGTTAAATTAGAAGCATATTATTGCATGAAGATATCTCTCACTCTCAATAGAAATTGAGGAGATGATTTCTTATAAATATGGGAATGTAATATGTAATCAGGGCCACCGTTATTTTGCAATAATATTATGCTTTTGGTGCTCATATTTGGAGTGTAGTGATTCTTGCCTAAATGTGTCATATTTTTGTGAATGTATGTTCATGAATTGTGATTGAGCAAAATGTTTATTTCATTATTTTTTGGTTGTGCAATCTTTTAATTCTGGTGTTTGCTATAGTTTTGTGAATTTCGTTGACATATCTAGCTCAAGAAGAAATCATCAAATTGTTGCTACATAACTTTTCATCTTGTACGAGCACACTTTCTATGGTCTTGCAATTTGATGAAGTGAAACATCTTATGGTTGTTAAATTTCCATTGATAATCGCATTAGTGGAATTAAGGAAGCACTGCTCCTACTTTCATTGGTTACCCACTAATTTATTTGAAAGCTTAACTTGCAAATGTGTTGTTTTCTTAGTATGTGTCTGTTAGAACTTTTACATTCACATTATTTGCTTTAAATTTTTTGTTATTTTATTTAACTAACCCTTTTTAAATTAGGAATTCATATTAGTTGTATTGTTAGATTGCATTTATTGGAAAACATAAAATACAAAAACATAGTTCTTTTGCATGTTTATTTTGAAGCAACAAATAGGTTCTACATCTCATCTGAAATCGTTCAAACCAAAAAAGGCCTCCTTGTGAACAAAAACATTTATCTTCAATTGAGTAGATTCCAGTAGGTCGCAAGATCGCCTAGAACCTTGGAGTTGATTCATAAGATTGGCTTTTCAAGAGAGGAGTTTGAAATAATTCTTGTCATTTAGCATCGTTCATAACAATAGCTCAATAGGCCCTATGCTCAATTTTTTGATAATTTAGTCCCTCTCTTACCCTAGAAAAAAGATTTAACCAAGCTAGTAATCCTTAATACTAGAAAAATGATAAATAAGGTAAGAGAGTTGCATGGGTTTTTCACAGAAAAGTTGCAATTGATCCAAGGTGAAATGAAAATAATTGTTGTGGGGATACCAAATTTTATTCCTAGTATTATAGATAGTGATGGAAATTTTAAAGAATGGCAAGAATGGCCTTCTTCATTTGAAGATATTTTAATTCGAGGTTTTTGGCCTATTGTAATAATGAGACAAATATAAGTGGTCTATGATCTAATTGATTTCCTCTTTATGATAGAATCAAATATGAGTAAAGTCTCAAGAGATGTAAAGGCTATTGTTGATTCTAGGTGGAATAGATTTATAAAGGATTTGAATGTAGTTAGGGATGCTACTTGGCCTAAGATAGACTCATATGTGGTCATATGGGAATTGATAGCCAACATTAAAGCTTTACCATCCTAGGAAGATGATTAGATAGATATAAACAAGGAAGCTACTACAAGAAGACATGAAGAGGACATAATAATTAAAGCAAAGGCTCTTGCCATAAATGACATTTGCTTTTTGCACCCACTTTCCTATCTATTTTCCAACTACAAAGAATGTAGAAGTCTCTTAAAGGATTTTTGCCTTTTGTTTTTGACCAGATATTTTTTGACACTTTCCCTCCCATCTGAAAGTTGTTGCAATCCTCTATATGAGGATTCCCAAGATGTGGAGTGGTGGTCGGTAGTCTGTAGAATTTTAATGTTTAATACCTTTTTGTAGTCCATCCAAGTTTTTGTAGTTATATGAATGTAATCAGTTTTGTATACTTGAGAATACATTGATTACTAAGTATCAGTTGTCAAGTTCTGAGTTATACTTCAAGTTTTATCAGTATTGTATTCATTTTTTAAAGGGAAATCAATACAAAAAGGAAATCTTATATATCTATGTCTTTGAGTTTTGTCTCCTTCCTTGTATATCTATGATCTTGAGATTGAAAAAAACAAGTTTCTTTCAGTTTAATTGAATTTGAATGAATTTTATATCTCTTATTGATTGTTGTTAATTCAAAGAATTAAGTAATTACATTATGTAAGTGATAGGGTTTAGGGTTTATGAGAAGGATATGGTAAGAATGAAATTTAGATTTCATTGCTAAAATATTTAAATACAAGTTAATTAAATTGGTCTAAGTTTCTAATTTTTACTCTATATAACAATGGATAAGACATTGGTCACTTAATCTTAGTTACAAGTTGATGATTCATATAGTTGCTAAACAAAAAATTCAAACAATCAATTTACCATTTTATTTAATGAAGAACTAAATTTGCTAGTCATTACTTATTTGCAATATCTTCTCAGTTGTAGTTAGCTATTGTAATAAGGAAGTTATTGGTGAATCATAGAAGAACATTGACCACTTTCTACTATAAGGGATGATTTTGAAGAGAAGAATATTATAGAAACAGTCATAAACATCACTAAGATTTTCCCACATTGGTCCTACAGAGCCTAAAGTGAAGGGAGTCCTAGTGATTCTGTAATGTTGGTCCAAAGCCAAGATAAACCCAACTGAATATAAGTTTTAGCTATTCCTCAGGGTTGGTCTATGTCCTGTGCACCTTGGTATTAGGTTCAAAGCAACCTAGTATGTTCCTTACTAGTAAGAAATCCAACACTCTGCAACATTGTTAGTACATCTAAACTGTAATTAACATGTTGTATAAAAAGACCTACCTTTTGGATTGATTAATTGAATATCTGAACTAGCTCCTAATTTTCATTTAACACCGTCAAATCTGAGTGTCTAGATTGGTTCTTCATTGAGATTTTTGGACTTATGCTTTTTTTTTGTAGCTTCTCTTTTACTTGAACCTTAAAGGATTATTTCTTTGGGATCCATTTTAATCTCTCATGTGATGGACTTGGTGATTTTTCATTGTTTATTTTTGATATGGGGAGCATACGTTTCTCTTGCTGATTCTAAATCTCCCCAATCAATTATGTGATTTTATCAAATTCAAGCTTAGGATGAATGACTATCAAAGTCCAACCTTGGCCTTTTATGAAACATCTCCTTCTTCAAGAGAAGACAATCCTCCACCATCTAAAGAAGTATCACTATATGATGCATTGAGATCTTCAACTTCCTCTCCATCTTTTCCCATAGATTCAAATATGATTGCAAAACTTGGATTTTCCATGGGTACTTATTTTGGAATTCGGTTGGTCTTTGTTTCCATTATCTAAGTTAATACCCAAGAAATTTATTTTTGGCATTATGAAAATTCAAACTCTAAATGACTAACTTTGTGCAATCTGCAAAATCTAGGAAGGAGTAGAACACTTGGGTCTACTTCTTCACCTAAGCATTGTAAGTTCACAGCCATGCTATTTATGAACAATATCATGATCTCTTCTTTTGGGATGGGAATTGTGGAAATTCCATTCTAATCATTTGATGCTTTAGTTGAAGATGCATCAAAAGCCATCAATTTTTAAGAGCCCAAATCTGACTGTAGAAATGCTACCTCATTTGGTGCATTGTATTCTGTGATCATTGTCTTCAATTTTGGCTAAGCATCTATCTTAATCTGATTATTCAATCCTTTCCACAGTAACCATAGTTGGGTAAAATTAGTTGAAAACCATCCTCTTAAGCATTTTGTCCACTCTCTACTCAGTAGCAATCTGCATGTTTTAGGAAATTTACTACATGTATGTCTATGATGTCTTAAATTTGAGGGTCAACTATCAATTGTATCCAAACATCTCTCAACACACCAATAACTTTTACTTCTATTTTGTCCAGTTTTATCACTATTTGATTAGAGGGATGTGAAGTGAATCCCAACCTTTGTGCTATTAAAAGTGGCATGACATTACAAAAATCTCCTGAGTCAATTAGGCAATTGTGAAGACTCTTCTCATAGATTCTGATACTAAGAAAAAAAATGAGGCACCTCAACCTTGTCTTTAAAAATAGTTGGCATGGGCTCCAAAGAATTAAACTATTGTGATACTATCTTTTGAGGAACACAATTTGCATTAAGTGTTCCCTTTGTATGATCAAGAGTTTTCATCAGTGCTTCCTACTGATTAGGAAATTTTTTTAGCATGTCAAAGATGGACATGTTGGCCTTTGTTCATTTCAAATCTTCAGATGTACTATATCTTTCAGTAGACCATTCTAGATTCTTCAAGATTGTAGGCACATTCCCTTGGTTATGATTTTGTTGTCCTCCATATAGGGGTTTGATTGGTACTAGATTTTTGGTTGCAATGTGGGAGGAATCCCATCTGTCATGGGTTCTTTCCAATTCTGCAAATTTTAAGTATTTTTATTATCATTTAGAAAGAAAACATCTCTTCTAGTTGAGTATTAGTTCTTGACTAAATGAAAAATAAAATTCCTTTTTGACTTGTTGTTCCATTCCCATGTTCTATGTAGAATCGTAAGACTCTAGCAACATGGCATTAAATTGCATATGGGGATCATTGTTATTGCCTTGTGAATTCTGATTCACTTCTTGATTTCCATTGTAATATGAGCCATCATCATTAGGTACATTTTGATTATTGTCATACTAATTGATGTCCACATACTAGGCATTATTTTTGTTATTATCTGCAGGAATGCTTCTGTTGTTTGGATGAGTGTTCCATTGTCAATTTTGTCTTTGGAAAAGATTTTTATGATTAGGAGGATTGCAATTATTTCCTCCATTGTTATTTCCAACATTTTTATTTCCACTGAAGTTCTTCTTGTAGTTTTGACCGTAATTGTTGTTTTTGTAAGGACCTACATTGGTTCTTTTAAAGTTGTTATTTTGTCCTTGTGACAACCTTAAATAGGTTAGCTCATTGGTAATTTGTGACATGGTTTTATTCATTTGACCAAGCTTAGATGCAACACTATTGTCCACTTCAGCTGATGTTACTGCCTTTTGCTTAAAGAAAGTAACTTTTGGAGGTTCATATCGTGGGTAGGTTATAGTTGAAACTTGTGGAGTAGGTTCCTATTGTAGTGGAATTGGATTCATTGGTATGAATTGGCTAGGCATCATTGGTACTTCAACAAGATAAGTTGGTATTATTGTAATAGCTTTAGTTGGGGCCATCAATCCTCCTCCATTAGGATTGACTTGTTTAGTGAAGGTAATTTCTTCCGAGAAGACTTTTTCCAATGTGTCAATATTTGCATTAGGAAGTCTTCTTAGGAAAATAGCCATAAGATGGTCCATAAAATTCAGATAAATTTGAATTATGACTTCAACTAGTATAGTGTATGGCATTTCTAGCTTGTGGTATGCCATATGAAAGTGGTGATTGAGTGTGAAACTATTTTTGTTGAGTCCCTTTTGATTGATATGAATTGATGATGTATCACTATTGGGTTGATAAAAGTATTGAATTGTTCTAAGAATAATTTTTTGAAAGGATCCTAGTCTCTGCCACATCCTGGTCACAAATTGACATACCAATTAAAGGGAACTTCTTCCAATGAGTATGGGAATAAGCGAAGAACCACATTCTCATCAGAAATTTTCTTTCAGTTGCAAATTTCTTTGAATACTTAGATGTGATCTTTAGTTGTTCTTGTCTTACTGTAGATGAACCTTGGGTACAATTTCTCAAGATTCTCAAGAAGGTTATTGAGTGCACTTATCAAGTTGACTGATGAGTCTATAATGTTCACAAAAAAGGCCATCAATGGAGGATTTGATGGAATGACAAGTGGTTGGTTTAGAGGTAGAACTGAGGAAGATGAAAAAATGTTGAATGGAAGTGGTATAATCATGGGAAATCCCTTGACACTGTGAGGCTTAAAAAAATGACTAAGTTCTAAGAACTCTAGCTCACTATCTAAAGATGTTAAAGCTCACTAAAATGGGGATGTTGGATTAGGATCTTCCAGCTTGTGTCAATTCTTGAAAAAGTACACCTCTGCAGAAGCACACTTTCTAAAAAAAATAACACATCTTGCATGCCTTCTAAAAGTTTCAGATGGAAAATTTTTTGAACTTCCAAAAACTTCAAAATTTGAAAACAATGATTTATTTTGCTATTCCAAATGGTATGAGACCCTCCTTCTAGCACCACTTTTGTTGATATGTCATTATGCATCATGCAAAATGATAGCTCAACAATTATTTTTTACAACCACTTATTGGATCTAGTCAAGTGGTTTTGAAGGGTTCTTACTTTGGATTTTAAAGCCAACCCTTGTATATGTTGACTTGAAGGCAAAAACCCTAGGTTTTGAAAGATTTGATCATATCTTCAAAAAGGTTTAGTGTTCAGATTTGAATTTTTCTTTGAAGGTTGAAGATGGATAAAAAATGATTGAGTCCAAAATTCAGATTTTTTTGATAAGAGTTTTCTTTAGTTTTTATGAAAACTCATTTCTAGTCGTAAATCAGTGAATTTTTCAGAAAAAAGTTACATTTTTAGAAAAGCTTGAGAATTCTACAAGGGTTAATTCATTGAGTTTTTAATATAGATGCAATAAATTATCTCAAATACTTGATTTAGAAAAACTAGTATATTTTAGTAAATTGGGTCTTTAAGGCACCAATTAAGAAATATTGCTAAAATTCTTGCATGTTTGGAAAGATTTCTAATTTTTCCTATAGATCTCTTCTTTTCATTTTCATTTTTGGGGCCTCAATCATGGCATAAGGATCTAATCTTGTTGACTTGTTCAAAAGGAAAAAAACAAAAACAAAAAAGAGAATTTGGTGATTGGGTTGTGCTTTATTTGCACATGGTTCAATGAATGATATGAGTTGTCATTTTGTATGGAATCAACTATTTCAATTTACTTTATTTGAATAATCATATTTTTTCATGATTTCATGCACTTGAGTGAATTTTGTGAAGGCAACTTGGAGGTCAAAGGAGCAAAAAATGAAAAAAATTGGAAAGCATGAAATCAAGGTGCACACATTCTAGACCTTTTTATTTGCATTGTAAATATTTATCATTGTCTTCTTTTTCTTCGTAAAATCATCTCTTTTTTTTTTGTCAACTTGTTTGATGTGTCTTCCCAACATTGAAAAAATGGTTGAAAAATCAACCGTGCACACTTGGATTTGGGCTTAGTTAAAATGAACCCCTTTTCCTTTTAATCTCCAAGATTTTCTTACTTATGCTTTCTTCTTGCATCCTTGTTAAGGATTTTGAGGGGAACATACATAATGGATTTTGATTTTGATTTATTTATAGTGGGGCTTGAATCTAAAGATAAACCTCTTGGAAGTACCAACATTCTCAATCTTGGCTAAGCTCCAAACAACTTTATACCTTTTGGAATTGAAGGTGGAGATTGGGTTACCATTTCCTCCTAGCTATTTGGCAATATTCTCTTTTATCTACATATTTGGGCTCACATACCTTGCATATATCAAGGACATCCCCTAGATGAGCTTGTGCATCATAGTAGAAACTTGAATAGGTTCTTGGTGTATTTGATGTGATTGATGTTTAAAACCTTTCCTACTTGGAACAAAAGGGGAAACATTCATCAAATTGAGCTCTTTACTTTTATTCAAAAATCCCAAAAAATCATAAAACTTCAAAAACCATGCAAAAAAAACAAAATATACTAAAAAAAAAAATATTTCCACATATTTGCCTCCAAGTTAAAACATCATGTCTAAACATTTTTCTTGTGTTTCTTACTAGGGGGAGTTTCATCATTTTACTTTTCTTTGATAGGTCTCTAGTGTTTGAACTTGCTTAAAATTTTTCTTTGGTCTTATAACTCTCAATCTTTTCCACCTTCTTGGTCTATGTCAGCATAGTAGGACCTTTTTTTTGAAACATTACCTTAATCTCTTGCCTACACTCTTTGATGGGGAGAGTTGTTCATTTATCATTTACTTATCTATCTACTTGGTTATTTAGCTAATCATTTATCTATTAACTCTAGTCATAAGTGTTGTAAATTATTTGGACACTTTTCTTGACAAGCAACTAATTTGATCTATCTCTACTATTTTGACAAGTGAACACTCTACCTCTCTAGTTTGGACATCAAGTTATCTTATGTCTCCCTATTATCTTCTTCTAGTCTCCTTCATGCGTGAGGTTCTATTTACCACTATGGGTTTCAATTATTTTTATTCCAAACCTCAACCAAGTATAAATGATCCTGAGTTGCTTGACCTCTTTGGGGAATTTCAATGCCTATATGCTGCATACAATAAGTTATAAGATAAAGATGATCCTGGTTACCTTAGTATCACTAAGGACATAATAAAATTACATTCAAAATTTGAAAAAAATATAGAGGAAAGAATGAAATCATCAGATGAGTTTTCCTCAAGTACTCTATATGCACATAAGTCATCTTATTCAAGGTCACATTCAACTTCTTCTAGGTCTACCCACTTTATCTCTCCAAAATATCATTTATCTTCTTCATCTTCTTCCACTAGCTCCAAATACCTTCATAAAGAGAAATCAACTGATACTTCCTTTGAGTCTATGCCACACAAGCATGATGGACCTATCTTTGACAGAGATGATTATGAAGACATGGATGCAAGTTATATACTTGATAAACATCAAGAAGAGCCTAGCCATACTTTTGAGAGGATTTTTACTACTTTGGGGAAATCTTATGACACAATTTTGCAAACACTTCTTGACACTAAGCTTATCACATTTCCTAAACCTAGCTCACATGGAAACCCATTCTTGGAAATCTATTGTGTTTATCATTAACATAATGAGCATAGTACTTTATATTTTAAGGATTTGAAACATAAAGTCAAACATCTTATTGATGAAAAGGTAGTTGGAATTGAAAATTGTATAGACTTATGTGATGAGGATACTTCTCTAAAAAACATCATATTGGTGAACCTATTTCTAGTAGTGGCCTTCTTGACACCCCTACTTCTTCTCCCACATATGAAATTCCTAAAACTTAAAAGATTTCCAACACAACTCCATAAAAAAAACCCTAATTCTTTCTGCATTGACTATGAATACCATCAAGGGATACCTATAAAAGAAACTCAAGAGAATCTTCACTTTGCTATAATTTTTTTCATACAACTTAGACTATAGATCCTCAACCTTCATGTGATGCTAAAAATTCAAGTAGTCCTTCGTTATCTCTTCAAGATCCTATCATGCAAACCTCAAATTATCCCATGTCTTTAGAAGTCACTCCATGTCAAGAGGACTCTCAAAAATATGAAGCTATAAATGTCAAGTAAGATCAAGATCACCACCCTTTCATCTCCTCTGAGATATCAACTTTCCCTATCCTATGTCTTATGCATCTCCCAAATATGATGAGAATACCATTTCCCCTATTCCTATTGAGCTTATTGGAAATGATGAGAAAATCACTATGATTATGCTATCCAAAGCTACTTGTCAAGATAAAAGTATACCCTCATTCCATTTTTCTACTTCTCCATATCCACCTCAAAAAGACCTTCAAGCTTCAAGTTCTCCTATCAAATAATTTACTCCTATCAAGGCTATTTACGAGCCTATTGGTAGTCTTATCCACATTGCTCACTCTATAGATGTCAATATCCCTATTCACTATCCTTTTGTATCTTCCAGATCTATCTTAGGTCCTTATCCATCAAAGCTAAAGACTTCAAACCTTCCTCCCATATTGGGACCTTACATTCCTCCATCTCCTACTGCCACTCCTAGCTCTCCTATCATACCTCAAGATCAAAAAAGACATTCATCCTTGACAATTTCCATCCACCCATCCATCTAAAACTGCCATATCAGCCTTATTTATCCACAAATACCAAGTCTTTTGGAAGAAATTTGGATGATAAAAAAAAGAATAAACACAAGAATCCATTGAAAAAAGTTGATCACTATGTCCTATCTAATCAACATGTGAATACAAACATAAAAGAACTATTCAAATGACCACAAAGGTCCACTAATAAAAAAGTGCAATCAAAGAAAATATGGGTTTCTAAAACCTTCAATGAAGAAATTTATTCTAAAGCATCTAAAGGAAAAAAAATCAAAATCTATATGGATTCCCAAGTCTCTCTTAAAAGACTTGAATATTGAAAATAAATCAAAGTTAACCAAGTCTCTCTTAAAAGACTTGAATATTGAAAATAAATCAAAGTTAACATCCAAGCTTCCAAAGGCTTCTACTCCATCTTCTTCTAGACATCTTCCTCAAAATATTTTGAAGCGTTCCACTCCATCTTCTTCCAAAATTATCCTACCATATCATACATAAAATCCTCAAATTATTTCACCCATAATTCCCTAATCATTCCATCACCCTTCAAGGTGTGTGTTGATATTGAACTTCCCAAGTTTTCACCTACCCTTATGCAATGTTTTCAAGTATACACTTACCTACTATTCATACTCCTATCATTTGACGGAACAAACTCTTATCATCCATATAATTTTTCTACTATCATCTCCTTTCCATCACCCAATCATCATATCCTTTCCATCACCTAATCAACATTTTTGAGCATATATTTCTATGGTCATTGGCTATCATGGCTTATCCTTCCAATAGGAGCAATATCCAAATTGAAAAATCTTGAATTATTTCTACAAATACAAGTATAATAAAACAAAAAAATTCAAAAAAGAAATAAAAAATGCACCTTGGTGAAAAATTGGTAAATAGGTACCTTGGTAGAAACAAAAAGAGAAATAAATTCATCCTATGGTGAAAACCACTTCTTGTGGTTCCTTGGGCAAGTATCATGATGAAAACTTGGCAAAAAAATATCATGCACAATTCTTCCATCATCCCTCTTCTCTCTTTGATCTTGACAATGTTGAGTTCTTCATGCATATTGGATCTTATCCATCAACTTCCCTAGCACAATCTTGATCATTAACTCATAGCCTTTATATCTACCTTCATCCATAGCCTCCATCCTTTCACTATCCTATCTAGTTGAACCCTTGGTCTTGATCACAATGAAAATGAATAACATGGTTCTTAGAAGCCTCTTTACATGTCCACTCTTTTGGACTATATTCTTTCATGACATCATGTCATTATCCTATATGCTATCTCACTCATTAGATTCCATTGTTGACAAAAAACCTACTTCATATGAGTATTTCACCTTTTACCTAGCTTGGGTACTCTTGAGGATCCATTCCTTGAGGACCACATTCATTTTCTTCATTCATCCTTTCTTATCCATCTTATCTACCTTGCTAATCCAATACCTTGCTAGACATTGGGACAACTAAAAAAATTCTACCAAGTGATGAAAATATGGAAATAGGTGCTACTTGAGATCATTTCACTTATGTATATCAACATGTCATTTTGTGCTCTGAACTAATACATATCACATCTCTTTTCCTTCCTTATTTTGGAATCATTCCTTGTCTAGGTCAAGGGGGTACATACTATATCACTTATTGGGTCTCTTGGTTGCATTAGCACTTCTTTAGCAACTCTCTAAACATTGTTTTTCAATACCCACCTTGAAATTAAGTGTTTCTCAACACTTATTAGATACCTTACCTTGATTCAATACTTTGTCTCCAGTCTAGGATAATGTGATATTTATCACTTGCAAACATGAGTCCTAGGAAGACATCAACTTGAATTTTCACACAAAAACTTAAACTAAAAATGACTAAGGCTTGGTTGAATTATTTTCTTTGTGTGTTATCTATGTTGATTTATTTACTACATGTTCCCTCCTTAATCTCTTGAGGATGTCACTAAAGTAGAGGACTGGGGCCATCATGCATGTTTTCCTTTGATTTCACTTTGTGGGCATCCTTTGTGAATCTTAGGTGTCTTGAGCATCTTTCTTTGACCCACTTGACACTTAGGATCTTCAAATGTATGTCCTTGTATATATTTTTTTTCCTCCTACAAGTCCATACTTATGGCCAATCTCAACATTTTGTGTTTTCATGCGAGCATAAATTTTCTACACTAAACCTAGAGAATCTAACTACACTTTTATCTTGACCTTTGAGTCTTTGATGCGTAGGTTAGATTCCCACATTTTGATTTGGTATTAGATCATATTCATATCATCATAGTTTACACTAGTGATGATTGTATGATCTTGTGACATCCCAAATAAGCCTAGATGATAAAAAATAGGACATACTTATATAACCCATGCAATTGCACTTTGCATTTTAGTTTTTATTATAAATTAGTTTGTATTTGAGTGTTGAGAGAGTCTTCTTCATCTTTCATGGATGTGTCGATCAACTATGTTCATCCTCTTGATTCTTCATGATCATATATCTCCTATCTTTCACTCATCATATTCTTTCTTTTTCTATCATCAAAAGGAGTTAATCATATCATCATACCTATCTACCCCTTTGGACCCCTTATATACTCTTCTGACCTATTTTTTACCCAATTTTTAATTACTTTGGATTTTAAGAAAAAGCTACACCATTATCTGTCTTACCAATTTACAAGTTTATTAGGAATGAATAGATTGAAGATATAGACTTCATGGATGAAAGGTTGAATACACTAGCAGAATTAAATGAAAATAGAAAGATAGTGTTGGAGCATAATATTGAGAGAAAAAAAAAGGGTCAAACACCTTCATGAAAAGAAATCATCAGATAGAAATTTTGATATTGGTTATTGGGAATTGAAGTGGAATGCTAAGGATCAAGACAAAGGAAAACATGGAAAATTTTATGCTTTCTAGTTAGGACCTTTTGTGATATTTGAATAGGTAGGAGAGAACTCCTTCTTTTTGCAAGATACATATGTGAATGTATAGGAATTTCCTATTCATGGTCAGTACCTTAAGCCTACATTAAGCCATTTTTCTTTTAAATTTTTTTTAGTATTATATTTTTGTTCTTAGTATAGGGCTATCTTTACCTTTGTTGTTTCCTTTTTTATTACAAAGAAAGCTTGATTCTCACCATATTCAAGAAACTAGAGTCCCAAGAAAGAGCCACTGATAGAAACTTGAAATTCCTTCAAAATATCATTTTTATATTCATCTATCAAAGCCTCCAATTTCACAATCTCACAAAGAAGAAATGAATAGGCTTCCAATTTTGTGATTTCACAAAGAGATCGTAAGAAGGGTTTTGATTTCATGATTTCAAGAATGGTGTTCTAGAGCACTTCTAATTTTGTGATTTCAAGAATGGTGTTCTAAAGCACTTTTGATTTTACAATTTCAGGAATGATGTCATAAGGCACTTCCAAATTTTCAATTTTGGGAATAAAGTTTTAAGGCATCACCAATTTTGCAATTTCACAGTCATGATGGTTTTTTTTGCTCGATGTTGCCAATTCATAGGACTAAATTTCTTGGCATTTTTATTTCATGATTTTGCATGCTATGTCTTTTCATCATGCCAAATTAGTGAAGATTTTCCTTCTAAAGATATCTTTCCAAATTCCAATAAAGGGACATGTGCATTTATGACTAAGTATATTTATATTCTATCTTAAATTAGTCCAAAATTAGATGTGACAATCCCTTTGCATTTGCACGCATAATCTGTAGGTTGGATTTTAATTCATTTACTAATCATTGTTGAGTAAGGACATTATAAGGAAACATTCTCTAAAATGTCCTTGTGTTGCAAATTTTTTGTTCTATTTTTGTGCAAGTTTTGAAGACTCTTCACCATGGGACTGTAATCACCTAAAAATGGTCATCTAGACTATTAGCCCCCTTTTCAACATTTTGGCTAAATTAATTTAATCACTTACCTAAGCCAAATTGCTAATAATCAATTTATTTGATTATAACCTATAGTTTGACTATGCTATCCTAAGTTCATTATTTGATTAAAAGAACATGTCCCCTTTTAATTAAATAAAAGACCCCATTCTTCTAACCCACTTAAAGTGCACACATAAAGTCCTTTTTCTATTTTGCAATTAAAAGAAAAGGCTTTGTGACTTTTGTCTTATATGACAAGTCAACTTATATTCTATTGGTTGACTTGTGTGTGCACATGGATCACTCCTCTTTTTGAATTCCACCGGTGATCATCCACCATCTTCATCTTGATCTCTACCATCCATACATCTTTAAAAGGGAGAGAGCTTTCCCCCTCAATCAATCCTCATTTTGAATATTGTTATGCTGCAGGTTTTCTAACAGGTTTCTTTGGAGCTTTGTGGAGAACTTCTATTTCTTGTCTACATTCTCTCATCCATGGCATCATGGCATTCTAGCTTAGCTTAGCTTTCATTTTTACATGTAGCTTAATCTCACATAGCTTAATAATGAGATTGTAACCTCCCGTTGCATGGTTTACTAGCAAGAAGTACATGTCTAAGGCTTGGCTAAGAGCCTTCATGCTTGAATACTAACTTCTTGCACTCCATGGATAGGGAGCTCTAAGTCAGCATCTCAGCATTCCAACTCATGGAATTGTTTGGATAGAAGGGTTTAGAGTGGGACACTTTCGAGTGTACATTTTTGGCGCCCACCGTGGGGCTTGAATCAAGTTTTTAGCTCCATTTTCTTTTATTTTTCATCTCTAGTTTTTTACAGCATCATATTGGATCTAATCAAGTGCTTTTCTAGAATTATCACTTGGGTTTTAAGGCCAACCCATATGTAGATTGGTTTGAAGGCCAAAAACTTAGTTGATTTAAAAATTTGATCATATCTTTTAAACCGCTTGGAGTTTGATTCTAAATTTTTTTTTTCAAGTTGGTTATATGCTCAAAATGTCTCAGTCCGATTTTCAGATCATTTTGACATGATTTTCGAGAGTTATGAATTTTTATTTGTTTTTCATAAAAAGCCATTTCTGATCGTAAATCAGCAAATTTTTTTTAAAAACTTACATTTTCAAAAAGGGTTTTCAATTCTAATAGGGGTTATTTCTTTGTGTTTTGAATTTTGAATTCATATTAAAGATCAAAAACTCAATTTGATAAATTTGGCCTATTTTGACAAAATTGATCTCTAGAGCGCAAATGAAGAGATTTTTTAAAATTTCTTGCATTTTTGGAAAGCTCTCTAATTTTTAATAGGGGTATCTTCTTTTCATTTTCATTTTTGGATACAAAATCATAGTAAACAAGTCCAATCTTGTTGACTAGGTCAAAATCAAAGAGTAAAAATGAGAGCATTTGTGATTAACTTGCACTTTCTTTGCATGCACTTGGTTGGAAGATAAATTGGATTTTTGAGACAACTCACCACTTTTTATTGCAGATTTTTATGTTATTTCATACTAACTTTTGGTGCTAACAAGTTGTGATTACAGGTTACCATCCTTATGAAAAAAAAAAATTGAAACATTGCATAAAAAGAACGCATGTCAAAGCTTCAAATGCGCAAGGGCTACTAACATTGTTTGCAGGGCTGCCCAAAGCATAAAAACCCAAAATTTCTTGCTTTTTTGTTTTCATGTGTGGCATTGACTAATTATTCATTTTTCATAGGCACATAAAACTTGTGATTGGAGTCTTTTGGTAATAGGAGAGTATGCTCTTCACCCTTGTGTTGAATCAGAAATCTTGACTTGCCATTTGGTTTCAAAAGCAAGGGGTAACTGAATCTTCCTGGCACGTTTGGGAGAAAATGATTGGAATAGGAGAGTATGCTCTTCACCCTTGTGGTGAACCAAAAATTTTGACTTTCAAAAGTTGATCCACTTTGTGTAGTTAAAATATTTTAGAGGGCCTGCTCTCGGACAACCTGAGAGGAACGACCCAAGTGGGGACAAGCAGATTACCCGGCTCTTCCAACCTACTATAAACTCAAGGCTATCAAGGACACAAAACCTTGGTAGACATAGTGTTTATCTTCACCTAGTGTGATCGCTTATGAGATTTTGACCATAGGGAGATCACTAGGCAAGAATGCTTAAGGTACTCTTGTGATCGCGAGATTGGTTACTCATCATAAGGTGAGGTGTCCCGTAATTGGGAGCAAGAGGAACACTATGAACGGAAGCCCTATCTAAACACCCTAAGTTAGTAACTACATTTTTTAGCCACTCAACTTCTTGGTGCAAGGATTGATCCTAGTGGACTACTCGGATCACCCCAAGATTTACACTCACCATATGTGTTCCCTTGGTTATGCTTATGGAATTTCTATGACAAAGCCAATATTTCTTGTGGGCAACCACTTGATGTGAGGCAAAGGAGCATCAAGCGTAGGCCAAGTTGTTGAGTAATGAACCATGACTTCTAGGTAGATATTGCTTGATGTGTTCTCAAATGTGCTAGACCTATGAAAATCTTTGGAACATACACATGATGATAGTTATACGGCTTTCTTTTAAGACCTCACATATGCTTGTATCATGCAAGGTTGCTTTGTCCCTTGCTTGATTGTTTGAAGACTACTCCATGTGTCACTATCTTGCTTGGAAAGAAATTGCTTTTGAACATCAAATTTTCTATGCTATCAACTATTGTCAAACTTTGTCAACCAAGTCAAAGCATCAAGTCTTAACATTTTTCTTGTGTTGCTTCCTAAGGGGAGTCTCATCATTTGAATTTGATTTGCTATGTCTCTAGTTGTTGAACATGCTTAAAGTGAATTTTTGGTCTTAGTGCTCTTGGTCTTTTTGTCTTCATGGTGTATGCATGCTTGCTAGTTATCTTTTTGCTAAAATGGTTACCTTGATTTCTTGACTACACTCTTGGGTTGGGAAAGTTGTTCACTTGTCACCCCACTTGCTCTATCTACTTAGCTATTGGCTTCTTGCCTAGCTCTTGACTTGAGTCACTAGTGTCATAAGTAACTTGGACACTTTCTTGACAAGTCACTTTACTCTATCATTACTATATTGGCAAGTGAATAATCTACCTCTCTAGTTTGGACATCAAGTTATCTTGTGTCACCTTATTAGCTTCCTCTAGTCTCCTTCATGCTTGATTATCTATCTATCACTATGGAATTCAAAGCTTGTGCTACCAAACCTCAACAAAATCTAGATGATCATGATATCCTCCATGTCACTAAAGAGTTTCAAGATCTGTATGCACAATATAAAGAACTAGAAGAGACAAATGATCTTTCTTACCTTCATCTCTCTAAGCGCATGATAGAAATGAAGTCTAAACTTGAGAAAAGGTTAGAGGAGAAGATTGCATCATTACATGAATCTTCCTTAAGGTCTTTACATGCATGTGAGTCACCTTCTTTGAGGTCATCCTCTTCTTCTAGGTCTACATGCTCTACTTTAAGACATCAAATGTCTTCTTCTTCTAGATCTAAAGACCTCTTTAGAGAACAAGCAAGTGATACCTCCTTTGAGCCTATGCTAAAATTTCATGATGGACCTATCTTTGACCAACATAATGATGAAGACATGGATGTATACCATTCACTTGAGAAACAACAAGAAGATCCTAGACATATTTTTGAGAGGACTTTTACTCCCTTGGAACATTCTTATGATGACATTTTGCAAACACTTCTTGAAACTAAGCTCATCATGTTGCCTAAGTCTAGCTCCTATGGAAATCCTTTCTTGGATGCTTATTGTGCTTATCATCAACATAATGAGCATAGTACTTCAGATTGCATTGAGCTAAAACATAAAATCCAAGATCTTATTGATAATGGAATTATTGGAACCTCTAGTGACTCATGTGGTGAAGATACTTCTCTTGATCAAGATTACATTAATGAACCTATGTCTAGTAGCGGCTCTATTACATCCTCCACTTCTTCCAACACTCATGCATCTCCCAACACTTCAAAGCTTTCCAACGTGCCTCTATCAAAAAAGGAACCTAATGCTTTCCACATTGACTACGTGTATCCTCAAGGGCTACCTCTAAAAGAAACTCAAGCTAACCTTCACTTGGCTGCAAACCTTTTCCATGCTACTAATCCTAAACATCCTCAACCTTCATGTAGTACTATGCCTAATCCAAACACTACTCCATTCACTCTTCATTCTCCCTTGTCCTTAGAAGTGGCTCCATGTCAAGAGGACTCTCAAAAAGAAAAAGCTATAAATGTCAAGAAAGATCAAGATCAAGCACCCTTTCATCTCTTTCAAGATTTTTCCCCTCCATATCCTATATCTTGTCCACTTCCTAAGTATGATGAAGATAAAACTTCCATTATCTCCCTTGAGGTTACTGAAAATTATGAGAAAAGTTCTCTTCATATGCTATCCAAAGCTACTTGTCAAGATCAAAGCATCCCCTCATGTTCTACTTCTACATACCCACTTCAAAATTGTGCTCAAGATTCAAGTGCTACTATTAAAAATGTTGTTCCTATCAAAGGTACTCATGAGTCTATTGATGGCTTTGACCATGTTGCTCATTCTAAAGATGTTGATATCCCTTCCCACTATCCCTTTGCATCTTCTAAATCTATCCTTGGTCCTTATCCATCTAAGCTAAAGCATTCAAACCTTCCATCCATATTGGGGCCTTATGTTCCTCCATCTACTACATTCACTCCTAGCTCATTCCCTAGCTCTCCTATAATACCTCAAGATCAACAAATACACTCATCCTTGATGACTTTTCACCCATCTATCCATCTAAACCAGTCATATCAGCTTTATTCATCCATAAATCCCAAGTCCTTTGGAAGTGAGAATAAACATAAGAATCCATTGAAAGAGAAAGATCACTATGTCCCATCTAATTGACATGTGAATGCTAAGAAGGAAAATGCACAAAAGAGACCGCAAAGGTCCACTATTAAAAAAGCTAAATCAAAGAAAATATGGGTTCCTAAACCCATTATTGAAAAAATGTGTTTTGAAGTATCGAAAGGAAAATCTAAAGCTATATGGATTCCCAAGTCTCTTTTAAAAGACTTGAATATTGAAAATACTTCAAAGTTGACATTCAAGCTTTCAAAGGCTTCCATTCCATCTTCTTCCAAAAATCTTCCTAAAAATATTCCAAAGGCTTCCATTTCATCTTCTTCCAAAAATCTTCCTAAAATTATTCCAAAGCCTTCCACTCCACTTTTTTCCAAATCTCTTCTACCACCTCATACATCTAAATCTCAAGCTATTTCATCCATGATTCCTCCATTGTTCCAATACCCTTCAAGGTGTGTGTCAATGTTGATCTTGTCCAATATTTTAGCTACCCACATGAAATCCTCTAAAGCTTACACCTCCTTTCTATACATGAACTCTTATCCTCCATATATTCTTCCTACTACCATTTCCCTTTCATCACCCTATCAACATCTTTGAGCATACCTTTCTATGGTCTTGGCTTCTCATGACTTATATTTCTTATAGGAGCACTATCTCCATTCAAAAAGCTTGAGCTCTTTCTAAAAATTCAAAAAAATTGAAATAGAAAAAGGAAAAAAAAGCAAAAAATAAATAAAAATGAAAATGTGCCTTGGTGAAAACCACTTCTTGTGGCACCTTGGTAGCAAAAGTAAAGAGAAATAAATTTATCCTATGGTGAAAACCACTTCTTGTGGCACCTTAGATAAGTACCATGATGAAAACCTAGCAAACAGGCATCATGCATAATTCTTCCATCATCCATCTATCCCTTCTTCTCTCTTTGATCTTGACAATGTTGAGCTATCTTTGCATATTGGCTATCTTATCCACAAGATTTTCTATTGTGCTCTCTCATTCACTCATAGCCGCTATCTTGAGCTTTATTTTTATTGCTCTATCCCATCGCTGTCCTATCTAGTTGACCCCTTGGTATTGATCATAATAAATCAAACATGGTTCTCATAGGCCTCTTGACATGTCTGCTCTCTTGGATTGCACACTTTCATGCTATCTCTCTCATTGGCTTCCATTGCTTATCCTACATGCTATCTTACTCATTGGCTTCCATCGCTTATCTTATATGCTATCACACTTGTTGGCTTCACCACTTATCCTACATGCTATCTTTCTCATTACTTCCATTTCTTATCCAAAACATGCTTCATATGACTATTTCACTTCTTTCCCTAGCTTGGGTACTCTTAAGGAGTCAATTCTTGAGGATCACTTTCACTTGCTTCACATTCCTTTCTTATGCATCTTTGCTTATCTATCAGCTTGTTTCTCCATCGTGTCCTATACCTTGCTAGACATTGGGAGAAAATGATGTGATCTTGCTTGAGAACTAGTGATCTCTAAAACCTTCTAAAAAATCCAAAAAATCATATATGATCCTGAAAAAAATCCTAAAAATCAGAAAATGTCTTGAAAAAAAGATCTTCTTAGTGAAAAATTTGCAATAGGCACTTTGATGTATCACCAAAAAATTCAAAAATTCAAAAATACAAAATATTGAAAAAAGTCTTGAAAAAATTTGTCAAGTGGTGAAAATCTGGAAACAGGTGCTACTTGAGACCCTTGCACCTCTATCTATCAGTCTCAATTACCTATTTTGGTACACATTTCCTAGCTTGGAATTGTTTCTTGTCCTCGTCTTGGGGGCACAACTGCTTAGCCTATTGAGGTATTCTTGTGCATTAGGGTTTCTTTGACAACTCACAAAATAGTGTTTCTCAACACTTCCCCCACCTTGACATCAAGTGTTTTTCAACACTTTTCAGATAGTTTACCTATAGTCTCCGATGTCGCAATATTTCTCACTATCAGAATCAAGTCTTGAAGAAATGGCCAAGTGACTTTCACACACACACTTTAACACTTAAACAACTGAGCTATGCTGATCTTTATCTACTTTGTGTGCTATCTATGATGATTTCTTTACCATGTGTTCCCTCCCTAATAGTCTTTCGAGGATGTCATTGACTAGAAGACTGGGGGCATGGGGCATGTTTTCTTGATTTCTGCTTGTGGGTATACTTTTTTTGTCTATAGTGTTGTAAGCATTCATGCTTGTCCTATTCAACACTTTGACTTATAAATGCATCATCCTTGACTATTTTGCAAGACTGCACTTGGGGTTTATCCTAGCACTTATGCCTTGATACAGGTGTAATCTTGCTAAATTAAACTTAGAGAATCTAATCACGTAGTTATCTTGACTTACATGTCTCTGATGCTTAGATTGGATTTCCACATACCTATTTGATATCAATCATATTCATATCCTCATAGTTATACTAGTGATGGTTATATGATCTCATGATGTCCCTAATAAATGCTCAATGATGAAATTAAGAGTCTAAATGTTATGCGCTTCTTGCTGGTAAACCACTTTGCATATTAGCTTGCATTTTAGGTTCATTTTCTAGCTTAGTCTTGCATTCTTCCATATGGGAGAGCTCTCTTTCTTCATCTTTTTGTGGACATATCAGCTAACTCCTTTCATATATTTCTTTACTTTCTTCTTGTTCATGTCTTTTCACCTTCTTAATCTTTCACTTCATCTCTTTTCTATCTTGTCATCACATTATATAAAGTTTTGACCTCTTAAATAATTTTGACGTCCTAGATTTATTTTCAAGATCGAAATCCAAATTCGAGTTCATCTTGATGGTCAAAATTGTCTTTTAAAATTTTACTTTCTTCTGAGCAGTTAGCTGACCTTTTGAGGTCTAATCTCTGAATCATCACTGGGGCATCTTCATTTCTTCATGTCTTCATCATTTCCATACTTCATATCTACTTAAATTCACTATTTCATGTCTAAAATCACCTTTCTACTCATTTTGACCTTATTTTTATATCCTTCAAGGTCAACTCTAGTCAAACTGGGGCATTTTATCAATTTTTTTATATGGCCATTCTTGGGTTCTAATCATCTATCTGTCATCTTGGACATTGCTATATTCTAATTTTCTCATTTCTAGCTAGTTTTTGCATCCCTTTACCTCATTTCAATTTCAATCCCGAGGGGGCAGAAATACTCTATTGCTGATTGTTACAGCTATCTATTTCTTAGGAGCATTTGTTTGACCTTATCACTTGCTCTCGATCTATTCGCTTTGCTAGATGTTAGAATTCTTTTCGGATGCTAACATCATCTTCCTAATGTTCAGTACTACCACTATCAGGTTGTGCATTCAGGACTTGCTATCTATTTCTGCATTTCACTCTTCGAAATTAGACATCTATATCTATCATCGCCTACTTGGCTTTGATTTTCTTTGACATAATGTGTTCCCAGATCGATCACGCATTAGTCAAAAAGGGGCAAATGTAATCACCTAAAAATGGTCATCTAGACTATTAGCCCCCTTTTCAACATTTTGGCTAAATTAATTTAATCACTTACCTAAGCCAAATTGCTAATAATTAATTTATTTGATTATAACCTATAGTTTGACTATGCTATCCTAAGTTCATTATTTGATTAAAAGAACATGTCCTCTTTTAATTAAATAAAAGACCCCATTCTTCTAACCCACTTAAAGTGCACACATAAAGTCCTTTTTCTATTTTGCAATTAAAAGAAAAGGCTTTGTGACTTTTGTCTTATATGACAAGTCAACTTATATTTTATTGGTTGACTTGTGTGTGCACATGGATCACTCCTCTTTTTGAATTCCATTGGTGATCATCCACCATCTTCATCTTGATCTCTACCATCCATACATCTTTAAAAGGGAGAGAGCTTTCCCCCTCAATCAATCCTCATTTTGAATATTGTTATGCTGCAGGTTTTCTAACAGGTTTCTTTGGAGCTTTGTGGAGAACTTCTATTTCTTGTCTACATTCTCTCATCCATGGCATCATGGCATTCTAGCTTAGCTTAGCTTTCATTTTTACATGTAGCTTAATCTCACATAGCTTAATAATGGGATTGTAACACTCTCATCCATGCTTAGAATAACTACACTTTTCATATTCATTTTGGTTTAATCTTTAGTTGCATTGCATTCTTGAGAAACTCCTTGGGACATTTGCATTCTTGCATCTTGTCTTTGGAACATCCCATTGCATGGTTTATTAGCAAGAAGAGTATCTCTAAGGCTCATCTGAGAGCTTTCTTATTCTTGAAATATACTCTCTTGCACTCCATGGATAGGAAGCTCTAAGTCGGCATCTAAGCATTCCAACTCATGGAATCGTTTGGAAGCATTACAATAGCATATTGGATCTAATCAAGTGCTTTTCTAGAATTATCACTTGGGTTTTAAGGCCAACCCATATGTAGATTGGTTTGAAGGCCAAAAACTTAGTTGGTTTAAATATTTGATCATATCTTTTAAACCACTTGGAGTTTGATTCTGAAATTTTTTTTGTAGGTTGGGTATATGCTCAAAATGTCTCAGTCCGATTTGCAGAGCATTTTGACATGATTTTTGAGAGTTATGAGTTTTTCTTTGTTTTTCATAAAAAGCCATTTTTGATCGCAAATCAGCAAAGTTTTTTAAGGACATTATAAGGAAACATTCTCTAAAATGTCCTTGTGTTGCAAATTTTTTGTTCTATTTTTGTGCAAGTTTTGAAGACTCTTCACCGTGGGACTACCCATTCAAGCATACAATGATCAGGATGACCCATAACCATTTATGCAGCCAGATTTATCACTGACAAAGGATGACCAACTTGACATTCTTAACAACATGTATGTTGCAGCTTGGGATTTGTGAAAGAATTATGTCAGTGATGTGCAGGAGCTAGAGCTTGAAGAAGATAGAGCCAAGGTTGGATCCATCTTGGCATATTTTGAAGACCTTCATGGGAATTGACATCTTGAAGAAATTCTTGATATGATTTGAGAGTGGTGATATTTTGTTTAAAAGATTCTTTAAAAAGCTTATCATTGTAAAATTTTGTGAATGGTTGCAATTAGTTATTAGTTAGTTTTTATGTAAGGGTTTGAATTTGTTTTGCACCCTTTCATTTTCTATAAGAAGGGGTACCAAGACTTAATAGATAGAGAAATACACACACACACACACACACACACACACACACACACAATATCAATATGAAATATAGATATAGATATTGCAACCAGTCACCTCTCAATTGTACTTATTTTTAGAATTAATAAAAATACTTTGTTTCTCTTTGAAAGTTTGGGAATAAATCATAACTGATGGTAGTTACAAATACTCTTCTTGAAGTTAAATTTTTGTTGATGGATCTAAATTTGAGAAATAAAATCTTTGATAAGAAAAATCTATGCATGGATTTTGTGTAATTGGTCTTCAATACTATTGGAGTCAAATTAAATTAACTAGGGTTTTATAATATCAAGTTCTCTGTCCAACAATTGATAAAAGCATGCCTGTCTCCAAGTGATTGGATGATTGCAAAAAATATTGTTGTTGAATTTATTTTCCCATCAGGAAAGGATTGGTCTTTTGTTCTTTCTAAAGAATAGTGCAATTCAGTGGAAGCTGAAATTCTCTATCTCATTCACTTGCTTGCATATGCATTTTATTTTTCAAGAATATTATCACCTAATTTCTCCTTGAGAAAGTACTTGCCTACTCAAGAGTATCATTTTAAAGTCCACATTGGAAATTTTTCTCCTAGATATGAGTTGAGATTATAATAAGGTACAACTACCTAGGTTTTATAGAGCTTGAAGTGTGAGGGTTGAGTAAGCGTATGTTTTCAACCTTCTTCATTGACCAAAATTGTGTTGATTTAATAGCATGAAGTAGGCAAGGCTTGTAGGTTTTCAACCAACAATTTTGAGAACCCAAAAATCTAAAGTTAGCGATTCCATCTTACTATAATCAATATGTTTCATTGAGTCTAAATACTTAGAAGATGCACAAAATGTGACCCACCTCATGGATGTGTTGATTCTTGTGTAGAGTGGCACTACTCTTATTATTTCTTCTAAGAATACACACTTTTAGATTTTGATCAAGCCGAAAGGTCTTAATCTCATTTATAAGACTATGTAGGGTCTAGTAATGAATTTAAACATGTACAAGACACTATTAAGTAGTTTTCTACCCAGTTAATCTCTAAAGCTCTCATAATTCTTGTATAGAGATTGATCCAAGTGGCTTCTAAGATCACCCAAATGTTTAACACCCATCATTCATGTCTCACATAATGATAACATAAATGGAGCATCATTGACTTTATATGATCAATCATAAGCATCATTCAAAAACCCCCACTATAATAGTTCTTGTGGATACTCATTGTGGGTAAATATTTTGATTATACAAACATTTTATTTCTAAGTAAAAGTGTGTTTGTTATTTACTTTTTGCATATACCCTACCATTCTTATCTTGCTAGGTTGCTTTGTCCCTAGTAGGAATGTTTTCAACTATCATCTTCATGTTCTCTTCAAACTATAGGAGCCTAGTCAAAACAAATGAGAGAAACTGTAATGTCAAACCTAGAATACATAACTTCCCTCTTGCCAACATTTGATAATTTGACAAGAGTGGTTTCTTACATCCATGGTTTCAAAAACTACAAACACACTATCAAGAGAAGTGAGTAAACTATCCATGTGTGGTGTGAGAGTTTTGAAAACTACCTTTTGCTACCCATACACACTATTGTCAAACTATCACAAATTGTCCAAAATGATAAAGAAAAAAAGGCACAATGTTCCCTTGATCAAAATTACACAAATTTTACCTCTACCAGCTATTTAATCACACCTAGTAAAGAACCTTATTGTAAAATATGAAACATGTATGCCTATTATAAAACATCCCATTTTTCAATGTTATTGTCTTCCTTCTAGAAATTTATGGTACATAGTACTAGCATTCCATCACCTATTAGAGTTTCATAGCCTCCTAATCAAAGTTCCATTGCACTAAATGAATTGTGTCACACCCAGTATAGAGTTATATCACAAGAAATAATTCTTTGTCAAACTTTGTAATGAATCCTGAAGCTAACGGTGATGAATTCCATTCTTGATTACAATATTTTTATCTGTGATCCCAGTTTTCCCTCTAGTCTATTATAGTGGGTTTAAAGTCTCCTTTTCCTAAAGAGATTATTTTGTCAACTAATTACTAATCTTGATCAATAAAGTTCACCACTTTTCTTTATCTCTTATTTGTTTAATTTCTCTTAGGATCTTTCTTGTTAATAAGTGTCAATATTGGGTATTCAAGCCTTAGCTCTGAAAAATTATAACAAGTCTTCTTGATCTATCTTTTCATAAAATCTATTTTGACCTCTTTCTTCTTTGCAAGTGTCAACATCAAGCATTCAAGATTTTTCTTTGAAACCTTGTAGCAATTCATCTAGATCTATCCTTTAAATCTCATCTACTCAAAGACAAGTGTGCAACATACCTTCTAGATAGGGAAGCTATGTGACTCTAGTTATTCATAAGATTTTGATAACTTAAAATAATCATAATATGGATGATAAATGTATCCTTATCCTCATTGATAAATTTCAAGATTTTTTATTATAAATCCAAGAAAGAAAGAAAGAAAAGGAGACCTCATTAGATAAGTGTTCCTCATGATCAACTTATCCTTTTCTATTAGATCATGGTCAAGCATGGAAACTCCAAGGTATGACAATCCAATATTTGATCAAGAGACTATGCTACAACATTATGATGGGCCCATATTTGATCAATAAATAAATAAATATATGCATTCCTTTAACTTGAGAGTCTTCTCTATGTAAAAGAACATCAACCTAATTATCACTTAGAGATAATATTTACTCCTTTGGGGAAATCTTATAAATTAGTTTTATAAACACTTCTTGAGAATGATCTCATCATGTTTCCTTAAACCACCTCATATGGAATATCATTATTAATAAAATATTTTACTTATCATCAACATAATGAGCATTATGCTTTACGTTTGATGGGGTTGAAACATAAAATCCAAGATCTTATTAATGATGATATAATGGAAATTGAAAACCATATGTACTTATCTAATGAAGACACTACTCTCAAGACAAATAAAATTAATAATCCCATGACTAGTAGTGGCTCTCTTATAGCTTATACTTCTTATAACATGCAGAAATCTCCTTAAGAATCAAATATAGCCATCATGACTTCATCAAATGAAGAACCTAATTTTTTCATACTAACTATGTCTACCATCAAGGGCTACATTTAAAATAAATTCAAGCTAATATGAATTTGGCTACAAATATTTTCAATGCTTTTAAAGTAAAAGATCCCAAATCTTCATGTGCTATCATTCGTATCATGCTTATTGCAAGCCATTCTTCATTATCTCTTCAAGAATCCATCATGAAAACCCAAGATTCTCCCTTATCCTTAGAAATGGCTCAAGGTCAAGAGGACTATCAAAAATATGAAGAAACAAGTATCAAGAAACATTAAGATCAATATCCTTTCATACTCTTTCATCTCTTACAAGATGTCATCCCTCCATGTCCTATATCTTATCCATATCCTAAGAACAATCAAGATATCACTTCCAGTGAGCTTATTGAAAATCAAGAGAAAATTACTCTTCCTATACTATCCAAAGATCCTTGCCAAGATCAAATTATCCCATCATTCCCTTGTAATACTTCTCCATATAGACTTAAAAAAAATCCCATTCTTCTCAATAATTTAAATAAATGAATACCCTAATCTTTAAATGCTCCTATCCAAGTTTCTCTTATAAAAGATACTTATGAGAATATTAGTATAAAATTATATCCTATAGATGAGATCCTTGACCATGTTGCTCACTCTATAGATGTTGATGTCCCTATACAATATCCACTTTCATATTCCAAATCCATCTTTGGTCCTTATATATTAATGCTAACACTTTAAAACCTTTCATAGATATTATCTCCTTATATTCCTCCATCTACCATACCTTTGACTCCTAGCTTGCCATCCACCTCTCCCATCATACATTAAGATAAGCAAAGAAATTATTCTTTGAAAATTTTTCATCCACCCATCCATCTAAATCCACCATATCAACCTCACCCAACCAAAAATATTGTCTTTTGGAAGCAATTCTAATGTACAATGCAAAAAATAAAAAATGAAAAATAAAATTCATTTACATCCAAAGATAACCATGCCCCATCTGATTGACATGTGGATATTAAGAAAAAAATAATAATCAAGAGACCACAAGGATCCACTAGGAAAATAATAAAATCAAAGAAAAAATTGGATCCTAAATTCATCATTGTAAAAATGCCTCCTAACGTATCCAAAAGAAAAGAAGAATAAAAAACTATGTGGATTCCCAAGTCTCTCTTAAAAGACTTGACTATTGAAAATGAATTAGAGATGTAATTTAAGATTTTGAAGGCTTTTTCTCCATCTTATTTCAAACATATTCTACCACCTCATGTGTTGGAAACTACAATTGGAACAATTGTTATGTTGTCATTGATGTCAAACCTTACAAGTGAGAAAGTTGCTACACAAATAGAGTGTCTCATCAAGATAATTGATGAAGATGATTTGAGAAGAAGTGATAACAAGAAGACCTAGTGTAAAGTTTGAGTTATGTAGAATTAAAATGGATATTTGATCAGTTAAACCTTCATTAGATAATGTGATATTTAATTAGACCATTAAATGGAGAAGATAGTTGGGTTGAAGCCTAGAAGAGATGCTAAATAGAAGACCAAATGCTAAACTGAGCTATAATGAGAATATTAGGGAACTTATAATACAAGCCATGTTATGCTAGTGTCAATCGAGTTAATAGTTATGGCCAAGAAAAATACAATATCAACTGAGCATCAGTAAAAGTTTGAGAAAAGACAGTACGAGCTAAGAAAGAAATATTAGTGGTGAATGAGTTATCTAGTGATGATTGAGACCGAGGAACACCATATTGATCGAGTATCAACATTTATTGTTTTGTGAAGGAATTGTGACTCCCATCTGATATAGTTGAATTTTTGGATTGGTCAAAGTGCACAAAGGATGAGTATTGATGAGATGGAGCATTGAATGTTTGAGAAACTATGTTTGAGAATTTCTATGTATGGATTCAAAGAGAAGTTTTAAGAAGTATCTACAAGGTGAAGGAGAAACAAAAAGATGGAATGATTCAATGAATCTTACCTAACCCTAAGATCAATGGTGATGTTTAAGTGACAAAAGATCAAAGCTATCTATTTGAGGAGGCATAAAGAATAACCTAGAAAGGTTAGTAGTTTCTAATTTTGTTGATTGGTGAACTAGAGTAGAAGGCTCTGAAGAAGGAGAAGAGTAGAGGTGAAGAGTGATTGCTTGAAGGATATTCCAAGAAGATTAGTGATGGAGACATGAAAATATTTCATTCAACGAATTAGTAGAAGAGATACATTATGATATGTATTTTCAAAGTGAGTTGTATTTATTAAATCAACTTGTTGTTACTTTCTATCCATTGTATTAGTTAAAAAACCTTTAATCAAGGTTGACCTAATTGTCATTGTAAATCCACTAATCAAGGTGAAATTATAATGGAATGTTCTTAAGTACTCTAACAAGGCCACTCCTAATAGGATGATTAAATTTTTTAAAAAGGTCACACCTAACAATATGTATTGTAACCTTTAATAAGGCTTTCTCCTAACAGAGCTCACTTTAGAGGAGTAAAAATTTGTAGCATGTTACTGGTGATTTTTCCCAAGTTGGGTTTCCATGTTAAGTCTTTGTGTTATACTTGTGTGAATGTTGTTTGAGATGTTTTATTGTTTAATTTTTTACATTCTATAAGTTAGGGATTATTGGGATAGTGGACTACAAGTCCATGTTATTGAACAATAAGTTGCTATTGAAACACATATATTTAAAGAATAAATCTAAATTGACTGAAGTGTTCAAAAGTTTAATTGGTACATCTAAAGCTGAGGATAACTAATTCTCCCCCTCCCTCAGTTATTCTAAATCATTCTAAAAATTGGTGCTAGAGCTCCAGTGCTTGCAAAAAAAGTTTAAAGGGACTTAAAGCTGAAGATCAAGATCTACATAAAGGAGGTATCCAAATTGAACAAGGAAGGTTTTCCTACATGAAAAAGCTTGATGAAGCTACACAGTGCTAGAATTAGAGACTCAACCTACTTGGACCATGAATAAATAAGAGTGCCAACACCTATGAAAACCCAATAGATAAAGGAGAAACAAGAGCACAATCATGCAATGTTAGAGATTACATCTGCCCTAAGCTACTTAGAATTTGATGACATAAAAGAATGCAACATTGCAAAGAAGATATGGGAAAATTTGGCGAATATCCATGGAGGAGATAAAAATATACTAAGAAATAAATTAGAAAGCTTGAGAGGAAATTTTGATGATATGAAGATGGTAGAAGGTGAGAACATTTCTTAATATCTTTGAAGAATCAAAGAAGTTGTAAATGCTATCAAAGGATCTAATTGAAAGATTAATGATTACACTGTGATCAACAAGGTACTAAGAACTTTACTTCCTATTTATGCTATTATATTTTCTAAAATACAAGAATTGAGATGTACTCCTAGTAATGATTTAACCTTAGATAGTCTGGTTGGTAGACAGACTACTTTTTAATTGTCAAATTTTGATAATTTTATTGCCCCTGTTATTGAATCTACTTTTAAGTTACAATTGGTTTTAAATAAGTCTAATAAGAAGAAAGGAAAGTATGAGGATAGTGAGAGCGAATATTTTGATTATGATCTTGAGGATCTTGAATTATTAATAGTTAGAAGGTTACCAAGAGGCAAAGGAAAATTCAAAGGTAAACTCCCTATAATTTATTTTTCATGCACTAAAGTTGGTCATATTTCTACAAGATGTCTTGACAGGGATGATAAGGATGAAATGAATAACAAAAAGTTCAAAGGAAGAAGAAATAGAAAATACAACCAAGAATAAAAAGACTACAAGGGAAAAGGTGAGAAGTCTTGTTACATTGTTGATGAACAGATTGATAATGATTCTGATAGTCATGATGAAGAAGTTGTTTATGTTGCAATGAAAGATGAGAAAATTGCACTTTTTTCATATGTGAGTAAAGATGATAGATGGATAATTTATAGTGGTTGCTCACATCAAATGACTAGTAATAAAAGTAAGTTTTAAATTTTAAAATATTATAAAGGAAGCTACATGTTAAGTTTGGTAATGATACACCATATCTTGCGAAAGGCAGAGGATCATTAAGATTGACTTCACTATAATTTGTTGAGTGTGTATGATATGAGGCTAAGATATTTGTGGATGATATAATATTTGGAGGAAAAGATACATTGTGTAAGTCATTTGTAGATGAAATGAGGCAAGAGTTTGAGATGTCTATATTTAGAGAGATCTAGTTCTTTGTTGGGTTGCAAGTGTATCAAATGAAGAAAGGTATTTGCATTACACAATCAAAGTATATCAAGGAGATACTTAAAAGTTTTGGTATAGAAGACTCAAGACCAGTTGGAACACCTATCAATACTAGACATAAAATTTCAAAGAATGAAAATTCTACTAATGTAAATCAAACCTTATATAGAGAAATGATTGGAAAACTACAATATTATTTTCATAATAGACTAGATATTGCACTAGTAGTTGGGTTAGTTGCTAGATTTTCTACAAATCCTAAGGAGAATCAAATGATGATGGTGAAAAGAATACTAAGATATTTGAAAGGAACAAAGGACAATGGATTGTATTACAAGAAGAATGGAAAGTTTGAACTAAAAGTGTATATAACTGATGCAAATTGGATTGGAAATGTTGATGATAGAATGAGTACAAGCATTTGAGATTTCTTTCTAGGAAAAAAGGCTAGTTTCATGCACAAGGAAGAAGTAGAATTCCATCTCCCAATCTACAAAAAGAGCTGAATATGTAGCTACAATAGTTAATTGTTCTAACATAGTGTGGATCAAGCAATTATTGAAAGGAATGGAGGAAGAGATCACTGAACTATTTGTAATTTTATATGATAACCCAAGTGCTATAAACATATCTAAAAATCCTATGATGCACACCAAGATGAAGAAAATTGCTATCAAGTATCATTACTTGAGAGAGTTGGTACAAGACAAAGAAGTGAGATTAGAGTATGTGAAAAAAAAGGAATAGATAGCTGATATTTTCACAAAACCCTCACCTAAGGATGCTCATGAATATCTAAGAGGTAAATTGGGGTTAATTCCCCTAATTGAAGCTACTTAAGCTAAGATGGAGCTCTGCATTAAATGTTTTGACTTGAATATCTTAAAAATTGATGCAGAAGGTGACACTTTAGGACTTGCCTAAAGTTGTGATGAGATAAGCATAAGATGTTGAATCAGACATAAGCAAGATGATAGAAGGAGAATATAGTTCATTGAATATTTGAACTATCTTTGGAATTTTTGTTAAAGAGGGAGAGATAATACAGTTACCATGAGAAACATAAGTAAAGATGAGAGAAGTCACACATGAAAGAGATAGAGATTATGAAGTAGTTACCTATGCAATAATAAGAAAGATGGAGAGTATGTATAGTGATTATACAACATGAGAGACAAGTCAAGAAGTTTAGAAGATATATGTCAGAGAGGGAGTTCATGTTTTGATATGCTAGAAAAAGTTGTGAGATGGTATAATTCATGTATAGAGGTGTTGCATATTAGAGTTGCATAGATGATAATTAGAATGAAACTAAAAGGTGAGATTAGAGAGATTGTTAGACATTGAAATGAGAATTACAATGAAACTAAGGATACTAATGAAGACCTTTTACTGAACACAAAGGGAGTTGATTGAAGAAACTCAATTATTTTTAATTACATGGCAACTAAGGGTATTTCCATCAATGCCAAGGATGGAGATTGTTGGAAACTACAATTGGAATAATAATAATTTTTTCATTGATGTCAAACCTTACTGGTGAGATAGTTTCTAACTAAGTAGAGTGCCATATCAAGCTAATTTATGAAGAGAATTTGAGAAGAAGTGATAGCAAGAAGACCTAGTGGAAAGGTTGAGTTGTGTGGAATTACAATGGGCACTTGGTTAGTTAGACCTTGATAAGATAATGTGTTGTTTAATCATAACACTAAGTAGAGAAGATAGTTGAGTTAAATCCTAGAAGAGATGATAAATAGAAGACCAAATTCTTAGGCTAAACTGAGCTACAATGTAGAAGATTAAGGAACTTATAGTAGAAGCCAAGTTATGCTAGTGTTGACTGAGTGAACAATTATGGTTGAGAAAAATACAGTGTTGACTGAGAATCAATAAAAGTCCAAGTAAAGATAGTACAAGTTGAGCAAGAAATCTTAGTCTTGGCTGAGTTATCTAGTGATGACCGAAGGCAAGGAACACAATTTTGACCAAGTGTTAGGATTTTTTATTTTGTGAAGGAAATGAGAATCCCAACTGACATAGCTGAATTTTTGGATTGGTCAAAGCATGTAAAGGATGAGTATTGATGATCTAATGCATTTAATGTTTGAGAAATCATGTTTGAGTGTTTCTAGGCATGGAATCAAGCTATTTCATCCTTGTTTCCTCCATCATTTTGCCACCCTACAAGGTATTTGTCGATGTTGATCTTGTCTATATTTCTATCTACCCTTGCACAATCCTTTCAATACCCTATAAATTATCCTATAATTACCTACAATCATTATCTCTTCTATCCTTCCATCTCATATATCCCATCCAAAGCATAAAAACTTATCCTCCATATACCTTTATCTATTTTTTCTTATCCTTTTCATCACCCTATTGGCATCTTTCATCGTACCTTTCAGTGGTCTTGGATCATCATTCCATATCCTTCATGAGTAGCATTATATAGAGAAAAATAATTGACCTCTTTCCAAAAATCTAAAAAGAAAAGAGAAAAATGAAACAAGGAGAAAAAAGTGCCTTGGTGAAAACCTGGTAAACAAGGACCTTGGTAGAAAATATAAAGAGAAATAAATCCATTCCATGGTGAAAAAACTTATTCAAGAACCTTAGACAAGTATCATAATGAAAAAGTGGTAAGAAAGAATCATGCGTAATCCTCTATCATCGAAAACTTCCCTCTTTCACCTTTGATCTAGACAATGTTGAGCTATCCACAAGAATTGTCTATCTTACCCATGGACTACCCTATATTAATCTTTATTATCCCAAATCATTTACTCATAGCTTCCATAACCATCTTCATCCTAATCATTCTACCCCATCACTATCCTATCCAATTGACTCCTTGGACTTGAAAATAATGAAAAGAAAAAATAAAAGAAGTAATACATGGTTCTTAGAAGCCTCATGACATGTCCACTCTTTTAGGACCACATGATTTCATGACACCATTCCATGATATCTAGCTTTTTTACCTTTATTTCTTATTTAAAACACACTTCATATGGTTATATTTCATTTTACTGGATTTGGTAATCTTGAGGAGACAACCCTCTAGGATTACATCATGCTTCATGCATCATTACCTATCCATCTCATCCATCAACTTGATAATCTATCATGTCATATAGCTTTCTAGAAATTGGGGAAAAAATAATGTGATCTTGTGTGATAATTAGTAATCTCTAAAAATCCATGAATAGTTAAAAATTTCTTGAAAATTAATCATCATATGATCCTAAAAAATGTGTACCTTGTTGTCCATCTCTCAACATGCACCTTCTTACCATCAAAACATTAGAAAATGTCCTTAAAAAAGAAATCATTATTCTAAAAACTTGGCAAACATGTGCTTTGATTGATGCAAAAAAAATAAAAATATCAAAAGTCTCAAAAATAAAAACTTGAAAAATTGAAAAAATTGAAAAAAAGATTTAAAAAAATCAAGAAAAGAAGAAAAATGCCTTGGCAAAAACTTGGTAAACAAGTGCCTTGGTAGAAAAAAACAATATTCCTACCAAGTGGTGAAAACTTGGTAAATAGGTACCACTTGTAAATTTTATTTGTACTCCGTCTCTCAACTCATATCTTTGAATATGACATATTTCAATCTCGCAATATCTCCATAGTCTTGAATCAATCTTTGTCTAGGCCTTACTATGGGGAAATTCCATACCGTGTCTATCTCTAGATAAACTAGCATTTTTTAACATCATCCCAATCTGTATTTCCCATTGCTCCCCTAGAACATTAGTTTTTCTTATCACTTATCATAGAACTATCTCAAATAACCATATCAATGCTATTCAAGTGTTTGTGTTGACAATATCTACCCACTCTCACAAGAACATACATAGATTCCAAAAAAATGCTTGAACTAAAATGACTAAGCTAGGCTTGATCATATATCCTATACAAGAGGAATAATTATGAATATTAATTGTGTGATATCTATTATTATTGGTTTTTGGTTATGTTCCCTCCTTAGTTATCTAGGATATTGCTTGACTAGAGGACTGTGGGCATGGAGCATGATATTTTCTTTGAGTTTTGCTTATGGGTATGGTTTCAATGATCCTATATGTTTGATGCACAAGATGTATATGGTAAGAGATTCCATCATGATTGGATATCATATATAACTTGACCTAATTTATTTAGACACTTAGGTTAACTTTGAACTATCTTCTTGACTATTATCAATGTGTTTGTTCATGTAAGACTAAATTCATGGTTATCTCATCTCTAAATGCCTCAATGGTAGTGTAATATTGCAACATGAACTAGAAAATTAAGGTCATCTTGACATATAAACCTCAATTCATACATTATCTTCCTACATCTTATCTAGAAAAGATTTGTAATGCCCTACCCGGGATCCTTGGAACAAGGATAAAACATGCATTGATATTTTTTAAAAGATAGATTACTTAACAACAGCATGAAGTAACCTAGTGCAAGAGTGAAACATCTACAAAAAGTAATGAGAATAAGGAACATGACTAAGATCACATGTTCACTTACACCAACAGAAGTCTTACAAACACTCCCAAAGATCCCAAAGCACCAAAAGATAACAAAACAATGAGAATAACCAAATGAACTTTGGATAAAATCTACAGATTCAAGGAGGGAATACAAAACTAACAGTCCCAAACAAGATATCTCGTTCTTTGGGTCCAAAAAGAATATCTTTCAGTGCTTTCAGGTAATACAAGTCCATTTCTAACTAACCATAGCATAATCAAATTTACAAATAGAGACCAAGAATGGCCACACACATGATGAGGGCTCAAAGTTACAACCACTCATCAACTAAACACCATGCTAGAGGATAAATGTAGAATCTTGAAATTTAGCTAAGTTTGAAATCTTGAAGCCCTAGTATTTCCTAGATTCTTTATCTTAACTCGAAGAGGTCTGAAACCTATCTCAAATGAATCATCACATATATTAAAATATTTCTTAAGTATAAGAAAATTATACTTAAATGAAATATCTCAAGTATAAGGAGTTAACATATGTAAACTTATACTTAAATGATATATTGTAAACCCCATAGAAAGACTATTTTGAAGTGGAAAGGTGTGAAATCCAGCATGGTGTCCAATACCAACTTTCAAACTTTCCTTGGCCAAGCCTAAATGCCCCCTATTTTTCACATGAGGAAGTGCAACACTACACGCAAGAATCTACCTTTCACATGAGGAAATGCACCAAATGACACAAGCAAGTGTTTATCCCAGCAACCAAAAGTACCTACATTGGTGTGAGGTCTCACATGAGGATGCACACTAAGCCATGTGAAGAAACCCATCACACCACGTGAGCTTTTGCATTCTCACACAAGAAAGTACAATTTTACATAAGGATACAAATCAGCAAGCTAGAAAACTAAAGCGTAAAATTCTATAAAATGAATTCCTCCACACTAGGGAGTACGACATCCACATATCAAGGCAAAGGCACTCAAACAAATAACTAAAAGATGGAAGCTAAATCTAATCATCTAACATAGTAGTGAAAGAACGCACTGAAAGCAACATCATAGTGAACTGAAACAACAAACTAAGTGTGCGGTTGCTCCCAACCATAATAGAATCATGAAACCTCAAAGGTCCTAGCCATCCCCCATGTAACATCCCAAACTTCCAACTAGATAGTCAGAGCTATCTCATGAGAACATCACTACTAATGCATAATAACATCATAAGACCAAGAAATCTAACATGCTAAATATCATCATAAGGGATGCATCAAATAAACTAACATCATCTAAACATGATATCTAAGAATTCCAATGAAAGCATAAATCACAAGAAAGCATATCTAGAATTTGAAGTATCAAGTGAAGACATCCAGAAATGGTCACACTAGAATAATAGACCATCTTTGTAGATCGGTCTCTAGCAATGGTGAAGGTAGCTATGCCTCCCAACCATATGAAATACATATGTCCACTCATGCCATGCTGATGGAGATAATGATCGAACCAAAAATACACATAAAACATATGCCCATAGCTATCACTCATGCCAGATAGTAAAGAAGACTAAAACCAAGATCATGAGACAATGCAAATACAATAGGTCCTAGTCAAACACTCTATGGGTCAACTATGTAGGGACTCAATGGAGTGTCACTAATTTCTATCAAGTAGCACAAGTACTTCAAGCCTTCGATCAACTCCCTTAGGAGGCCAGACTCGAAATGTATCTTCGATCAACTCCTACAAGAGGCTAGATATTGTGCCTTTGATCAACTCCCTCAAGAGGCCAAGTGTTTTAATATCTTACCTTTCATTAAGTTTTAGTACCCATTTATTTATTTAGTTATCACTTGTTA
This sequence comes from Cupressus sempervirens, assembly GCA_028749045.1. Taxonomy (NCBI): domain Eukaryota; kingdom Viridiplantae; phylum Streptophyta; class Pinopsida; order Cupressales; family Cupressaceae; genus Cupressus; species Cupressus sempervirens. Next base: position 392,908,592 of record CM053783.1, read on the forward strand.
GAAGCTCTTCACATTACTTTGTTAACCTCTTCCAGGTTGGGGTACACAAGAGAAGCCACTCCACATGCCTACCCTACATACCCATGATCATCACATGATGAGTGCCCAAAGGAAATGCAAGTTCCCAACCCAACTCCAATGAACATAACTCCACCGTAATAACACTAGGAGTTCAAGCCTCGCAAGTCACCTGAAAAATGCACACACACGTGCTCGTGTGTGGCACACCACCATCATGAATATCATAAAACAAGAGCTGGATGAGAACACAAGCCAAATAATACTCAACCGAATACAAGCTTGAGAGTACAGATTCTACACAAATCCCAATAAACCAATAAAAACATACATCATGAACTCACTCAACTAGCCTCAATCCAAGAGTATGGATTCTATACAAATCCCAATGATGTAACAAAACCAAACATCATGAGTCACTCAACTGGCCTCAATCTGGGAGTGTGGTTTCTACATGAATCCTAGTGTCCATGAAATAATTACAAGGGTCCAAAAGAAACCATAACACCAAGTATAAATTCACTCAACCAAACACAACATCAGGAGTATGGATGTGATATATATCCCAATGCAAACATAAAAGTACAACAATGATCTAATTGACATCCTAACAGATGATCTACGTCCACGACCAACATCATGCCAAGAAAACCTGAAAAAACTTGGTAGCACACAAATGGAGGTAAAAAACCCCAAAATTGGAAAACTTTGAAAATAAAACCCATTTGATCTTAGGGTACAAAAGCCACAAAAATCCAATAAAAAGGTCTCCCCAAGCTAGATCAAATGAGATCAACCTCACAACGATCCCATGCCTGTAGCTTCCACAACCAACATAATAGTAATTCCTCATGAAGAGTATTTTGGGTTTTAGTCTCAAAATTTCTAATTCAAAAGTGATAAGTGAGGAATTAAATTCCTTTTTGGATACTTATTCACTTTTTGAGTGAATAATCAATTAGGGTAAGGAATAAGGTAACCTAGTTAAACCCTGAATCAACCCAAATGGAAATAGGCTATTCTAAGTGATTGGAATTCATCTATGGAAAAGCTGAAAAAAAATTAAAATAAATAAATTAAAAACCCAAAAACCCATTAAACCAAAATCACAAAAAACCTTAAAGACTTTCATGACAAATACGAACCTCTAAATGCACAAACACACTCATAGGTCTAATTACATAATGTAAATGAGTCTAGATTTAATCAAATCACTAAAAAGGTTTAATTTAAACAATTAAATGGGATATATTGACCATATAGGGATGACATTGGTAAATATGAATAGTTGAATCACTAACTCCATGTGCCATTTCCTGGGACATAAATCCTGCACACTAAACAACACGATCAAGTGCAATTGCATATAATAATATAGCCAAAGTGATAAATGCATTAAATCACCTAATTTAACCATTTATTTAATTATACTAAAATGATCCATTACATCACTCACTTTCACATAAAGCATCACAAAGAAATATCACCAAGGTTGCATCCATTAGGATGACTTACAAAAATCTATTGGGAGAGACACTACAAGATCATATTCACACCACTATGGTTAGAGTGGAGCCAATGATAATTGTATGATCCCAAGATGTCTAAAATTAAAGCTCAATGATGATACTAAAAAATAATGAGACAATTCCTAGAGTCTTCATCTTTATTTCATCCTTGGTTTGCATAGTAGTCTTTACATCTTGCATGAACTAAGGTAGGCCTAAATATTTTCATAATTAAAAAAACCATAATTTCTATCACCTCTCAGTGGTCAACATCATGAATCATCTCCCCTAATCTCTAGTTGAATATTCTATCAGATCTTAGAGATAAATATCCTTCATCCTAAAAGATAAAATGAGTTAATTATCTAAATCACCATCTTTTCATCTAATCATCCAAGGGTTAATTTTTATATCTTGGACCCATTTTGGTGATTGAATCAAAATCACTAACCAACCTTTTTGGTTAGATATAATTGACCACTCTTCTAAATCAAACATAACAATGAATAATTAACCAAACTTATTCCAAATATTCCAATTTAACCAAATATCATTTCTAAAAGCTTTTGTCAACCTTACTCAACCTTGGTAAATCTTGGTTAAATTGGGATAAATTCCATCACTAGGTGGTAAAATTTGGTAAAAAAACTCTCTAAATGCTTTAGAATTGATTCTCAGTCACTTTTGACCCAATGTAATCAACATATGATCAAATATACCTTATATTTTCATCTTCTTGATGTTATTTTAATTTTGATTTTGAGGGGGTGTCATGCCGAAAAATTGGCCAAAAACACACCCACAAATTGTTATTATTATAAAAAGTAATGACAACTATGCTAACAGATACAAGTATTGAGTACATTGTGAAAAGATGACAATGTGATAAAGTTAGTTTTTGAGTCACAAGGTTTATGTGTCAATTAAAGTTTGATTACATTACATGAGGATGTAGAGTCGGTATCCAACAACTACATGGGTCTAAAACCATAAATTATAATGCTATAAGAACACTTAGTTCGGGTTGATTAAGTTGACTGATTAAACCACAATTTCATGTTTACTAAGATATGATATCAAGTTTGAGAACACATTTAGTATTTCCTAGTTTCTAAGTTGAATTCGAGTTAGATAAGTTTAGTTAGTTTTTGTATCACAAGTTTCATTTTTAGTCATGAGGGTGGAAACATGCTTGTTCATTTGTCATTTTAGGGTTTTAACCTTCATTGATGGTTAAATTAACTTTACTCATCTATATTGAATTTTAAAACATTAGGTCTAACCAATCACATAAGTTACATTAGGTTAAAATTCAATACTATCCCGTATTACACTTTACTAGATCAATCCACTAGAAGAAACTAATTTTGCATTTAAAGGTTAACCTGCCATTATATACTAATATTTAATTACAGTTATTATCATAACCTACTTGGAACTAATTAAAGTGCTAATCACTTATCATTAAAGTCATCTGACATTTAAATTTATCCTTTGACATAACCCAAAGGAAACTATCAAATTATCTATGCAATCCTTTCTATATCACTTTTGATCCTTAACATTAGAAACATCAAACTAATTAAAACCCATAATTAACATAATATTATTATGAAACATTACTAAAATAATTCTCCCTAATAAAATAATACACTTACAAATCTAATAACTATCTATAATATACATACTATTTAATTTAATCATCTTATTAATAAATTATTTACTAACTAATTCTATCTACAACAAACTTAGTTTTACATAGTAACAAAAATAATAATTAAACACTAACAAAATTTCAACTTTAATTAACTAACTCCCTAAACTTACTAACACTTTCCCCTTATTAATTATCTATTAAACATGATGCTTAGTATCTAACATTACTAAATTAAATTCTAATTAATAACAAACATATCCTAAATATAAAAGAAAATAATACATGGTAATTTTTTAAAATAAAATAACAACATAATCATCCCTCATTCTAATCCATGTATCTTATTTCCTAAGCCTATACCCATAATACCTTGTTCCCCCAACATCCCAACCTAGGCCTGCCCACCTAAAATCACGTGCAGCAAGTGGGGCTGCATAAAGGCCATGTCAACACTGATCCAAGTGAGAGTATGGATGAGGGAGTATGGGTAGGCTTTTGGAAGGTGGTTGGGGTCCCAAGGGATACCACTTGCAAAGTGGTTAAAACATTATTTTTTTAGTCCTTGCATTATATAAGGCAGGGAACTAATGTTCTCGATAGACCCCTTCATTCATTCACAATTAATTTCTGCTACAAAAACCAATGTCTGTGCGATATATTTTAAAGTTTGATTTTAAAAATGAATTATAGTGTACAAATTCTAAATTTTTGATTGGTTGGATCCGATTTTCCAGTTCATTCATCGAATTTTTCTGAATCGAAAAAGAGGAAAAAATGAGATTTAATAATTCTTAAAGCTGTCAGTTCTAGGACATGTCATGTCATGTCAGTAATAATCTTTTTTTATTGCCAAGTTTCTAATATCTAGTGTTAAAGCCGGAGTGGACAATATAATGCATTTTAGTTAAACTATTTGCAAGATCAAAATTGTTTTATAACAAAGACTTTTGGTATTTATTATATTAAACTACTATGTTTTATATTAATCTTTTAAAGTGATTATAATTTAAATTAAAGTTAATTACAATAAATTAAAGAAATATAATTAATATTATTTTATTAGAGAAGAATATATTATGAAAAGTTAATTATGAATTATGGGAATTTGTAAATACTTAAATTTAATGAAAAATATAATATATTGTAATTTTTAGTCTCTAAAATCAATTTAAAAAATAAAAAAAAATTTATTATTGTAAAAAATGCTTTCACAAAAAAGTATGAATATTTTTAGTTGTCAATCACATTTTTTATAATTGAATGTGTATTTTAAAAAATGAGTTAAATTCTATATTAAATTCAAACCATCAATATAAAAACTAACTAAATAATTATATATTGACTACTTCTTCATTTTTTTTTAAAATTTAATATTTAGAATAAGAGATAAAGTGAATTGTATTAAAAAATAACATAATCTTTATATATTCTTCATAAATATATTTTTTACATAGTACAATATGTCTACCGTTTACATAGTACAATATGTCTACTTTTAAAAAATGGTGTTGATCTTATCTTTATTTCTTCTCTCTTAACTATTAATTTAGTGTTATACAACATTATTAATGCATTTTTTGACCTTCTAACTCTTGCACAAGGCAGGGACTCAAGCTCTCCTAGAGCTCTTATTTTTTCAATTTTCAGACTTAAATTTACCCATACCTACATGAGCTTTAGGGGAATGATGAGGTTGGTGGAGTGTGGGCCCCACATGGGGTTGCATCCCATTCATCTCAACATGCTCATTATATATATATATATATATATATATATATATATATATATATATATATATATATATATATATATATATATATATATATATATATATATATATATATATATATATATATATATATATATATATATATATATATATATATATATGTTCTTGTTTGTTGCAATTGTGACACTTTCCTTCAAACTTAGGTTTCTCTATGCATTCACTTTCTCTATGATCATGCTTATTGCAACTATAACACTTTCCATTGAATTTTTCTTTACCTATGCTCCAGCATTTGTTTGATGTATAACCTATCTTACCACAATGATTGCAAGTAGGTCTTTTGTTCTTTTGAGCTCCTTGCTAAGATGGTTCATCATCTTTTGTATATCCTTATCTAGCTTTACCTTTGTGTCTATACTAATTTTTCTCATTTAGTTGATTCATACTTTCTTGAGATTTCATCAGTCTCCCATTGGTTTTCTTTTCAATACTGAGATCATTCTACAATCTCTCATTTTATGTCCTTATATTGACAAGCTCTTGATTTGCATCATTGAGTTGATCAATGAAGTCTACTTGCTGAAGGGATAGTTGTTGAATTTCTTCTTAGGCTTTGTCTTTTTCTTCCATGACTTCACATAATCTAACTGATTGGATTTCTTTCTCTCTTTTCATCTTTCTGAATTCTTCTTAAAGATTGGAAATCTTGACTATTTTTTTTAATATAAACCTAATATGATATTTCTACCAAAAAGGATTTTGGAAGCATCAATGAGAATATTCTCTACATTTTTTTGGAAAGATTTAAAATTTTCTCCATACATTTTCCATCATCGTGTAGATGTGCATATGGGTTTTTCATTTTCAACATGTTTTTTTATCTCTCTTTCTTTTCTTTTTACTCAAAGGGGTTTAATTATATGGATATTTTACATTCTTTTTATAGATTGAGGGGGTGACTTAATGTAGTCATCAACTTTTTCAATAGGGATTCTAATTCTATTATTAAAACATTGGGTTTTCTAGGTAAGATTAAAGTGCATAAAAGTTGAATGTATGAATTTCAACATTGAATATTTAACAAGAACTTATAGGAAAACTTATTCAAACTAGATTTAAATTTCCTCGTGAAATACTATGATGCCATAAATGTAAATTCCTTATTACTTTCATTATTCAAGATTCAAGTGATAATTCATGGAATACTAACCTTTGCTAACTATGCTATTTTAATGCATTTGAAGAAAGGAATTGAATTGAAAATAACTAAAACATTGCCATGTAATAATTTTTTTTTTCATACTACCACTTTATTTCCATTATCAAATTTGAGATTCACATCATATGATCTACATCAAGATACAATTCTCATTTTCAACATGGATGCAAAATATACTAGAGAATGTCACAATTGAGAAGCCTCCAACACAATGACATCAAGAACACCTTCAATGCTCCAACTTCCAAATGGCTCCATCGTAAGGTATATCCAAATCTACAAAACACATAGAACTAACCATGGAGAGCTCACCTCCCATCCTAGGTCTCAAAGAGACCACCCACCAAGCTACGAGAACTGGTAACCAATGGGTGACAACCAATTCAAATCTCACAACATGAAACACAACACAAAAAAAACCCATCCAAGTTTTGTACAATTGGGTTCACATTGAAACCATAACATAGGGGCGAAGGTGGACTACCAAATAGGAGATTGCTCAATGTAAAACATACAATATACATGTCTTTTCCAAGTCTAGAAATTCATATAACCTTTCATACTTTCTCCTCCTTATACCTTGCAAAGCAAGATCAAAGCCATTGGCATGCAAGGGCCCATACGCCTTGTATTTCTTCCCTCTTCTCACTGTAGACACCCAAAAATTGGCAAAGACCTAAAATAATGCAAATTTCAATCAAATGACGCAAATTAAGGATAAAATTAAAGGAAATCAACAGACTTTCAAATAACTCACAAAATCATAAAATGAAATAAAAAAGAAAAAAGGAAAAGACAAAAGTTGAAAATAAATGGAACATTTATTAAACCAATAAAAGCCATTTTTCCTCACAAAAGTGAAAATCATCATTTTTTACATTTAAAAGAATTGGAAAATCTATTGACTCTTCCTCTTGTTGCCTTATGAGATATTTATAGTTTCACCTTTACCCTCCAATCAAAAGTGAAATCCTGATCTTTACCCTAACCCCTTCTGAAATCCTATAAATAGGAGGGAAATTAAAGAGCAAAGGGACCCAAGTTTGATGCATTTATACTATAGGTATATTTAGAGTTATCATGTTAGCATTTTTATTATAGTGAATTCATGTCATTTTAGTATCTCTTTAGCATTGTTGTGTTGCTCATTTGATATCATTTAGCACTTGTTTAGCTTATTGCATGCATATACAATAGCATTCTAGGATCATCATACTCATACAATCTACACATAGATCTTGCATAGACATTTGTAGATCTGCATTCATAACATACTCCTATTCTAGAACTGTCACTGAGATGCCGATCTAAGAGAAATCTTAGCAGTTGTAGTTAGGGAAACATGGGATGTTCATAGAGTCTCTAATTGATAATGATTTTTTGGGTCTAGATTAGTTTTTCGTCATTCTATTTGCACTTTGCTCTAATGTCTTAGGAATACACGAATCCACCATGTACAAATGGGCACCCACCACATGGCTTCATCTTAAAGCCTCATTTTTATTTAAGTTTTGTTTCTAATATTCTATTTTTATTATAGATCAGTGTTTTTCTCTAGTTTCTTGTGTAGATCTAACTCATTATAGGTTTTATAGTATTTGAGAAGCTTTATAACAAGAATGACGAATTTTCAAGACATTCTTGAGCTCATGAAGATCGGATCTACAATCTTTCTGACACTACAACACTTTTAGACATTATTTTAATGCTTCCACATAGTCTTTTGACACATTTGAAGTATTCTATAACACATATAAAGTATTATGTAATACATATGAATTATTCTATAGCACATTTGACTTATTCTGTGGCGCATCTACATGTTTAAATAATGCATTTGACTATTTTTATCGTGTATTTAAATTTTTTTGTAATGCATATGTTGTTTTCTGTAGCACATCTAATCTAGGTTATCAATTTTCACATCTAACTTGCATATATGATTTTTGGTGGTTTACAAATCTCTTCTAGGCTGATAAGAACTCTCAAGCTGCTAAAACTGTGAGACAAGAATGAAGACCCTAAAAAATGCACTTAACCATTGCTAGCATCAAATCAGGTAGTAGACTTAGATCCTCATCAATTAAATTATGACATTTCTAAATCCATAACCTAGTTTAAGTAGGTGGTTTGATTTCACTAATCTAATTGGAAGTATGCCTATGCTCTCAGCTCACAAGAGTTGATCAAAATGCCAAACCTTCTATAAGGGTCAGTAATAATCAAACAAGGAATGAACAAACACTTAGCTTAATTAGGAGCCCCATTGTCTTCTGTAGTTAAGGGCTCGAAATTGAACAAACCTTGTCTATCATGTTTGAGAGATCAAACTAGTAGGGATATGCTCTCACTCTCTTAGGGTGATCAAATTCCCAAACCTACTTTTGATTTCTACTTTTCCTCCTTTTTACTAGCTAGATTATTCAACTGTAGAAGGGCTACCTCCCAAGATTTTCCTTAGTAGGGTTGGTGAGAGGGAACACCTTCTAATCCTACAGTCTTAATCGAATGCAAGCCAACCATGTTCGAAATATAGCCTTCCTCTAGTAGTCTCACAAGAGATTGCACCAAACCTCCTTAGCATTATTGGGAAGCTCTGTATCATAGAGAAGTAAATTCAAACATCGTTGGTCAAACACTAAAACCCGATACTCACTAGCTTTAGACAAACTTGTTAGGAAGCCATTTCTTTCATTTTTTAAGTGTGTGTGGGTTTATTTCATTGTCATTTCTACTGCAATTGTATTTGGATGTGTCTTCTTTAATACATAATAATCTTAACAATTCAGACCATAGTCCTTTCATGAAGACACAACAACAAATTGATACAAAACCTAGCTCAAAACTACAGAATAACCTGAAATAGTGCATCTAGTCCTTAAAACAATGCATTTGACCTTTTTTGTAATGCATCTATATCCTGAAACAATGCATATGAATGAAACAACAACTCATTTGAATAATTAAATAGTGCATAGGCCTTGCATAAAAGTTCTTGGTGAGTTGTGAAATAGCACCTATAATCACTGAAATAGCGCATTCAAGACTTTTTGTAGTGCATTTGAGGAAAATCCTAAAATAGAGTCTACTTGCACGTGCAATTTTCACAAATGAACAATAGATTTGGACACCCTTTTTCCTTGTCAACATTTGGAAAAAACTAAGAGATTCTAAAATTGGCCATCGCCATTTTTCAAACAAGCAATCTTCTTACTCCAACAAAGATTCATTACTTCAGCCCTGCATATCAAGTCAAAAATGAATCAAAAACACAAATCTGTTCCCTACTTGACTTCATGATATTGAATTTTACTATTGTCAACACTATAAAACATCCTTTTCAAACATAGCTTGTTTCTTAATCGAATACAGTCTATAAGAAGCCCTCATATTGTCAAAATGCAAAAGAACTAAAGGAATCACATCTACATCTCACGCCACTACATTAAACTAGTGTAGTCGTAAAACCAAAATGATCACCTATGTGGGTAAGTGCATGAATAGCCAAGAAAAACATCAAATACACACAATATTTGAACCTTAGTGATCCTGTTACACTTACGAACTATTCCCCAAATAAAACTACCCATGAGTCACCCTTTATTTAACTAGAACTTAGATCTCTTTTTCAAAATGGGTTCATCCAACATGTGGGATGAGAAGAGTATGTAAACCAAAATTGAATATTTTTAGAAAAGCCCTAAGCTTGTTGATATCATGGACAAGATACTTGAAAGACACAAAGAATGCTACTTGCTAGCATTAGCACAACAAGGTGCAAAACTACCATCTGATTTTGATGTAACAAACCTTATACAGAATGAAGAGGAATCACCATTGGATGTTGTCACAAAAAAACTACAAGACTTACAACTAGAAATGGAAAGGATGAAAAAAGGGAAGATACAACCTACATAATTTAGCCTCGAGAAGGTGTGCCCCCTCCCATTTGAAAAAAGTATCAACTTCACCCCTTTCCTATAGAATGTGAAACTACCAAAATATGATAAGTATTTTGGTACATCTAATCCTCAAGATCACCTTAGACAATTTTATACTCTAAGTATGGAATTTTTCCATGACACAACTTACCTAATGTGGCTATTTCCTAGAAGCCTAGGAGGGCAAGCAATGAGTGGTTCTATAAGATACCTTCCAACGTTAAGTCCTTTGATCAAATGGCCTTAGTCTTCATAGTGAAATATTCATATAATATCAAAAGGGAATTTACATTGATTGATTTGTGCAATACCAAACAACTGCTAGGAGAATCCTTCAAAGTGTTCCTACAAGGATGGAGGCCTACCTTTTCCAAATATCATAGAGACATCCCAGATAAAGAAAAAATGAACATATTCATTAATAGCCTCTCCAAACTAATGAATTATGGGCTGAAACTTCAAGGTCCTAAGGACTTTAAAACTACATTAGAAAATGTAGCCAAAGTAGAAGAGACCTCGATAAACAATGATATCATCAAGCTATCAAAAGATGATAAGGGTTTCTCAAATAAATCCTTATAGAATCACAATACATCTGATCGGTCCATCGATAAACAAAAGTTGTGGTGGAGAAATAACAACAAAAATATAGTCAATTATGGGGTGGTTAAAGCTAATAATGTTAAACTACAAACTCAACCCCATCCAAACTAGCAGTATCCTATCGTTAATAACACCAATGTGAATACTAGACAAAACCCACCTAGAAAAGATGATGTTCTTCCATTTTACTGATGCAACACAACTACTATTACAACATCCAATCAACAAGTATCCTATAATCAAGATCCTCCTCCGAGAGGATACCAATCTTCTCATATACCTAAGGAATATACACCTATTGGGGTGTCTTACAAGAGTGCATTGCAAACACTCTTAGTAGATGAACTTATTGTACTCCCTGAGGCCAAGCCCTATGAACCACAAGTTAAACCAAAGTGGTGGAGTGACAAACACTTTTGTGCCTACCATCAAAATATGGGGCACTTAACCAACGATTGTTATGCCCTTAAAAGGACTATACAAAAATTGAACAACAATAGAACTATTGAAGTGAATAACCTTCATAACAATGAAGAACACATGACCTTCAAAAACCCTTTCATGAGTCATGAGAAGGGTGAATCCTCTAGAGAAAACTAGAACATGTCATCCCATGATAATGTTAATTATGCTCATCACTATGATAACATTATTAATATGATCTCTGGATTTGATGATGTCATAAATGTCATCATAATTAAAGAAAAATATAAGAAACAATCATCAAATGTTTTTACCCAAGTTCAAGCCTCTAAATTCATTCTACTAGGGCCTACAACTAGTTCTGATCATGCAACCACAAGTTCCACTGTACCCAAATACAACCTAGTTAACTAGTTATTGAAGACTCCTGCCCATATTTCCATCTTTGAACTTCTACAAATATAACCTAAACATAAGGAGATCCTTACTAAAGCTTTAGTGCCAAATGTCCTATATGTTAGTAGACTCCAAAACATGGTAAGTAACCTTGTTGCACCTCATTGTGTATCTTTTTCAGCCCAAGATGAAATGTTTGTCATTCATCCACAAAATCCTCCATTGCACATTGGAGTCTTTATTCATAGAAAAAAAATCAAAAGAGCCTTAGTTGATGGTGGGGCGGGCCTAAATATTTGCACACTAAATTTGGTAAGAGTCTTAGGGTATACAGAAGATGCAGTTGATCCAAAAAAGAAAATCACCATTAAGATTATGATGATGAGGAGAGATCCTCCAAGTGCATAACCATTCTACCAATAAGGGTCAGTTGTTTTTCAAGTCCTAGAATTGAAATTAACCTACAAAATCTTGTTAGAAAGACAATGGATCCATGACATACAAACTATCCTGTCTACATACCATCAATGTTTGAAATTTCCTTACAAGGCGCAAGAAGTGACCACACTAGGGGATCAAAACTATGCTCAATATTGTAATGCTCTCGTCCCTCACAATAGGGAAGAGATAAACATCCTAACAAGTGTTGTTAGAAAATCCACATTAGTAGACAACTCCACATTCATAGGTCAAGAAAACAATCACTTATCTACATCAACTAAGGGTAAAGAGAAAGTAGGTTGTTCTAGTTCTTCTATTCCTTCACCATCATCATCAAAAGACTATAAATAGTCACATTACAAGGAAACAGATAGGCTAGGAAGTGAAAATTACAATGCAAAGGGGTATGCAAGTATTTAGTCTCATTATTTGATCCCCCACTATCTCCGCGATCTCACAGAGAACCATCTTCAACTACTAGGACTTATCATGCACATTTCATCAAAGAAAGTAGAGTACCTTCAATTTCCATAGAGGAAATTAGTGAACAAATAAAAAATATTGACATCTCCCCTCACCTTTATGGAAAGGGTTTTGATCTAATAACAAGATGGGTACATAGGTGAAGACCCTTTAGTTAAAGGAAAAGGTATCAATCAACCCTTAGCAGTATAGTTCAGGTCTAATAGATCAAAAATAGGGGTAGGGTACTTTGAAAAAGACAATGCACATACCACTTTTAGGTCCCATTCCAAACAAAGTGATTCCTCCTCTTCCACCTTGGTATGGAAACCCAAAGAAAAAGATGTCAACAACCAGACAACAAATGATACTTAGAATGTAAATCTATCCTTCCCAAATTTACATCATACAAGAGAACTATTCATGGACACCCCTAATAATGAATATGATGATGATTCTACTAAGAGGGAATTTGAATCATTATTTGAAGATTCTATTCATGAAAAATAATGTAATTTTGTTCACATTCCAACATCCAATAGTTCCTTAGCACAAGGATCCACCTCTCGTCCAAACTTTACTTCACCCACAGTCAATGCACATCAAAACAATTTAGAAGAGGAAATAAAGTAGATACATGACATCACATCACATGAGGATGATGAAACTAATGATAGGCTCCAGTTTCATACTTCTTTCCAGAAGAAGTTGAAGATGAATATTATGAGCAACTCACAAGCTCTACCTTACTTGACACTTTAGAAGAGGCACGTGTTATAGACCTAACTGATATAGTGTATGAACCATCAAATAAGGTCATATCTTTAAACCCCACCAAATCCCATTCATATTATGAATCATTCTCCTTAGTCCATCCTGAGCTTATCAGCTAAGACTCAACTAAACCTCACAACTTCCCACAATTTAACAATGAGTGAGATGTTTTCATATACCTTAACACATTTGAACCATCTTGTTCACAAAGAATAAGAGAAATGTATGAAAATGGGTCTAATATCAATCATCTTAATCATATGAGAAGGGGGAGAACACATCCAAGAGCCAACAACCAAAACCACACTATGGCTTGTCTTGACAAAAAAATTGAAACAAATATAAGTGATGCATCCAATGGTGAAAACCCAACTATGGCCCATAGATGAGATGATTGATACCTTACCAAAACATTCAAAGGAAAGGGCATCTATTTTAATTGAGCCTATAGAAAAAATCAACATTGGAATAGAGCATGAACCTAGGATAATTCATTTGGCATAGTCCTTAACTATGAAGGAAAGAAGTGAATTCATTTGCTTCTTCAAAGAAAGGGAAATAAACTTTACATGGTCTTACACTAACATGAAATGGGTGGATCCAATTCTAATCCTTCATCACCTCAAAATTTCTCTAAATGCCAAGCCAATTAAACAAAAGCTAAGGAAAATGCATCCTCACATAGCATTACTAGTCAAAAAAAAAATTGGAGAAATTGTTTAATACCAACTTCATCTGACCATTAGCTTATGCATCATGGATATCAAATATTGTACCTATCTCAAAGAAAATATGACAAAATATGGATCTATATTGAATTTGATATGTCAATAAAGCATGTCCTAAGGATGATGTTCCCCTTCCAAACATTGACACAATTGTAGATCTGATAGTGGGACATTCCATGTTTTCATTCATGGATGGTTTTTTAGGATACAACCAAATTAGAATAGCACTAGAGGACCAAGAGAAAAAAAAATTCACTTGTGCATGGGGAATATTCTATTGGAATGTCATGTCCTTTGGTCTCAAGAATGTAGGGGCTACCTATCAGCAGGCCATGACCACCATTTTTCATGACATGATGCACACATTTATGGAAGATAATGTTGATGACCTCCTTGCCAAATCCCATGCCTTAGAGAGTCATCTTCCTATCTTAGACAAGATATTCACATGCCTAGAAGCATTAAAAAGGTAGGATAAACCCTAAGAAATGCACTTTTGGTGTGAAATTTGGAAAACTCCTAGGGTACATTGTCTCTGCCAAAAGAATTGAGGTTGATCCCAGAAAGGTACAAGCCATTATCAACATGCAACCTCCAAATAACTTGATTCAGCTACAATCTCTCTAGGGAAGACTTCAATTAGTTTGTTAGTTCATATCTTAGTTAGTAGAAAAGTCTATGCCTTTCACTCATCTCTTCCACAAGGACATAGTTTTTAAATGAGATAGTTAGTGTCAGATGGCCTTGAATCTTCTCAAAAAATACTTGATGAATCCACTTGTATTGGTACCTCTAGTGTTGCACAAAAATTTGTTTCTCTTCATCTTCTTGGTAGATAAATCAATTGGAGCCCTCTTGGCACAATAAAATGATCAAGGAAAATAAAGAGCTATTTGTTACATCAGTCACACCTTGGTCAATTATGAACTAAATTACAATTTTATTGAGAAATCTTTCTTGGTCGTAGTCTTTTCTTCACAAAAACTATAATATTTCTTGGTCATAGTCTTTTCTTCACAAAAACTATGTCACTATCTTCTAACACACAAAGTAAAGCTCATATAAAAAATTGATCCTCTTAAATATCTTGTTTGCAAGACAACATTAATAGGTAGATTGGCTAAATGGGTAATGATCATGAGTGAGTTCGACATTGAATCTTTGGGATTAATCTTAGACAAAAATAACAATTACATGCAAATATAAACAATATCAGAAAATAATAAATTACACAGAAGAGAACACAAGATAGCAAGATTTAACATGGTTCACCCAAACCTTGGGCTATGTCCACTAAACAACAAGTCTAATATTATTACAATCTAGTGACTACAACCTAATTACAATCCATAATCCCTTATAGCTCAGTACCACCACAAGAAGAAATTTTCACATTACACATAATGAAAAACCCCTAACCCTAAGCTCTTTTATACAAGTATTTTTACCACTTTAGGGTTATAATTAATAATTACATGTCAGCCCACATTACCAAGCTTTAAAGACTTATGAAATATGTACAATACTTTCCTGATCAATCACTACAAACTAACAATCTCCCACTTGGGGACTGATCAAACTCCACACTAGACAACAATCTCCCACTTGGAGACTAATCTTGTAGCAATACCGCTACCACATGGGCCTCCCACTAGATCAAACCACCTTGGACTCTACTATTGTTTTATTCTTGTTTAGTCTAGAAGACCAATCAAAGCTGAAGAGGAATTCAACTTCTCCCTTGTCACTACCTTTGTAAACTTATCTGCTAGATTGTCATTTGTATGCATCTTGTCCAGCTTTAATTGTCCATCATCCAAAACTAACTGAATGAAATGGTACCACAACTGTATGTGTTTTTTCTTTGAATGTAGAGTTGAATTCTTTGCAAGATGAATGATACTCTAACTATTTGTAAACAAATAATTAGTCCTCTAAGGGTACCCCAATTCTTTGAGGAAGAACTGAAGCCATATCATCGCCTTCGCTGCCTCTATAGTAGCAAAATAATTTTCCTCTATAGTGGATAAAGCATTAACCTTCTGCAAACAAGAAACCCCCCAACAACAATAAATACATAACTTGTAGTACTCTTCCTAGTATCAATATCCCTTACCAAATCCGAGTCAACATATCCCTATAAATCAGTAGTAGAGCCCCCAAAGTGTAAACACTTATTGGATGTTCCTCTCAAATATCTAAGAATCCATTTTACTGCATTCCAATGCTCAAGTCTTGGATGACTCATATACCTACTAACGGCTCCCACTGCATGTACAATATCTGGCCTTGTACATACCATAGCATACATCAAGCTTCCTATAGCTAAAGCATAAGGTACCTTAGACATCTTATCCTCATCTTTTTGTGTCTTGGGACACATCTCCTTAGTCAACTTTAAATGACCAGGTAAAGGTGTGCTAACAACTTAAGCATTCTCCATAGAGAAATGTTGCAACACCTTCACAATATAATCAGCCTGAGATAATGTCAATTTCCTATTCTTTCTATCTCTGTAAATCTTCATACCAAGGATTTGTTTTGCTGCCCCCAAATCCTTCACAGCAAATGCATGTGCTAATTGGCATTTTGGCCCCTTAATATGATCCATGTTAGACCCAGCTACAAGCATATCATCAACATATAAATATAAAATAATGTAGTTGTCATCATCCAACCTCTATAAGTAAACATGATGACCTGAATGACACCTACTATATTCACGCTCATGCATAAAATTGTCAAATTTTAGATACCATTGCCAAGGTGCTTTCTTCAAGCCATATAAACTTTTCTTCAATTTGCACACTAAGTTCTCTTTACCTTTGACCTAAAATCCCTATGGTTGAGCCATATATATCTCTTCATTCAAATCACCATAAAGGAAGGCTATTTTCACATCAAAATGCTCCAAACACAAATCTTTAGTAGCCACCATACTTAAAATAGTGTGAATAGAAGTCATCTTAACAATAGGAGAGAATATCTCAACAAAATCAATGCCTTTTTTTGGTGCAAATCCTTTTATAACTAACCTAGCTTTATACCTTTTCATACCTCCATTCTCTTCTTTCAAATTGTAAACCCACTTATTTTGTAAAGCCCTTTTACCTACAAGAAACTCGCATAAATCCCAATTCTTATTTTTCAGCAAGGAATCCATTTCATATTTCATTGTAGAATCTCACCAAATCTTAATATCTACCTACACAACTTCATTATAACATTTAGGTTCACTAGCATCTGTTAGTAAATAGAGTGAAAAGGAGGAAAAAAATCTTTCTAGAGGTCTACTTAGCCTTGTTGACCATTTAACATCCACTGGGGTGTGTGGTATTTGTTTTTGTGGTTGTTGCACATCATGAGGAATTTTTGGAACATCATCTTTTAAAGTATTATCTAGCACTACATAATTATCTTCTTTTTTCTCATGTTGCTACAATAGATCTTTGTACACCACTTTCTCATTGAATATGACATCCCTGGTTCTTAAAATTTTATGATCTTCAAAATCCAAAAGCATATAACCAAATTCATCAATGCCATATCCAAAAAATACACATTCCTTTAACTTAGCTTCCAGCTTGGTTCTATTTTTAGAATCTATATGAGTAAATGCTTCACAACCAAAGGTTTTGAGAAAAGAATAACCCACCTTCTTACCAGTCTATGCTTCCTCTAGAATACCACAACCCAAAGGAGTAGAAGGACCTCTATTAATCAAATATACAATAGTATTGATAACCTCCACCCATATGTTTAAGAGAAACCCAACATGTAACCTCATGCTCCTTGCACACTCCATTATTGTCCTATTCATGTGTTCAAGCACTCTATTTTCTTGTGGAGTCCTTGAAAGTGTTTTCTATCTACGAATACCATTAGTGTAGAAATAATCTTCAAATTCATGACTACAATACTCACCAACATTATCAGATCTAAGACATTTTAGTTTCCTACCAGTATCATTTTTAACCAAGCATTTCCATTTCTTAAAAGCTTGAAATACATCAGATTTCTATCTAATGAAATAAACCCATACTTTTCTAGTTGCATCATCAATAAATGTAACATAACAATGAGAGCCACAAAGGGAAGATACTTAAGCCAGTCCACATACATCTATATGCACAAGCTCTAATTTCTCACTTTTCTTTTCCTTCCCACTCTTCACAAAATTCACTCTCTTTTATTTTTCATACACACAACTTTCACAGAAATCTATATTAATACATTTTAGACCTAGTAAAACTTACTTTGAATGAAATACTTTCACACCTTTCTCACTCATGTGCCCAAATCTATTGTGCCACAATGTTGTATCAAAATCTACAACAACTATTTGTTCTCCTTGCTTAACTACAACAACTATTCCTGAACATTCATTTTTCTTTAAAATAATCAAAGTAGAAGGAACAATATGACCTATACAAAGATATAAGATGCCCACTTTCACACCTTTTGCTACTACAAGGGAAAATTTTGAAACCTTCCAATTTTTATCATTAAAAGTAACTACACAACCCTCATCACTGAGTTGTCCTGTTGAAATTAAATTCCTAGTTAGCCTTGGAACATGTTTTACCTCATGTAATAGCCAATGATTCCCATTCTGCAACTAAATCTTCACTTTTCCCTTTCCAAAAGTCTAATAGGGTTCATTATCCCCCAAATAAACAAGTCCAAAATCCCCTTGGACATAATCAATGAAATAACCTTTATGAGGTGTAGCATGAAATGAAGCACCAAAATCTAAAACCAATGAATCATCAACACTTTCTAAAGATAGAAGCAAAGAATCCTCTTCAAATTTGATACTTACCATATTTTCCTCCTTATTCCCTTCTGGTTTATCTCCTTCATTGTTCTTTCAAGTCCATCAATCTTTCTTCTTATGCCCTGTTTCCCATAGTACCAGCAATCTCTTGATCCTCTGGATTGAGACCTCTTACCCTTTGACTTTCCTCTTGATTTTCAATGATTTCCAACTTTATTTCCTCTTTCAGTCATTCTACCTCTACTTTGTGCATCTAAATAACTTCTTGATGTGGATCCACTTGAGGTTTTCCTACGAGTTTCCTCACTCAAAATAACACTGATCACATCATCATATTTTGGGGGTATTAGATCCAGAAACAAAATTATTCACAACCATTACTACGCCATTCTAGCTTTTAAGAAAAGAACACAAAATCAAGAGAGCCCTAATTTCTTCATCAAAATTAATACCTACAGAAGATAACTTACTAGTAACAATATTAAAATCATTTAAATGATCTGCATCTGATCCACCTTCTGCCATTTTCATATTAAATAAATGCTTCATGAGAAATACCTTATTTGAAGCGGAGGGATTTTCATACAATTTCACTAGTGTTTCCATCAACTCTTCCATCATCTTCACTTTTTTAATGTTAACTATCATCGATGGTGCCAAGCATAATCAAATGCTTCAAGTGCTTTTCTGTCTAAAATCTCCTAGTCCTCATTTGTCATAGTTCCTTGGTTCTTAATTTTTCCTTCCAATGGCTTTCCATAAATCCTTCTGATAAAGACAGTCCTCCATTTGCATCTTCCATAGCTAAAAGTTCTACCCATTAAACTTGTCAACCCTCAACTTACCCCCATCTGCCATTGCTCTAGCCCAACTATGAGACTCCCACTCAACTGTGAGACCTTCCTATAGAGGATAATTGAAAAACAACCTCGCTTTGATACCACTTTAGGATTAAGCTTAGACAGAAATAAAAATTACATGCAAATATAAACAATATTATAAATTAATAAATCATATAGAAGAGAACACAAGACACCAAGATTCAATGTGGTTCACCCAAACCCTAGGCTACATCCACCAAAAAATAAGTCCAATATTATTATGATCCAGTAATTACAACCTAATTACAATCCATAATCCCTTACAGATCAATACCACCACAAGAAGCAATTTTCACATCACACATAATGAAAAACCCCTAACCCTAAGCTCTTTTATACAAGTATTTTTACCACTTTAGGGTTATAATTAATAATTACATGTTGGCCCAAATCTTGACTATGAAGTATGTATAGTACTTTCCTGACCAATCTCCACAAACTACATTGATTGGAAAGTTATAAAAGGACCAGCCATTGCCAATTGATTGGTAGATGCATCCATAGAGAGTTCAAATCCTATCCTAGCTAACTTTCTAAACATGCATATCCTTCAGACTGAACCATTCATATGGAAGTTCTACTTTGATAGTTCCTACACCCACCATGGTTCAGGTGTCGGCATATTGTTCATCACACCTCTGGGTGTCACCATCCCCAAGTCTTACAAACTGCTCTTCTCATACACAAACAATATGGTAGAATATGAAGCATTAGTTTTGGGTCTCAAGCTGGCATTATAATAGAAATTAATAGCCCTTGAAGTCTATTGGGATTCTCAGTTGATCATCAATCAAGTCACAAACATGTATCAAACCAAAGATGAGAAATTGTTACCTTACAAGCATATGGTTGATACACTTAAAGAATTTTTTTTTCACATTACTTTTGAAAAAAATCTTAGAGATAAGAATAGGGCAATAGATGCCATGGCCACCCTAGCCTCCTTGCTTTAGTTACCAGATCAATATGAGCGATATGAGTTCTTAGTGGAAGAGGTGGTCAACCTGCGTTTACTCAACCTGAATCCCTCATTATTTTCCATCTTGACACCCCTAATTCCTCTTGGTAAGACTTCATCACCACCTTTCTTTGTGATAACACCATTCCCTCTGACCTCCATGAAACCAAAAGTGTAACTTCATCCGACAGAACTTGCGTTACACGTTGGTGGCTAATATGCTATATAGGAAAGGTTTCAATGATACTTTATTTAGATGTCTTGAAAAGGATGAGTCTAAGGATGCTCTACAAGAAGTCCATGTAGGTATCTGTGGGTCATATTACAACGAGTTTATAGTAGCAAAGAAAATTCTTAGAATGAGCTATTTCTGGCCAACCATGGAAAAGGATTCTATCGATTATGTAAAAACTTGTAAAAAGTGTCAAATTCATGACAACCTTATTCACTAGCACAATAACTCAACCCTTTTACCATACCATGGCCTTTTTATCAGCGGGGATTTGATTTGATTGGGGCCATCCACCCACCTTCCTCTGGCAGACATAAATAGATCATAACCACAACTGAATATTTCACCTACTAGGTTGAAGCGACACCACTTGTAGATGCTATTGGAAAACAAATGTCTTCATTCATACTAAACCATATCATTTGTTAGTTTGGCATACCTCATACCATCCTAATGGAAAATGCCTTGTATTTAAAAATTTAAATATTTGACGAGTTATGTGAGAAGTTTCACATTATACACCACTCATCATCAATATATTATCCCCAAGGTAATGGCCAAATAGAGGCCACCAACAAGAACATTATCAACATTCTTAAAAGAACAATCAATGATATTGGTAGAGATTGAGATTTACAACTAAACCCTACCCTCTTGGCCTATAGGATGAGTGTTTGGATGCCTACAAGTGCCACACCCTTCTCATTGGTTTATGGTTGTAAAGCCATTCTTCCTTTAGAGGTTGAGATCCCATCTTTGAGAGTTACCCTCCATGATATCCTATTAGATGAAGACTATAGAGTGACATGTCTAGAGTAGCTTGAAATATTAGAAGAACATCAACAGACAACACATGAGCATCTCAAAGTGTATTAGAATAGGTTGTCTAGATACTACAACAAAAGGTAAAATCCCATGTCTTTCAAATTGGAGACCTAGTTCTCAAGGAAAACCCTAAGAATCAAAAAGCTAGGGAAAAGAAAGGAAAATGGGAGGCCAATCAAATTGGTCCTTAGATTATCACAAAATCCTTTGGGACCAACACTTACAGACTTTTAGATTGCAATGGTGAGGAATTAGTAGAACCTACCAACAACATCCATCTCAAGCAATTCTATGTCTAAAGCTTTGAGGAAGCACCTCATTGCTGAAAATATTTTAAAAAATTAAAAACACCAAAAATCATTTAAACAAAAATTGGTATAAAAGGAATGAGAAATACCACCTTTGGTTTAAAAAGAGTGTGAGATAACACCTTTAGACTTCCCTAAACAACACAAGTCCTTCAATGCAGAAAGACAACTGAGACATGACTCAAGCAACTCTCTTTGAGAATTTTTTTTCTTTTTTGTGGCCTACCTAGCATAGTTGAGTTAATTTCACACATATCCAATTGAGAAACACTTGTGGGTTATAGTTTAGTGGTTTCTGAGCATCAAACATAGTTCACAGTAGCGAAGACAACCAACAAAACAAAAATAAAAGGAAGAAAATCAACTCAAAGGAAACATGGAGTCTGACTATGTTCTAAGATATCACAGACATGAATTATAGGAAAATCAGTGCACATCTCAAATATCTGCCATGACTAATAATTCCTAGTATGCATTTTAGCCTTAATAAAATCCATTTGAAGTACCAACGATCCTTTTTGCCTCCATCATCTCAAATATATCTCTCTAAGCCTACTTTTAGCCTTTTTGGCCCACTATTGGTCTCCTTGACTCTTTATATGTTCCAACAAGGCCCCAGTTATCTTCGTATTCCAAAAAATCTGACTTACATCCTCATTCCACTCCCATTAATTCAAAAAATTGTCAAATACATCCAAAATTTGTTAAAACTTGTCAAAAACATCCAAAAATTGTAAAAAAACATTTAAGAATTGTTGAAAACTATAAAAAAATTCCAAAAATTGTCATAAATAACCAAAATTGTAAAAAATATTCAAAATCATCCAAAAATTGTCAAAAGTTGTTAAAAACATCCAAAAATTGTCAAATATTTTAAAACCTATAAAAAATCATCAAAAACATTAAAAAATTATCAAGAAATAGTCAAAAAATCTCAAAAGTAAAAAAAATGGCCCAAAATTAGGCTAAACAATAACATACTCATCTCAAATAGGCTATTTAATTTTGTATTTTTCAATCCAATGATTGAATGATTTCATGTCGAGTTAATGTCCATCTATAATTGTTGATCCTTCAGGACAAGTTTGTGTACCTCAACTGGTTTTATATGAAATCAATGGTGAGGCCCACTAATTGAAACATATTTAAATATTTCATGGCATATTTCATTATCTTATTACCTTTGGAAAAAACAATAAACAAGTGTATCAATTAATTAAAAAGTAGTGTAGTTATGTCTTGAAACATCGAGCTTTGGAAAATCTAGCACAATGCGAACAATAGAAAAGGCTCCAGCAGAGTCCCTTTTCCTTCCTCCTATCAAGAACAAAAACTCCCAATGGATTTATAGTCTTATTTATGTTGCAAATACTACACTTCATCCAACAAAATTTCAACAAATATATCAATGCTATCCTGAAATGCCCACATATCTATCAAACTCTTTCATCGTCATCTAATAGGGGCTCACAATAAGTAAGCATATGTTTGAGAGACCGCAAGGCCCTTAAATCCCTCTTCCAGCCCCCAACACCTTTTCAAGGCCCCACAACATCTTTTTCAGGCGTCACCACCTTTTTAAAACCCCATTATCACCTTTTCTAGGATCCAACACCTTTTCAAGGCCCCACAACACCCTTTTTAGGCATCAACACCTTTTTAAGGCACCATTAGCACCTTTTCTAGACTCCAAAGCCTTTTTCAAGATCTTATTTTTCTTTTTCACACCCCCACACCTTTTTTAGGTCCCCACACTATTTTCAAGGCTCGAGCATTATTTTTAGGCCCTCAAGTGCCTTTTTAGGCCCTCAAAGTGCCTTTTCACAGGCCCCAAGAGCATCTATCTCAACACACACCTAGAGAGAAATATGAACTTTGGCTCCTAGCTTGTTTGTAAAGGCTATCAATATATACAGAATTATGCCTCACAATCCATGGTTTAGCACTTCTTGCTTTTTCCACCTTGAGCACTACAACTCTCCAAATGTTACATAAGTTTGTACTCATCTTTCATTGAAAGCCCATACAGACATTTAGCTCCCACACATAAGTGAAGGTCAACCTTCCTCTACATATCTCATTTTTCCCACTTTTATGGAGATTGAAAACCTTCCAAATATTTATGAAAAAATCAAAAAACTGTCAAATATTTATCACAATTTCAAAAACATCCACATATTCCTCAAAATGCCAAAAACATCCAAAACATATCTGCAAAATATCAAAACCAAAAATAACAATGTTTATCCAATGTTTTCAATCACATTGTTCATTGACATGAGCATCAGTCACTCTTTTTCTTGCTACAAAAATGACACTCTTTTTATTCTATTACAACAACAACAACAATATTACATTCAACTAACATTTGGCACATCATTTATTTTGGCCTCCCTTGGGGAGGTGGCAAGACAGGGTGTCCAATTAGGGGCATTTCGTAGACCCAGTTCTAAAGGATAAGGCCCCTAATGTCAATCCTCCTTGCACCCACATTACATCCATGGGAATTGGAAATCTACCACTAGGCAATTGGGTGTTCAAAAATTGTATAAATTCCCTATCTAAAAACTGAGTCTCTCATCACTTCTCATTGGGGAGGGACTAATGATAAAGCGTCATATAATAGGTGGCTTCTCGGTGCACTTTTACAGTCCATTGCATATCCAAAAATACATTCTCCACTAGATTGTTCATCCCTAGTACAATGATCACTCATTGGGCCATATCTCGCTCCTATTGCATCTAATTAGTCACCATTCTCCAGTGCTCCACATTTGCTTTCACTTCACTCAATCATTGTTGTAACTGCCACACCTTTGACCCACTTAATGTTAACCACTCTTACAACTACAATGGGAAGGTGTTTGAATTTGTAATTGCCTCACTAAAAGACTCAGACTACACTTGCAATAGCACTAGTTTATTCTGTGTACTTTTCAACCCTACTTGCATCATCCTCAATGAATCTTGTAGTCTTTGTGCTTGTGATCGCTTTGCTCGCAAAACCACATCATTTCCCTCTGCTCTTGATTGTTCTACTTGCAGTTCCACTTCCAACAACCACACTCAAGCCCATTTAGAATTCACTACCACCTAGAGTCGCCTTGCTTTTTTTTGCTCTCCATCCTTGCAAGCTTTCTCCATCAATCCTAGTAAAAAGGTGACTTCTTTCTCTACATTATCCATTGAGAATCTCTCCATAGCCAATATTTTTTGTAAATCCTTCACCTCACCTATCATCTATACTCTACTCTCTACCTCTAACTATGGCTCCACCACACTTAATCCACCCCCTCCTCTTTCCTTGACTTTTGCCCTAGAATTTTGAGGCTAATCAACTGACTTACTACACTCATTACCTCATCTACACTAACATCTTCTACCACCCTCTAAGCTTTTCCTACAATCTTCTCTAGCAAATCCATCTCCCCTACCTTTGTCGCTACTTCTGACACACTCTTCATCACCTTGGGTAGACTACACTCTACTTGCATCATCAGTTCCTCATTCAATACCACCTGCAATGTCTACTACAATATGCTCCCTTACAACACCATTAATACTAATAGGGCATTTCTTCCACCCTAGCTCCCAAACCCTCATGTTTTGCTTGCACTAGTCCCGCATGACTTGATTCACCCTGCTCATGAACTAATGCTTGCAGTTTAGAGTGATACACTGATTCCCCAAAGGTCCAATGAATGTTCTTTTCTCTCCTTTTTTGCCTCACCCATCCTCCCTAGCTAACATCACCATCTTTTTGTGACTGATCAAGTGAGCCTGACATGCTTTCAATCAAAGACTTACTAGAATTTTCAAAATAACTAAGTAGTTGCACTATCTCCTTCAACGTGCTTCCTTTTGTAGACACATTCCTCATTTATTTATAATTGTCACTTGCCATGACTTACACTTTTCTTACCTTTCCATGCATCCACTCTATACATACCACTACACCAATACGATGTACACTTACCACTTGACTCTGACATTTAGACACCCTGATCCACATTGACACATATCTTCCAATGCAATCTCTAGATCCCATTACTGAATCACTGTTAACACATCCCACACTTTGTTACTAGACTCCTATAATAGTTTCTTCCAAAATAAATTAAATAAATTTAACACTATTGCAAAAAATTATCGACACTACTAATCTGCAAATTATGGTTTTCCTACTATCATGCACTTCTAGTACCTCAATGATGGACTTGACTAGAGGTACTGGGATGAAGTCATGCTATTTTATTTGCCTTTGGTTTTTCACTATTTTTCTCTAGTGATCCTCTAATTTTATGCATTATTGGTGTTTGCTTATAAGTGCCTCCTCTCATTTGGAAGGCCATATGTACCTTGACCAATTTTGTATGATATCATAGGTGAGGTTATTTATCTGACATGTGACTGTTTGTGTGCTTGTTTTCATTTACTATGGCTATAACTTTTGTTATTAACAATTGTCTTATATTTCATGTGCATTGCCTATTTTTGGTTGTACTTCTTAACGTGATACAATATTCATATTACCATAGCTGAGCTAGCGGTGGTTGTACTAGGTCACTTTTTACTAAACACTCTATGATGACAATTAGCATTCATCTAGTTTGCATTTCATTTTTGGTACCTTAAAAATAAATGGTTGGCACATCAATTAGGATTAAACAAGAAAGCCTACACAACATCATTCAACAAACCAACAACACAATTTAGGATTGGTTACCAAATGATAAACAACACCATCAGCATCAAGACGAGCTTTTAACACTCACTATTGTGGACCATGTATCACACTTCATTATCTCATAATATTCATTCCACCTATTACATTACATGATCTTCGAATCTCAAAAAATTCTGGTCACCATTTTCTCTTATCATATTTCATTCCTCATTACACCATATCATCTACTGCATTGTGTGACCTTCAAATCTCAATCAATTTTGGTCACTATTAATCACATTATTCATTACATTCTATGCATTCATTATTCCACCCTTCTTACTCATAGTTCCTTCATTTACACATTTCATATACACCTAACATTTCCTTACATCACATTTCATTTCATTACATTTTATTCATGCATCACATTTCATTTTTATTACATTTCATTTCATTTCATCACATTTCATTTTTATTACATTTCATTTCATTTCATCACATCTCATTTCATTTCATCACATTCCATTTTACCACATTTCATTTTTATTACATTTCATTTCATTTCATCACATTTCATTTTTATTAAATTTTAATTCATTTCATCACATTTCATGTTACCACATTTCATTTTACCACATTTCATTTTATTACATTTCATTTTATTTATATATTTCATATCATCACATTTCCTTTAATCGCATCACACCACATTTAATCACATTACATCTCATTTCATCACATTACATCACATTCCCTTACATTACATTTTATTTCATTACATTTCATTTACCCATATTTCATTATATTCATGCCATTACATTACATTTCAGTTCATCACATTTCATTCACACATCTCATTAGCACATTTCATTCATACATGTTATTTAACTACTTCATTTCTACATTCACTATCCACATATCATGTTATTCTTTTAAGAATATATATACTACATTAATCATCCACATTACCACAACATCTTCAACTATCATATAAATTAATTCATCACATATATGCATCCATTCATAACATTAGATATCTAAGTCCATGATATAACAAGTGCACAAGTCTGAACATCAAAAAACTTGCATACTTATATATCAAAACAATCGAATCATCAACATCCAAAGGTCACAAGGTCATCAAAATCAACATCAAAAAGTCATCATCATCAATGACATACATGATACACCAATAAAATGCAATACAAAATGATACATAAATCATCTCTGTGTCTCACCACCTGCATCATCTATAGCTGTTTGATCCAGAGGTCCCTACTCACTGGGGGAACTCCTGTCATCTCGAAGAGTCTACTCTATTGCATCTATCACAGGTGTCATAGGAATAGTTGTGGCCATCTGTTTGACTCATAGTAGCCCCATCTTTCCTTGGTGGTAGTGGTGGCAGTGGAGGCCTCGGTGCCATCAAAGCTACAAATGCATGCAACGTATTGGTCAAGTGGGTGATTTGTGTTCCCATCACTCCCATTTGTACCTCAATGGCACTAATCTGAGCCTCCACCCCCTATGAACCACTCAATTTATCTAGTGGTAGCTACACCTAGGGTAGTATCTACCATTGTCCCTGTAGCCTAAGATTGGAACCTATACCCGAGACCTCTGTTGCTAAACAAATTGCACATCATTTGACAAAATGGACTTGACCTACTTTGTCCTACTCTAACCCATATTTCCTGCTAATTGGCTAGACCTTGTACCACTACCTATACCCCCTCTCATAGTTGCCCCACCTCGGCCACAGACCTCTCTAGGTCTCTCTATTGCTACTGCTCTCAACCTTTGCACTAGACCACACACAATAATTTTCCGCTATGGTACTATTGTTGCTCAACCTTGCCCACCATATCTCCTGTAAGGAAACTTGGCAATAAAGAATATAACCGTTTCCACATAACCCATAATAAATCTAAAATAATCACGGAATTAAAATCCACATGCAAGAGAATAGACAACATACCCACAAAATTGTGACACAAGATATACCCTGGGAAACCCTCATTGAGGGAAAAAACCCAGCCTTCAAAAGCATCCATCATCATGTATTATTCAGCAAAAATACCATTGCCATACAACCATGGAAGCCTTCATGGCCATAGCCACAACCGAGCAAACTATGTGAATAAGCATGAATCCACACATCCCATGCCATGCTTTCAACCTTCACAAATGCTCCCTTGGCTAACCTGTCAAGCCTTGTCCCACTCGACTCTTGCCTTTTGTTTTCTCCTTGTCACTCTCTTTCTTTCTCACCAACAACTACCCTTGTGGATGCTTATATAGTAGCAAGTCCCACAAAACCACTAAGTGGTATTACATAAACCATGTGCTAAAACCATGTGCTACCTAACCCACCGACCCCACATTTAATATTGGGCATTTAATTCTTTTCCCCAATATTAAATAATTACATAAAATACTATCACAATGTTACAATACAACTCAACAAGAATATTCCATGGGAATCTTTACATGTTGCACGTCCATCTAGGTATAACATTACATAATAAAAATAAAATAATAAAATAACAATATTATGCAATGTGTGCAACACCCATTATCTCAACAATCTCCCACTTGTTGTATACATTGCATAGGGTCAATCTGTGGCCACATAAAAGAACAAGGGAACAATCCCTCCCAATACATCCACCATCATGGATCAAAATACACCAAGTGCTCCATCCTGGTACCTGCAACAAAATCAAAGTATCTAGCATCTCGAACATGAATGATCTCACCTCCTATTATGCCACTCCCACTGGACATACATAGAAGCCATCCAAAGAGAAAACCACCCAACCTGTTGCATTAGAAGATCATAAAATCCTATACCAATTGAAATTCCAAGCACAAAAAAAAAAAAACCTGATCCAAAGGTAATCACATGTATCTGTAGTTGTCAAAATATCCATAGTTGAAATAGCACCCACAGCAAAGTGCCAAACCCATCCAACTATCCATACCTCAAAGGTATAACAAGTGAATCTTATATCACCGACATATCCAATCTATAACCTGCAATCACAAGCCTCAAGAGCAATACCTACCACATATATACCAAGAAGCTCCCACTGCAAAAGATAATGTCAAATCTATAACCAATCCACTCAACACATCTCAAAGAAGTGAATCCATGTAGTATCAAGGACATCCACAATACATAAACTAATATCTTGCAAGAACAACTCTCATAACAAGTCTCCAATACTCTCTCAAATTCTCCACAACCAACAAAGGAAAGAGATAAAGGAATAACCATGTCATCTCTCACATGACATACATGAGCACAAACCAGTGATCACAATCTCCAACCAATCTCAAATCCAATGTAGTCAAAAACTAAACATCCAAGAAGATAACCAAGACTAGAGAAACCATGCAAATCATAACCTGTATCATGTCCTTCTACACACACCTCTAGATGTAAACTGTGCAAGTATGATCTCCTCCATAAAACCCCAACAAGAAGCCTCAACAACACCCAAACCATATCATATAACTAATCATGGATGTAAGCCTCTCACAAGAAGATCAAACTCAACAAAACCATTCTTAAACCAAGGAATAACCATTCCTAATCCAAGGAAAATGCCCAATATAAAACAATCTCCCAAATTCAACCAGCATAACAACATATGCACATGGAGATAACCAATGCTAAACCATCTCTCAAATGAACCCTCCAGAACTAACTCATGTACCATAGCTCAAGATCCATATCCATGAAAGAAAAGCATAAATATAATGCAACTGAGAGAAACAATGGGCTATACCTCTCAAGTAGCAAACCGCCGAGTAGACCAAGAGTGGGGAATGAGAATGCTCATCAAGATACCCAAGTCTCCAACCAAGACTCATCTAAGAACAATCTCCTCTCAAGTCCATATCAGGTGACTGCCCCTCGGACTTCCTGTTGAAACCATCAACCGTCCCAACAAATACTTCTCTAATCCAATAGAAATCAGCGTCACCACCGTCTCTAAGTATCCATGAGCACCTGTAACCAATCAATCCATGCCAACTCCAAATGCAACATAGCAATATCATGAAGTATCTAGCTTATGATCAGTGTACTCAATACCAAGAAACTAAACCAAGATCAATGTCAAAGTTCCAACCATGGCCTCAGGAACATAAACATGACAACATGATCTTACCATCTCAACCAAAGAGATAACATGCTCCACATGAACATACTATAACATGTCACAACTCTAAACACGTATCAAGAGTATACCATGACATAATAATGAAACCATCCTCATACCAAGGATAACATGCCAAATCAAAAAATATAAACCACACCTTTTGCCAAGAACCCTGTGAGTCCTCAAGATGCAACCATCTCCACACACCATGAAGAAAACCATCTCCACATACCATGAAGAACCATCTCCATACACCATGAAGATAACCAAGAACTCCATGAGTCCTCAAGATCTAACCATCTTCATACACCATGAAGATAACAAGTGCACCATGCAAATGTCAAAGACGCTTCTGCAGCAACAGGATCTAAGACAAACCTCCAACATCTGCAAACACTCAATAAGTATATCAATGCCAACAACTCCCACTCAACCGTGGTACCAAGTCACCTATGGCATCATAAAATCCATCCTCTCTAAACTAAGAAGATATAAACCAAACCAGGAACTAATCCTGCACTGTCACCCCATCACTGTCACAAGCTCCCACTAAACCGTGTATCCAAGCTATCCATGACATCATGATGAAAACCCATCCTCTAACCATGAGAATCAACCAAGGCATCAAACCATCAAAGAACTCAAAGTGCACATCATGAGCTCCTCAAAAGAAATTAAATAACCATGATCCTCTACCAAGAAGATGTACCACCATAACCGAATTAGAAAATCCAAGCTAATGAACATCAAGGATGTACCTGTATAACCAATCATGTCATGCCAAAATCCATGACACCATGATCACATCCATGAACTGAGCATCTGGCTCTCAATGTGTCCAACCTGTCAGCATAAAATAGTCAACCACAATCCTCTGCCATGATTGTCCCTCGTAATAACATCTCATCCCTTCTACATGAAGATAAAATCATGTGACTTAGGGCATAGACAACCCAAAACCAAGCCACCAATCTGAATATGCATCAATAATGAAAGATCAATGGGCAAAGACAACCCATAACCAAGCTATAAATGCAACCTGTAAGTATAGACCGCTTACAACACTACACAACTTGTAGACCCAACAAGTCATCATGCATATCCAAATCAAAACACTGATAACCATATCATCATGAGACCAATCTGAAATATGAACTGAGTATACAATGACATCAAAACTTAAATCTCCAATGCCATAAACTCACAATGTTACCATAGTCAAAATATACTTATAAACTGTTCAAATCAATATATCAACAAATAAATCATGCCAAACCTGCACCAAATCTGAACCAATGTGTAGAGCTCTCCAAGAGCTTTCCGTTGACTACTCGAAGTCCAAAATCTGACTCCGTATGCCCAAGTTATGCCCTAATCCGTGCTCAAAATAAATAACATCTGACTTTAGGGCTCCAAAAACCTAACAAAATTTTAAAATCACAGAATCAAATGTACACCATGTTGTAGTGCTCTGAATTAGCTTTCCAACGCCTATAAGAAGTCTGAAATCCGATATTCTGAGAGAAAGTTATGGCCGTTTTACTAAGACAGCATTTTTACCATTTTTAGTACGATTTTTCATTTTTATATATATATTTTTTTTTCAGTGACGAAAATTCCGACGGGATTAAATTTGACGGCCATCATGGGCTGAAACCAAAAAACTCTTTCATTTCCTCTGAACATGGCCAAACTAGGGCATATTATATATCAAATTTTATGAAAATGTCGACCTGGATCCAATGGTGAGGTCTGTTTTGACCTAGGAGGTCATTTCTGCAAGCTACCCCCCAAAACTCTCATTTAAATGAAACATCCAAAAAACTCTTTTGTCCAACAATTTCCCATGCCCAAATCTTTTAACATCCCATCATAACAGCAAACCCAAAACCCTTAGATTTGCAATAAATCATTCATATATCTTGCCCTTTCTTTTATCCTCTCATGCATTCCCATGGATTCAATCTAGGGTTACAATAATAAAACCATAGCTCTGATACCACTTGTAAGGAAACTTGGCAATAAAGAATATAACCGTTTCCACATAACCCATAATAAATCTAAAATAATCACGGAATTAAAATCCACATGCAAGAGAATAGACAACATACCCACAAAATTGTGACACAAGATATACCCTGGGAAACCCTCATTGAGGGAAAAAACCCAGCCTTCAAAAGCATCCATCATCATGTATTATTCAGCAAAAATACCATTGCCATACAACCATGGAAGCCTTCATGGCCATAGCCACAACCGAGCAAACTATGTGAATAAGCATGAATCCACACATCCCATGCCATGCTTTCAACCTTCACAAATGCTCCCTTGGCTAACCTGTCAAGCCTTGTCCCACTCGACTCTTGCCTTTTGTTTTCTCCTTGTCACTCTCTTTCTTTCTCACCAACAACTACCCTTGTGGCTGCTTATATAGTAGCAAGTCCCACAAAACCACTAAGTGGTATTACATAAACCATGTGCTAAAACCATGTGCTACCTAACCCACTGACCCCACATTTAATATTGGGCATTTAATTCTTTTCCCCAATATTAAATAATTACATAAAATACTATCACAATGTTACAATACAACTCAACAAGAATATTCCATGGGAATCTTTACATGTTGCACGTCCATCTAGGTACAACATTACATAATAAAAATAAAATAATAAAATAACAATATTATGCAATGTGTGCAACACCCATTATCTCAACATCTCCCCCATACCCTAGCTCCACCTTTATCTCTACCTCTAACTCGACATTGACCCCTACCTCTCCCACATCCACCCTCATCATCATTATATTCTTTGCTTGGCTACTCCTCAATCCTATCTATCTTCTCTATCATATCAATATACCTTGGGAAGGGATGCCAATAGAAACATCACACATATTCTCCCTCCATCCCTACATCAACCTCTCTGTCTCTTAATGCCCATGCTTACGAAGTGTCTATCATCTAGAGAAATACCTCAAGATAAGTCTCATACTCTAGTGTAAGCCCCATACTAGCCTCTCTGACTGAACTCACAAATAATGTGCCAATCCCTATGGCATGCCCACCTGTCGCCCAATCTATCTCACTACCATCGTGAACAAAAAATCTCTTGATCACCAAGGGAATCTGGCAAAACAAATTTTTTGGAAAAAAGAAGTATACCATCTCATTGTCATCATCGACCCACGACTTAGGAAACTGATATGGCCTCCATACAACCTCATCAATGTCATCAAACATCTGTTAGTAATACTCAATCTTTCCCAGATGGGGCTACATGATCACACCTAAATAAGTATATATATGGCATCTTTTGAGGCTGGTGTTGTACACATATCAGTCGAGTAATGAGAAGATGCTCCCATGTCCATATCTATAATAAGATCACACCCACTAACAATGATGAGGCATCAAAATACACAACCTAGTGTAAATCATAATATAAACAAGCCAATATGCAGCTACCCCATGCAAACCTCTATGACTGATCAATCTTATCTTGTATCAGGTAGCCCCATCCCACTGGACATCCCCGTCCTCATCTATTTAGTAACAAAAACTCTCATATCAGTCTAGCCCACACAATAGGCAATGACTCATACTGTAACATCTAAAACCAAGATACATTGTCATCTTCGATGTTGTCATCATCAAATACATCTCTAAAAGTTGTACTATCTATGGTCTTAGAATAGTACATAAGATCTCCCATTGTAAGAATCCATACAATCATATATATCCTAGGGAGTAATAGTCACCTCCCCCAGGGGCATGTGGAAGGTGTTGTGGTCTTAGTGCCACCACTTGGCCACAACTATCAATAACTCTTGGTTTACTTGAAACTGAGGCATTTGTAATAGATCAGTGAAATTGTATCTATCAATCACCTATCAATCTACTACAGATAATTTGCCTATCGACTCTAAGGGCCATGGGTATAATCCTTGCACCATATGAGCTTATGCCTACGTACCTGTCTCATCAAAAATCAAACAATGATGTTAGTTTTTATCACAAATGATCATTCTACACCAATCAAATATCAACATCAAGCTATTCAGCTAATGGTTCTATCTTGGACCAGTCATTTGTCCTACTTTGTATCCTAAGATGGACTTGTTGGTTTTCCCTACTTAGCATCCTGAGGAGGGGCACTATTTTTTACCTATCCAATATCAATTGATTAATCCCACACATCATTTTGTGACTAAAGGCTCCTTATTGTTTGACCTATTATGAAAAATCGCTATCAAATAGACCCATGATATAGCTTTTTGCATTATCTTACACTAAAAAAGTTCTACACAAATTGTTTGCGCTATTCAAACCCTCACCAGTGCTATGACAACACTCAATTTCACTGCAAGATACATTTGTACTATTTTATAATTCATATCATTGTTCTATCTACCATTTGTGCTATGAAAATCATATGTGCTATTACACTTATCAAACATGTTATTTAACTTAACGGACATGCTATGAGATACAAAAGCACTATTAAATTTCTTATATGTGCCACCAAAACACACAAAAACACTACAAAAAGTAAAAATGCTCAACCACTTGGCATATGCACTCTAACACATCATTTCAACAAGACATTACTCATCCATGAGACTCAATAAACCCTAAAAAAATCATATGCACTATTTCATGCTTCATATGCACTAACCAATTATTCAGATGCACAAAATAATTCAGATGTGCTATGAAAAACTAAGTATGCACTATTTTTTTGTGTATGTGCTAATTTACTGCCAAACTAGGGTTTCATATACACTACTTTACCATGTAGATGCATTGTTCTATTTGGTGTATGCATCAGAAGAGTTTAAATGCGCTAAAACAACTTTAAATGCACTAAACATATAATAAGATAACACATTCATGAAATAAATCTATGCAAAAATTAAAAAATTCATGTCATAA
The DNA here is from genome assembly GCA_028749045.1 of Cupressus sempervirens. Taxonomy (NCBI): domain Eukaryota; kingdom Viridiplantae; phylum Streptophyta; class Pinopsida; order Cupressales; family Cupressaceae; genus Cupressus; species Cupressus sempervirens. Next base: position 392,944,246 of record CM053783.1, read on the forward strand.
TTCACAAATCTTAAACAATAGAAGATTTAGATGACTTACTGGGGCACCATAGTCAGCCAGACGCTTGTACCTATGCCCCCTCTCAAATCCATGCTCTCGTAATGGGACCACCATCCTTGTTAGCTTAGAGCTCCAAATCACCCAAAGTTAAAAGGGAGTGCGAAAATGAAGGGGGTACAAGTTCTTTTGATCTATTTAACCCTCCTTTAGGGCATTTATATGGCATTTTTAACCCTACTCACCAAACCAAGACTCTTTTGCTCATTTTCTTGAACTAGGTATTATTCTAAAACAACTTGGTCACATCCATCTGCCCCATTTGTACTATCACTTATTTTCATCCACATTTTTAGAAATAAAATTGGAATATCTATTTTTCCAATTTCAATTCTGAAGGTGGCAGTATATTGGGACATCAAAAATTTTCAAATATAAAAAACATTCTACCCCATCCAACATTTTAGCATTAAATCAAACTAGGGCATTCAATCAAGCTATCCTAAATGAAGAATTTTAAAACATCAACATCAAATAAAACATCAAAATTAGGCATCATATCAACCTTGAATCAATCAGACATCCAGTTATCAAAATTTGACCTAAAATTAGAAAATTAGATAGTCTTTGAACTAATTTTCTTTGCATATTAGTTCAAAGAGGGGCATTTGTAGACATCCAAAAATTGGCAAAGAACTAAGACAATACAAATTTCTATCAAATGACACAAATTAAGGGAAAAATTAGAGGAAAACAGTAGACTTTCAAATCAATCGTTACATCAAGTCATTAATCAATCAAATCACCTATCAAATAAAAAAGGACCTAAATCAACTTTAAAAAGGGGGAAAACAATTCACAAAATCATTAAATGAAATAAAAAAGGAAAAAGGAAAAGACAAAAGTTGAAAATAAATGGAACATTTATTAAATCAATAAAAATCATTTATCCTCACAAAAGTGAAAATCATCATTTTTTACATTTAAAAGAATTGAAAAATCCTCTTTTATCCTCACAAACTAAGTCTATTGGACTCTTCCTCTTGGTGCCTTATGAGATATTTATAGTTTCACCTTTACCCTCTAGTCAAAAGTGAAACCCTGATCTTTATCCCAACCCTTTCTGAAATCCTATAAATAGCAGGGAAATTCAAGAGCAAAGGGACCCAAGTTTGATGCATCTGCACTATAGGAATATTTAGAGTTATCATGTTAGCACTGTTATTATAGAAAATTCATGTCATTCTAGGATCTCTTTAGCATTGTTGTGTTGCTCATTTGATATCATTTAGCACTTGTTTAGCCTAGTACATGCATATATCATAGCATTCTAGGGTTATCATACTCATACAATCTACATTCTTACATAGATCTTGCATAGTGTGAGGCCTCACCCTGGCCCATCATAGCATAGTATAGCAGTTTATTTACATTTCAAATACTTTATATTTTGTGACCTTGTTATATGTTGGACTATTTTGGACTGTTGCTTAGACTATTTGATACTATGGGACACTTTGTTTTATGGTAATTATTTATGATGTTAGAACTTATTTATGATGCTTGATGATTATTTACATTCATGTATTTGGTTGGTTATTTTATTAATGAGTAGGAAATTATGTTTGAATGAAAATGTTAGATGGATTATATATATATGCATGTATGTATGCATGCATGTATGTATGTATGAATGTATGAAAAATCATGAAATGTTGCAAAAGGGTCATATCATGTTTAGTTTGATAATGGTAGTATTATATATGCACAATGGTTTGGAAATGGAAAAATGTTATTTGAAATTCAATTGAGAAATGCCTTATGTTTTGATTCAATTATGAATATAGAATTGATTAAGGATTTATCTATGCATATGACTTATTTATCTTAGACTACTGATATGTGGTTTGAGTGTACAAGAAATAACCATGGTAAAATGGAGAACCAAGACTATATCTTTGTATTAACTGAAAATGCCAAGGTTAGATCTAATGAAAAGATCTTAACCTTGTTGTTAAGTATTTTACTTTGTGAATGTAATGTGAATTACTGTTTTAGATTATATTCTTTTTGTGAAAAATTGATTTGCCACTTGTAATGTTAAGTGTATATTTTATAGTGTCATTTGACACTTGTGTTGTTATGTGTTTAAATGGAAAATCAGGTTGAGATATTGGAAAAAGACACCCAATCTTATTCCTAACCAGTTAGAAATGTTAAAAAATTTATGCCCTTGCATAAAAAAATCTTGTGAAGGATTTCATTTAATTTAATTTTGGATTTCAAGTTTAGGGTGACTTTAGAGGGCTTTATTTGAGTCTTACGGTGTTCTTTTAGTGAAATTAAGCTACCTACATGTTAGTACTATATGTTAGGGCTTTAATTTTGACTTTACTCAAGTTAAAATAGCTTTTCTAACACTTTTAAAATCCCATTTTTTGAGTATTGCGAAAATGGAAGAAGACTTACCCAAAATCTCACCTTATCTTTAGTGAGTTGATTATTCCAACCAAATAGGGAAACTTAGGTTGAGCTAAAGTGTTTGTTCTCTTTTATGATGGAGAAAATTTAGGAGTTCTTTTTCTTTTAGAGGGGAATTGAAATTTGTATTAAAAAAAATTGTATTCATTGGAAAAATATATATGCTCATATAAGGAACAACAAGAACTGAGAAATTAGATCTCATCAACTGCATAAGAAACACACTATACAGACAAGGACACCGAGAAGTAAATCCACTCCTTGCTCCAACAAGTATAACTACATTTAATTTACAAGCCTCAACAATACATGCAACACTACAGATTCAAATCAAAGACTTGTAACCTCTCCAAGTACAACCATTAACATCTCTTCAAGAGATGAAAATTATAAGATACATTCTCATTGATGATATGAGCTTCACTGGGCGAAAGATGCTTCTAAAAATTGATAGCAGGCTCCATAAAGCAATACCCCAAAATCAATATTTTTACTTCAATGACATTAGTATCATACTCATAGGAAACTTCACACAACTACTGCTTATGATGGACAAACAAATATATGCATATCATACAACTGCAAAAAATCTATGCCACAAATTTAATATAGTTGTAACATTGCAAAAATATATAGACAAGAAGGTGGCAATCAAATGCAAGTACAATTTTGATAAACCTTACAAAATATGTACAATGTAGAACCAAAACAATTGAATTGGGAATTTTTATGACAAGCAACAAATAAGAACCTAACAAAAATTAAATAAGAAGATTTTGACCTATCCATTCACTTATACACAACAAATGAACTTGTAACAATACACACTAGAAAGAGGTTGCAACAACTAAATGTACCTATTGCACTAACCCTTGCAGTAAACACACAATGTAAATCAGGTAATACTACTAATGCCAAGAAACTACCCCAATAAGTATTACTAAGAAACTCACAACATGTAATGCTAATGAAAAACATATGGATCTAGGGTAGCCTTATAAATGAATCAATTGGAGAAGTCAAAGATATTGTCTACTACAAAGGATCAAAAGTACCAAAATTACCAACACATATGACTGTAACATTTAACAACTATAATGGTCCACTATGGGATGAAAAAAATCCAAAACAATCCCAATAGAACCTATAACATGTGAGAATTGTAGAAAAGATCCTTTGTCAATGAGATGGGCTATCACCATAACAAATCACAAGGCTTGACTCTCAAGAAGGCAATGATTGATATTGATAAAGTCGAATGACAATGCCTCACTTTTGTTGTAGTATCTTAGGTAAAAAAACATACAAGGGCTGCAAATACAACCACCATTCTCTTTTGACTGCTATCCCAAAATGAAAAAGAATCCATACAATATTGTAAGGAAAAAGAACAGGCTCTTTTGCAATTGCTATCAAAATAACAAGGAAAGATACAACCAACAACATGTACATTATTCACACTAATAAAATCATAATCAATACTTAATTAATATCAATTACAAGCACTACAATTTGACGAATACTGCATTTTAGTATCTACAAATCTACTCTCAAACAATAAAACTTGGGATGATGAAGATTTACATACCTCCTCCCCCATAAAAAAAAAACTTTTTTATTATTTTTAATATGTTATTCTTTATTTAATGCTTCTAAAAAATGAATTACTCATTTTTCAATTTCAAATTCAATGCAGAAAATAATTTACAAATTTACTAAGTCTTTAGAAATAAATGCTTACCAACTTGTTGCATTGATTTTCACTACATAGAAAAATGGAAATGGCTTACATTATAGAGGGAATATGAAAAAGTTAAAGAACCTTGATTGCTAACAATTCTATGTCTTCTAGAATAACCATTATAACATCTCTAACACATTCTAAAGCTAATTAGCTCATAAACAATATGGGTAAAGTCAAATAACAAGGAACCACTATGTCATCTATCTCAGAAGAATTGTATAAAAACTTCAGATAGAATCACACTATTATCAACGAGAATTCAAACTAGTAAATAACCAAAACAACACCTCTACAGAGAAAAAATCTCCTATAATTTCCATACAAAAAAAGGTCAACCATTTAGGAAAAATTAGTTTAGCAAAATTCATGCTAAAAAGATTGTATTGTATTACTATTTATTACCTAATAATGACTACTACAAATAAAATACTAAGTACAAGCTCTTCCAGATTAGGTAACTATGCACTCCCAATTAGCTAAAGTACTCATTTCATGAGAATAAACATTATTGAGGTGACTGACAAAATTAAGGCAATAATCAACAATAAAAAAAAGGCATGCCTTACGCGATACCAAATGAAATGATCTTGTGTTTAAAACAATCTACTCAAACCAAATACAACACATTGATAGAGACAAATGTAGCATACAATGGTTTCCTAGGAAAGGAAAATATTGTCATAGTATACTGACAAGTTTGAATATTTTTGGCATCTTTACTACCTAATAGTTACTACTACTAATCACCTACTAATTTTAATCTCTTACATATCAAATGAGAAAAACTAGAGATCTACTCTCTCCCTTCAAAAAGAGAGGTATATGCACATTACACATAAATGTCTACTACAAATTTAAAAAACTAAAATTATAATGGAATTTGTTTATTTCCAATCTAGGTATAGTTTGACACAACTTACAAAAAAAAGGAAAGAACAAAAATTGAATGAAGTGAGCTCTCTCGCAATTCAATATCATTTGGCATGGTCAAATAAGTTCAAAAATATCTAAAAATGAAAAGAATAGAAGGTATAGTTTTCTTCTTGAACAAAAATTAGTATATTCTACAACCATGTTAACATCTATTTAATATGTCCATATGCATAATTTCTAATTGTTTACATTCAATTTTAAAAATGGGATAATTTGAACAAGATTGACAAGAAGAAGGCATTACCAAACAATAAGAAAAAAAATTCTTCTCATTGGTGGAATAAATGGATATGAGTTGGAAAAGTTGACTCTATCGCAAATGACTCATCAAATTTATTCAAAAATAAGGTTATAAAACTAAACATTGACTACTGCATTATTCCCTACAATTATAATTCACCAAGTCATCCAACACACACAAAATCTTGTCTTATTGCAAATCAATTGATGGAGTAATCCTCATGCACCAAGGGAATGTACATAAGGAAAAAAATCTCTTCCTTCATATTTGAATTGGGCATTGGATTACCCTTAAAATTTGCACAATTAATCCTTCCTCCAAGCTATGCTCACCAAAGAAGTGCCCTTTTTAAGATTGACATAGGATTTTGTTTGACATTATTAGCCTTCAAACTCATACATCATTTGATTAAACTTATTTTGTGTTGCATAAAATTGAATGTACATCATATATTACATCTTCGAAGAACTATACAGTAAATTCTTATATGAGTTAGTATATCGATCTACAAAATCATACTAAGTGAAACATCAAAAGGTTATTCCTTGACAAAATAATGGTTTCCAACCTATAAATGACTTCAATGTCTACATTTTTGTAAGACAATTAATTGAAAAAGGAAAAGGTTGAGAAAATAAGGTAACTGAGGCTATGAACACCTAACTGGAAATAGCAATGCAATTTGGAAACTAAGACAATATCATCATTGAGCCTATGGATGCCTTTCTAGCAACAAGACACTATCTGGTTTGATATTAGGAATGACCAAACTATGTAGCTTACTATGACAATGGATTTCAAATCATGCTCTCTCCAAAGAGGAATGCTTAATTCACACTAATCTTACTAGTGCCATTACTAATCTTACACACTTGGATTGCCAAATATTATGCATTGTAGTTACCACCACACTCTTCCTCTTATTTCTACAACCATTTAGCATTTTATTCTATGCCACAATTCTTGAACTTTCTTGAGTTTTTATTAACGTAGGTACTTCTTTAATCTCACACTTTCTCATACCTTCCCCACCTCATATTTCTCCATCCAAGCCTTGGGGCTATACAAATATATAAGAAAAGACAGATTGTGTGAATCCAAAAAATGTAGTCTTAAGTGATACATTCTACAAATATAGTTATTCATGTTGGAGCAAGAATAAAGAGTGGTTTTACTCCTTATTGTCTTTGTTTTTGTAGGGTGTTTCTCCATTCAATCCTTGGGGATGCACAAATATGTAAGAAAAAAGAGATTGTGCGAATCTAAAAAATGTAATCTTAATTGATACATTCAACAAATATTGGGTACAATCTATTATGATACAATTGTTCATAAACTTCTTATTGCATAATGACAATTATTATGTGCATTCAATCAAATTAAATACACACCATTACTTTAAGATTCAAGGTTATTGTGTAATATAGTCACTAATGGTAAATATATTTGGATTTATATTTGATGATAACATACAATGTTGTGTTCAAATATTATAATTTTAAAATTGCATTCCAAATACTATGACAAATACATTGATATTAAATTAATGTTTAGTAATTGGATGTGTAAACAAAATAAATATTACAAACCCAAATGACACTTTTCTAAAATCATGCAAAACATTATAGTTGTAAAACAAAATCTCATTCTAGTTACATAATAGTTTCTTTATGCAATTCTATGTCGTGATTTCTCATGGGGGCGAAGTTTCCTTTGATGGCTAAACCTTGGTATAAGGAGTTTGACGTGGTGATAGAATCTTTTAATAAGATTCTTCTGTGGGTCAAATTGTCAAATCTCCCCCTTCACCTCTAGGTGGATTCTGTCTTGGAGGTAGCGGGGGAAGCCCTCGGAGACTTCTTGATGGTAGATACTACATCTTCCAATTTTTTAGGACGATGTATGCTCGCATTTTAGTTGAGATTGATGTCTCCAAGGGACTCCCTGAAATGATTACATTGAAATCTTTGCATGGCTCTTGGATTCAGCCTCTTGATTATGAGGGCATCCTTTCTGATGCAAGATATGCCACAAGACCGGCCATCTTGTTGCCCACTGCTCCTCTGAAAAATCTAGACCGAAGAAGTCTCCTTGGTGGAAGGGGATCTTAAATGATCACTACGCAATTCAAAAAGATTCCTCTGATGGGAATGGTGACTCTTCTCAGGACAGTGTGGTGGCAGACTCAATTTTTTTTTTAATGGCAAGACTGTCCCTATGGTGGTGACCTCTTCTGATCACCTTATTCTGGACTTTGTCTCTGGGGATTTGACTATTGCCCCACCTGTGGCTTCGTCTCTAAATTTTGCTGCCCCATCTCAGGATGTTGATTCTTCTGTTGTAGTCCATTCCCTGGTTGCAGTGGTTTTAGGGGATGGTTGTGGTGTTGCTGACTTTACAGGGAAGAGGTCAGTTGGTTTGGTGGAGGGATGGACCATAGTAAAAGGCAAAAAGGTTAGGCCCTCCACTCCTTTTGATATGTTCTCAACAGTTGGGAACAAAAGGGAAAGCTTGATTGCAGTTGCCCCTTTCTTTGGTTTTCTTGGCTCTTTTGCCCTGTTGTTCTTTGTTGTCTGACATGGTAAGGGACCTATTGTCTATTCTTCTTTTTTACCGTGGGGTATTAGGTGCCCGTTCAAGACCTATTTGTGTGGCTAATAAGAATTGTGTTATCTGCAATGCCACCCTAGTCACTGTGTCTTGTTGGGTGACCTGTTTCACCTTTGGACTGTGGTTTTGTTTAGTTTGGGCTTCTTTGAAAATTTTATGATTTGTAAAGGGTTTCAAGCTCCCTTCAAACCTATTTTTCTTATCAAAAACATAAAATAACAACTTCAATTCAATTCAAAGAAAAATAATACTCCAACACAGACTTTGACCAATGATTCAATGTTTACATATTGATCACATATGACAGAAAGTTTAGATTTAAAAATTAATGTTAATCAATTCAAGCATCAAAATATTTTTAATGGGATCTAAACTCTTAATAAGTTAATTATCAAAATCATCAAATCCAAAATTGCCTATCGACTTCCCTTGCACCTACTATAGTATAAGTGTTAGTTTTTAGTAAACATAAGCACTTGAAGAAGCTGATAGTCTCGTGAGTATAGTTTTGTTTTCCTTAAGTGTATAAAAAAAGAAGTTACAAAACTATTCTCCCTTGAAATTTCTTAAATATGCTACACTAAAAAGTAGAAACACCTATTTTCAAAGAGACTTCCAAATATCTTATAACAGAACAAAATTTTATTCATGAAGTCATTCTCTTCCCTTCCTCAAATAGAAAGCTTAAGCTCCACTCATAAGATCCTACCTAACTCCATTAGTGATTTGGTCTACTCAACATATATTGAATCCTTTCGACCAACACTTCAAAGGTATTCATCTGCGGTTCCAAGTTTCAACCTCTATTGCAAGGGAATAACCCAGATGCAGTGCAATCAAGTATTGGATATGTTAGCTTCTTGTGGTCTATGGTAAACTGGTATTTCAGAGACATATGTATAAGTATAAATTTTGTCGACTCAAATAAAACTCATCGTGCCATCTAAACTATCTCAAAAACTACCTTTCCTACGTTATTTTAGTAGGCATTCGCCTTGAAGAGCCACAAAAATCCTCATTTCGATTATTCACCGGTATAGTAGCAACTAAATTAGGAAGCCCATTACCGTCAGTAGCCAGTATTAAGCAGTTGGCTTATGTAGCTTTTAACGAGTAGAGTGCATGCAGCAACAACTTTGGACGAGGATTCAGAAGTCTGCAACATGATCATCTCGGAACCTAACATCTAACTTTAATGTGTGTTGAAGTTTGGGAATCACCGCTGTATGCATAATGGAGTATACGTACTGAAGTAACCAAATCTACACTGGGTACAGAAGAAACTCTCCACGCATTTTGTGTTCTAGTGGCAACTTCAGGTAGCACTGAAAGCATGCAAGAAATTCAAGATGTTGATGGGATTGATAAAAGCTTGAATTGAAGTGTTCGATTTGGAATTTCATTCGCATGCTAGCAATGTCAATAATGTTTGTTAATTTTAAATTTATCCAATTCGGCTTGGATACGTAGAATATAATAACTATGTAGATTGTAAGTATAAGAATAGCAAAGTGGTTTCATACTAGTTCAAATAAATTCAGAGCATGTTGACACTAAATATGAATGTTAATAAGGTGGCGAGCAAAACTCTAAGGATAGGGAGCAAGGAAAATTAGAGTGGGAGGTAGACATTATTTACTGGACAAACTTAAGTTTAGGCTTGCAGTAAAAAGGTCTGTCAAAGTGGATAGGATGTTTCAAGGGATGGCCTACAACGACGTTGACGACAGGAAACTACTTCCCAATTTCCCTGTAAAATGTGAGGATGAATGCTAGAGAGTTTTTTTTGGTGATTTATAGGAAGAGATGTAGATGATAAGGCAAAGAGATTTTTAGTTGTTACAAATGTACAGATCTTGTTGGCTGTGAAAGCATAACATGCTCTAAAACAAGCTTAGATTATGCTGCACCGAGATTAATCATAAAAATACTTTCAGGTTTCAGGATATTGTTTTGCATGCGATCTTAATGTTAATACGTTGATAGATAATAGTCATTAATATTGTTTATGTGAAATAATTACAAGAAAGAACCAATGCTCTAAATTATCAAACTAAAATTGAATCATTGCCATATTTTGGAAACAATACACATAATTTGTCATGTCCCTCTCTAGTCTGATTGAGGCATGAGAGTTGGCCTATTATTGGAATCTCGTAGGCCAGCACTGGTGGATAGAGACTCATACTTGATACTCAGTGACCAAAGTTGGTCCTACAGTCAATTTGAGAGCCACTCAAGGGCATTTACTTAATTTTAGAGATTTTCCTAAAATTTAGGAAGTTGTGGCAATGATTGGATTCGAGGCTCCTTGGGACCAATATACGATTTCACTTTTAGGGTGACAGGGTATATTCTTTAATTTCTAGGAGCATTCCTAGTTTTTAGGGATGGGACTACCAGTTGGCTCACATTGCTTGACATCAGTCACAGACAGATGACAGGTCTCGTCCTCTGATTATTTTGTTGGTTTGTCTTTCTGGTTGAATTTGGCTTTCTAGTTTAATAAATTATCATTTTTTTAATATTTCATAAATTGGCGTTATAATAAATTTAAAATAAAACTATTTATATAGCTAATTGGAGTAATAAGGGGATTTTGGCTTCATCTGGTTAGGTAGGCCTACCTGTTATAGCTCGTTGGAAAGGTCTTGAATTATTATAACTTATTTTCATCATATGGAGACCTTCGGGCACCTAGAGTTATGTTATTTGATAAAAAGGAAGTTTTTCCTATACATAAAGATCTTTTAATTGAGAAGATGTCATTTCATAATAAAAGTAAAGGCATATTCTCCCTTGAGGGTTTGATTGGCTTTGAGAGGGAGATAAAAGGAGATGTTGGCTCATTCTTTCATTATTTTTTACATTTCCATTCTTGGTATTTGCGATTTTGCTTTGAGAAGTGATTCTAAATGTCTAGGATGCAAACCCTAGAGCCTGGTTATTGGGACACAAACCCTAATAGGTGGTTTCAGCAACATTCTACAATATTGTTTCAGCAGTTTACAAAGATCGTTAAGTTCAGCATTGAGGGTGCTTGTGCATTGCACATTGGGAGTCCTATTTGGCATGTTGGGATATTTTTGTTGCCTTGGCGTGACTATACCAGTCATACAACTGCATTTTAGTTGGCATGTGATTTGTTGGTTGGATTATGTTAGCCATCTCTGCCCTTTTGGTGTGTGTCTGGTCCATTCTTGCAATTGGCATCATCATTCTTTGTTTGTAAACACCTTTGTTGGCATACTAATTACATATCTTGTCTAGTACGATTTGTAGCTATTATGGTTGACTAAATATTATATTATTTTCTATTGTTTTTAATCATTGTTTTAATTATATCTGAAAAATACCAAAAGTAAAGGAAACAATCTTTCTACAAATTTTGTCTAATTCTCTTAGACCATAAGGAAAGCACAGGAAAATCTATTATTTTAATTAAAATTTATAGAAGTTTAGTGAAATAATCCTTTTGGGATCTTTCATAATTCACATACATTATTGACTACAATTAATTGTAAACAGATGAAATATGGAAATTTTTCAACAACATTATGGGAGGAGTTCCCGAGAAACATAATAAAGTGTAAGAAAATGATGCCCTTATATCTGGGAGGGCTTATAAATCACAGCTTCAAGTAATTTTTTTTAGTATGTTGACGAATAACTTTATCAAAAATTGGTGGACAACCTAATCTCTTCCTAGGCTTGACATCTTGATTGTTATCTACAAATTACCAGATTTATCTATAACACCAACATTGATCATTGGAAGAAAATTAAGAGGATCTTGAGGTATGTTGAAGGAAATTTGACTTCAAACTTTTGTACGATTTTCTCCAGTGATTTAAATCAATGTTAAGGTATATTAATTGATGATGAGTGTTAATGTTTTAGGATCAGTAGAAGTAATTAATGTTCATCTGATATACTAATACGTGTTTATGAATAACAGATAAGTTGTTACAACTAATTATTGTGTGTGTGTGTGTGTGTGTGTGGACAATATACATTTGCAAGATAATCATCAGCAAATAACAATATACATATTGACAATCACATTTATATTCACATTATTAATATGTGATCGGGTTCCTTGTTGTATTATATACAGGCACACTTCTTGTGTTTTAGTTGTCCTAAATAAACATGATATTTGTCATGCCACCGAAGAGGCATGACTCTACATGGCCAAAGGCAATGTAGAGCTATAACTCTTTGAAGGTCATGACTCTCTGCCTTATATATAAGGAAGTGTAGATCACTGAGTAACAACATCAATTCATGGCATCTTGTCTCAACGATCTGCATCCAATTTATTATAAACACTTCCCATCATATCTAATTTGTAGGGATATCAAGTAGTCATCTCAAGTCATCAACAATAGAAGATAAGGAAGTCAATTCTGCACTCACGGTCCCAGAGATCATCAATATTCAAAAAACAAAGTTGCTTAACAGTAATACAAGTAACAGTTATATTATTCTTGTAGTAATCATTTTATCTATTAGAGATCTAATAAAACTAACATGGTATCAGAGCCATTTTGATAAAAAAAAAACATTACACAATAAATATCTAAAATCTCAATTTTTTAGAAGAAAAAGGGGCTAAAACTCTAAATTATTAAAATGGTGAATCATGTGAGACTAGAAGATAGGCTTGAGGGTGCATCTAATTTCTCTTCATGGAAATTAGAGTAATGATAATATTAAGGCAAATGGAATTAGAAGAATTTATTGAATCAAACATGTCTATGTCTGAAAATGGACTAGAGAAAGTTACATGGAAAAGACATAATAGCAAAGCCATGAAGATCATTATAGATTTCGTAAACAATCATATCCTAACATCCATATCTAGTCTCAAGACTACATTTGAAATGTTCTCTACAATTCAAGATACATTTGAAATCAATAATACTAATAGACTATTAACTTTAAAACAAGATCTACTATACATAAAGATGAAAAATGGAGAATCAATCACCTCATATTTTTTAAGAATTTCTAAACTAAAAGATCAACTTACAACAATGGGTAATCGATTTGATGACAAAGAACTCAACATGATGCTCATTGAGAGGTCTTCCACTATCATGGGAAATATTTATTTGAGGATTAAGCTCTCAACTCAAACTTCCAAAATTTGATATATTAAAAAATGAATGCACTCGAGAAGAATCTAGACCAGTCTCAAGAGGACTAAGTACAAATCAAGAGGGAGAAATCCAAGCACTTCATGTAAAATCAAATAAGAGAAAATTCAAATACAACAAAAAGGAGTCTAACAAATCTTACAAGCAACGTGATTGGTCAAAAGTTAGATGTTTTAAATGTGACAGAATTGGTCACCCCCACAAATTCTATCCTGAAAAGAAAAGAATTCAAGTAGCCTTAGTAGAAATCAAAGAAGAGGGTGAAAAGAAAGAAGGAAGAGAAAACTATGCCTTTTACTTAGCCCTTTCAAGTGAATTAAACTCTAATAACAACACTTGGATCATTGACAGTAGAGCATCTCAACACATCACCAGTTTTAAAGACGAATTTGAAACCTTCTCTGAACAAGCCTCAAAAGAAGTTATCATTAGAGATAACTCTACTCATCCTATTAAAGGAATTGGTTCCTGTTCAATTCAACTAAATTCGGGAATCACACTACAACTCGAGAATGTATTATATGTACTAGGAATAAAAAGAAACCTAGTCTATATTTCTAGTCTTGCTGATTAAGGTTTCAAAATTACATTTCTAGAGGACAAAGGTCTAGCTTGGCCCAAGAATTTTAATATTAAGAAAGTCATTTCTATTGGATTTAGAGATGGAAGTCTTTATAAACTTTGTAATAGTCAAAATACAAAATTGGCTCTGAGTCATGAAACTTCAAACTCCACTGAAATTTGGCATAGGAGGCTAGGTCACCTTCACTACCGAGCATTATCATCCTTGGAAAAAGTTGTAAAAGGTCTTCCTAGCCTAAAAACTGATCACTCAAATATTTGCAAAGGATGTGCCTTAGGAAAAACCACTAAACAATCATTTCCTAAAAGTGATCACAAATCTAAATGCATCCTTGAACTGATCCACACTGATCTTTACAGTCCCATGTCGATACCTTCTCTTAATGGATGCTTCTTCTATATAATTTTTGTTGATGATTACTCTAGAAGAACCTAGATCTATTTCTTGAAACAAAAGGAATCAACTAAAGTCTTAGCAAAATTCAAAGAATTCAAAGCCTTAGTTTAAAATCAGTCAGGACATAAAATAAAAACCCTTAGACCAGACAATAGAGGTGAATATATCTCTGATATTTTTTAAAAAAATTGCATTACAGTTGGGATTAAGAGGGAGTTTTTTGTACCTTATAATCCTCAACAGAATGGAATTGCAAAACATAAAAATAGATCAATTGTTGAATCAGCCAGAGCAATGATGCACGATCAAAACCTTCAAACTTCCTTTTGGGCCGAAGCATCTAATACTGCAGTCTACATACAAAATAGATGCCCACACCTAGTTTTAGAAAACACCACTCCAGAAGAAGTATTCATTGGCATTAAACCTAACCTAAGTCATTTAAGAAATTTTGGATGTCCAATTTATATTCACATACCTAAAGAGAAAAGAACAAAACTAGAAACTTCTAGGAAAAAGGGAATATTTATTGAATATAGTGAAACAACTAAAGAATACAGAATCTTCATTCTAGGACAAAGAACAATTGAGATTAGCGAAGATGTAAAATTTGAAGAAGATACTGCCTTTAAAATTTCCAGAAACAGTGATGAATCTATTACTAAGTCTATTCCTAAAGAAGATCAACAAACATAAATTAAGAGGGAGAATGATTCTGAACCTTCCTCTTCCACTATGTCTATTTATGAAGAATCTGAAAATACCACTAATAGAAAGAGGCCACTCTAGGCTAGGAAAATGATAGAAGAAAATCATGTTGAACCTAATCAAGTAATGCGAGAGAGCAAAAGAACAAGAAATCAATGTTGCATTTTAACTGAACTTATAAAAACAAAACTTTCTAATGTTAAAGAAGCACATTCAAATCAGTCTTGGAAAGAAGCAATAATTGAAGAGTATAACTCTATATTAAAAAATAATGTATGGGATGTTGTACCAAGACCTAAGAAAATATCAATCGTTTCTTCCAAATGGTTGTTCAAAATTAAACATGCATCTAATGGTAGCATTGAAAAATACAAAGCCAAGTTTGTTGCATGAGGTTTCTCACAAAAAGAAGGCATCGATTATGAAGAAACTTTTGCTCTAGTTGTTAGATATACTTCAATCATAACCATCTTGGCTATTGCAGCATCCAAGGGATGGAAGGTACACCAAATGGATGTCAAAACAACATTCCTTAACAACAAGATTGAAGAAGAAGTCTATATCGAGCAACTAGAAGGGTTCAATACTCATGACAACAAAACTCATGTTTGTAAGTTAAAGAAAGCACTTTATGGTCTCAAACAAGCTCCCAAAGCTTGATATGAAACAATAGACAACTACCTACTAAAATTAGGATATTCCAAAAATGAAGTTGATCCAAACTTATATTTCAAAATAGATGGTGATGATATGATTATCCTTGTGTTATATGTTGATGATTTGTTGATAACAGGTGAGAAATATCTCATAGAGAAATGCAAACAAGAGCTCATAACAGAATTTGAAATGAAAGACTTAGGTCTACTTTACTACTTTCTTGGATTAGAAGTCTGGCAGCAGGATAACTACATTATTCTAAATTAGGAAAAATATACAATAGATATCTTAACTAAATTTGGGATGATGGAATCTAAACCTGTAGCTACTCCTATGGAAGTAAATATACATAAGTTAAAAGACGATGTGATCAAATCAGAACTTACAAATTCTATTTACTACAGGCAGATTAGTGAATCTTTAATTTATTTGGTTAAGACTCGTCTTAACATATGCTATGCTACTCACACTTTGAATCAGTTTATGTGTGCACCAAAGAAGATACATCTACATGCAGCTAAATACATTTTGAGATACTTGAGAGGTACTATTGGAATGAGAATCAAATATGAGAAAGTCAACATCGAACTTCATGGATATTCAGATTCTGATTGGGTAGGTAGTCCTATTGAATGTAAAAGTACTTCTAGATATTGCTACAATATAGGATCTGGCATGATTTCTTGGTCCAACAGAAAACAAACTTCAGTTGCATTAAGTTCCACCGAAGCAAAATACATCGCATCTTCTTTAGGTGCTAGAGAAGCAGTATGGTTACAGAAGTTGTTGGCAAATTTGTTTAAAAGACCTTTGAAGCCCATTGTGATTCATTGTGATAATCAAAGTTGCATCAAGCTTTCAACCAATCCAGTATTCCACAATCGCTCCAAACAGATTGAAATTCCTTTTCATTACATTCGAGATATGGTGAATCGAGGAATCATTCAAGTAGAATATATCTGTACTAATGAGCAAACAAGTGATATATTTACCAAGCCTCTTGCTAAAGTGAAGTTGAAATTCTTCAGAGAAAAACTTGGTATGATTAATTTGTAATATTAAATATTATATCAAATTTAAATTCATGTGTGTTTATGCTTCTATTGTTTGTTAGTAACATCATATGTAATGAAAGGTGACGATCTTTCATGAACATATTTATTTAGAATGTGATTATTTACAAGGTGACGATCTTGTAAATAATAGGTCTGTTATCATGGACATCTCTAGACATTGCTTCAAGCAATTAGAGATCATGAAATCTTATGTTATTACTATGGACATCTCTAGACATTGCCTCAAGCAATTAGAGATCATAGGTAACATTCTCATTGTGGTTACTCTAGATATTGTTTCAAACAATTAGAGATTTTAATATGCATTATGATAAGTGTTCATACTTTTGTGATTTGACTTATAACTATTTCATTGTGTGAAGATCAGATAAAGTGATCAGATTTTCTATGTTAAAATTCAAATGGTATTTTACTTCTCCCTTGCTAAAGAGGGAGTGTTAATGTTTTAGCATCAGTAGAAGTAATTAACGTTCATCTAATATACTAATCTGTGTTTATGTTTAACAAATAAGTTGTTACTGCTGATTATTAGATCTGTGTGCGCGCGCATGTGCATGTGTGGGTGTGTGTGTGTGCGCGCGTGTGCACACACGTGCATGGGTGTGTGCATGTGTGTGCGCGCGTGCACGTGTGGGTGTGTGCGTGTGCATGTGTGTGTGTTTGGATAATATACATTTGCAAGATAATCATCGGCAGATAACAATATACATATTGGCAGTCACATTTATATTGTCACATTATTAATATGTGATTGGGCTCCTTGTTATATTATATATGGGCGCACTTCTTGTGTTTCAGTTGCCTTAACTAAACATGATATTAGTCATGCCACCGAAGAGGCATGACTCTACATGGCCAAAGGCAACATAGAGCCATGACTCTTCGGGGGTCATGACTCTCTGCCTTATGTAGAAGGAAGTGCAGATCGTTGAGTAACAACATCAATCCACGACATCTTGTCTCAGCGGTCTGCATCCAATTTATTATAAACACTTCTCCATCATATCTAATCTGTAGGGATATCAAGTAGTCGTCTCAAGTCATCAGCAATAGAAGATAAGGAAGTCGATTTTGCACTCACAGTCCCAGAGATCATCAATATTCAAAGAACAAGGTTGCTCAACAGTAATACAAGTAAGAGTTATATTATTCTTGTAGTAATCATTTTATCTATCAGAGGTCCAATAAAACTAACAATGAGAAGGTACATTCTAAAGAAGATCTCCAATGGAGCCGAAGTCCCTACCTTTGGAATATTAGAAGTAATGGTAAGATTAATAGTTATAATAAATGACATAAATATTTTTTATGTTTATTTTTTATCGATAAACGGCCAAGGCCTTGGATCATATTATACCTCGAATCTCATAAAATTACATAAAAATACACATGGGCATTCCCATGGAAAATTAGTCTAAGTAAAGACTCCTTCCGTCTAAAAAGCGAAGAGTCCAATGTCGAATACCTGTCTAGAGAATCTTTCTTCATTTAACATGGATCATTAGTAGAGTTAGGTAAACCAATTCAAGGGAAACCATAAATAATTTCATTATAATACCTTATCTTATTAGCAAGCAATATAAATTACATAATCTCTTCAAAAACCATTAATCATATTAGTTAAGCATATTATCTATTGCTATGACTAAGTTGGGGATAAAAGTTTCTTTTAAAAGTTATCTATAAACACTGAATCAAAACTAAGAAAAGTAGCCCCTAATCCCTAATTAGTCGAGGCTCGGGCATCAATTCCTTGCTATTCGAGCTTCACATTAGCCAAATTCATACCTTACATGCAACTCTGCATGTAAGCAATAATGATAAAGCTAGACCCTCAAATCAATCCAGATATTACCAAACTCAAAGTCCAATCACTAGGAATGATTATAGTCCATGCTCACGAGATCTACCAATTGAGAAATTGAAAACATTATCATATGAACAAGGAAGATCCTACTGTGAATCCCCTGTTTTGAGTAATTGGGTATAACAATTTGGGGAACTCTGTATGAAACCCTTAAGTATACTGATCATAGATCCTATGATAAGAATTGCAGACCATAAAGAAATGACTAGAAACTTACAATGATTTAAGATTGCAAATATAAATTATACATCCAGCCGACAATATACATTAAACTACACCATAGTTTAAAATCTTCAGAACATGCCTGAAAATTCTTCATTCCTTATTAAGAAATTTGTGAACACATCCCATCTACTAGAGTGTAACCGATGCAAAAACATGAAATCTTCTACAATTATAATACAAACCAACCATTCTTGAGTCAAAAGAGGAAAAATATTACAGATTCCTAGATTCTTGGAATAAATAGAAAGAGCGAAATGGGGCACTTTGAATTAGTTCTAAGACATGCTAATCAATGACATAAATATATGATGATGAATATGGTTTATAATAAATGAGTAAATTTATATAAGATTATAATTAAATGAAGAGAAATGATGTTTTCTTAAAGAAAAATAAGCAATTTAATAAAATAAAAACAATTTTTTGTTAAGTTTAATTATGTATTGTAGAATTACATTTTTAAAATAACTTGATTTGATTTTAGATTTCTTTAAATTTATAATATAACAAATATAAGAGCAGTCTATAATTTTTTTTTTTTAAATTAAAAATTAAAAATTAAAAACTAAAATGTACCATTTCTAAAGAGAATAAACTTAGGTAATTAAACAAATAAAATAATATGTTGATAAATCTATAACAAGTGTCATATAATAGCTTAGTAAATCTTGCATCTAATTATTCAAAGTGAATTGATTTTATAATCAATACATAAATATAATATACAACATAAAATAATATTAGATTTTTATTTTTTATATATAAATATAATAGATTATTACATTCATTATTAGATTTATTTAAATATAATTTTTTTTATATATCATCATTTTAATCATTATAGAATTCAATATTTTGATTTCTTTCCAACAACTACTAAATTGATCGTCAAATTAATCTAACCAATATCTTTGAAATAGAACCCTTTCAATCTCTTCTAATCTAATAAAAACTATTAAAATTTAATATTCTTATTATAAAATTTTGGCTACTAAATAGTAAAAACTATTACAAGTTGATATTCTTCTTATTATAAAAGTTCAACTAAATATTAAAATAATATTTTACAAAAGGTTGTTTAAAACCACTAATTAAATAATCAAACACTTGAAAAAAAAAGAGATAAAAATAGCTTTTAAAAAAAATTTAAAAAGATAAAAATAGCTTTTAAAAAATACATACATACATGTAATATATTCCTTTGTTTTCTAAAAGTTACATCTCAAAACAACTATTTTTTAATTATACTAATTTGTTTCTAAAATCACCATATACAAATAGGAAGTGCAGTTGATTTTTAAAATCAAATTGGTTACCAATGTTTATGTAGGGGAGAAATTAATAGGAATTCCGATTGAGGTTCAACGGGAACACTAATAATATAAAATGCATATTTATATTTAAAGAGGAAGACAAGGCAGCGTGGATTTCGTTGGCTGTTTTACAAGTCTTTGCATGTCATTTCCACGCTAATATGTCGGTGATGCCAATGATTTAATGCAATAATTAAGGATCTTTGCTTTTTCCGCTGTTATTTTGCCCCACCTGTCACACAATAAATGCTTCCTGCTATCCGCTCATTTTTTTTCCATTTTTGCTTCCCCAATAAATCGAATAAACCCAAGGAAATTGCTGGCCAACCAATCAAAAATTAGCAATTACAATCTGAAAATTATTTTGCAAATCAAACCTTTCAGAATTTGTAATATGTCTCATGATTAGAAGGAAAAAAAAATAGAAAGAGGACAACCAAAAACATTAGTTCCCTGCCTTATATAAGGCAGGGACTAACAATTAGAATGTATGTGGTGTCTTTCGCAAGGAAATACAAACCATTGGTGCTTCTCTTCATCAGCAGTAGAGAGCAATGCATACCAATTTGACTACATATTAGGTGTTTGGCAAAGAGTGATCTTGACAATTACATTGAGGGTCAAACAAAAGTATATTTTTCATAATCAAGCTGTGCTCAAATTAATGAAAATATAGGTTTCAATTCACATACCAACTTTAAAGATGTTTATTACATTTCATTTGTTTGTAGAAAGGTGCTATTGACATATTGACCAATGCTGGTATAAAACCTAGAATTAACATAAGTTAATAATAATTAACTAATATAATGTCCTGAGAAATAAGTTATATATATTTTCATCATTAAAGGAAATTACCACAAAGAATGAAAGAGTGGAAAGATTGTTTAAGATGAATCAACAGTTTCTTTCGGAAGACCAAGAAACTCAGCAATACATAATGGAGAACTGGAAAAAAAAAAAATTGTGACTACATTGACATGATACAAAGAGGCACATCTACCTCAAAATTATTTCCCATGAAGAATATTTTTCACTTTCCCGCTTACATTTACAACTTTGGCAAATTACAACTCTACCACACCGCACCAGGGATGTACCCTAAAATTACCTTGCCTGCTTACTGTGCAGGAATTCATCTATACATGGAAGTAAATCTTCATCAAATATTCACCCTAAATGTACAGGAAACAATAAGGATTTGGCCACAGATTTGTGAGCCAAATGCAAACTATTGACAGATAATATTACAATAAGAAGTCCCCTGTTTCAATCTTTTCTATCAACTCCACTCTTGTCTTCCTCTTCCAATTGTTCATGCTTGCAACAAGATTGATGAGACCTATAACTTGGGCTTTAGAATACTCCTGGAAAACATCATTAAACAATACAATGAAAGGATGAATGTGAGGGTAAATCTAAACCAAAGTTGATGAAAGGCAGATTGCAAAATATTACTACCTATAGCATCTTGTCTTCTAGCTCTGCATAATCACAAAAAATTATAAAACATGATATACTGACTTACTGGATGAGCTCTTGCCCAATGTATGTACTCTGTCTCAGGAAGGTAATATGCCTGTAACAGAAGAATAACAAATAAGACAAATCTAAAATAGCCTAGCTTATCATCTTGTAAATGTTTTTATAAAGTTAAACGAACAATGCTTAAGCATTCACAAAAGCAAACTTCACAGCCCTGGTTATATGTCAAAAACACTGAAACAATGCATGCATATCGCCGTTCATCTATGACACAATGATATGTGCACTTTCAAAGAAACAAAACAAACAGTTGTTGTTTTGAAGAAAACCATAAGCAGAACAAAACTGGAAATATGACTTGACTTGATTCTATTAACTGGATGTGCTTGATTGAACCTTCAGAAGTCCAAGTATCTAAGATTCTAAACATCAATTTGCAAGGCAAGTTCTAGATATTCAAATATGAATCCAGTATTTACAAAAATGGGCTGCTAAAAACTCAAAATATCTGATTCTTAATAGTTTTTCTTTGACCCTGTATGTGTGTGTTTGTATATCACATATAGTGGTGTAAATCAGAGGAATATTTCTAACACTAAATATTCCCAGTACCTATAGACCAATACTGAGAGAGTTGAAACTCTCTAAGCAAGAGCTATTTGGGAAACCTCATTAAAATCATGACAACCTCCACTTGTGTAGGTGATTCCAAGAATACATAAAAATCAGTTGCAGTACACTGTATTTTTTCACTATCTTCATAAGCTATGCTGCTCTTGATAGAGTACCATATTTGCAGAGCTAATTGTACTTTGAATTGTGGAAGCTGCAACATTTTGTGTGATTATATTAATTACTGTGAAGAAGAATGTCAAAAGTCAAACATATGGGGACACAGAACTTTATTATCCTCTTACTTTTGAAATCTGTCATTATCTCTTCTCATTAGAAGGGACTCCCTTTTTAAACTAAATTGAAAGATGAACCTCTTTTACATTATCACCCTAATATTTTTTCAATGGATGGGTGAGGGACAAGAGAAAGGTGGAACGAACTTCTATGCATTACCTTACAGATCATTGTTACAGTACAATGAAGTTCCATTAGCCTGTTAGTATTGTCTTCTACTGCTTCCTCATTTTTTCCCATAGTCGAGAAGTTGTACCCACAGTGTTTGAAATGGAGACTTGCTCCCTAGAGCAGCATGTTACCACCACACTTGATGCAGACCAGGATGAGGAACCCAGTGAAGGAAAGCTAAACCTAGCAGCCACACAGAAACACACTCACAGCCACTGATGTAATCAGACATGGCAAGAATTCATACCGGATCAAACACACATTGTAGAAGCAATAACAGCCTTCTGATGATCTTTATTAATCAAAATTCAGATAAGGTACTTTCCTTACAGGCAGCTAGCCCAGCAACAGGGGATTTACATTCTACTTATAATATTCTATTAAATTTCCTCAGAGTCAATTACCACAATCAGCAAGATTAAGATCAAATGAACAGGACAAAACATCGTCGCACACACTTGCAGCGTTATACATCAGTACACCTTACATTTTCTTGTCTTCTATCTTCAGCTAATGAGGAATATTGTGCTAGATCCATTCTCGACTACACTCCTCAACGTCTCTGCTCACAGTTCTTTTTCCTTTCACATATTCTTGTCTTTCCTTATGTCATGAATGCTACAAGGGCAAGAGTCTTCTGCAGCCCACAATTCCACATTTGATTTCAAAGGTAGCCATCAGCCAGCCTTCAATCAATTTAGTGTCGATTGGAATATTGGTTCTGAAATCATCCTTTATTAGGTGTCAGGGAGATGTCGGCGTCAGTGGTCAACCCCAGCAGATAAATGAATAGATGTTGAAAGATAATGGTCTTCGCAATAAGAAATTAGGCAATAATGGTAGGCTTTAGCTAGGAGATGATGCTGTGCCACTATAAATGAAATTGAGAATCAAGCATATGTTATGCCACCTAACAAGGAAATAAACAATCCATGTTGAATGTTGTGTTGTGGGGTTGTCGTGGCATCAAAAGACCAATCTACCAATGCCCAATACAACCACTCAACTTATAGTACACAAGAGGCGGTTAGGTCCTTGTCATGAATCCCAAGGGGAGGGCTAAACATTTTGCCAACAATCTCCCCCTTAGCATTACCCAAGGGTTTGATGATTCGAACCTATGACCAAGCTCTGATACTACTTGTTGGAGTGGGGTTGTCGTTGCACCAAAAGACCAATCTACTCATGCCCAATACAACCACTCAACTTATAGTACACAAGAGGCAGTTAAGCCCTTGTCACGAAGTGCTTAACATTTTGCCAACAATTGGAACTGTTGCTGGAATCTACAGAATGAAATGCCATAACCAATGTCTTTACTATATTTTATTTGTGATCAACCAGCAAGGAATGTCGAGATCTGCTTAGAAAGATGGAGAACATGTTCAACCCTCCACATGGAATCTATGGTGCTTCAGATGCCCAAGTGCTAGTAAATTTCAAGTAGGTGTTATGCATCGTTTCTTAGGAAATGGTGGTGTATACACTAAAATCTGACTTGATAAATCAATCAAAAAATTATTATTTACTTAATAGTTATTTCCTCTATTTGCTAAATAAATTATTTTATTTATTTAGTAAATTCACCTAGTCTATTTCTTTTATCCTAAGTCGTCTAATTAATCCTTGTAAGTGATTTATTTAATTACTTAATGACACTCACTTCATGACTTAGTCCTTATCTTCCACCTCACTTGTCCAAGTCACTTGACACATCACCTTAGCTAAAGTAAATAATTAAATTTAATTATTAAATAACGCTATTTTCCCTCACCCATGAGTCCCATTTCTAAGGGATTAAGGAGGGATATGTGGCCTTATGAGACTTAGTCCCATGACTACATGTCCTCTAGAGACTTAGTCCATTGCCAACTCGCGGATCATTTAGGGGCTTACCTCATATGGTCAAAGGTGAGTCATGGGACACTTGACCAAAGCGTCCCCATGAGAAACGAGTCTATCCAACATATTCTCAATGGTCCTTATGAGACACTTGACATGTGCCTTTCCCTTCCACTTCAAACTCATTCTTGTCAATGTGCAAGGAACATCCTTCCTATCCTCTGTCTTACATTCCACCTATATCCACATTTCTCTCAACCTCTCCAACAAAGTCAATTTCAACCATTGATTTTTCCAACTTTAATTCAACATTGGATCTTGCCACCTAGGTTTGAGGTCTCCGAAAAACAATTAAAGGAGCATCACTCCTCTTTGTCAAGCTAATTAGCAATCTTGAGCATTGGGCATTCTAGCATTCTAGAGCATCATAAAAACAATCCTAGAGCATTTTAGCATCCTAAAGCAATTGTGAGCATTTCAGAAGCCATTCAAATCTATTATTTTCATCATTAACATTATCAAATTAGTCACTATCATATATCAACTATCTTACATCATACACCTTGCATATTGAGCATTCTAGGAATCATTCTAGTTTGGTATTGAATCACAAAATCTCTAAACCTTTGATAACATCTTGAAGGAGCAAATTTGCAAACGTTTTGAGAGCTCAACAATCGAGTACTTCAAGTTAGGAGGACAATGGAGACAACCTACAAGTAATAAGAATAAGGTAAAATTTGCATTTTGCTTATTTATTTTTGTAATCTTCATTGGGTGTGCATATTGAATAGAATCTAAGTTGTTTAGTAGGATTTTATTGTTATAGCACATTTTTTTGCATATAGGTGGCCATGCTCAAATCTCAAGAACATCCACCTAGTAATTTCTAAACCCTCCACAAGGAACCTAAGGTTCTCGAGCATGACCCTTAGTGAAATCAAGCCCATCTTGTCTCCATACACTAACCCAAACTTAACCCATCCAATTTAGCAAGGAAATAAAATGAACCTAGTAGCATATGTTGATTTTGACAAAGAGGGTGTTAAAATCATAGCAGCATGGTATTCAAATAGGGATGAAATGGCATTTACAAGCCTAGCTATTTATTTATTACTCAAGTTTAAATTGAGAAAAGTTCAATGATTTGAAAAATAACGTTTTCAAAGTACTAGCAAAAAATACATTTTGTTTTCCATTTTTCCTTGATCTCTTTCAATTACTCATTTTAACCATGTTAATGATTGTTGGAAAAGATCTACTATCAATTTTGACCTTGGTGCAAAGTGCAAACCAACAAGAGGTAAAAAAAAGGTTGTACTTTTTCCCTATGGGTTCATCCGTGATGAACCAAGTAAACCTTTTGAAAATGCTCAGATGCTAAGAGGGGATGTAGGGGAATCAGCATCAACTAAAACATAACCATTTATAAACTTTTAAACCATTAAATCAGATGTGCAGAAGTAAAGAGTAAAATCAAAACACACATCACATGAACACCAAGTTATTTACACGGAAAAATGCGAAGAAAAAATGATGGTGATTTTTATGAAGATTGTTTTAGGCTCATTGCCAATGAAGCTGGCTGCTCACTGAACAGATTTGCAGGCCAAGGCACACTCCCCTAGGACAGGTTATAATGGACTTGCAGACCAAAGATAACTTCTCTAGGACAAGATACAATGAGACTAATATTAGAGTTAAATCTCTCTATTTCTCTCTCTCTTTCGTAGATTTAATTCTATTTCTAATGATCACTCCTCTTTTCTCTCTATTCAATATGGAAACTTTCTCTTTCTCTCTTTAGAATGTTTCTATTTATCTCTCTATGTTTGTTATAGAAACATTCTTATGTATACTTGTACATATAGATCATTTATGATCTTTGTTTTAAAACATATTCATTATTTTATCATAATATGGTATCTGAGCTATTTTTTTGAAAAAAATTAAAAAAATTCATTATTGAAATTTTCTGGGTTTTCTTTAGAAATAGGTTTTGAAAATCTTTAAATTCTTCATGTAATTTTTAGACTCATAAGATTTTCAACATCGTTTGCCTGGGTGTGTTCAAAATTTGTTTGTAGGGGTATTTTAAAAAATCTGCCTACAATTTCTGTACATTTTTTATTCTGCATCTCATGTGCCACTTGTCTTTCCCCTACTTGCGAACCAGCTTCCTCTGGAAAACTGGCCTTTTGGCATTTTTGGCTTGCATTTGATGTTTTTTTTGTAAGCCCATTTTTCTACAATATCGTGTCCTATTTTTGGGGGCATTTTTGACCTATTTTTTCTGCACATCTTTTGCAAAGGGTGGTGTCTAGGGTTTTTACAACCCTCTGTCACTGATTTCCAACCAGAACAATTTTGTTTTCCAAAATTTTAAGTTAAACAACCAATTTTTGTTTTTTCAAAAATGGCTCGGGTTTCTTTCAAAATTCTCTTTCCGTGCAATTTTAAAAATCTTTTTGCTGATCTCAACTGGGCCAGTCTCTATTTTTTGATGCATTATTTTTTGTGCCTCAATTTTTAAACCAAAGGATTTGGAATCTAATTTCAGATTCTTTCTCAGTTTTCCGAGCTCTCCTTTGGGTGTCTTTTCCTTTTTTTGCGTCTTCCATCAATTTGCCTCGAAGATTGTGCCCTTTCAGATATTCAGAATTTTTTCACATAAAAAACATGTCATGGCATCTCTCACCAACCTTCTCTTAGAAGGCAGCCACCGATTCAATAGAAAGAACTACAACACCTAGAAGCAAAGAATGATGACAATCTTGGAGTACTGTCGTCTTGAGGCGCTCGTTCTGGGTACTGACACTCGTCTTACCATTGTCAATGCTAACACAAACCAATATTGCAAAACATACTGAGCGGATTCCCTTGCAATTTTGTTTTGTTTTGAAGTTGACTGACCATTAAGATTTCTCTTTCGTAGATTTACTTCTATTTCTAATGACCACTCCTCTTCTGTTTCTGTATTATCCCTTAGTTCAATATGGAAACTTTCTCTTTCTCTCTTTAGAATGTTTCTATTTCTCTCACTTTGTTCGTTATAGAAACATTCCTGTGTATACTTGTATATATAGCTAATTTATGATCTCTGTTTAAAAACAAATTCATTATTTTACCATAATAATTACAATGTAAACTGTAATTTCTCCTTCTTAGCTCACCATGGTTGGTGGTTTGGATTAACTTTCCAATGGCCTTCGTAGGCTATGTCGGTTGGTTAGAGGGTCCTAGTTGATAGAACTAGAGGTCAATTCCCAAAAAAAGAGTTCAGGATTGCTCTTCATTTGGATCAGTTTCACACACTTATTTATAGTAAGTATTTATTTCAGGGAACTTAGGATTCTATCCTTAGTCAGGCACCTCAACATATTGGAGGTAATGTTGAAATTTGGTATTGTTCATGAGGTTGTCATTCAAGGACTTAGTATTTATAGTAAGTCAATGTTGAGTTGTTACCTTGGTGGAGGTGACATTACTTCTCTTCAAGTACTGGGATAAGGATCTTGCCTCTTCTTTTCCCATGTGGCTCGATTTGAGGGAATTACTAATTATAGTAAGTCAATTTGTGGCCAGTTGCTATTTTTGGTAGGGGACTTAGGTGTCTGGCTTAGCCAGTGAATATATGGATTTTGAGTTGATCACCTTGAGGAATTAATAAGCCAATTATTTTATTTACAATTATCAAATTACCCTTAATTAGTAATTAGGCTAAAGCTTATTATAGAGTAATGGTAAGTGTATTAAATGGTTATATAAAAAAGCTCAATTTTGGGGCCTAAGTTATGGACGGAAATATAATTAAATATTATATTTCAAATACATCAAAAGCAAGTGCAACAAAAGATATTAGATAAGCAATTTATAATTCATGAGAAGTGTATTGAAGAAGCCATGATCGATTTCTTGTGAATAATAAAAAGCCAATAGAGGAGAAAATTGAACCATTGTATGGCATTGTTATTTTGTTGATTTTGTGCAAAGAGTTGTGGAAGGGTTCACATCTGTATTTGGCTTGAGAAATTGTGAATCTCTCCAGTTAATGGCACTCCAAACCGGTGAGATATCTAGTGAAATTGTGCGCTGGAAATGGCTTTATATTAGAAGCCATGATTGTGCTCTCAAATGAAGCAATTAGCTTTTAACTTCATAGTTTAATTTACGAATTGATGCAAGGGGCAAAAGATCATCTAATAATATAGAACATATTCTATAATAGCAGCATTATTAAAAAAAATTAAGGCAGCCGTAGGAAATAAGCAGCCATGTGAGCCAACGTTAAGAGGCATGGATTGATTTAGAGGCATGTTGAGGGACATTTGTGCATCAATAGAAATCGGTATCGGTGCCAAGGTTTACAATTATTTCAGAATAGACCTATGATATTTTTTGGGGTATTAATTGCAAGCTACCATAATCTCCAGGTCTTTGATATTGCAAAAAAGTTATATTTCCAAGCAAGTTCATCATTGTAAATATTCCTGCAACAGAATAAAGAAGAAATATTGTGAATAATTGCAACAATTAGTTTGTATGCAAACTTTATGATGAAATGTCTTTGAGTAGTTTGGTGCAATTAATCTCCAGGTCTTTGATATTGCAAAAAAATTATATTTTCATGCAAGTTCATCATTGTAAATATTCCTGCAACTGAATAAAGAGGAATTCTTGTGAATAATTGCAACAATTAGTTTGTATGCAAACTGTATGATGAAATGTCTTTGAATAGTTTGGTGCAATTTTTCAGAATGATATATCTGCCAAGTGTTTGTCTTAATGTCTGTTCTATATTTGCATGAAATTGAAGGATATAAGTCTGATTTGGGCTTACAAGTGTTCGATGAAATGCCTATGTATGGGTTCAAGATTGCAAAACAACGAATGCCTGTCAATTATCATAAGTGAGAATTTTCAGGGGTCCTTACAGTGGTATCAAAGCAATTTCATGCCTTCCTGTTGGAAGTTGGGAAAACATTATATTGATCATACATATAACATGAGCGATCAACACTCTTGCGCTTGTTTTAGTCATGGAGATAATCAGTAGAATAATTAAGCAGGGAAAATAGATGAAGGTTACACTACAAGATATAATGGGTGAAAGAAAGAATGCAGCAATTAAGATGTTTGAGGATTTTAACACTCTTTTTCAACATAGCACATATTGCCAACGAACCAACTTCAAACCATAAAGAATCCATAACAAACTCATTAACCTTTCACCTTTTATATTAAACATTTTTTTGCTCTTCAACTGTTTTAAACATTTGACCTTGACATGGATGCAAAGGAGAAAATCACGAGCCCTAAAATGTACCGCAATTGCGACTAAAACAACTAGTCTACCTTGTTGTGAATAGGAAACACAAAACCCATTCATTTTTGTTGAGCTCTCATCTTGCTTGCAATCATATGAATAGGGTTGAAAACTGATCATTCGAGGTTTCAAAGTAGTTGGCTTGCTATTCGTACATGTTACAAACCCCATTCACTACTAAGGGAATCGTAGAGATAGGTCATTGTGAAAGAGGTAATTTTTTTTTCCCAACAAAATTGTTTTACAAATGAACTCTTTTGTTTTATGAAATTCTTGTTTTGTTCTCATTCTTCTATGGATATATAGCATAAGTTTAAATTTTTAAATGAGCTAGGTTCTATATTTTTCCATTTGTCTTAAAAGTGTTGTTTCTCATACTTAATATGATAGGGACTCCATTGCTGATCCCATTTTAAAATATATCAGAACTCTTCCCTTTGGAAATATGTTAAAATGGTATAATAGATTAATTAGTTATTTTAAAATGAATTGGATTTTTTAATTTTCCACTAGAGTTGAATGTGTTGTTCTTCACATGCCTTATGATACAGATTCCAGTGGGATCTACTTCTCATTCGATGGCCAATCCTACTTTAAAATATACCAAAATTCTCCCTTGCAGAAATATGTTAAAATGGTATCAAAGATTTTAGGTTGTAGAATTTATATTTGGATTTGCAATGTGTGTGATGTCAAGTATTCAAGCTCTTCTAGTAAAGTGAAAGCTCATTCATGTGGCAATATTGTCCATGACATCAAAGTTACCCTATTAACATGGTCATGCTCACTAAGAACACCCTCTGCCAATAATGGCGACACTCACTAAGAACACCGCAAATAATGATGACACTCACTAAGAGCGCCCTCTACCAAGCATGGCGATGTTCACTAAGAACATTCTCTATGGCTGATATTCACCAAGAATGCCCTCTGTGGCCCATATTAAAAAATTCCCTCTATGGTGGACATTCAACATGAATGCCCTCTATGACTGACATTCAAAAAGGCTCAATACAAGAAAAATATCATGGGTCTCTGGATTCCCTTTAGGAATCTCAACATTCTTCACAAATGCCCTCATTAAATCTTTACCATAACTCATACTTATTTTATCACATATCTTCCTTAAATGATGTCAATATGTTCTTTATGCTCTCATACTTCAATATTGCTCTGAATATATATTGCCGCAGTAATATGCATCCTCTTTTTCTGGAATTAAAACTTGCTAAACCTTAGATGAATGATGATATTCTTTCTCTGATAGTTACATGATAGGTATTACTTTAGTCCTCCTCTCTTATTCGATGATTCCATATTTATCTTTTACCTTGTTGGATGGTAAAATCATGCTCTGATACCACTATAATGTCCCCTATTGGAATATCTTGGAATTAACAGAAAATTAACTTGAATATTTTGTTCTTATAGATTACAATCTCTTTTCTTGTGAATGCATAATACTTAATTTTTGAATGTCTCTCAATGAATTGGTGGTAATAGATAAATTCTAGTGTTATCACTTATGGAGAATAATTGTGTTTGTTGAATGATAGTCTGATACGGAGTGAGTTTTGAGATTATATCAACCTCTATATTTTCATACTGATATGATCATATATTCATGCAATAATAGTAGTGTCCCAAAAGCCAAAGGATAATGCTTAATAAGAGAAAAATCCACAACGGATATGACTAGGAAATAAAAAGTAGATGATGACGATGTGAGAATGAAATTGATTTTCCTTATGTTACTAGTAGATTGAAAGGATGCACCCCTTGAATGTGGGAGTCATATAACTCTTCACAACCAATTGGTTTATGTAATCAAACTCCACCTTTCCATAATTAATGGATATGTATGTTTATTGTTGCCAATATTGATAATTGCTTATTATCAATTGTTTACTTGTCTTCTTTTGACTAATTGCCCCTTTTTGGGACATTATAAGTGAATTAAATAATTATATTTTAAGTTGTCAAATTATATAAAATCAAATGACAACTTAGTCTTATTATTTAATGAAGTATTGAAATGGCTTTTCTAGAGCCTAATGAAAAATTAATAAAGTTATTTTAATTTATAAAGGGAAAATAAAGAGATGAAAAAAGAATATGAAAAGATAGGCAAAAGGGAAAACAAAGAGTCGCAAGGCTATCCTTTTAATAGAACATTGATAGGGTCAATCTCATTATACTTGGTTTCTCATGGAGCTTTGGGGAGCTCTGCCTTTCAGCAAGTTTGATGAGGGAAACCCTCGAGCTTGGACACAGTTGGAGTTACAACTTGTGTGTCTCACTTTGTGCTTCAAATTCATATTTCTGATTATCTAATCTGTATGTAAGTTTTGTGGCTGCGATTGAATTTTTCTTGTTGCCTTACTGAAGATTTAACAACAATATTTATATCTCATTTCAGAATCTCGATTTTCAGTTTTGATGGTTAATAATTCTCACTATAACATGCAAGATAAATTGAAATCAATCACGTGCAAATTATTTGTTTAAAGTTTTTTGGTAAGAACTAGAAAAAATATACTAGTGGGATATTACATTTAAATTTTATTTTATTTGCTCTCTATATCTCTATTCTATGGAATAACCTTAATTTTTTTAAAATAGTTTCTCTTTTTCTACAATTTTTTGGGAATCTTTTTTTTTTCTCGAAGAATCCCCAAACAATTTTTGCTATTGTGAGTGAAACATTAAGATTTATTTTTCTATTTATGTTTCACTATAATAGTTGTTTAACAAAATCGTCTTCCACAGGTGGCACTTTACTAGAGACTCGGACACATAGGTGTTTTAGAGACTCTACTAACGATGATTATGAGGTTATACAATTGTTGTGGGTAGATTTAGGAGTCCCAAGGGTTTTTCGGACCCGATACAAAGCACCATTGGGGTGAAGCATGGCTTCCCTCTCCCCCCCACTTTGTTTGGCATTTATATTGATGAGCTTGAGGCTTTCCTCCAAGATTCCTCGCTCCCCGATGATGGCTGCTACTTACACCAAGTCATGATCTCTATTCCCCTCTTACTTGACGATGTGATTCTTCTAGCCTCTTCTTCAGAGGAGCTTTAGAGGCCTCTTGATATGCTGGCCTCGTTTTGTGACCAGCGTCAATTCATTGTGAACTTGAGTAGGACTAGGGTTATGGTCTTCAATTGCTTGAGATAGAGATCGTTTCTTCATATACTTACCTTAGGGTGAAGTTCTCTTGACCCCGCTTCAACTTGAGACCCACTGTTCAGCCTAGGATTAATAAAGGGTTGGTCTCCCTTGCCATGTTAGAGGGAAAGTGCTTTAGACACCATTTTCAGGAAACTTCCTCCAAATTGTTCCTCTTGGACTCTTTGGTTAGACCCAAAGTCTTATATGATTCAATGGTTTAGGGCCCCTCCCTCTTGGATTTCAACTGGTCCTTGGTTGAATGGGTTCAAACGCTTTTCCTCGGGCATATCATTAAATCTCACTATTCCACTCCTCATAGTGTTATTTTGGCAGAGTTTGGGGCTCACCCCTTCAGACTTGCAGTCATTTTCAATTTGATTTGGTTTCTTCATTGTCTCTAGGACTTTTCTACCTGGCTTATTGCTCTTCAGTCATTGTGGCTAGTTCTGATTTGGCCACTAGGGCCCACTGCTAGTATGCTCAAGCCACTACTCTACTGGGTTCGATCGCGATCGAGATTGATCGTCTCCCTCCCTATTAGTTTTCTTTAGATGCTCCCGCTCACCTCCTCTCCTCTCATCAGTAGTTGAACGAGCATGTGAGATTCGATAATTATAGACAGTACATAAGGACAACTTGGATCAACCCTCTAAGAGGGTTGCATACATAGATGGCCTTTTATGCAGAGCACTTCTTAGATCTCCGTGATGGGATTATCATACGTCCTACATATTTGAAATTGCATTGGTGTCATGCCCTTCATATCTCTCTTGGATCCTTCAAAGTTGGATCCCACTAGCCTAGATGCCACACTGGCCATCACATTAACAAAGAGGACCATATTTGCCATTCATGTACCTTAGCAGAGACAAAAATGGAGACTCGCTAAAATTTTCATTGTCCCATCTACTATGAGATCAAAGGGAGGTTTTACTATCTTTTTCGAGATTGCAGGTCCTTATCAACTTTTTTTTTCAGTTACATTGACCAACATTGCCTGGCACTCTATCTCCGAAAGGCTACTCAACTTCAAGACCATATTTTGCATTTCCTTTTTCCTCAACACCAAGCTTTAGATCAGCATATCACCAACTTTTATGCGCCCATGTTCCCCACTAGGGCCATGAAGCGACAATTCTGCACTCCTGCTCCCAGCAAGATCAAATCAATGAGACCCTGCTTTTGACTCACCAAACAACAACACATCTCATCCGACAGTATTTAGAGATGATTCAGACCCTTGGTTGCCATGTTCCCTGACCTTCGCTACTAGACTTCTTCTGGCCAAGGAAGGACCCCTAGTCCTTTCCTTGGTGTCTTTCTTTGTTCGTTGTTGCTTTGTTCTTTCGTGGGCACCTTTTAGTTTCCTTGTTGTGGGTGGTTTCCCTTGTTTGTAAACTTTTAGTCCCTTAGACCCTTGTTGGTCTCTTGTTGGACATTAATAAATTTTTCTCATCTTATCTTATTATATATGTTTTCTTCTTTGCTTTTTTATTTTCTTTAATTTTTCTTTTTGTGTAGAATGCTAAGTACCATTTTGCCTTCAAGACAATTGTCTTGAGATGACTTCTAAGGTTCAAGAGAAATTTATAAAATGGCTATAACCCAAAATATGTTTATATGGAGGCAATCCAACATCAAGGGGGAAAAATATATATTAAGTAGAGGATCCTTGATGGCATTTGGTGGGATTGTGTCGAATATATCCCTAATTTCAACAAACATGTCTTATGTAGGATCTATTCTACCCATAGTTGCAAGACTTGTTCCTTAATTGCCAAGTTCTTCAGCTTGACAAATAAACTAGAGAAAAACTCACAAGTCAAAGTCACAGGGTTTTCCGAGAAAACTCACCAATTCATTGTCGAGTTTTTCAAAAAACAACTCACCCGCAAATTTGTACTTGCATTAAAATGCAAAAAAATGACACTTCTGTTGTTATTTTCTTGTTTGGAGCTGTTCAATTTGAGATTGAAGGAGTTTGTTGGGTTTCGATACCCTTCCTTGATAGGTGATTGCAAAATATTGGAGGTGGATTTGAGTAGATTTAAGGCAGATTTCAACGAGGTTTTAGAGAAAAATCACATTCCCAATTAGGTTTGCTTAGTTTGTTTCTATGTTTTGTAAAACATTTTATTCTTTTTTTGTTGCATGTAAATGAATAAAAAGTCCTTTTCTAGTAGTTAGAAATGATTTTGAATCATTAGACAAAGATTCAACAATAATTTTGTGTAATATCCCCTCTTCCAAAGAGAATTTAATAAATATATCATAATATTAAACTATAAATTAAATACTAAATAATAATAATTATACAAATGATTAATAATAAATAACAATTAAATGATATCAATAATTGGATAAGTTTAAATTAAAATATAATAAAATATTTAAACTTATCCGATAATTAACACTAATAAAATAACAAAATATAATAATAATCACATTTATTAAATTAAATAAGGAACAATAAATTTATCATATATATTTTTATTAAATATATAATAAATATAATAAGAAAGAAAACTAATATAATATTTATGAGTTAAGATTATATCATCATTTATTATTAATATCATAATATGATATAAAGATTAATATAAATAAGTAAGAACTAAGCATGGTATATCATTTAAAATAATATAAGCTATAGATATGAATGATATATATAGACACAACTATTCAATGTAAGAGATATATAAGAGAGCCAATATCAAATACGAACAAATACGGAGGAGAATTAGGAAGCAAACACGGGATGGATTAGGAGAACCATTCACCATCAAGAGCCATTGAAAAGATTATTCTACACAAGCATACTTACACTTTGTACAAACAAATGACTGTAAAAAGATGGATATTACTAAGGATCAATCAGCGAACCCATGAAAGTGGAAAACATAATTGATCAAGTGATCAAATAAAATGAATGATTGTCATTCATTGTACGCAACATAGGAGAAACCCAACGTAGATCAGCCACTAGGGATTGACTTAAATGGAGATGTTTATATGAACAATGATCATCACAGCCAGTGACTATTGTGCACAAAGATAATCAATTACACCTACAGCCAATAAGAAAAAAAGACCAAGAACATCAATTTGGTATCTGGAATAGTCTAAGAGTAATCATGGCAATCAAGAGCTGGGGTTCAGAATAGTTATTCATAAACTCCATCATAAGAACAGTCCCTAGTCTCGAATGGAATATATCATCAATGGAAGGAGTTAACATCTATAATCGATTACATACTTCATTATCACTTGCAGATTGGATAGAGACAAGGCAATATCTAAAAGAAACGGAACGCCAATAAAGAAAACACAAATATTGACTAATTTAACATAATACAGTCAGCGGGTGTAATACTTAACCAAGAGACTTCTTCACAGGCTGAAGTGGCCCCTTGGCATTATTGCATATCTAATCATCTTAATGGTATTATCTGTGGCAGCTGATATCATTTGAATCTCTTTCTCTAAACGGTTGGGTTTCATTATATTATAGCATTGAATACAAGTAATGATGATAGAAGATTGGAAAGTAAAGATATGGAATGAACAAATATTTCAGTAAGTTATAATACTGATTTATTTATATTAGCAAAAATATGGTTCAAAGCAACAGCTGTCTCCTTTGTGTAACTGATATCTGAAGATTCAAGTGATACATGCTAGAGTCTTGGATGAGGAGATAAATGTTTAAAACATAGACAACCACACACATGTAAGACAAATGATTTCATATGCATCTGTAGCTATTGAAAAAATGTGCCTTAATGACATAGTGGTATTATTTGGGAATATTACACATATTTGTTTGAGAGATACTAAAATAATTTCACAGTAGATATTATAAACTCAAACATTATTTGAGATTTTTTGATGTAGCTGAGTGAGGTCTTACTTGGGGATATTACATTTTGACAAGTTTTGTTGAATCTATCACTTTTTTCTTTTTGAAGAATATGCAATTTTGTTTTTAAATATCAAACACTAATAGTTTATTTAAGTGTTTCTTAGCTTTGAACAATGTCTAAAAATATTGAAACTAATTTAGATAGTTTGTTTAATTGTTTAACTAAAATATTTATTTTGTGTTTTCCATTTCTCCATGTAGGGCAGCAGTTAACCATTAATTCAGTAAGGCAAATTAAGAGGAATTGTGGCCACTAACAACATGCTCTTCTGGATATATAGGCACCCAACCTAAAAATGCGAGAGATAAGGCATGGAGGTATGCCTATAAAACACTGGATGAGCCTAGAAAGGTGATTTGCATAAACTGTGGGAAAGTAATTTCAAGCGGCATAAACCACCTAAAATTCCACCTTGGAAACATTGAGAAGCATGGTACAAATCCATGTTATAAAAATGCACAAGAGATAATAAAAGATTTGTTAATGCCCTACTTGCAGCCAGGGAAGAGAAAAAATTGCAATGGGAGGGGAAGATTAGCTGGAGGGAATCCATAGCTGAAACTCAAGGCATTCAAATTGACATTGAAGAAGAAGAAACATTTGAGAGAACAGTAGGCTCTCTTCATGGCCCACTCATTTGCAAACAGAGTGCCTCCTCTTTTACCACTTCCTCCTCTAGTAGAGTGACGCAGGCAAGGGGAGAATAACTAGGGCCAAAGGCTCACCCAGCTATCCAAACCACCCTACAAGAGTTAACACAACAGAAGCAAGCACAAGGAATAGCAATCAAAGGAGGAAGAAGAGTGAAATACTTTTATTGATTCTATAAATATTCAACATACATACCTAGCTGTAAGGCCTTCTGGGTTACGGCCAATTACAAATACATTCACTTTCAAAGATCCAACTGCAAATTTGCATTTTCAGTTCTGCTCTCTAATCCTCTTCCCAAAAACTTACCTAACTCTAAGCCTAAGCACTCCATATATACTTGCCAAAATGGCTTACAGATTATTCTAGAACATTACATAAGAAGAGGGCCGACCCAACAACGGTCTAGACACATCCCAAGAAAAGATTTTAACATAAATATCACGAACGAAATAAATCCCACAAGTCGGCTCGTAGAAATCACGTCCAAATACTGACACTCGGCATACACTGGGTAACTTGACACATGAAGGAGTGCTACAGTAACTCGGCACCAACTAAGTGCTATAGTAACTTGACACATGAAGAGTGCTACAGTAACTCGGCACCAACTTGCAAAATGAACAAAAATTGAGCAAGATGACAAGGCAACCCAAGATGCTCCTACATCAAACAACTTGGGTTGAAAGAAATGATTCTCCTGCATCATTGAGATGTCCCAACCTGAGCTGAATCCAACTCAAATTGAGAAATCCATGAAGCATCTTCAATAGGTCTGTTCTTCCACTTCACCAAATATTCATAGTAATCTTTTCCTCTTGTGTTCTTGCCAACTCTCTGATCCAATATCTGTTCAACTTCTTCAATCTGCTTCTTAGGATAATCATCTAATACAACAACTTCATTCTCTGACTCATAATACTTATACAAATCAGCAATATTGAATATAGAAGATATATCCATGTCATCAGGTAACTCAACTTCATAGGCATTACCACTATCAAACTTCTTCAAGATCTTACAAGGTCCAAAATTCTTCATCATCAGCTTACTATATGTTCCAACTGGGAATCTTCCTTTTCTTCAAATGAACCGTCATCTCATCACCAACTTGAAAATCATGGTGTCTTCTAGACTAATCAGCATTCTTCTTATACTTTTGATTACTTAGTTCCAAACTCAACTTCACTTCCTTATGCAAAGACTCCATAAAATCAGCAAATTCTTCCCCTACAATGCTTTTCTTTTCTTCACCAGCAACATCTCTCAAATCTGATATACCTATAAGATGCATTCTAGTAACAATCTCAAAAGGTGTCTTTTCTGTACTCTTATTCACAGAATTGTTATATGCAAATTCAGCTTGTGCCAATACCATCTCCTAATTACTTGGCTTATTCCCAACTAAACATCTCAGCAAATTACCCAAGCTTCTATTCACAACCTCTGTCTGACCATCTGTTTGTGAATGGAATGTAGAACTAAACTTCAATTCAGTACCCATCTTCTTTCACAAAGTCTTCCAAAAGTAGCCAACAAACTTACAATCTCTGTCAGAAATAATACTTCTTGGTAATCCATGCAATCTCACAATCTCTTTAAAGAAAAATTCAACAACATACTTAGCATCTGATGTCTTCTTACATGATATGAAATGAGCCATCTTAGAAAATCTGTCCACTACAACAAATATAGAATCATACCCCTTCACTATCTTAGGCAATCCAAGAACAAAATCCATACTGATGTCAGTGCAAGGTTTCTCAGGAACAGAAATAGGTGTATACAAACCAGTATTTTGACTCACTCCCTTTGCAACTTGACAAACTCTACAACTCTTTACAAATTTCTTAACATCCTTATACATTTGTGGCCAATAATACTTCTCTTTGAGCAAACTCAATGTCTTATCAATTCCAAAATGTCTAGCTAATCAACCACTATGTTTTTCCTTAATCAGATTCAACCTCATAAGACTTCTAGGAATACACAACTAAATACCTTTGAACAACATACCTTCTTGAATGAAATATTCATCATACTTACTTATGTGGTCTGTCAGATTTGGTGCTCTGCACTCTCTCCATGCCTCAGAAAAATCAGGATCAGCATCATACAATTCTTTCATTTCATCAAAACCAAAAACTTCAACCTTCATTTTAGTCTATAGTTACACCGCCCTGGGAGACCGGGGGACGGGGGGACGGGTGGACAAGTTTCTGAGACGGGGGGGACAGAGGGGCCTTGATTTGGGGACGGCAGGGGGACGGCGGCAGGGGATGGGGGGGTGGCGGAAGGAGTAGGGGTGTATATACTATACATATGGTATAGCATATACCATATCAACTAGAATATCATGATTCATGATCAAATGACAAACAAATAATGAACATTAAACATTGAACATCAACAAATAATAAATATTAGTCTAAACTCTATATATCAGCCTTCAAATCAATAGTATGAGTATCTAGATTCTACTATCTAATAGTAATCAATGATCATATGAGTCATGACATAAAGATGATTACAATAAGTATCATGTGCCATGAATCATGATATCAAAATAAGTATATAATGCAAACAAAAACTACAAGTCTCCAAGAGTCCAAATCAAAATGTCAAATCAATGGAGACTCCTTGGCATCCTCCCACAATGAAGGAGACTTCTTGGCGTCCCCCCTCAATGAAGGAGACTCCTTGGCGTCCCCCCACACCCCCACACTCGGAGACCTCTAGCCGTCTCAAAGACGTCTCGCCGTCTCCGGCGGCGGTGGCGCTCTAAGTGGTGTCGCCTGAAATGTCAAGACGCCGTCCCCCCGTCCCGAGGACGTCCCCGTCTCCGAAACGACCCGTTTTTTGGGGGGGGGATGCATCCCAGTGTTACACTGTTTTAGTCAATAAAGAACGTCTTCTACTCAATGCATCAACAACTCTGTTAGTAACTCCACTCTTATGCTTGATGACAAATGTAAAACTCTGCAAATACTCAACCCACTTCATATGTTTTTTATTCAATTTATGTTGACTTCCCAAGTATTGTAAAGCTTTATGATCAGTAGACACCACAAACTCTTTAGGAATCAAATAATGTCTCCACTTCTTCAAGGCTTGAACAATAGCATAAAACTCTTGATCATATATAGAATATTTCATTTTAGCATCATTCAACTTTTCACTAAAGAAAGCAACGGGTTTAGCTTCTTGACTTAATACAACTCCTATTGCATTACCACTTGCATGACATTCAACTTGAAATACTTTGTTGAAATCAGGCAAAGCTAATACAGGTAATTCAGCAACCTTTTGTTTCAAAGTCTCAAAACTCTTATCAGCTCCATGTGTCCAGTTGAATTCCTTTTTATCTCCCGTCATTGTTTCAATCATAGCATTACAAACAGCACTAAAATTCTTT
The DNA here is from genome assembly GCA_028749045.1 of Cupressus sempervirens. Classification (NCBI taxonomy): domain Eukaryota; kingdom Viridiplantae; phylum Streptophyta; class Pinopsida; order Cupressales; family Cupressaceae; genus Cupressus; species Cupressus sempervirens. The sequence goes on from CM053783.1 coordinate 392,985,136, forward strand.
ATAAACTTTCTATAAAAACTAGCCAAACCATGAAATGATCTTACCTCACTCACATTCTCAGGTGTAGGCCATTCCAGAATTACTTTAACATTCTCAGGATCCATCTTCAAACCATCAGCTAAAATCACAAATCCTAAATACACAATCTCCTCTTGCATAAAAGAACACTTTTTCAAATTAATCAACAACTTTTCCTCTTTCAACCTCTGCAATACTTGTCTAATATGCTCAAGATGTTCATCCTTAGTCTTGTTGAATATCAAAATATCATCCAAATAAAAAATCACAAACTTACCCAAGAACCTCTTTAGAACTTCATTCATCAACCTCATGAAGGTACTAGGTGCATTAGTCAAACCAAAAGGCATAACCAACCATTCATACAAACCATCTTTTGTCTTGAAAGCAGTCTTCCATTCATCACCTTATTTGATTCTAATCTAATGATAGCCACTCTTCAAATCAATCTTGGTAAAATATTTTGCTCCACTCAAACAATCCATTATGTCATCCATCCTTGGCATAGGAAACCTATATTTCACTGTTATCTTGTTAATGGCTCTGGAATCAGTACACATTCTCCATTCTTCATTCTTTTTAGGTGCTAATACAACAGGTACAACACATGAACTCAAGCTTTCTCTGATCAAACCTTTTTGCAACAACTCATGCACTTGTCTATTAAGTTCTTCATTCTCTGCAGGTGTCAATCTATATGGTGCTTTGTTTGGCAAACTAGCTCCAAGAATCAGATTCATACAATGACTTATACTTCTTACAGGAGGTAAACCATCCGAGATATCATCAGCAATAATGTCTTTATACTCATTCAGCAACTCTACAATTTCTTCTGGCGCTCGGTCAATACTACCATCTGTCACTTGGTCACCACTGACTGGCACTCAGTTAACACTATTGTCTTGCACTTGGTCTCCATTGACAAAACTCGATTTTCTTGGAATTATAGCAAAACAGACTTGGTTCTTTTTCATTTCTTTTTCAAATTGTTTCCCATTAACCATGCAAATTTTTACAGTAGTACAATTACCCTCATTTGGACTTTCAATCAAAGGCAACAATGTTTGTTTCTTCCCATTTACCCAAAGAGTATATTGATTCAATCTTCCATCATGTACAACATATCTATCATATTGCCAACGTCTTCCCAACAAAATATAACAACAATCCATGGGCATAATATCACACAAAACTTCATCAAAGTAATGTCCAATTTTGAACTTCACAAGGCATTGCTCACTTACCAATATCTTATGCTCATCTTTGATCCATGAAACATGATAAGGTTTGGGGTATTTCAACCTTTGTAACTGCAACTTTGTAACCAGCTCTTCTGATGCCAAATTTGTAGAACTTCCACCATCAATGATCACTTTGCAGCATTTTCTGGCCATCTTACATCTTGTTTTGAAAAGACTTCTCTTTAAAACAGGTTCCTCATCACTTCCCTTATTACATAAGGTTCTTCTCACCATCAAATTTTCCCCAACCTCAGGTCCACTTGGTGAACTCTCAATGTCTTCTTGAATCACAACATTTCTATTATTTTGTCCACTTTCAGAGGATCTACATTCAAAAGATCTATGTCCTTCTTTGCCACATCTAAAACAATTACCATGAAATCCACCTCTAGAATAAGAATTACCTCTTCCTCAGTAAGAATTAGTACCTCCTTGGTAAGAATTACCACTTTTCCATTCAGTCTTGCCTTTGTCATCATTCTTCCATTCAGATTTGCCTTTATCCTGCATAGAACTGCTAGATCTACCAATTTCTTCATAAGATCTACCTTTGCCTCTCTAGAATCTACCACCTCTACCTCTTTGTCTTTGTTCATGCTTCTTTGTCAAGATCTCCTCAGCCTTCAAGGCATACTAGTATGCTTCTTCCACACTTCCAACTTCACAAAACTTATTTTCTCTTGAATTCCAAATCTCAATTCATTAATGTACCTTGCAATTTTCTCAACATCATCATCTACATGTCCAGATCTGATGTCCAATCTATAGAATTCCTCGGTATATTCTTTCACAATCATGTCTTTTTGTTTCAAATTTTGTATTTTTCTCAACAGGCTAACTTGGTAATCAGTAAGAAGGAATTTTTTCTTTACCTTGTTCACCATCTTTGCCCAAGTTCTAATCTTCTCCTTTCCTCTCCTTCGTCTATCAGTTTGCAAGTGCTCCCACCATAGTGATGCATGATCTTTCAGCATAGTGACTGCAATCTTCACCTTTCTAATATCAGGAGTGTTTTCATACTCAAAGAACAACTCCATATCAAAGATCCTATCCAACACAGCATTGGTATCCAATTTTCCATCATAAGGAACAACTTCTACAGTAGGCTTTGAATTTGCCCTAAACAACACTTGCAACAATCTTTCCTCATCTTGATCTTCTTCAGGTTCTGGATTATGGTTTGGTGTTGCTACTTCATCATCACTTACATCATCAAGATGTGCTCCTCTCCTCTGGGCTATCTCCACAGCATCTAATATGGCTGCAATTTGCCTCAATTGATCCAATATAGCATTATCAACATTATTTCCTCTACCACGAACCATCTTTACAAATCAAGTTCCTACAAGATCATAACCCTCTGTAAGTTATAGGTCAAATACGCAGATCTGCCACCCTACAACCAAATCCAAATCAGGGTTCTACATGATCCAATATCCACAAGGATAAACCTCAAGCTCTAATACCAACTGATGCAGGCAAGGGGAGAATAACTAGGGCCAAGGCTCACCTAGCTATCCAAACCACCCTACAAGAGTTAACACAACGGAGGCAAGCATAAGGAATAGCAACCAAAGGAGGAAGAAGAGTGAGATACTTTTATTGATTCTTCAAATATTCAACATACATGCCTAGCTGTAAGGCCTTCTAGGTTATGGCCAATTACAAATACATTCACTTTCAAAGATCCAACTACAAATTTGCACTTTTACTTTTGCTCTCTAATCCTCTTTCCAAAAACTTACCTAACCCTAAGCCTAAACACTCTATATATACTTGCCAAAACGGCTTACAGATTACTCTAGAACATTACATAAGAGGAGGGCCGACCCAACAACGGTCTGGACACATCCCAAGAAAAGATCTTAACATAAATGTCGCGAACGAAATAAATCCCGCAAGTCGGCTTGCAGAAATCACGTCCAAATATTGACACTCAGCATACACTGGGTAACTCAGCACATGGAGTGCTACAGTAACTCAACACCAACTAAGTGCTACAGTAACTCAGCACATGAAGAGTGCTACAGTAACTCAGCACCAACTTGCAAAATGAACAAAAATTGAGCAGGATAACAAGGCAACCCAGGATGCTCCTGCATCATAGAGTTCTTACTTCTTCACCACTATCAGCATTAGAATAGCGAATTATTTTGTGTACAAGAACACACTTAGAACACAACTATCATTACAAACCACTGGATGGAAGGAGGCACAATAAAAATAGACATTGTTGTTGCTGATATTTGGTATTTTAACAACATCCAATTGTGTGTGCTTGAGTCCCTATTGGATAAATTTGGTGACCAAAATGACAATTTCAGAAAGGGGTACAAGGCTCCTTGCAAGGATGAGTAAGAGGTTAGTAAACAATAATAATCCACTTGACTTCACTTTTAAATTATTATTTTTTTCTAGTTTATTAAATCAAAATTATGTATTAAGACTTGATTTCACTTTGTTTTTGTAGGTTGCTCGTAAATGCATAGGGCAAGAGCAGTGGGGGATTAAAAAAGAGGAATAACTTTGGCTGCATCATTCTTTATGAGGGGTGGACATATAGAAAATTCCAAATCATTATTAATTTGATGGTTGCTTGCAAGGACAATGCGGTGTTTTCGAAATCGGTCGATGCCTCCAACAAGGTTGAAAATGCACAAACATTGGCATTAATGTTGGAGAATGTTGTCATGGAGGTAGCACTAGAAATGTGGTGCAGATCATCATAAATAATGTGGCAACGTTTGTGCTAGCAGGTAACTTTATGTTGCATATGATTTAATATTAATAAGTGATATTTAATATAGTTTTGAGGTAAAATATGATATCTAATTATTGATTCTTGTACTAATATGCTAGGGAGAATCCTTCAAGAGAGGAACCCCCCTCTTTTTTGGATACCTTGTGCAATACATGCCCTTGACCTTCTTTTGGAGGACATAGGAAAACTTGATGAGGTGACACCAATTACGGGAGATGCAAGGCGGATCACAAAGTATAGCTACACTCACCATTGGGTTCTACATTTGATGAAGCAGTTTACTAAAGACAAAGGTTTGGTGAAACATGTTGTCACAAGGTTAGTAACAATTTTCTTGACGTTGCAAAACATTATTGGTACATTGTCTACTTTGACACACAGATTTGTGAGTCAACTATGTCTTGACTCAACTTATTCAACAAAGCTTGAAGGAAAAGTTTTCGCACGCATAGTCTTTGACAACAATTTTCTTAAAAAGGCTTTAGAGATTGTGAATGTAACTTCAATACTTGAATTTTTAATTATTCTTAATTCAATCTCTCATTACTAATTTGTAACTTACAAACTTCATTAGTTAACATTTTTGTAAACTAATTTGTATTTTTTTAATTACAATTGTAGGTGTTTGAGCCCTTGGTTAGAGTTCTCCACTTGGTAAATGGGGATCAAACCCCAATGGGGTGCCTTTATGAGGCCATGGATAAGACCAAAGAGTCTATAAAAATTACTACAAGGGGGATTAACTCAAATATGATCCCAATTGGGAAATTATTAATAGCAGGTGGAACAATCAACTCCATCAACCCATTCATGCAACAAGGTACTTCCTCAACCCCTAAGTCAAGTTTGATGATTATTTTCAAATGCTAAAGGGGAGGTCATGGAGGTTCTCGTGGAGGCCCTCTTTGTATGCATTCAAAGGATGAAACCTAATGTTGTAGAGGGAGAACTTCTTGTCACCAAACAACAAATATATGTGGAATCAAAGGGTAAATTATTCTCTTCTTAGCTAGCAAAGAGCACACGAGGTACTCAAACTTCAAGTAAAACATTTACAATTTCGCCATTTGATAAATTATGTTTTCTCTTCTCTTTGTTTTCTAACTTCTCAATATTTTATTTTGCAAATGCCTTATGGAAAAGTTGGAGTGGGAATACCCCACATCTAAAGCATTTTTTTCTCACAAAATTGTGACAGCCTTATAGCTCATCCCATTGTGAGCACAATTGGAGCTTATTTAAGTCCATCCACACAAAAAAGAGAAACAAGTGAGCCCAAGAATGCCTCAATGACTTTGTCTATGTGTAGTATACTCTTTAGTTGGCAATAAGAAAGGCACAGGAAACAACTAGTCCAATTTATTTGGACGATATATATCCTTAGATTGATTAGACGACACAGGAGCAGCCTCCATTGTTTACAGAGGATGACATCACTGATTTGGAGAGGCACACTATGGAGGAGGGGGCTGGTTTGGATTTCAGATTGCATAACATTGAGGAGAAGGACGATGAGGATGACATTGAGGAGAAGGACGATGAGGATCACAATGAGGAGTGATTGCCAGTGCCAAGAGGTGATACATCTAGGATGGAGGCTGAGCCACACACATCATCAGAGATAACAAGCAAGGAGGCACACTCATGCCTAGTGCAGTGTTTTACTTCTAGGAATAAGCCCTCTAGTTCCTCTCCCTTAGTTGCTAGTAGAGCTGGGAAGAGGAGGATGTAATTGTAATGAAGTATTTACTTCTAGTTTTATAGAAAATATTTACTTCTTTGCTTCCAGCCATCAGCATCCTGCATGAGAATGAAGTTTTGCACCCACTTTATGCATATATATATATATATATATATATAAACTCGGCTTGTTTCTTTTTTGTTCTCATTAATCAACTCATTGGGTGCACCTCTAATTGAGTTTTACAAATAAAATGTATTTCTAATTAAATTTATGTTTCTTCATAAGTTCTTGATGTTTTTGCCAAGTTTTTCAGAAATTGGCTCAATGTTTTGTTCTTTTTTTCAGGTCTTGAGGAGTTTTTGTCAAGTCTGAGTTTCCCAACTATGATTCTACCTACAAGGATAAGCTTTGTTTAGGGGAAATATTAGTTGAGAATTAAGGTGTCTCAATCTTGGCAATTCCTAAGTTAATCTATTTATATCCTAATATTTTCCTATAATTTTTTGACATAATTAACAATGCATATTATTAAATACTTGTGCTCCACCAAAAAAGGGCATGAGATTTCAAGTTGGCAAGTTTGTCACTTTATTGTCATAAAAAATGAGGTTATTAGTTGTCAAAGATGTTCACTAGGTGGTATATTATGAAAGGTATATTTTTAGGATGTTATGATATATTCTATAACAACTATAAAGGCTAAAATAATAAGATGTTACTTTGGATGTGATGCTCAATTGTAAGACAAGAATTTGTAAGAGCTTTAATTTAGATTGTTTGATTTAGCAAACATGTGTACATAAAGTTGATGGTCAACTATAACAGATTATGACAAGTTTTAGGAGCCTATTTTTAGTATGTAGGGATCAAATGGGATTTTACCATGATACTTTTTGGAATCTCATTTAGGCTCATGGTAATGCTTTACGGTGGTATTTTGGGCCTCCGTGAATCTTTATATTGAGAGATTGAGATGGAGGCATTACTGCATTGAATTTGGAGGTGTTGAAGCTCTACTAGAATGTTGTCAAACTTCTTCCACATTGTATGTTGGTGAATACTATTGTGAAGTCTTTCTCTGCATGTGTACTGCAACCTTTAAGATTATTCATTAATCTATTAAACTGCATTGGGGTGGAATTATCCTCTTGAAATGGTTTCCCCACGTAAATCACTACTTGTGGTGTATTGCTTGTTTCACTTATATATGTGTTACTACATTATTTCAGCAGCAAGTTAAAATCTATTTTTGAAATATTTTCATATTCTCCTCTCAAGGTAGGAAGTTATTTCTAAGACCTTAGCTTCCATGCAATATGGTGGCTTCAACTCAATAATTGAGAAGACAAATACTATCATAATTGAGAAAGCCCAAGATCTTGAAAAATAAACTTGGCTTCAACTCAATAATTGAGAAGGCGAATACTATCATAATTGAGAAAGCCCAAGATCTTGAAAAATTAATTATCTTCAAACAAATTCATCATTTTACTGAGAAGAGATGGAACATAATGATAACTGCACTACATCTTTCCTTCTTATAAAGTCCAAAATACTGGAGCCTTGAAATCGTTTTTCTGCCAATGAGGATTGGCTCATGTAGAGATTTTTATGTCGCTGAAAGATACAAGGCAGCATCTTATTGACTCTTGATCCTGATTTGCGAAAAATATTTAGCAGTGAGTGAACTGATTTTGTAATTTGTATACTACTCATCAAGTATGGTTAATAAGAAGTTTAGAAGGATGCTCATAGTTTGGTGAAACATCCATGATCGACAATTCCAACACCTACAGCCTCTTGTGATCAAAGTTTTATTGCAGTTTTTATAATTTTCTTTATATCTTAGAAGCTTCATTTATAAAATCTAGATTACGGAAAAATTGGAGCACATAATTTATAATAAAGCACAAACAACTAAACCTAATTCTGTCTTAATAGTTTGCTAGTTCATCTATATTTCAGAAAAACTGCTGCACATACTTCTTCATCCACTCACTAAAGCAGAAACTTCACCTGTGCAATTCAACTTGTGATTCATTTCACAAAACCAAACTAGCTACATGAAAGAGGACACAAGGAAGTGGAGTATTGAGCCAAAGCAAGCTGACTCGGATGCTTCTGCTTCTCCACTTGCTGTATTTGAAGTTGAGGATAAGCTAGCTAGTGAGCACACAAATGCTAATGGCATTGCTTGTAGTTCTTCTAATATACCAATATCTAAATCTAATATTAATAGTAGTTGTAATACTTTTGAAAACCCACAAACACTGAAGCCGATTGGTGATGACTAACTGTTGACATTACTATTTTAATATTAACATATATCATGATATTTGAATTTGACTTATTGGCATTGCACTATTTTTTATTTTTAAAGTGGTTTTGCCTATCATATGATGCTATGATATCATTAGCTTACTGCTGTAAATATGTACGTATTTCTGATTCTATATGTTTTGTACTGACAAACCCAACCCCTGAATTATCTTGACTCAATCTACAAAGAGAACACTCAAGCCTGAACCAGTACCAAAATCAATACTCTAGCATTTTACTTTATAATTTATAATTATATTTTGTGTTTTTACCTTTTTTGAGTGTTCGACCAAGAATATGTTGCATCTGGCTAGCATCTTAGAAGGTGGCTGAATGGCACATTTTACCAGCCCAGCAAGTTTGAAACACTTGTTACAAACTTTTCTCTTAATATGCTAACATCAAATATGCAATTTCCCACAGATTGATGTTTTGTTAAAGCTAATTGTTTCTATTATATCCAGATTTGTCTTCAACTACTTTTTCAGAGAATACCTTAATTAGCAGCCCTGGACACCCATGTATTGAAATGGAAAAGAATTTCCTCCACTTGTTTTAGGCTACATTTTAAAGGTCCAAAATGATTCGTAAAATATAATGTCATTCTATGGTATACAATGTACAAAGCATGCAATCAATGAAAATGGATTAAAAGGTAAATGAAGGCCCACACAAGTCTAACATATTTTGAACATGCAATGCTACTTGTATAAATATATATCAGAATTGTATAATTTGTTTGAAAAGTATGTTCAGTAACAAAAGATGAAGCTGCATTTTCCTTACAGGAATCACTTTCCTGTTACTCATCAAGTGTAACCTCTATGGCTCCAACTCCATTTCTAGTATGTCCTCGTTGCTAATTTCTAAATGGATGTTGCATATACGAAAGAAAAATGGAAAACTTAAATCCAAGGAACTAAATATAACAGTGTTAGCCTTACCTTTGAAGCTTTGAAAAATTAAATAAATCAAGTGAAACATGCACAAAAGGGTGTTTATATAAAAAATCTGACATAGAAAGGCGATCACATTAACTATTCCTTTTCCTTTAGCACAGTAACAGTAAAAAAAATTATTTAAGCATGTTACATGTTCAATTTAGTCTCGGAAAAGTATAATGGTAATAGAGATACTTTACCTTTATGTAGGCTTCAACAATTTGCATATTTGATTTGATTTTTCCAGGAGCTAAATGTTGTAGTCCATTAATCAAAACCTATAAGAAATTAATCAAACTTAATGCTAAAAAAGAAGCAATTAAATCTAAAAGAAAATGCACATCAGAGGTAAAATATTGATTAATAGTTAAAATCATGCACACCTGAAGATCCAATGACATCAATGCTCTTCCTTCATTTGTGCATCTCTTAACTCGAGAGAACCCTTCAACAAGAGTTTCCACAATAAATTCCACTCCATACTCTAGGAACAATTCTTGCACCTGTGTTGTGATTCAAAAAATCAACATATCATATGCAGGACACATTGTAAATGAAATATTGACATGACAACACTCTGCCTCAGCCAATGGACCACATTCAATAAGAAAATAGCTTCCAAGGTACCAAGATTTAACGTTCAAATTCTTCTCATCATTTAGACATTAAACTGGTGTTAGAATCTCCTGACAATAAACAACAAGTTAATAGCTTTATTTAGAAATATGAACTAATTAATTCAAAATGAGGTCTTAGGCCTTTATCAAAGCAGTAACAAATGTACCAAGACCATAGAAATACATAGCATACAAACAAAATACCACATTGGACGGATTTATTATCAGTTTATAGATGGTTAATGTTGGCATTCTTTCAATGAGATTTTAATGTTCTCTGAGAAATTTTTCTATACAAGATAAGATAATTTTATAGTCCAACCAAAGACCACAAAGTGGGTCCAAGGTATTGCTGAAAACAAGATAGGGAGTCAGCCCATAGAACCAACACCGAATGGTGCTTGAAGAAAAGCAGAGAAAAACAGGAACAAAGAAACAAAGCAACTAAACAGACAAAAGAAAGAGCGTGAGGGGAGGGGGCCCCCACTAGGAGAACCCCAACCCCTACTACAAGATTTGCACCACTGTGAAGAACCTCAGGACAGAAAGGTAATCTATAGAACTAGCAGGAGGCTCAGACTGCTTCTAATACTTCCTTGAGCGAGAGGATATTGTTTCTGAATAGAACTCCTCTTGGAAACCACAAGTTGATGATCGCTAGAGGGGAAACTAAGCTGGCACTTGGTGCCACATGTTGAGCAAATCCCAGAGAAGAAAGAGGCGATAAGCTAACAAGGCTGTATAGCGTCCTAGTGGTGATGCTGAGGTGAGAGGTCTTAGAGCCTGACAACCAATTGAATTTCAAGAGCAGGGCATCTCTAGTCCATTAATCTGAAAAAAGTGGAGAGGGATTGAGATTCCCTGAAAATACAGTAGAGTTTCCCTCTGATCTCGAAGTATACAGAGTAGTGAAAAATGACACGCTCCTTAATCCACCACTCTGATAAAACATAACTGGTGAACCCTGCTCTCTCTAGCTATCTGATGTTCAATCTTAATGCAGAGACAATGACAACCCATCTTTAAGGAACAAAAGGGGATTCAGAGAGAATGCACGCAGTGGTGGGTAACCCATTAAGGAACAGTATATCAAAGAACCTGCAGAGCTGAATAAGGTACCTTTCGTACTTTGTAAAAGGTCTTGAAGCATCATTTGAAGATCTTTGGAGCCACATAACAACAAGATCTATGTTCTCAATGAACATAGTGTTTACAACTCGGCTGTGGATGGGGGGTTAAGAAAACTGAGTCCATGCATTAAAATCACCAGCAATGTAAATGTCTCCAATTGCACAAAACTGACTAATGCTATCATATAATTTGTGTAAGGGTCACCATTTGGGCCATTATGAAACACACATGAAGAGTTTAGAAGGAAATTAAAAACCCCAATAAAGATGTCTCTAAGGTGGGGGACAACTTGGAAACATCAAATCAACAAAAATCTAGGTGACTCATCTAAGAGGAGAAATGAAGAATGACCTTCAAAAAAATTTGCTAACAAGGCAGGCAACACACCCAGAACTACAGACCCACTGGAGCACTGCACCTCACATTATAGGAAAATAACCATCGAAATCCCATAAAACAAAGAAGAGGGGCAGAGCTTTCATGAGTCTCCATGAGGAATATGAAGTTGGAAGAACCAAGAACATCACATAATAAGCTAGATGAAGACCAAACGATCCTATTACCATTCCAAAAAATGATTTGCAAATTTGTTCTTGTATCCTTTTTATCGCCCACACCAGGTCAGGCCTGCAAGTGTCATTAAGTGGCTGCATCATTATTTTTGGATTCCTACCCTGAATGAAAGGGATCCCTTACAGCTACTTTCAGATTCCTATGATAGCCCATTTTCCATTTCACCTCGCAGTAGCATCAAGTTCTTTGAAATGTTTGAACTCTATAAACTGCAATTTCGTGAGATACTCATCCATGAAAAATCTTCATGTGTACCAAGAAAAGCCTCCTCCTAGCTTTGAGAACACATAGCTTGTGAAAAATGGAAGGAAAACAAAAGATAAGCATGTTATCATACCCAACACATGCCCTGTGAATGGGTTTTACACTTCTCATCATACCATTTGTTCATAGGACATGTTTTATACCTGGGAGGAGGGAACGGGGGGCGGGGGGGGAACAGAGGTGAAAAGATTGTCAAACCTAATGGTGGCACAATCTTGAAAAAGAGGGAGGAGCTATATAAGGTGATGGGTACAAAGACCACAATTGCTATCATCAAAGCAAAAGGAGGTACAAGGGGGAGGGTCGGTTTGGTAGGCTAGGGGGTTGGGGCAAGGAGAAATAGTCTAGATGGAGAGACTACAGAGAGCATGATTGGTCAAGAGGGATGGAATCCATAGAAAAGTGGTCAATAAAAGGAACGAAGGACCAGTTGGAAAGAGCATAGTCACCATACCTGCCCCACCGTAGTAAGGCTTGGAGATAAAGAAGCGAAATCTTGGGAAGCAAGGTGAACGAGTAAGGACAAGTATATCACAAGGCCCACAGAGCTGAATAAGGTATCTTTTATACTTTGTAAAAAGTCTTGAAGTGTCATTTGAAGATCTTTGGAGCCCCATAACAACAAGATCTATGTTCTCAATGAACATAGTGTTCGCAACTCAATTGTGGATGGGGGATTAAGAAACCTAAGTCCATGCATTAAAATCGCCAAGAATGTAAATGTCTCCAATTGTAGAAAACTAAGTAATGCTATCATATAGTTTTTGTAAGGATCACCATTGGGGTTATTATGAACCACATATGAAGAGTTTAGAAGGAAATTTAAAACCCCAATAAAGATGTCCCTAAGGTGGGGTACAACTTGGGAAAACCAAATCCACAAAAATCTAGCTGACTCATCTGAGAGGACAAATGACGTGTGACCTTGAAAAAAATTGCTAACAAGTCAGGCAACACACCCAAAACTAAGGACCCACTAGAGCACTGAGTCTCATATTTATAAGAAAATAACCATTGAAATCCCACAATACAAAGAAGAGGAGGGGTGGAGCTTTCATGAGTCTCCACGAGGAATAGGAAGTCAAAGGAACCAAGAGCATCAGATAATAAGCTAGATGAAGACCAAAAAATCCCATTTCCATTCCAAAAAATGACTTGCAAAGTTGTTCTTGTATCCTTTTTATCGCCCACAATAGATAGGGCCCATAAATGTCATTAAGTGGTTGCATCGTTATTTTTGTATTCCCACCTTGAATGAAAGGGCTTCCCTTATAACTAGTTTCAGATTCCTATGACAGCCCATTTTCCATTTCACCTCACAGTAGCAACAAGTTCTTTGGATTGTTTGAGCTCTATAAATTGCGATTAGGTTATATATTCATCCATAAAAAGATCTTCATGTTTGAGAAAAGCTTCCTCCTAGCTTTGAGAGCACATAGCTCGCGTTATCATACCCAACGCATGCCCTATTAGTGGTGATGATTTTTGTTGAGCTACTCGAAGAGAAAGGAGTAGCCTATAGCCAACAGGTCGAGGATAGGTAATGGAGGCCCCGAAGATTGTGTTCATGAACTCTTTTGGTACATTCTTCATTGAGCTCTGACTAAATATGTTTTCCCATACCTGCCAGAGGAGCGTTGTCTCAAACAAAGGCTCCCACGTCTTGGTTTTTATTCAGTTTCAATTTTGAGGAATTGATTCTAGCTTTCAAGATCAGTCTGCTTGGTCTTTTGGTTGAGGTTGTTTGTGTCTAGGTGAGTTAGCAAATGGAGGAAGATAGCAAATGGAAAGGCACACAACCAAGGTTGAGCAAAAAGAAAAGCCCTGCACTAAAGGCAGTCTAGGTGAGTTGCAAAACAATATGCAGATTTACTAAATCAACACACCAGTGAAGCACATAGTAGCGCAGGGGTTTGAGGAGTGCAGGGTAGACGATCTCAGATTCTTCAAGAAGCTCACGTGCTATAGGAAGGAAGACCATAATATATACTCAAAAGAGAACTCCGTGTTATAGAAAATTAGGTTCACATACCATACAACCTTTTGAAATAAGCATGCCAGCATTCAGATTCATTCATATACAGATAGCGTGGTCTTATATATTGTATGATCTCACCTTGTCTATCTCGGGAACTGGGGTATCAAAACTGGTTTGGATATTAAATTGTAGTTTCACTTCAACTGAAATCTTCAAAACAAATTTGGGCACTTGTTACAAGAGATAAATAAGTTTATCCTTCCATGTTTTTTCCTTGGTCTAGAAAGTCATTTTCTATGGTGACCTTTAGCTAGATATTTTGGCAATAGATTGTATAAGAAATGAACACATTGTGATATTGCTATCAGTATTCAACTATTTATTGTTCAAGTCAAACAAATTCACCCATGCTTTACAAGTAGTGGTTCACAAGAACCCAACTGTCATGAGAATGAATGAAATAATTAGCACTCATTGCATCTAGTTCATCCTCCTAGGGGTGAAGCATTGGGCCTTCCTGGGAGGTGACCTATCCCAGGAATTGAACAAATAGGCTGAAATTGAATGTCATTATTCAAATATGCTAAAATACTTCAAATACGCAGCATATAATTACTTGCTATAGTGAGAAAATATAATCTTCAAATATGCTAAAATACTTCAGATACGCAGCATATAATTACTCGCTATAGTGAGAAAATATAATCTTCTGAGAAACTTAACATTTCCATGTGAGAATATCATCAGAAAATTGAGTGGTTTTCATCCTCTAAACTTCCAAATTCAAGGGTTTTTGTCCTTGAACTGATTGTGGAACACATGGCTCAACCTGTAGTAGAAATTATCTGGAAATTGGAAATGCCTTCAAATCTAACCAAGAACTTCACCATATAACAGCAAGAGGGCCAAAATGGGTACCCAAAACTTAATGCCCCATAACCCCATAAAATAATATTTATCAAACTTACCATGATCCTCCTTAAATAGCTCCCATGTTGTCTTGAAAGTTTAACTTGTAACTTATCAAAGATGACAACTCCTTTGTAGTCGGAATAAAGTAACTATTGTGTTTAGCACTTGTTAAGCTAGTCAGGTTGGGTAGTTAGGAGGTGAGGGAATGTGTCAGTTGGTTTCCAACCAACGAACCCTTCTAGAAGTCTTGGATGATTGTCAATGTATTGGTGGGTTTTCTAGTATTAATAAAGAAATCATTTCCTTGCCTATTGGATTGTGGTATTACTGGTACATTCTATGTTTTATGCATGTGTATATCAATTGTGTTATTTTGTATTTGTGAACTTGAGTGATATTACCAATCTACATTTTTGGCGTCGTTGCCTAAGTTCGGATCTAGAGGTATTTTACCAGATAGGAGGGGCTAATGGGAAGACCATTCATACCTTGCATCCAAATTATTAACGACGATGGAGAGGACATAACTAGGGAGGATCAGTTGACACGCAACTTGGTGACAACGTGGGAAGTTGCGGTTGAACAATACGTGCAAAGGGAAGCCCTTGAGAGGACGGTTCCTGAAAGCACGGTACACGACGAACTCTCCATGCCACCAGTGGTGCATGATCTCCTAGGGCAGATTCCTCGGCTTTTAGCAAGGAACTTAGTACATATTGAGGACGAAAGAGCACATATCGAGAGGAAACAAAGAAGGCAACAAGTTCTTCAACAATTTACTGAGAGGACGTGGGATCACAAATTAGAGGAACCCAATAAGCCAAGAAAGGGAGATAGACACTGAATTACTTCATGCCCCTGATTCCAAATAAATAGCGAAGGACAGCACCAAAGGACAAAACTGAGGAGGAAGTTGCCCTAAGAACCTTATGTCTCCAGCAACAAGAAGAGAGATGTCATAACTTGAGAACACAAGGGGATTTCCACCTAAGTCAGGAAGGGTGGATTGAACATACCATTGAGGAACTAGCCAATTTGATTATTTTAGAAACACCAGGAAGGCAGTTTGGGTGCAGAAACCCAGAAACCCCTGCACAACAAGAATTTTGTCAGGGGGAGATAAATAGTCAAGAGTCTAGTCCATTGGAAAGTGGTGTTCCATTAGGAGGTGGTGTTCCATCGGGAAGTGGTGTCCCATCGGGAGGTAAAGTTCCATCAAGAAGTGGTGTCCCATCGGGAAGTAAAGTTCAGGAAGTGGAGTTCCAGCAAGAAGTGGTGTTCCATTGGGAAGTGGTGTTTCATCGGGAAGGGGTGTTCCATCGAGGAGTGGGGTTCCATCTGGAAGTAAAGTTCCATCAAGAAGTGGAGTTCCAGTGGGAAGTGGTGTTCCATCGAGAAGTGGGGTTCCATTCAGTGGTGGTGTTCCCTCTGGAGGAGGCGTTCCATTGGGAAGGAGGCAACAAGGAAAGAGAAAGGCATTAGATAAACAAAAATTGCCTAAATTTATGGGGGATGGATCAGAGGACCCTACTCGCCATTGCAAAACCTATATAACTATATGGCAAGCGAACAAGAAGAATGATAGTAATGAATGGTTGACGGCATTTCCTGCCACATTAAGAGGGATCGCCATAGATTGGTATGCAGACTTGGATGCTAGCAAGAACACTTGGGATAACCTGCGTGGAACATTTGAGGAGGAATTCAAATTGTTAAAGAGATGATGATGAAATTGTCACAAAAATCTATAACACCAGGCAAGCCAAGAAGGAATTGGTGAAGGCTTATACTAGGCGACTGAAGGAACTCATCAACAAATTGGACAATAAGCTTGCAGACAGTTTAAAGAAAAGATGGTTTATTGAAGGACTCACCCCGTCCTTAAGAAAAAAAATGAAGATAGTCCCACCATCCACTTTTGGAGATGCTTGTACGCGTGCCATGGACATTGAAAGTGAAAATAAAACCTCGAAGAGGAGACAGCATGGAAGCTCTAGTGAGAGTTCGGAGGAGAGTGAGAAAGAGTCGAAAATGATCCAAGCCTTCAGGAAGGACCTCAAACAGCTAATGAAGGAAGTAATCGGAACTAAGGACGAGAAGAAGGTAAAGACCTATGGTGTACAAACTGTGAAAAAGAGGGTCATACCAAAGGAGCATGCCCAAGAAAGATGTTTTGCGAGATTTGCTAGATAGGGGGTCATGCAATCAAAGATTGCCCTTATAACCTAAAAAGAAGGAATGCCCAGATACTATTTACTGAAGAACAGTCTACACCACCAGCAACTCCCCCAAAGAACAATAATACAGAAGCTTCACCAGGGGGGTATAGGAATAACCAAAGAGGTAGTGCCAATAGTAGTAATAACAATAGCAACATGAACACACCTTGACGGGCAATCCAATATGATTCTTGAGGACGGGCCATGATCCAATGCCGAAGATGCAACGAATGGGGCCATTTTCCTCGAGAATGTCAAAATAAAAGGGGACAGAATGGAGGAATGCTTTGGAAATGGTGTGGGCCTAGCAACCATGAGGATACGAATTGCCCAAGGCAAAAAGGTGTGAACATGCAGGATATTGCAGGATTAGAAAGTGAGATACTTGCAATAACAAAGATGCAAGCTAAGAAAGCCATGTACCCAAAGGTAATTGTGGAAAAAGCGAGATTTAAGGAGGCAAAGCAGAACATCCAAAATGAGTCAAGCGGGGAAACAACAGCTAAGCCAGCCAAAACCCCTATGAGCAAGGGGGTACCCAACATCATAAGGAAAGTATTAGAAACTACCATTCCAATCTCCATTGGGGAGTTACTGGACACTCTACCCCAGTTAAAAATTGCATTGACACAAAGAACACTGCCAACTCAATAGGATCCCCAAGGGGAACCAGAAACAGTAGAACAAGTGGAACCAGAAGCAATAGAGCCGGTAGAAAAAGAAGAAACTTCAGTGAAAAAGGAAGAAAACACCCTATTTACAATAGGTCTAGGGAGAGCGCCAGCAGTGGTAGAGATGGAGATCATGGGGTACAAACTCTCAAACACAATAATTGATGGACGCTCCGAGGTGAATGTTTGATCGGAAGATACTTGGAAGGCAATTGGGAAACCTACCTTTTGGCTGCCCAAATTCCAGCTTGTAGGAGCAAATCAGCATGGCATCAAACCGATTGGCAACTTGATAGGGCAAAAGGTAATAATAGGAACCCAACAATTTGTTTTAGACTTTGTGGTTATTACCTTAAAGAAAGGATATGATGCTTTATTAGGGAGAGAATGGCTAGTAGTAGCAAAGGCCAATCACAACTGGAAATGAAGCACCCTCTATATTGAAGGAAGTACACTATAGATCTCAAGAACCAATCAGTAAGTCAGGACTTGGCATCAAATTCTGAAGGAGAAAACTATGAAGAGATGGAACCAAATGAGGAAGGGGTGCTCAGACTAGGGGAATGCTCAAACAACGACACAAATTCCCCTAATGAATTATTCCACTGGCAAATGGGAGACTATGAATTTTTCCACGCAGAATGTAATATGTTACAAGTAAAAGACTCTCAGTCAGAAGGAAGGTACCCGAAGGAGTACATGAAGCATAAAGAGAATGGGGTAGTAAAGTTATCTACTTGGGATAACAAACCTATCAGAGACCTCGTAAATGGGTCTAAGTTAAAAGCGTATGAGAGACGGAATAAATTGGCAAGTAGCTAATTTATAAATGTAAGAGAGGAAAAAGGATGAAAAGCAAAAAAAGAAAAACCGAACCAAGTCCTTATAAAGATACGGAATCACAAAAGATTAACCAAAACATTACTCGGAGTGACAGAGAAGGAATTACCGGGGAAGGAAGTGACAAACAGGAAAGTGCAGAGGCAGTCGAAGTGATGACCGCTGTAGGAGAGGAAAGGGTGGCAGTATGGACAGCCTTACAACAAGAGGGAAGGGTGGACAGAGAAATCAAGAAAATAGCCATACAGAGAGGACCGCACCTCATCATCGGAGAAGAACTCGTACGGCTAAGCAGCACAGAGAGGAACACCATACGATAGACCACCACGGCAGACCACCGTATGGACCAAGCATACGGCATTGGCAATTCCAAATTTCATTTGAAGACACCGTACGGCAACATCTTGCAAGGCAACTTCTAGTACGGCAACATCATCCCGTACGGTAACATCTCATACGGAGACATCACTTCCAACATCCTTACGTATGGCATCATTCCAAAGGAGAGACCGTACGACATAATTTTGTACTGCGGCATCAATTCAAGCAACAAATCGTACAAAAAAATTATGTACGGCAGACTTCTGTACTAAAGAATTTCGTACTACGGCAAGTTGTATGACATGGGCAATCTGTGACATCCGTATGGCAGAGACAGTTGGCAAAATCAGTACGGAAGGCAGATATAACATATGTACATGAAGAGTCAACTACAGTATAAGCAGCCGTACTTATCAGTTCCCAAACAAAAGGAAGCTCAGGGTCGTACAGGTGGCACATACAAGCAGTTAAAGAAGAAGAGATAAGGGAGATGGCACTGAAAGCAAAGGAAGGGATAAGGGAGATGGCAAAGGGCAAGGGTGAGATGGCAAAGGGCAGCGAGAGTATTGGCAGGTTATGGCTGCCACCTCTCATCAATGGAAAGCAGAAAAAGTGGCCATGGAGGAAGCTTGGAAGATAGAGAAAAAAAATCCATGCACAGCAATGTCCTCCCATCCCTCTTCTTGCAGTCAAAGTTCTTCTATTGTTGTTGTTTTCATGTTCAATAGTCGTCTGGAAGACGACTTCTTTTTTTTGGGGGGAATAGATGTAGTTGGAATAAAGTAACTATTGTGTTTAGCACTTGTTAAGCTAGTCGGGCTAGGTAGTTAGGAGGGGAGGGAATGCGTCGGTTGGTTTCCAACCAACGGACCCTTATATAAGTACTTGGATGATTGTAAATGTACTAGTGGGTTTTCTAGTATTAATAAAGAAATCATTTCCTTGCCTACTGGATTGTGGTATTACTGGTACATTCTATGTTTTATGCATGTGTATATCAATTGTGTTATTTTGTATCTGTGAACTTGAGCGATATTACCACTCTACATCCTTTATCGAAAACCATGCCCCTTTATGCCAGGATTAAGTAGTATTTTGAAACAATTAATAATTTATTGACTGTTGCACCTAGTGTCCCAGCTCATGGCCTCTATTATTAAATTATTAATTTTTCTCCATCCTCACTGGTGAAAATAAGGATTGGACCCGTAGAGATCAATTTAACTAGCATGGGACATTACATTTCAGATGGAAATAAGTCTAATGAGTGCCCTGCACCAATCATTTGCATTTTGATATTTAAAAGACATTGAATAATGACCTAAATTTAACAGCTCGTGATATTTTATCCCTTAGTGTAAACTGATTAAAACTTTTTCATATAAAACAAATTTAGTAAAGTAGAAATTGAATGAAAAATAAGGATCCAATTCTGACTTCATCAATGATTAGATACAAAACTTTATGCTTGATAACAAAAACAGGACAAATTTCTCGCTGTTTTTACAAACAATTTATAATGCTAATGTAGTAAAATTCCCATGAAATAGAGGAGTCACATAGAAGTTTTAGCTCATTTAAAATACTGTGATTGTAAATCATTAACATTTGATTATAAAGAAAATTCAATGAGCAACATTCACACAGATGGCACTTGCTAACATTTGACTATACCAAATATTCAATGAACAACATGTATACACTGCTATCTCTTGACATTGATTATAAGAAATAATATAGATAGGAAATAGCTAAGTAGACAATGGCAAACATTACCTCTTTAGAAATGCCCCCATGAGCAAGTCTTGTTTTATAATACTTGAATTCCCCAAGCAACAGATCAACGTACCTAAACAGTAATGTGAATCATTAGCATACATGTTTTACATGCAGAATTCATTAACAAAATGTTCTAGTTAGAGTTTCAAAAGAAAGGAATAATTTTAGCCCCACAGTTATTTTCTCTAACAAAAATGCAAAAAAAAGTTTTTCTTCACAATTATCCATGCAAAATATATATGCAAAACAGCAGGTATCAGAGCTTCCATGCAACGTGCCCTACGTGATTTTATAGAACACAGACAATAGAATATTTTCCAGGCCATAAAGATGATACGTGGAGCTAGCATCAAATTGGTAATTAGGTTAACTAAACTATAATGTAACCAGTGTTCCACAAGAATGTGTCCCAACAAAAATACCTCATGTTTCCAGGATGTGAGGACTTGGTGGAAATGTCCCCACCATACTGCCACCACCAACACCACCTTGATGCCACCAAGATGTTGTAACATCTAGGATGTTCTAGAGAACTCTAAGGGACTCCAAAGAGTCTACCAATAGAGCCAAGGTTTCTGAGGAGTCTCTTGCAGCCGGACAGCCAAAAATACAATTTTTTAACTAAAAAAATTCAAACCTTGTGGCCAAGGCCAATGTAATATCCCTCTCAAGAAATGAAACTTAATATTAAGTCATAATAGAATTGAAATGTAAATAAATAAATGGTTAACATTATTAGTAAAATAATCAAGATTACTTTTATATTATGAATATTCTACTGTATTAGTCAATAACATTAATAATAATGTTATTGATAAGTTATGTACATTATTAATAATATTGTTAAAAATTAAAAAATATATAATAATTATATTGTTAATATTAATAAAACAAATACTGATCAAGCAGATATATCAATACTATCAATACTCATCCTATCATTCATCACAGCAATATTATAATAAATAACAATTATTAATTTAAAAAACAGTAGACATTGATTAATAAACAGGCAGGGTGTAGATCATCCATATTGGAATAAGGAAGTATTTTTATGCCGTCAGAAATTAAAAGTTTATTTACACTAAATACTATTGCTATTGCTAATGACTAACCAATAAAGATTACTTTAAGAGATATATTATATACCATAATCAACAAATATAATGCAGCAAGGGAAACAGAGATTATATTAAGGCCAGTGGTTCATGAATAAACGATGATATTTGAGAAGTCAAAGATACTTCCCACCACGTCAGAGTCTAAAAGCCAAATAGGAAGGATGACAGTGCAATTACCGCTAACACCATACAGTCATCCTCGTTTGCCTATGATGATCGTTTGCATAAGGTTGCCCATGAAGAGACACCACACATTGGAAACATATACGAATGACAATAATCAGAGAATGGAAGGGACAACAAGGAAGGAACTTGCATAAACTTAGTAACAGGGAATGGGAATGGAACAGAAATGGCAGCATCAGCTCCACATCAGCATAGACCTGTGACAGTAAAGACATGACCCGCTGCATCCCCTTTCCACTCAGAGATATTATATGTAAACAAGAAGAATATGGTAAAAGGAAGTAGAAAGAGCACAGACCAATACCATGAAAGGATATAATTATAAAATATAATGGTTTCTAACCAATGGTAGAATCAGAGATCAAGGGTGCTTATTGATACAAGGAATCAATATTACATATTATCTATTATTCTATGCAGAAGGTTATGTCTTATAATACCAAGATAGAGAATAAAGAGAAGAGATTAAAGGATAAGTATTGCTGATAAGTAATCAAGAAGACGGATGAATAATTAATCGAAATTCTATTATGAGTGAGGGACCTATATATGGCCTTACATATAGAGAAATGATAATAAACTATTAAATATTCATACATTTATAATAAATATATTTATAATTATATGCAGAAATTTATATCCAAAATCTACTGCTATTTGACTTACAGAAGAGAAGTTGTAATGTTAGGAAGGAGGGGCATGTATAAATCCAAGCAATGGATCTTTGTTCCAAGACAGGGTAGGGATCAGCATTCCACAAGCCTTCATGATACAGACTTGGACCTGTAAACTTCAAGGGAATCCATTGCGAAGTTGGTATCTAGGCAACTTGGGTAACACCTACTCTTTCCATCTTTGAGCCAGAATAGCAATGGATGATAATAATTTCTACAAATAACTTGAAACTAATAAATAAAAGAATGAATAATTCTATTGAGGACATTACAATCCAAACCCCAATTGAAAAACTTAGGATAAATTAGGTGAGGTCCCAATAGGGTACATTACAGATAAATCCTGACCTATAGGTCCCACCTCCCCACAAGCCTTATAAGAGACACTGAAACCCATTTTCCTACTCACAAAAACAAAATGACAAGAAGCTGATTATGGAGAGTGAGTTGCAAGTGCAATCTGAAAAAGTGAGAGTAAAGTGCAAGAGGGTTGAAGAGAAAGAACAGTGACCATGTAGAGTCTAGCATTTCTAGTGATAAGGAGTTTGTGGATGACTAGAGGCCTTTCCTCACTTCATCTTTTGATTTTGAACATGAGTAATCATCATTATCAAATCCTGAACATATATCGATTCTGAACGACATTTTCATTGGTCAAAGTCAAATTCTTAATGTTCAATCCGAAGTTTAGTAGTTATTTAAGCTTTTTTAGTTTGCCAAAGTTTTTTTGCTAATTCATATATTTATACAACTCTTTATAGTTATTTTTTCAAGTACTAAAGTATTTCAGTGTTGACCCCCATTTTCCTGCCACAATCTCCTAAATGTAGGCTCTTGTACCCCTATCCCATGTCCGTCCATTAGCAAACTCCATGGCTATGGCTATAACCAACCATTTTGCTCTAATCTTGCCCATCTTTTACCAATTTAAAGGTTTCGAAAAGTCCAAATGCTCATCCTAAATAAGCATTCTCCTTGGGACTCCAAAAAGCTACCCTATTGGATACAAACAAAATAAACCCCCACTGGATCCCAACTGACAATCTTGATTGTACAGTAAAGGAACCTTCTAACAAATTACCATTTTTATTGTACTAGGAAGTATCCAATGGGGATGCCTCACCCACCTTCTAGAGGTCCGAGATATTTTGGACATGCAAATGGGATACCTGTAAGGAACCCAACTGGTTCTAACTTCAATTCTATTTTATCCCTTGTAAATCTGATTAAAATCTGCTGTTATGAAACTCAAGGAATATTGTCAAACATTTAGCATACAAAATTTGAAAGGACTGTTATGAATTCTCTGTTTGTCTTCTTTAAGTGTGTAGGCTGCAAATAAAGTTATTGAACACTTCCAGCTATACAAGGTTGTTATAGAAATTATATACTAGCTGTTTCAGACATTTGACAAATAAATACACGACTGAAATTAACTATTACAACTATGGACACTAAGACAAACACTTGCCATGCATACTAGTGATTCATTATAACTGAAACACATAACTACAAATTGGCATTTCATCAAACAGTTATTGTGCAACCTTACAACTCCTTGTTTCAATCTCAAACTATTTTCAATGAACAACCTATAATGCTGAAACATTAAATTTCTATTGCGGTATAAAGGAATTGCAATTACAATGACCAGTTTATTAAACAAAGAAGAAACTAGTTATGTGCAATGTTAAATGCCAACACAGTATTTGCAAACAGAACCAGTATCAGGAAGATTTCTGCCCTTTAGACTTCCAGTGTTGTCCCAAGAATGTGATCAAAGGTGATTAATGATTATTATAGCTCGGCAACAGCTAAAACCCCACGCTTCTCAACCACAGTGAATGCCACCCTCAAACATGCCAGCAATGGCGTTATTCTTCAAGCTATAGACAATTGGGAATCAGTCCCAATCTGGTCGCTCCAACAGTGAGTCAAACACTAACAGTTCCAACTTTTGACCTCCAACGGCTTAGAAAACAACAGTTTTTCAGAACTATTGGATGCCCAAGATAAGATAAGATAAATTTATTAATTGTCCATATTGTAATGTCCCCATTTTTGCTAGCATCAGGGTTTGAGGGACTAGCCTATTATTGTGATCCTTGTAGACTAATTATTGTGAATAGAGGGTCATCTAAGGAAGTGGCTAGGCTTAGGAGGGTCTTGTCTTCTCCACAACTCGGTATGTTACAAGTTGGTCTTCGTTTGGCTTAGATTGGACTTTGTTTGGGCTTAGTTTTGTATACTTAACATTTGTGGTAAGTCGGGTGTTGATTGAGATGGACCCTTTCTATTTTTAGAAAGTGCATTTGGTCACATGGAAAAATAATGAATGTGACTCTTATTTCAGATGGCATATTTAAATGATGATACCTATTTCAGACGGCATATTTAAATGATGAGTAGTTTGGGAGTTATTATATTTCTAGTGGCCAAATTATTATTAAATCATTAAATGGCTTATTATGAAGTTATAGTTTAACTTTATAATTTCACTTAACTTAAGGGTTGAGTCATCATGGGAAGGGGCCATTTATTTAATTAATTATATGCCTAAGCCAAGTATTAAATGTTATAAAGTGAATTTTGTTGGAAAGTTAAAAGAGCTGAGTTCTTTTGGAAAACTCTGCACTTTCTGGAGTTGAGTTCTATTGGGAAACTTTTGGCAATAAAGGATTATAAATACGAGCTTTCATTGGAAAAAGGCATCCAATTATTTGATTATCTTATCTTGCTCTTGTTGTCTTTGTGACATTTCTGAGTCCGAAGCTTTTTTGCCTTTGTTGAGGTATAACGGTTTGGTCTGAAATTCTGAGAAGTGTCAGGCAATTCACAGCCGAGGTAATGTTAATTAGATTTTTGAGATTTATTAATCTTCCATTTCTGTGTTACTGATGCTTTGGAAGAAGTCTTTGTGCTAGGAGTTGTGGTGGATTAAATTCTGAAAATTGTTATGGCTGCGATTGTGGGAGGCTTCTTTCTGTTTGTACAACTCTGGGAAGGTTTCATCCTGTAGTGGACAATTATCATATGGTAAATTGGACTGCATATCTGGGCGTCTATTCTTCTCACAGCAGACCCGAATTGGCAGTGATTGACATGCAAGTTATTCTGATTGTGGGCGTCATCATTACAGGATTTCAGTGTCATAATTTTGTTTACACTAGGGTTTAGTTTTTGCAAATTGTAACCATGTCTTTGCTAAAATACAACACCTAAGTTGCTGCTAGAACTGGACATTAATTTGCAAGGTTTAAAAAGCATATTGGAGGGCAAATTTCCTCTCGGCTGTCATCAGAATTTATAGCACCAGCATTTGCATTTGGGAAAGGACTGCGTTTACAATACTGGGCAGCGTGTATGGTTCTGTAACCTGGACATCTACTTTGCAATAATCAGGTTCCTTTCTGAATGTTACTTGAATTTTCTTTACCAGTAATAATAATTATGTAAGCAATTTGAATTGCCAGAAAGGAGTACAATAGCAAAATAAAATCAGAATTAGTATGTGTTCAAAACTTTGGTATTCATTTGACAAGCAAATAATCTGAAAACCTTACCTCGCAATCTGAATTTGCTTGACCAACATTATTGCTATTTGGAAAATTGCCTTATCTTTGTTGATTTGAGTGGAAATTTGCAATTGCAAATCTTCAAATGTTAGAGTTCATTTCAGTTGCATGCTAAGTGCCAAATTTCAGAATAATTGATAATTAATAAAAGTTATAACTGAGGAGGGTTACTACACATATCAACCCTTTAATGCTTCCTTTAATGTATGCCTAGACCAAAAGAACATAAATTCAGTCAACATAATACATCGAGTGGGCCAAAGACCAACATAGAGAAAGATGAAGAGCATAGAACATCATATATTCACTTAAGGAGTAAACCAGCAAAAGGCATCTGAATTGGAACACTACGCAGATCTTAGGGTCATGTCCACCTAAGCACACGCATAGAAAGATCAATGCAAAGAATTCTTCAAACCAAACCTAACCAGTCTTGATAGCCAACCTTACAAACAACAAACAATCAAACACAACTTGAACCTTTGAACTTCTAGAGACCTGAAAATGTGATAGTGCAACATTCACAAACCATATTCATTAACTCCAAAACCACAAGACATTCCTTATGCAGAGGAATGTAAATCATTATCCCATAAGGACTTAAAATTATCTTTCTTCGATATTTCAGCATCCCATTCTATCAAAGGCATGGCTCACCTGCCTAGGACCCTAGTAGCAGTCCGGTTTGTTCCTAAGCAGATTGGCTAGTCTGGGCCAAACTCGGGTCAAATGAGGGTGGAACCAGGGAGACAAAGTGTGAACCAGGTGCATTTTCATTGGGAATCATTCTATAATTTTGTGCAAGAAACAATTATTGCAGATTTTGAATAAGATCTTTAAATTAACAACAAAATTTGTTCAAGTTCAGATACTTACTACATCAATTTACTAGTCCTCAAGATTTCTTCTTATGAAATTGTTATGTCTAGTTGTTGATAATGACCCCGTCCAATTAATTGCAAGCTCTCTATAGTGATAAATTATATTTTAAACATTAAACAACGTCTTTAGTAAGTGAAGGGAGTTGCAAGCTACTTTATAAATATTTTTCAAATAGAATATTACTTACAAGCAAATAAGCTCTCCATACAGTGCAAAAGTAATAAGCATTTGAGGACTTGGAAAGTGGGAATGTTATTGGTGCAGCTAATCCCATTGGTATCGGCACTTCTTTGTGAATCAACTAATGCCTTTGATGAAGAAGAAAAAGAAGATTCAAATAATAGATCATATGATTGAAGCTTTATATAAAGTTTTAATTGTTAAATGTCAAAACAATGATACTTGAACTTAATATTATTACTTTAATATTTTGATATTGATATGATACTACGTGAGATTATAATATCAGTTCATGCTTCTAGGCTGCATAGATATGTATATATAACATTGTAACCCGGGTGCGCGCACCCAGGTCAAAAGCCTTGCGCACCCGATGCGGGTGCGTCACGCACCCAAGCACCCCCGCCCGCGGCTTTTTCCCCGCCGCACGGGTCGAGCACCGGGTGCTTGGGTGCTTCCCGGGTGCGAGGGTGTGCGGGTGCACCACGGGTGCTCATGGGGTGCTTCCCAGGTGTGCGCAAGGTGCATCGAGAAGAGGCCCAATTTTTTAAAAAAAAACAATACTTTTTGCTTTTTTTTTGTTTTTGTTTTTGAAGTATGCTAACCCTAATTTGGTGTGGGTCCCATGTAGTCTATTTGAAGGCTTAATAAGACCAATAGATCTCTTATTCATTTCATCATTTCATTTCACCATTTTGGAGCAGCAAGGAGCTAAGTGAGAAAGAGTGTTTGGAGGAGCTTGTGAGAGATTAGTGGGTGGTTTTGCAAGGGATTGCAAAATCAAGAGGAGCAAGAGGAGCAAGAAAGTTTGATTTGGCAAGTGTCTCCTCAAGTTCGAGCCTTCAAGGTAGGGTTTTTTTAATTTTACTTTGTTTTTTTGGTTTTAAAAATCAATTTATAATTTTTAAATTTAGTATTTAGTATTTAGTTTTACTAAGTTACTTTCAAGTTTCAAGTTTCATTCTTGAATCTTGTTGATAGTTGAATCTTCTTAGTTCTATGATTTTTTATTTTATTATTTATATTAATTTTTAGTTTTTTTCATTGTTCTTAAAATAAAAATATGGCAATATGGCATACGCTGAAACGTATTTAGTAAAATACATTTCAGCATATGCCATATTGCCATATTTTTATTTTAAGAACAATGAAAAAATTTAAAAACTAAAAATTAATATAATTAATAAAATAAAAAATCATAGAACTAAGAAGATTCAACTATCAATAAGATTCAAGAATCAAAAATAAAACTTGAAACTTGAGAGTAACTTACTTAGTAAAACGTTTCAGCATATGCCATATTGCCATATTTTTATTTAATATTTTCTTTTAGTATTTTACTATTTAGTTTCATTTTTTAATACTTTAAATTTTTAAATAGTAAATGCTAAAATTAAATAGTAAAGTTTTAAGTTTTAAATTATTTTTACTTGGGCTGAAATGTATCATGATCATTTTTATAATTTTACTTTCATTTTGTGAAATGCAGTTTTATAAATGGCTTCTAGATCCAGCCAAAGTGCAGAAGACATGGAAATTAATGAGCCAAGTGCATTTGATTATGAGCCTGAACTTGAGCCTGAAGGAAGTGATCATGGGGCTGATGTAGGTGGTCAATCTGAGCCTGCGGAAGAGCCTCCTTATGTTGCACCAGGGGTGCCTTCTACTGATTGCCCTTCAGAGATTTTGAGGAAGTATGCTAGGGGTCCTTATGACCCAAAGTCCCCTCTTAAACAGTTTGCTACAAAAATTACACACCCTACACCTTCAGGGGGTGGCACACGCAAATGGAAGTGCAACATATGTGGAGCAGAATGGTTTGGCAGCATTACAAGAGTTAATTCACACCTTCCTTTTTGGAGTGGCTATGGTGTGAACCCATGCATGTTCTTATCAAATCCTGAGAATGTCAGATACAGAATTGAAGTAAATAAACTATGGGGCATTCCTGATGATAGTGTTGTTCCAGTGCCTAGATCTTTGTCTGCTAGGCAACAGGTACAGCATATACAGCAGTTACAAGGGCAGCGAGATACATCTACTTGTATCTTGCATCAGAGAGCAAGGACTATGTCACCTACACCATCATTCTCCTCACCTACACACAATTCAGCTGGAGACAGCAATAGGGGGAAACGAAAAGCAACTTCAAGTGGTACTGATAGTAACCCCATTGCTCATTTATTTAACATGCATGCAAGGGACCGGTTAGATGATGTTGTTGGTGATTTTTTTTTTGCCAATGGCATCTCTACACATGTGGCTCGATCTCCCTATTTTGTGAGGATGATTACCATGGCAGTGAATGAGGGAGAGCCATCATATGTGCCACCAGGTGACCACAAGCTAAGGACTACAGTGTTGGATAGAGCCTATGACAAGGTTGGGATCTTGATGGAGCAAATGAAAGCATGTTGGATGGACTCAAGTTGCAGCATTATCATGGATGGGTTGACGGACATTAGTCATCGTCCACTCATCAACATTATGGTTACATGCACGGAGGGCCAATATTTTTTGAAGGTAGTTGATTGTTCAGGGCATCGTAAAGATGCTGATTTTCAGTTTCATGTGCTTAGGGAAGCCATTGAGGAGGTTGGACCACAAAATGTGGTCCTAGTTGTGATAGATGCAGCACATGTGTGCAAAGCTACAGGGAGGCTTGTTGAGGCAGCTTATAGGCATATTTGGTGGACTCCATGTTGTGTGCATGCCATGAACAATGCACTCAAAGACATGGGGAAAATAGAGTGGATTAGAAAGGTGGTTAATGATGGGAGAGAGGTGCAGATGTTTATCTGCAATCACCATACATCACATGCACTTTTCAGGAGCTTCGCAAAGCAGCAATTCCTGAAACCAGTTGAGACCAGGTATGCATCATATTATATTCTCTTGGAGAGAATGATTGAGTTGCAAGAGCCATTGCAACTCATGGTTATGACACAAGAATGGAATCGATGGCCTGAGTCCAGAACAGAGCAGGGGAAGAGGGTAAAGGAGACAGTGAAGAGTGATCAGTTTTGGAGTGATGCAAAATACATAGTCTCCATCATTACTCCAGTGTTTCAGGTGATCAGATATGGAGATGCAGATTCACCTAGCCTTGGAGAGGTTTATGAGTGCATTGATTCCATGCTTGGGCAGATGAGGGCTGTTGTGCGTGAGAGAGACCCCACTCTAGCATTCTATACAGAGCACATTGAGCCTATCATTCACCGCAGGTGGGAGAAGTTGAACACTCCTTTGCACATGGCTGCCTATGCATTGAACCCGAAGTGGTACATACCTAGGCCTGGTAGAGTCACACCACTTCAGGATGATGAGGTGAAGAATGGGTTCTTTCGATGCATTGCCAAAATGTATGATATTGAGACTGCTAGTGAGATCCGTACCGAGTGGTCTGAATTTGCTAGTCTTTCAGGTAATCCTTAAATCTTGATTCAGTGCTCTAAACTCTTTATAATTATAAGTTATTTTAATAATTAATTGTTACTTATAAGTTATAACTTTATTTAAGTTATTTATAATTTTAATATTATGTTGTAAACTTTAAAACTTGTAACTTGTAGGATACTCGGATATTGCAAAGGTGGATCTCAAAACCATGGCACAAAAGAATCCCATTTTGTGGTGGAAATGTCATGGGTCACAAAAGTTAAAGATCACCTCACTAGCCATTCGACTGCTTTCTCAGGTTTGTAATACTAATAACTAATTCCAGCCCTTTACAATCTTAACTTGAAGAGTTTTACCTTGCTGATTTTAATTTATGATTCATTGATTCAATAATTATTAATCATCGATTTACCATTTATCATTTGTTACAAATTGTATGAACATTTGTTTGTAACTTGTAAATTGTAACTTTCAACTTTGTTATCTTAGGTGTCTAGCTCCTTAGCTGCAGAGAGGAATTGGTCCACCTATAGCTTCATTCACTCTGTTAAGAGGAATAGACTTACCTCTAAGAGAGCGGAGAAGGTGGTTGTTGTACATGGTCACTTGCGGCTCAAAGATCGCAAGACACGCGAGTACAAGGAGAGCCCTGCAGCACGATGGGATGTGGAGCCAGAGGATCCAGCTCAGATTGATGAGGATGCCGATGCAGAAGCCAATGTAGGGCTAGTTGGTGTTCCTTTAGAGGATCAGGATCTTACCCAGGAGGAGTCTAGTAGTTCCAGTGATGAGGACTTTGGCATAGGGGATGATTAGAGAGCACTTGAGAATCATCCATTCTCATTATTGGCATTTTGTCATTTTGTTGATTATACTCACTTTGATATGGCTATGATACATTATTATTATTTCACTGTTTCATGCTATTCAGCTCATTGTCATCATGAGCATCTTTATGATATATGATATTCATAAAATCATATTTGAACAATGAATTTTGAATCTTGCATCTTGAACTAAGTTAATTTGTCAAATGGTCATTAGTAATAGTAATGGTTATGAAATTTCAAGTTTCAAGTTTGAACTTATGGTTTGTGAATCACATTTTAATTTTCTCTATTCATTGTAGTCAACTATATTTGATATGTTAATGTTACATTGTTATATAATATATTGAAGTATCATTTCATAATTAGCATTTTCAATCATATATATTATATATATTATATATATACTATGCAACCCCCTCCCCCCACTCCCTCTCCTCCCCCCCTCCCCTGAACCCCCCCTCTGCTCCCCCGCCGCCGCACCCCCGCCGCACCCCTGCCGTCCCCAAATCGAGGCTATTTTTTTCCCGCACCCGAAACTCGTCCCGACGTCCCCCCGCACCACTGCACCCCCGCGCTGGGGTAACACTGATATATAATGAAGTTTTATATGATTTTGTACGAGCGAACACAAACCCCACTTCAAAATGTTAGAGTAACGGCGGATAAGTTGTTTAAACTCTAACCCGAACATGAACCAGCGACATACTGACTGAACATCACCAACAAACACCATAACAACATCTGAATAGTCTATACTAAACCTCTATCAAGTTCCATAAATCAAGCAGCATATTACTTCATCAGCTTGACATCAATTCAAACAGCTAGTTAACATCAATAACAACACTGAATCCATAGTACTAACAAAAATGACACTATATTTGCCAATAATCATGTCTATTATTCATGTTCATTCCCCATATTGTTGTGACCAAAGGTGAAAATCTTCCTGAGTACTTACAGACCTTAGGAGCCTAATAACTAAAGATTTAATAAATAAACCTATTAAATATTTTATTAAATCAATTCGAGCCAACTTAATCTAAGTTTCTCAATAAATATCTAAATAATTTTAATAAAGTGGCTATTGGACCGACTTTTGCTTGTAGCAGTTAAATTTTAAGCAGCCCTCTTCCACATGTATTACAGATTGTTTTAGCTTGAAAAAGGCATTGCAGTGTTTCGAATGTGCTCTGTATTAAGTGAATGCAATGTGGAAAATCAACTGTCAACCTAAGTCTCCATAAATCAGATGTCAAGCTATCTTCTAGCTGCCACATTTAAATTATCTAATCTTCCTTTTGTCTAGGACATCTTGAAAGGAGTGCATCTAGAGTATTGATTTTAAATTGCTAGTGGTATTTACTAGGGCAAGCTGTAAATGGTCAAAGGAGTTTTAGAAATCATTTTGAGGAAATCATCAATGATAAATTTAAGTAGACTTGGTGCCAAAGCTTTTAATGGCTTCAGCCATTGAAGTTTATTTGCAAGAAGGCAATTGATTTCTCTTGGTGTTAGAAGGAAATATTTTAGACGGCATTGCAAATTTCATGTCTCCAAGACTTTGTACACTTTCAAGGGAATTTCCAAATGTAACAAAAGTTTTCTCCTGTCACAATTGTTGTTATGAGTGTAAATTTGATATTGTAAATGTGACAGACTATTAAATTATTACAACCAATTTGTATTTACACAAGAATTTGTGCAAGTCAATTCATAAGTGTTTCTTTCTATAATACTACAACCCATATTTCATTTTCATGCTTTGATCTACTATTTATACTTGGCTTCACTGCAACTTCCTTCTTTTTAACTGTGACTCTACAAGCGATTGATAGGCACTGATCTCAGAATGAGCTAAATCAAACAATTAATAAGAAAAATTTAATACACTAGTAATTCCACTCCAATCCCAACTTCCAGGTACCCTATTGTTCTGCAACAAAACAAGGCAGATGCAAGACACTTGTATAACTTGTGTTTACCAATTTACCTCATGGTCCATGTAGATTTACCCCACCTCGCACTCTTTGCACTGGTGATGAAATTGGCTAAAAAGTGTCGATAACTAGCTGAAATCAGCTAAAAATGGTGTTAAGATAGCTAGCTACTCTTGAATCAGTTGCAATATTTAGAGTCAAATCGATAAACTGGGTTTAACTATCTCAATTTTTAGTTATCCACTCTATGTAACAAACTTCTAGGAACTTCCTCTTGAATCTAAGCTAAGCTCACAGAAGAAACCCACTGTTGTACAGTGGGCCTTCAACTCTCCACAATATGTGGATGAATAAGTTTCACTACCATGATGACAGCCCTGGACATGAAAGCGAAAATATTCTCTAGCAAATGGAGATGTGGTTCTAAATCCCAGCACTACCCAATGTGTAAATTGATTATTTTTCTTAAAAAATACATCTTATCCTTATCTAAAACATAAAATACATTTATTTTTGCACTGTGTATGACATACATTGTGTCACTATCAATGCTACAGCATATCTTTCTCTAATTTATCATTTTATATAATATAAATTGTAAATTGTTGACAAACCACTGGATCTGCTAATGTTGACAATGTAGAAGAGCAGCGCCCTCAAAAATGTTCATGTGGAAAGTGAAGAAGATTAGCACACTTGAAAAGGTATGACACTGAAAAGCATTGTCTCTTCCAAGACTAGGGAATACCTCGGACTAGTCCAAACTCCTAGAAACACAACCACATCATCAAGGACAGAATTGTAGTGTGCCATTTTAGTGTGCAGCTTTTAGCACAAGCAAAAGATTAGATTTTAGATAAGATAGAATAAGATAATTTTATTAATGCCCAACAAGAGACCACAAAGAGGGTCAAAGGGATTGTCAGGATACAAGAGAAGCCAGCCAAGAGAAGGAACACCAAATGATGCCCAAGGAAAAGCAGAACTGTAGTGCCTGCCCCTAGTTGACATTTTCCTATCATTGCCAAACCCTTTTAGGCCAGTTTTATGCTTGATGATTAGTAGCATTATTTTTCAGATTATCAGATATTGTTTCATATTCAGTTGATTTTATGATACGACTAGCCGGGTAACCTTAGAGTTGACTCGTTAGTATGCCTTGTCAGTACGAAAGGATACTATTGTAGTATAGAGTCACTAGGGAGGCGAAGGATTAAAAGATTAGCTAGGTAACCCTAGAGTTGGTTCGTGTGATGACACTTTCCCACTAGCAGTAAGATTTTTTATGTGTCTTTGTGTGCCTCTAGGTCTAGATGTCGATTTATCTTGGAACCTTTGAGTTAGATTGCTTATAGGGTTTCCTGGACTTAGAGATTACTTTTGATATTTGGATTGATATCCTGTTTGAGACTTGAGACTATCTCCTCAATACGGTGGGAGTGAGCCTTTTTGGGTTACCACACGGTCGAGCGATAGTACTTTTTAATCTTACCATTGAGATCCGTCCGTTGATGCCATGGCTGGAGTTCCTTGTTTGCATTTCCTTTCATTCTATCTTTGTGTATTATGATGGATGGTTGTATCTTTATGATGGATGGTTTCACTTATTGTATTGTACTTTGTTTCATGGATCCAAAATGGATGATGTAATCTATTTTTATAATTGTATATTCTTTTAGCCTTTCATACCCTGTGACATGTACAGTGGATGATTGAGCATTCCAAATTTTATTGCCAAGTAGCATTCAGAACAAATGTATATTATTTAAATGGACTTTGGACTTTTAATTATTCTTTCATGTGGATGTGTTATTTGTTAGACTTGGTATTAATTAAAATTTAAATGTGACTCAACATCTTAGGATCCTTAAGGAATGTGATTTGTTATGTTTTCTTATGTATGATTGTATATTACTGCTTCCGCTACTTTATGTTTGACATGTATGTTATTCTTCCTTAAAAAAACAGTTTGGCAAACTTAGTAAAACTTTAGGTTAATTCTTTTGGATCCCTTGGTGGCGCGTTACATCTAGTATCAGAGCCCGAGTTCTACATTGGGAGCTCTAGGCATATTGGAATGCCACTAGTTGTTAACTAGTTGAACTAAAATGAAACTTAAACTATTGTGTATATCTATCTCAAACTGAAACTTGAACTAGTTGAACTGAAACAGAACTTAAACTTTGAGTTGTATATTTTCAAACTTGAACATTTAGACTTCAAAACTGAAATATACTTAAACCTAAAATAGACTCCAAAATTGAAAATTGAACTTATACTGTTTTCAAAACATGTGTCTTCTCTTTATGCTTTACAGTAGTATGTTTATGGTTATTATAGCATCTTGTATCTTGGATATTATTGTAGGATGGTATCTAGGACGAGATCTTCTATTAGAGGTCATAGCCTAGGTCGTGGTAGAGGTCATGGATGAGGCAGAAACATCAGTGTACATGAGTTCGTCCACGAAGGCCCTAATCCCGAAGAGGATAGAGTAGACCATGTCAATGAGCATCAAGAAGAGAACCATAGAGAGCAGAAGGCCGACTCTGAGGAGTTTCACCTGAGGCAAATGATGAAAACCATCATTGATCGCCTACCTCTTGTTCATGGCCAAGATGGAGCACATTAGGCAAGACATGAGCATAGACCTAGGTCTAGGAGTCCTCGGAGGGATCAACAGAGATCCATTGTAGCTGCTCAAATGAAGGACCTTCAGAGGTCCAAGGTCAAGCCATTTAACGGGCATGATTCAGGTTATGTAGCTAAGCAGTGGCTTATTGCTCTTGACAGGGTTTTTTCTATTCAGGACTTTGACACTAATGTCAAAGCAAGGTTTGCGATTGCTAACCTAGAACTCTTCGGAGCCACTTGGTGGACTATCGAAGAGAAGATGTTGGGTGTAAACATGAACAATGTCGCATGGGAGTTATTCTTGGAAAACTTTTGTGAGCAATTCCTACTAGAGGAATGGAAGCAGCATACAACAGATGAGTTCCACAACCTGAGACAGTTCACTATGACCATAGTAGAGTATGACCGCAAGTTCTATGAGCTCATGCCCTATTCGAGAATTAGTGAAAACCCAACACAGTTGGCACAACATTTCATCAGAGGCTTGAACAACCGTCTTGTTGGGGGTGTCAAGGTATTTGAGCCTAAAACCCTCAAAGATGCGGTACATCGAGCCATACTTGTAGAGCAGAGTGTTAACCTAGGTCATGGGGATTTTGTGGGAGCACGTAAAACATCAAGATCTAAGGGTAACCAGAATTCAGGTGGTAGTAGGAAACCTCCTTCTGGGGGTAATCAGTAGCAGGGAGGAACTTATCCTCCAGCAAAGAGTGGTGGCAGTGGTTCCAATGCTAGGAGCTATCGTAATGCTCAACACAACAAGCGAAATTAGTACATTCAGCCTATGCAGAGCAACCAATCTTATGCTAGTGGGGGTAGTGTTCAGCAATCTAGTGCACCTAGAGTGCAGAGGAGTTTAGACGGAGAGTGTTTCTCATGCAAACAACACGGACAGAAGTCGTCCCATTGCCCTCAAGGGAAATCACAGTTGGAGACATGGGTAGGTCCCAGAGAGTGTTCTCAGTGGAGTCATATCCTCCTACAGGGGGAAAGGGTCCAATGGGACCCGCATACTGAGTTCTTTAGATTTCTCA
This sequence comes from Cupressus sempervirens, assembly GCA_028749045.1. Classification (NCBI taxonomy): domain Eukaryota; kingdom Viridiplantae; phylum Streptophyta; class Pinopsida; order Cupressales; family Cupressaceae; genus Cupressus; species Cupressus sempervirens. The sequence goes on from CM053783.1 coordinate 393,021,860, forward strand.
TTCTTGTAGGCTTCTAGGAGTAAGCCTAAGTCTAGGGGGGGTGGATGTAGTGCTTGCCCCTAGTTTATATTTTGCTATCATTACCAAACTCTTTTAGGCTAGTTTTATGCTTGATGATTAGTAGCATTGTCTTTCAAATTATCATTTATTGTTTCATATTTAGTTGATTTTATGATAAGACTAGATGGGTAACCTTAGAGTTGACTCGTTAGTATGCCTTGTCAGTACAAAAGGATACTAGTGCCACATAGAGTCACTAGGGCACCGGAGGATTAAAAGACTAGCCAGGTGACCCTAGAGTTGGTTTGTGCGATGACACTTGCCCACTAGCAATATAGATTTCTTACGTGTCTTTGTGTGACTCTGGGTCTAGATGTCGATTTATCTTAGAACCTTTTTGTTAGAATGCTTATAGAGTTTCCTACACTTAGAGATTACTTTTGATATTTGGATTGATATCCTATTTGGGACTTGAGACTATCTCCTTAGCGCGGTGGGAGTGGGCCTTTTTGGGTTACCATGTGGTCGAGTGGTAGTACTTTTTACTCTTACCATTAAGATCCGTCCGTTGATGCCGTGTCTGGAGTTCCTTGTCTGCATTTCCTTTCATTCTATATTTGTGTATTATGATGGATGATTGTATCTTTATGATGGAGAGTTATATCATTATGATGGATGGTTTCACTTATTGTATTGTACATTGTTTCATAGATCCGAAATGGATAATGTAATCTATTTTTATAATTGTATATTCTTTTAGCCTTTCATACCCTATGACATGTACAGTGGATGATTGAGCATTCCAAATTTTATTGCCAAGTCGCATTCGGAACAAATGTATATTATTTAAATGGACTTTGGACTTTTAATTATTCTTTCATGTGGATGTGTTAGTTGTTAGACTTAGTATTAATTAAAATTTAAATGTGACTCAATGTCTTAGGATCCTTAAGGAATGTAATCTGTTATGTTTACTTATGTATGATTGTATGTTATTGCTTCCGCTACTTTATGTTTGACATGTATGTTATTCTTTGTTTTAAAAAAAAATGTTTGGCAAACTTAGTAAAACTTTAGGTTAATTCTTTTGGATCCCTTGGCGGGGCATTACAAGAACCAACAAGAAACATGGATCGGAGGTAGCTGCCAACCCCAAGCTAAGTGTGCCCTATCATAGAGAAGAAATCCAAAACTGAAGGATACAACCCAAGATGAGAGGAAGCCTTGTGCCATCGTTGATAGTCACTATAAGTGGAAGGGGTAAGTTCTTGTTGTAATTCCTACAAAGCCTTACAGCCTTGGGGTGTGCTCAAGGGTAGGGAGAGCAGGCAACCACTTGGCCCCCGAGCCAGAGAGACCACACAGAAGAAAAAGGTAATGAGCTGATCCGTGGTCTGTCTCAAAGGAGACAGTCTGAAGGGTGTGATCCTAAAGCCTCACAATCTCCTAAAGGTAAATGGTTAGGCACCTCTAATTGGTATACTTGAAGGAGGGAGCGACACTAACACCCCCTGAAAAGACAATAGAACCTCCCTCTAATCACATACTAAACGGGGCAACGACAGATAAAGTGTGTCTCTATCTCAGGCTCCTCAATGTCACAAAGCCACTAGATTTGATCCTCCATATCAATCTGTTGTCTGTTTGGATACGAAGCAGGCGAGAGCTCACCCAGAACCTAAGGAGATGCGACATGTTTGCGTCCAATGTTGAGAGAGGTATGAGTGCCACACAATAACCCCAGTCTATAAGTCTAGAAAATGCTCTTTGTAGAAGATCATCCTCAGTTGCAAAGTCGACCCAAATCATACATATATGCTACCTGTAATTGTCAATCCTAACATGCTCATTCAACTCTTGATAGGAGGGGAGGAGAAGAGAGGGCGCATCCAAGGGGTACTAGAATGGAGGAAGGCGGTCCATCTCGATCCCCATAGACCTTAGTAAAGAATAAACCTAGGCAAACCAACCCCAGTCCCAACAAGTGGAGTCAATGCCCGCAATCACTTCTGATGAGCAATAGGGTAAGTAAGAGTATCTATGTCTCCCCTTGCCGACAAGATTTGATATGACTTAGATGTCCACTGAAATTCAAATTACTTTTGTAAGATGCAACAAAGTACATCAATGGCCTTTCAAGTTTAAAGAATTAACATTTCAGCTAAAAGAAGGAAGTCATTAACAAGTATGAGACTCTTTGGAGGAATATTGTCCTAAAAAATGCCATCATGCATTGAGTTATTTTTCAAATAGGTTGTGTAATGTACTTCCATTAAAAATTTGTTGGTCATTTTCAATTTATTCTTCTTGACTTTCTTTCCTATATACTGCATGATGTTTTCATGGCTTTACTTTTAACCAATAAAATCATGCAAACATTGAGAAGTTCAGAAGTTTTGATTAGCTAGGGAATGAAACAATAGTTTCGAAGAAAACTCTATCAACATTTAAATGTGCATACAACTCATATAGTTTATCATCAGTGTAACATGAGGATGCCCCATCCCCTCCCCCAAACCCGTATGTTCCTGGGTAGGGGACATCCCCGAGATAGGACATGGCATCCCCCTACAATCTTTTGCTACCAAATCGCAGTTAGGACACAGGGACAGGCAAATGTCTCTAGGACATCTCGGGGATGCCGAGGCATCCTAGATCATCTTGGGACGTTTGCACATTTCTCATTGTCCAATCTTGTCAAAATGACAAAAAAATCAGAATGTATTTTTTCCAAGCTTTTGAAGATAGTGGAGAAGCTGGTGTTCGTGTGCAGTGACTTATGTATCATGGATAGTAAGACACGTGCAGAAGGACAGCCCAACAACACAATGGGATGTAGATCCAGAGGAGCCATCACCAATTGATTAGGATGAGGCTGAAGCAGCTTGAGATGTAGGGCTGGTTGGTGTTTGGCCAATCGTTGACCGTGAGTAGTCTAGCAACACCACTGATGAGTTTTATTTTTTATTTTTTATTTTTATTCTTTTTGTGGGGGGGGGGGGGGGGGCTCCCTTCACTATATTTTGACATGATTTCGTAATTTTTTTTAATCATGCTACTCATTATAATCATGTTTATGTTATTTTTTATCTAATATAGATCAGAATTCTTTTATTTGCCGATAAATTGAGTTTCTAATAGTAATTGGTAATTCAATATTTAATGTTCAAGTATATTGTATTCTATATTGGGTATGTTGCAATTTTGCTATGTTCAACTATTTGGCATTATTAGTTCTTGTAGTATTATGCATCATCTCATAACTAGCATTTTACATACCATATGTATACTATATTACAGCAACAAACACCCCCGGCCCCGGTCCCTAAATTGAAGCACTTTTTCCCCCATCCCAGGAATACATCCAGATGTCCTCCAATACTTGTTTTACATTGTTTATTATTATTCATAGGTGCACACGAGATTAGAACAGCTGGTCCTATTATAATTAAAATGAAAACAATCAATTACAAAATATAAATATGAAATCCCAATTTTCCTAAGTTGAAAACTCTAACAGGCATCAAATCAGAAAGAATTTAAATATGAAGTAACTATCAATCAGATTTATCATCTTATAGAATATTGTGCTAATTATGCAGACTTTCAGTGCCCAAAATTCTTACCTATTTGATTATACATCTTTATACAAATACTGGCATGTTCAAATTAACTTACATTATACCTACCCATTGTGCTCCATTCCAAGTTCTTTCAATTCCCACTTGACATTTGAAATCCGTTCCACATATCTGAAAAATATAAACATCATCCTTAGATTACAATCTTTCATCAAAGGTTAAGTTGTGTTTCCAGAACATTTAATTCTACAGAACAAAGTATAAAACTTGATAAAGCACAGAACAATGCTAATAAGGCCTTCTTAATTCTCATCAACAAAATTGTTTTATATATACCAGTACAATTACTCACCAACCTGAAGTAGTCATCAAGTTATTCTGGTATTACTTCACTATAATAGACCACTACAGTTATCAAGCTGGTGAAATGTGTAGATCATAATATGGTGTTGTTAACTATCATTTAATGCTGACGTAGTTAAGTTGCTATCATTGTCAGCTTAGATAGGTGTAATTTATAGAGTTGTTATGAAGAGACGAACAATGATTGCATCCTAAGTGACAAAATTGGTTCCTCAATCAGGAAAACTGCCATCAGGTAATGGCACTAATTTTTTGACAGGTCTTCCCTATACTACTAACTGCTAAGCATCGTTCCTGTATTTTTGTGCAAATACTCTATATATGCATTGTGATCTCAATTCTTGCCTATACTAGAATTTCTGGTGCTGGGGCATAGATTTGATAGTTGAGAAAATGTATTTGAAAATTATTAATAAAATCCTGAAGCCTGTTAATTACTAATTATTAGGTCAGTAGGTTTTCCTTGAAGAGATTACGAATTCCCTTCTTGTTCAAATCTGTCCAAAATCCTCTAGAGTACCATCAAATGTCTGACAAATCAGGCTCGGGCTCGTACTCAGCCAGATCTCTCTGGAGCAGATCCAGGAAAACTCTGGCTTATTTGTAGGATCCAAATAGAATGCATAACGAGCCTGGCTAAAAAAATGCTAATTTTTTCTTTCTTATTTCTGCCTTAGGTTGACAATTCAAACTAAAAACATGAGCAATAACCCTAACAGTCACTTTCAAACACAATAAAACAAGCTCCTATTGCATTATTTTGAACCCAAACCACAAAAACCAAACACACTTGTTGAACTCCACTCTTGTTTGACATTGCACATATAAAACTTAAGATTTTCTATTCCGACATTTGTAGAAGAGCCATTTCTACCAAAAAAACATTATAGAAGGAGATTTTTGAACTGGATAAGTTTATTTGGTTGTTTCTAATTGCTTTTTCAAAAAAAAAAAACTCTTGTTTGGTTTTCATTCATCTTTTGCATGTGTGTTTCCATTTGTTTTGAATGTGTCATTTTCCAAACTTGTTTCCATAGGGATTACAGTGGCAGCAATTTCTACCTTTGAGAGTCAACCTACTTCAAAATTGACCCAAACTCAACATTATTGAAGTATGCTGACACAGTAAAACTACTTTCAAGTAGTAGGTAAGATATTTGGGTTTGTGGCAGGTTAGATGTTAAGTCTAAGCTCTAATAATAGATTGAAAGTTCACCTCTGTGATATTCATCTAATGGGCAACAAAGCTTACCTTAGCAAGATAGATCAACCCACACGAACACCTAGCGTAGTGGAATACAGAGTGCGTAGAAGAAGTAATCACATCTTGAATAAGTCAACATTTGGCTAGGAAAGAATCTAGAGAAATACCCCTTTTATCTTTCCCGTTACCCCTTGATTTCTAAAGTTGTGATAGAGAGCCACCCATCTTTAGCCATGCATGAAGAAGAGAAAACTTCACATAAAAAAATTAAATGATGATTTTAGAAGGCATTTCAAAATGAAATCACATGAGATTTCCAATCAACATATTACAAAATGCATCATGCAAATGGTTTGGTTTTCATCATTGTACACACACCATATTGGCAAGAAATGGGAAAAAAAATTAAGAAGGCACCAAAATGATACAAGGATTCATGGTATTGGGTTTGCAGCACCTTAAAGGAAAGGGAGCCGAAACTTGTAGAAGATTAACAAATTTCTACTATTTGCCTGCTGCTCTTTAGTCTTTTCTACCTCTTTCTTACTCTTTTCTACCTCTTTTCTGAGGGAAACAATTTTCAAGTTAAGCTTCTCATATTCCAAGATTTTAACTTTTAGCTGGATTTAAAAACATCTTCCAATGCATTTGGCTTCTGCAGCTTGAGTCTTCAAATACATACTTGTCTTCATGGATTTTTCACCATCTTCTCAGATTTGGCCTTTCAGCTTTAAGTTCCTCTTCTTGAGTCTTCTGATTTCATCTACAGGTAGTTCTTGTTAGTGTAGTTTTTTATTTTTTCCTATTTTGCTAGGTTTTTCCTACACTTTTAATAATCTCGCTTAGGTTAATAAAGCATGTCTTATTAGGTGAATGGTTGTGAGGTGTCACCTTCCTACATGTGAGCATCCATTAGCTATCTTGGGAAGATACTTTGCTATCTTTAGTCCGATAGATGGTTGCTCCTCATTGGTTGGTGTTGCCACCTCCTCTCTCTTCCTTGCCTATATAAGCATGCTACCTGGCTTGTATTTGTATCTCTTGTTTTTGCATCCTCTTAATGCTATTTTGCTTCCAGCATTTGCATTACTCTCTTGGAGACTAACTCTATGATGCTATTTTGATTTTGTATCATTTGCATTCATAGTTTAGATATTTACTCTTTGCACTAGTTTTCTGGGTTATTAATCTTTTCAGATTCTAACATGGTATCAGAGCTTTTCTATGTGCAAGAGTAGATTTTAGTTTCCTTATTTGAGAGATTCGGGGGGGGCAAATAAACTTTATTGTAGTTTTTTGAAAAACAAAGTATGCTCTTCTCTTGCATCTTTGGATGATCCTGAGAATCAGAAAAGTTTTGACAAAAACAGTTTCTCTCTGGGGTTTCAATCTCAAATTTGACAAGCAACTTGCATATTTGGAGTTTTTAATTAGTTTTGCAGGTTCCAGCATGCCATTGATGGACTTAAGAAACTGATCCAGCATTTGCATGTCAAATTTTGGTTGCTGGGGTCGTTTTCTGATTTTTGGAGCCGTTTTTTACTGTTAAAGGCGTCTGATTTACACTATAGCAACATCTTCTGTTCATCAGCAAGAAAAACGCTTTCTGGGTTTTGTTCGCAGCCCCGAAAAACCATCTGGGTATCTTTTAGATTTTGCATGCAAGCTGTATATTTTTCAGGATCGAGCATGCAAAGCTACAGCCATACCCCTCTCCGTTGGCAGCCGCAGATCTGAATGCAGTTTTCAAATGTCTCGTTCTTGCTCATACGGACTCCGATTTTGATGATTCTTGTTATGAACTTGGCTATTTTTTTGTGCTCTATCCATTAATGGAGTTAGTTTTTGATTTTCATGCATGAATTCTTCAGAAATTGCAGATTCTCAGCCGTGACTGTGCACAGTTCTCGTTTTGGAAACTTCGGAGGATCATAACTTTCTCATACGACCTTGTATCGAGGCAATTCTTTTTTTGAAAGTGCATGATTTTTCGAGTAGATCGCAGTGGTGCTATTTGTTTTCTTGATTATTGTGCCCAAGTTTCACTTTTAACATATGCTCTTCATGAGGGTTTGTAATGCATTGAAATCAAGACCTACTTGTGGTTTTTTGGCATTAACTTTTGCATATGGAGGTATTTTTCCAATCCGAAAGAAGCGTCGAAAAGCTGGTTCTGAGACAGAGATACTGGTATAGGTTTTTTTGAGTTTTGATACAGTTTGGTTGCCTATTATGGCAATCAAAGTCAGATGTTTTATTTTGCACTCTGGGAGGCGTATCTTGAGCTTCCGATCTCCGTTTTGGGACTTCTTTATATCGCTGGAAAGCTCTTTCTGTGCTCTTTCTAGTGATGTTGGTTGTTGTTCCAGATTTTGTTCCAGACACATCCTATTCAGTCTTTTGCATTTTAGCATTCTGGTGGATATTCTGTTTGTTTCAGGTTCGGAGATCGATTTTGTTGCTTCAGTTACTTCATTTTGGGCTTTACTTTCTATTGTTTCAACCTTATGTTTTTTCTGATCATTGTTGATATTCACTGTAAGCATCTTTATGCAACGCACTGAGATAAAGTGCCACTCTTGCGTTTTGGGATCCTTTTCATCATTGTGATTCGTTGTACTCGCACTATTATATAAAGTGCCATGGGGGGGATAGTTGTTTGCCGCTTATAGGCTCTCTTTCTCTAATTCCTCATGCAGTGTCGATGACACATGCCTTTATTTGTGTTTGTACCTCACTCTCGATGAGTTTGGCTCCTGTGTTGTAGGAGATTTTTGGCCCATCTTTTCAGCTGCCTGTCACCTCACCTACCTTAAGGGGAGGTTATATTGTTGTTCTATGCTTCTTTGGTTGATGGTTCATGCCTTCTATTTCCATGGAGGTTCCTTTGGTTGATGGTTCGTGCCGTCTATTTCCATGGAGGTTCCTTTGGTTGATGGTTCGTGCCTTCTATTTCCATGGAGGTTCCTTTGGTTGATGGTTCGTGCCTTCTATTTCCATGGGGGTTCTACAGATCAGCATTTTGACAGAGTTTTGCGGTTCTTCATGCTTCAGTGATGCTGCTTCTTCATGATCACTCCTTGTTCCTGTTTTAGGGGACAATTTCCCTAGTGGGAGACTTCTTCAGTTCTTCACTAGGTTCTTACCTCTTTTTGGGGGAGGGTTTTTCCCTTGTGGTTTTCTCTCTTTCCCCACTTTCAGAGGTTGCATCTTCTTGCATTGTACTTGGGTACCTAACATGGCCTCGTTGCCGGGACCCATTTCTACATCCACCTAAGCTTCGCTTATGGGGGGGTGTTAGTGTAGTTTTTTATTTTTTCCTATTTTGCTAGGTTTTTCCTACACTTTTAATAATCTCGCTTAGGTTAATAAAGCATGTCTTATTAGGTGAATGGTTGTGAGGTGTCACCTTCCTACATGTGAGCATCCATTAGCTATCTTGGGAAGATACTTTGCTATCTTTAGTCCGATAGATGGTTGCTCCTCATTGGTTGGTGTTGCCACCTCCTCTCTCTTCCTTGCCTATATAAGCATGCTACCTGGCTTGTATTTGTATCTCTTGTTTTTGCATCCTCTTAATGCTATTTTGCTTCCAGCATTTGCATTACTCTCTTGGAGACTAACTCTATGATGCTATTTTGATTTTGTATCATTTGCATTCATAGTTTAGATATTTACTCTTTGCACTAGTTTTCTGGGTTATTAATCTTTTCAGATTCTAACAGTTCTTCATTCAGATCCGCAATAGTATCCTCCCCACTTTTGGTGTTTTCACTTTCCAAGGTGTTATTTAGTAACTAGTTTAACAGTTAACTCATTTCTTTCAGAAATTGGCATTTATACTTATGTGAACAGTACAAACTTTTGTATGTGTGCAAAGTAGCTTCTATTTATCTCAATTATTGTGTCTTTGATGTTAATTGACTGAATGATGATTGAAAAAAAAATCAAATCCTTAAAAAACTTTGAATTTATTGGGCTTTTCAATTTGTTGAGTCCATGTTGCATCCAAGTCTAAGCTTGAATTCAGCTTGTTGACTCCAAGTCTTGTAACTATGGTTCAAAAATATATTCTACAACTCAAAACTAAACAATTTGAAATTGAGTGCATGCAAGACTCTTTGAAATACAAGGCTGAGAAACACATTAAAAGATGGGCCTCCACCAATCCAATGTATACAAGTTACACCTCTCTTAGTGAGCAACCGGATGTGAGCGACATTACCTTAGAACTTGGGTGGGATTGGACTCCATGTTGTTTATTCACTTCCTCTCAGCAGTCCATAGGCTTCGGATTCTAAAGGCTACAAGAGACTTTTTTTGCCTTCGAAGGTCTTTCTTTTGAGGACCTTAGTAACTCTCATCTAGGAGAACTTAAACTCTCTAGGGAATTTTCTGCTCCAGTTAGACGGGAAGGGAAGTGAGTTGTCATTTGAACCTTGAAGGTGGTTATGAGGAACTCCTTCCGCTCGAGTTTGGAACCCCAAACAGTAGTTGAGGATAAATGGCGGTCATAGGGGCATCTATGTATGGAGGAACATGGTAGTAGTTCATTGAATGTCAATTGTTGGAGCTGCAATGCGAAACTTTAGTCCATGCTAGGTTTACTAGGTTTAGTACGTAATGCTATTGGTTCAGCTGACCTTTTGCTAGTTATGAACACTCGCACGTCCCTTCTTGTCCTCTTCCTCAAGTCATTGGTTATCATTAGTTGTCTACTTTTAGGTAATAGCTTCAGATATCAGGTGGTGTTCAGGGTTTTAGGGGATTGCTTGCCTTGTCAACAACCAACTTCAGAGCATGAGGTTAGTTCTTTTCTTCAACAATGTTTCCAGATTCCTGGGGGTTCGGGTTTGTCAAGTGACCCTACACTGCAGGGACATTTTCATTATTGTGTGTTACTTTCCTCCTGCATCCTCTTTCTATGTCACACATGACAGCTTAGAGGGGGACCCCTATAGGGAGATTTATGATAGCATATCTCAGTTCTCTGTAGTTGGGGACATTATCAATGTTGGGGACTTCAATGCATGGACCAAAGACATGCAAATCGCTCTATACAGCAAGGTGGATGATTCTTTGTGTGATTTCAAGATCAATCCGTCCTCTTTGGGCCTTCAAAAATCCTCCAATAACTTCTTGGGACCCCTCACGAAATATGCCTTCCACTTACTCCAAATGTGTGAATTTTGATTTGGTTATCTTGAATAGTCCTCCTTGCTTCCTTCACTACAATGCATTCACATGTTAGCCCCATTGTGATGGTGTGAGAATAGTGGACTATGCCCTTTCTAGCCCCTCCTTCCTCTCCACCATCAATCATTTATCCATCACCCCCTTCCTCTCACCAGCCCTTCCCTTCTCAACCTAATCATTCAAATTTCCCCCACACCTCTCCTCCTCCCTCATAGTGGTTTCCCATTTCCCGCCATTCCCTTTGCTTTGAAGATGGAGATTCGGACCTCTTCACCAATCTCCTAAATAATCCCCTCTCCCAAACTCCTCCACTCTTCATTGTGCCTCTACAATGTTTGGCCACCTTTCAACCTCGGTTTGAGAGGCTACCCTTCTTACCTCGTCCATTTTACCACCTTGTTGAGCCCTTCCCCTAATTGTAACAACACCTACACCATGAATAGATGGTTCAATGAGGACAAGTCCATCCACCACACATTGCGCTCAGTTTCCTCCCTTAATCCAACTTCCTCCACCTAGCTCAAAAACTCCTACCACCAGTTCCTCTGCCATTTGAAGTGTATGCATATCACTTATCATAGTAGGATCCTTTGTATCTCACTCTTGCAGCCCCGAAAGCCTTGAGGTGTGTAAAGATTATTATAGATTTTAATGACTGAGATGATGAATGGATGGTTTTTATTTCAAGTACTATCTCTGCTAATAAAGGATCTGATGTGCTCCACAATATGTATAATAACAATGCAAAGATATGATAAAAGTTTCTTCAACCTTGATATATGTACTACCTCCGATCTACTTGCGTTAACAAATTTCAATGTTTGTAATATCGGGTGGCATACAATATACGTACAGTGGTGGTCGGGTATATGGGTGAATGGATGTGTCTCCAAATGGAGACATGACCGTTCACCAATACACATGATCAGTGGTATGGTCACACCCATTGATTAGTTATAACAAAACTAATTTTTCCAAGACTTAACAAAGCCCAATGCAATTGATAATGATCAAAATGAATACGATCATTATTGAGATCAATCTCAGATATAAACACAATAATTATATGCACAGTTGGTTCTAAATACTACGATCACCATGAATAATGCAGATTATATTCATGCATATATACATGAGTATATTCTCATACGATCAAAGATATTGTTTAAACCGGAGCTACATGTTTCAATTTTGTGTGTATACAAATATCAAGTCTCATGATATCCTCCATAAAGAATCATGGCATATCCATAGATATTAAGTCACATAATATCCACCATGAGTTTAAACATATTAATCTTCAATAGATATCAAGTCACATGATATCCATCAACATGCTCTTTTAACTATTATGATTTTCAGGAATATCAAGTTGCGTGATATTCATCAGAATAGTAATCTATTAATTTAAAGTCGTCACCTTATATTATTAGAGTCAACATTTCAATATAAAAGATTGTCTCCTTTTAATACTAAACATAGGGTAGGCCCATGAGTCATAAGAGTCACACATATGACAAAAGAGTTTACACTTTAAACATCTTTATTAAATAAAACAAATTTACAAAGTTTGATACTCAATCTCATTAACTTACATTTCAACAAAGCCAAGCTTCTTTCTAAAATGATCAACCTTCACTTTAGGAAGTGCCTTGGTAAGAATGTCAGTTGTTTGATCACCTGTATTCATATATTCCAACTGAACAGCTCTTCTTTCCACCATGTCTCTTACATAGCAGTAAGGAATTTCTATATGCTTGGATCTATCATTAAATACCAAATTCACAAATAACTTGATGCAACTTTGGTTATCACAATGAATAGTGGTAGGTTTCATAGGCTCGCCAAACAAGTTAGAAAGCAACTTCCGAAGCCACATTGCTTTTCTAGCTCACTTGCTGCTGCAATATACTCTGCCTCAGTAGAACTATGAGCAACTGAAGCTTGCTTTCTGCAGATCCAAGAAACCATAGCTGATCCTAGACTGAAACAACATCCTGATGTACTTTTCCGATCTTTAACACTTCCAGCCCAATTAGAATCAATATATCCATGTAGCTCCAAGGTGGCATTCTCATATTTAAGTTCATACCCAATAGTGCCTTGGAGATTGATAATTTCAGTTCTAAGTAAGTTTTCCAAGACTTAACAAAGCCCAATGCAATCGATAATGATCAAAATGAATGTGATCATTACTTAGATCAATCTCAGATATAAACACAATAATTATATGCACAGTTGGTTCTGAATACTGCGATCACCATGAATAATGCAGATTATATTCATGTATATATACATATCGATATTCAAATCATATTGACATATATATATATATATATATATATATATATATATATATATATATATATATATATATATATACATACACATGAGTATATTCTCATATGATCAGAGATATTGTCTGAACCGAAGCTACATGTTTCAACAAGGTGCACCCTTTTTCCTTTATATAATGCAGATTATATTCATGTATATATACATATCGATATTCAACTCATATTGACATATATATATATATATATATATATATATGATCAGAGATATTGTCTGAACCGAAGCTACATGTTTCAACAAGGTGCACCCTTTTTCCTCATTAGTCCCCATTGTCCCCCATGCTGGATCATAGCTCTTTCCCCTACTCTTTATGATATCCCTCACCAGCCTCCTATTTGTGCCACCCCTCCCCCCAACTGCCATGTTTTCATCTACACCAATGTTAGGGAGGTTGTGAAGTCGATGAACAGTAGTAGGGTTGCGGACGAGGAAGGGTTCCAAGCAAAACTCTTCAAGCAGAACATCACAATCCTAGGTTATTTCCTCACGAACCCTTTCAACAATGTGGTGTACACAACATTCCCCCCACTTAGTTGTGGCATATCATCCACCTGATACACAAGGCTTGTCTCATCTCGATCCCAATAATTACACAACAATCATGGTAGGACATACTTTCTCAAAACATTACAATTTTACACATTCTCCTTTCTCAGGAGTTGGATCAACATAAGTTGTGTACTAGGGGGCACACTAGGTTCAAATCGAACTATCAGACCATGGACCACATTTTGACTCTTAGTGCTATTATCAAGGAGGATAGGCATTGCTCCTCAAAGGTCTATCGCTGCTTTGTAGAATTCCACAAAGCATTTGACTTTGTTGCCCAAGGCAACCCTTTTCAGGAGACTTTGCGACATTGATATCTATAAGACTCTCTTGTTGTTGGTCGTGTTAGGACCCCTCTTGGGGTCTCTGACTTCATTGGGAGGACCATCTAGGTGAAGCGAGGTTGTCCACTATCTCTGTTCAGGCTTTAGTTTGATGAGTTGGAGGAGGATTTTTTGCAAAAGCATTCACTTCCGAGAGATGGTTGTTACTTGCACCAAGTTCTGATTTCTATCTTGCTTATTGCACAGTATGTGGACCACTCTTTTCAATGCCATCTCCCCTTGAGACTGCACCCACACTAGCTCATCCCTTCTTTCTTCATGGTGGTTCCACTTGCAAGGGGTGCCAAGCATCAACTCAGTCCTCCCACTTCCAGCCACACTAGATTTGCAAGACAATATGAGGATTTTATTAAGTAGAGGTCCCAGGAGACCACATACAGTTCCATCTCTCCTTAGGGTCTACCCTTTGGTTCTGGATTTTTTCTCAACCTCTCGAGACAACTAATGAGTTGTTCAATTTCAGTTGTAGTTTTTTTCTTCTCTTGTTGTTTTTCTCTCTTCTCGAACATTAGTTGGTGTTCCCATTATGGGTCGGTCTTTTCCTTGTCTCAACAATCCCTAGGTCTCCCTTTGTGGTCATGTGTTACATTAATAAATTTATCATATCTATAAATCATCAACAACGCAATTTTTGCAGTCTCTATTTGCCCATGGTTGAATCTCTCTCTCTCTCTCCATCACATTATGAACATGGAACACTACAAAACATGTTGTCACTTATTCCATTATGTTGGAAATGAATACACTCAAATCTTAATGGGACTAATAATGCTTCAGTTAGTTCTTGTTCAAATTTCCTATGGACTTCAAATTCTTGGTAATGTAGAACCCATACACACATGGCCACTTCCACCGTTAGCGTACCACTGAAAATCAAGCAACCTTACTATTCCTTGGGGTGGTCTTGCCAAGTCACTTGATTTGACAAACTCCTTACCAAACCTAGGGCCCTTACATGAAAATATTTTCTTCAAGACTTAATACACTCAAAGCTATTAGATTTCCACGATTCATCATATTATCTGTTTGTTTTTGTTGATTCGATTCTATGAACAATTTTTATCATCAACATTTTGGATCACACTCCTTTCTTTCGTTGGATTTGTATGTTGATGATGGATCATAGAGTGTGGTCCGAAACATTGATGATAAAAATCGCTCACACAATCGCATCCAAAAGAGAGAAATAAAACTTAATGCACTATCTAAGTCTCATTAATTAATTTTACCATTCTATGAACTAATAAAATTTATTTCTATTCTTTCTTTCCTTCTAAACATATTGGTAGCCATATTAATTATTCTTAAGTTCTAACATAGTGATAGCCTTATACTAACTATAATATAACAATTTGTGAAATGTCTTAAACGCTTATAATGAATTCACACAAAACTCTAAGATATTCAAGAGTTGGAGTAGCTTCACTAATTACAAATATATATTCATTTAGAATAACAACAATGTTTGTCAATGCAAGATTTAAACAATAGGTGGCAATCATGAATGTCGACAAGAAAGGTAACGAAAAAGATATGTAGAGAAGACGGGGAGAAATCAACGTTTGTGGCCAATTTTGTAAGCAACAAATCATTTAAAACAACATTGATTTTTCCACCCTTCTGGTTTGGAGGCTACTAATTATTAAGTTAATCCACTCAACTTCCAACCCTGATGGGGCTAACTAAGTGAAAGTGGATAGGTGTAATATCCCCTTCATAATGAAATTTTATTATTTTTCATATAATTATTTAATTAAAATTGCTAATCGATTGACAAAATATATATTTATACCATAATTAGATATTAATAAATATATAAACAAATAATAAACTAAACTAATTATTATTATCAATTAATAAATATATATATTATAAAATATCCTAATTAAACAAATCAGGAAGCCAATTACATTAAAGTCACATATCCATTACGATCACATTAAACAATGTGATAAAGAGATGTACAATGGGGCCCATTCACCAAGCGTTATATCTTCTAAGATCATAGTTGGTATTTGTTTATCGGTAAGAACTGCCAAATGTAAAAGGGATAGCGAAAAAAGATTTATAATAATGGTAATCTGCAAAATCAGAAGGATCAAACAGGAGAAAAATATGGGAAAAAGGCTATGTGAGTCATATATATCAATAGCACGAAAATAAAGAAGAGAGGAGAATTAAATCTCCACTTAAAACAACCGAATAGAACAAGGAGCTTTGTATAAACGAAGGTGGACTAAGAGAAGGGCATATAACAACACAAAAACAAATTCATTATAGTAAGTAAAGAAAATATATGAAATTTTCCTTACGTGTGCTATAGTAAGAGAAGAATAAGTCAACCAAAAACTAGAAGGGGGTAAAGAACTACTTAAGGCAAATATATAAGAGGTATTTTATTTCATTTATTCAATTCATTTATAGGTAAACTAGATATAGACGTCATGACTATGAAATATATATAAATATATAATTCTTGTGTAAATATAATGTGCCATTAAATGTACAATGATTGTGTAATATAAATAGTAAAGAATTTAAGGTAATAGTGTTTATGATTATTTATTTTGATAATATTATTGATTAGTTAAATATATGGAAGTAATAGTTTAAATTCTTATAGTGTTAGTATAGGGATGATACTCAACTTTATGGCTAAGTACTTGAGGGTATCTTTGTATAAATGGCTAGATGAGTAATAAATTGAACCTCATAGTGCCAGTGCAGGACGTGAAATATTCGTGTAAATGGCTATCGTGTTAGTGTAATAGATGAATAATCCTGTATGAATGAATAGATGAGAAATGGATAATACAATGAAGATTAAGGGAACCTCTATCATGGGGTATGTGAGGCATTAAAGTCTCCATCTTAATGGAGCCCTAAGTTTCACAGAAATTAGAGCCTCCATTTGAAGCATTTTTCTGCATCTTTTGTTCTATAATCTATTCTATACTTATATTCACATATGTGTATTAAGGGCAGAACTTGATGACCTTTTCATGTAACATTGATATAATGCTACAAGTCAATGTCTTCACAGACCTGTTTTCTTCAACATGATATGAAGGTGAAGTAATAATACTATACTTAGAAATGGGTTGCATGAGCAATATTTCTGGAAATTTGAAGATTGAGATATACAACTGGGTTGAAAGCCAATGTTTCCATTTACTATCATATCAGAATTGAGCATGAATTTTACCTCTTTTATTACTACCATACAAGTCAGAACACAAGAAAATTAATGGCATCCCTGGCTTCACCCGAGTGCATTATCAATTCCTAAAGAGTTGAAGACTTCTCAATACCTTCCCAAATCACCGATTGACATACAAATAATTTCCAAACAATGTTGTGGCTGCAGATTATAATGTGGAACCTCAGAAAATGAAATGGACAGAAACAGAAATGTTTAGCTTTCTCCTATCCTAAACTCAGAAAGAAGTACACATTCAGCTCTCTACACAACTATGAAAAAACACTGAAAGTCTGAACATTTGGAACCTAAGGATATATTGTTCCCCTTTAGAGAGATGCTGGCATATAACATCTCCTGACTGTTGTGGTGATGAATATAGAACCTACAAGAGTCCATCTGTGATTAGATTTGGTTTTGTGCCAAGGATTTGAATTTTATGAAGACCAAGGTCTGAAGTGTAATTGTATTACAAATGAACCATTTCATATTAGATAACTATTTCTGTGTCAGCCTACAGATGGCTTCTTCACTTCAACACTGTTTCATAAAAGACAAAAATGTCAGGAGCCGCTGGAGTTTGGAGAACCTATAGGAATGGAAGAAAACACAATTGGACCTCTGCATATAACAACGAGTTGTATCAGCAGAAGATAATGAATAATAGCAATCATTGAGAGAGCAGTGAAGCCTGTCCATACAAGGCTGCAATATTTGAACAAGGCTCACAGAAAAATCTTTTTCATCATCCATATAGTATTGGCAAATATACTCCAGTATAAATTGATACCAATTCAACAACAGGAACAAAGATATGTGCGTTAATTATTTGAGGAGCCTGAAAGATGACCCTAAATTTCAAAGTCTTGTCCTTGGAAATTATTGCCAAATCAAAATTGCAAGATGCAGTGCGATGAATATAAAAAAATGAAAAATGTCTTTGACAACAATATTATTATGATAATAGATAAGCTTCTATTATTGGCTAATGGTTATTTGTTTGTAATCTACTGTAAATATTAGAATGTTCCTAATATTTAGTTAGTTGTAGTTATTTGTTAGCTTTCTTTAGCTTTCTTTTAGCTAGAATAGAATATTTCCATTCTTTACGATCGTTCCCGAGGAGACATTGCTTTATTCTTTTGTATATATAGACCTCTCAGTCTCTATTAATAACAAGCATCTTACCAATTACTTCGTAATATGGTATAAGAGCCACTTCTTTAAAAATAATCGAAAATCATAATTTCTTTTCTGAAATTATCAGACCGTATTTTTGAAATTATTTTTCTGACATATTTGCTTCGAACTAGGGTTTGTCTAAGAAAATTGATGATCAATATTCACGTTTTTTTTCTTGTCATTTTTCAAAAAACGTAACTATTTTTTGGGCATTTTCGTCCATTTTTTCTACATGTCTAGGACTGGGATTCGGCATTGATAAAAAAGTTTTTTTCAGCACAAGACTTTTCTATTCAAAACCCTAATTTTTGGCCTGTAAAAAATTTTCTAACTTCATAATCTTGGTGGATTTTCCGAGAGCTCAACTAGGTTGTCATCAAATTTTTCTAGGTGCCTCAATTTTTGTGCCTCAATATTCGAGCCAATGAATCCAGTAACTAACAACATATTCTTTTTGGGTTTTTTGAGCTCTCTTCTAGGTCGCCTTTCAAATTTTTTGGGTCTTCCATTTTTTGCCTTAGAACATACCTTCACAGATTTTCATGTTTTTCAATTGAAAAACTTGCTATGGCATCATTGACTAATATTCTACTCGAGAGCAATTCCAAATTCAATGGTCGGAATTATGGCACTTGGAAGCAGCGGATAATTGCAATTTTTGAATATCGGACTACCAATCAGATTGTTCTGGGTGTTACACAACGTCCAACTGCCACTAGTGTTGATCAGGATACATGGGATTTGAATAATCGAAAGGTGGTGATGCTTCTCAAATTATCCTTAGCTAATGATCAACTCTCTCATATTCCATCTGGCAAGCCAGTAGCCGAGATATCGGCACATCTCAAAAATCTTCATGAGACTTCTGACAAAAGCAAAGCTTCTTCTTGAAGAACACTATTTTTTATTATCATAGCTGAGCAAACATCACTCCAGGCTCAACTAACTACAATTCAGAAAATTCGTGATCAGTTGCTTGCCATTGGCCACAAGATGGAGGAAGAGGACATTGTGGTTATCACTCTCCGGAACCAAAGTCCTACGAGCATTTTATTGAGACTTTTAACATCACTTCTTCTGGTGTTGATCTAAAGTTACAGATCTCTGCAAACTTTTGCTTCAGCAAGATCAGTGGAAACAACAGTTTGGTAGCAGTTCCAACTCCAGCTCCACAGAGCAAGCCTTTGCTGCTAAATCCTTTCAAAGGGATAAAGGC
Organism: Cupressus sempervirens; assembly: GCA_028749045.1. NCBI lineage: Eukaryota > Viridiplantae > Streptophyta > Pinopsida > Cupressales > Cupressaceae > Cupressus > Cupressus sempervirens. The sequence continues at coordinate 393,041,049 of CM053783.1, forward strand.
AAATCTTAGGAGTCTTCTTAGCAAAAGTCCTATGCTCCAGCTTCAAAAGGCTCTCGAAAGAACATTCAATACAACTACTGCTACAAGTTTGGTCACATGAAGGTTGAATGTCAAAAATGCATAGCTGCCCAATCTAAGCAATCAAGTTTGCAGCCCAAAGCGAACAGTGCAGAGCACACTAAGCAAACATAATTTTCCTTTTATGCCTTCATGGCTAAAAGACCTGCAGATCATTTCAAGTCGTCTGCATGGTATGTTGATTCAAGTGCCTCTCGTCATTTCACCCCATGCAGAGACTGGTTCACTGACTACCAGCCTTACTCCGATTCAGTTATTTTTTGTGGCAGAGAAGAGTACACCATTGTCAATAAAAGTAACATTCCAATTCAATCTATTGGGAGGAATCTCATTTTCCTTGATGTGTACTATGTTCCAAAATGGAAGTAAATCTACTCTCAGTCAGGCACTTACAACGGCATTCTTCACACTTTGACGTCACCTTCAGTTCACATCAGTGTACCGTCACTAATAGGGCGACATGATCAATTGTTATAGTGGGTCTTGAGGATCATGGTCTTTTCCGACTTACTAATTCTGGTGATTCTCGGAACTTAGCTATGGCTGCTTGGTGGTCTTCTGTTAGCACACTTTGGCATCAACGGTCTGCGCACATAAATGTGCATTATCTCCCTCATCTTGCTCAGGAAGAGCTTGTCCTTGTTTTTCCAAAGTTTCACACTTGAAGCTTGGAGTTTGTGATGCATGTCAAGCTAGGAAGCAACATCACACACCTTTCACCAATGGCGATGCATGGCAAACTTCTCAAGTACTTCAACTTGTTCGTGCCAGTATCTATTGCCCTTTGGCCACTCCTATTCTTCGGTCCAGGTATTTTCTATTGTTTACTGATGATTTTTAGTAGAAAAAGTTGGGTGTATTTCCTTAAAAAGAAATTAGATGCATTTACTATATTTCAGAAGTTTAAACCCTTAGTTGAAAAAGAATCTAGGAAATCTATTATTACTCTTAGATTAGACAATGGGGGAGAATTTTGTTCTAATGAATTCTCTAGCTTCTTAGATACTCATGACATCAAACGTCAGTTAACCACACCCCATACACCACAACAGAATAGTGTAGTTGAACATCGGACCAGAACAATCACTGAGATGGCTTGATCTATGCTCGAACACAGACATTCTGAAGAAGTTCTGGGCAGAAGCAAATAACACTGCAGTTTATCTTGTATACCGGTCACCTATAGTGGCAATCAAAACTAAGACTCTAGAAGAGGCATGATCAGGTCGCAAGCCAGAATCAATCACTTGAAGGTTTTTGGCTCCCCTGCTTTTGTTTGGATCTCTGATGTGTCATGCAACAAGTTGGATGCCAAGAGTCAAAAACTTATGCTTGTTGGATAAAGTAGTCTTCACAAAGCCTACCGCTTGATTGACACTGAGACATCTCATCTCTTGTACAATCATGATGTAGTCTTTGATGAGCAGTGAGGACCATTCATGCATGTTTCTTTTGTTCCTGATCAAGCATACCAACCTATGAAGGCTCATGACTTGGGAGTTAGGCTTCCATTAGGTCCACCTGATGGGAGAGCTTCAATAGCTCCTACACCTCTAGCTATACCAATGATCCGTATACAAACACCTCTAGCTTCTCCTGTAGAATCACCTCAATTTGTAGATGCTTAACTTGAGTTTGATCCAAATTCTCCTGATGAGGAACCAGATCACCAAGCATCTCCTGATACTAATGTTGGTCATTCTCCTCTTCGGCCTAAGTAGTGGGCTAAGACACTTGCTAATCTTTGTGATGATGAGCTCATTGATGGGAGAACTACTCTGAAAAAGAGCAAACCTACAGAGTCTATTAACTTTGCTCTTATGGCCAACATTCATAATGTCTTTGAACCTCAAACATATTCCGAGGCTAAAGGAATTCCAAAGTGGGAACAAGCCATGACCTCTGAACACCAAAGCATATTGAAGAATAACACTTGGGTCCTTCCTGATCTACTAGGGAAAAAACTCATTGGCTGCAAATGGATTTACAAAATCAAATACAAATCTAATGGTACTTTGGATAAGTACAAAGCTCGTATAGTTGCAAAGGGCTTTTCTCAATGTAAGGGCATTGATTATGAGAAGACCTTTGCTCCTACTACAAAGATGAGCACAATCAGATTGGTTCCAGCCATGGCAACACAGTCTGGATGGAAGGTCCATCAGATGGTCGTCAAGAGTGATTTCCTAAATGGTGATCTCCACAAAGAGGTGTAGATGATGCAACCTCCTGGTTTCAAGGTTACTAGTAAAGACCATTAGGTTCTCAGATTGGTGAAAGCTCTCTATGGCTTGAAGTAGGACCCTAGGGCATGGTACATAAAAATTCATTAGTACCTCAGCGATCAAGGCTTCCAAAGGAGTTCTTCAAACTCAAATTTGTACATCATCATCCTTCTGGTTATTTATGTAGAAGATTTGATCATCACTAACAGTTTGGCATGTTTGATTCCGGGAATTAAACAGAATATATGTCAATCTTTTGATATGACAGATCTTGGGCCCATGCATTATTACGTAGGCATTAAGGTTTGGCAATAGTCTTCTGGTATATTCATCTCTCAGTCCAAATATGCTAGGGCTCTTTTAAACAAATTCTGTATGCAGGATTGCAAGCCTGCATCTACATCCATGGAGAAAGGTTGAAAGTTATCTACCAAGTCTAATTCTCCTCTCATTGATGACACTACATACAAACAACTAGTAGGTAGCCTCATCTACCTCTCTACTACTAGGCCTAATATCAACTCCACAGTCAGCTACATCTCACGCTCTATGACAGTTCCCAAGGCTGATCATTGGATGGCAGCAAAGCTTGTGCTTCATTATGTGAAGGCAACTTCAGATTATAGACTTCATTACTCTTGTTGTTCTAATCCTAAACTCAATGGGTTCACATATTTAGATTGGGTAGGCCCTGTTGACAATAAAATGTCAACTTTTGGATGTGTTCAGTTTGGGATCAGGTGTCGTCACATGGACTAGTAAGAAGCAACAAGTAGTTTCAATCTCCTCTACGAAAACCAAATAGAGAGGGACAATCAATGCAGGTTGTAAAGTTGTTTGGCTTTGTCGAAGGCTTGGGGATATGCATATGTCACCAGCAGGACCAATCACTTTGCTTGTTGATAACGAAGGCATTATCAAGTTAGCATGAAATCCAGTCTTCCATGAACAAAACAAGCATGTGAATGTTCATTGTCACTACATAGGACAGTTGCTTGAGAATGGCACAATAGACTTGCAGTATGTTCCTACCATAGATCAGATTGCAGACATTCTCACCAAGCCTCTTGGTCTTGATAAGTTTGTCAAATTCAGCGGACAACTTGATGTTGTGAATAGATTAACCATTAAGTGAGGGTATTATAATAATAGATAAGCTTCTATTATTAGTTAATGGTTATTTGTTTGTAGTCTATTGCAAATATTAGAATGTTTCTAATATTTAGTTAGTTGTAGTTATCTATGAGCTTTCTTTAGCTTCATTTTAGCTAAAATAGAATATTTCTATTATTTACGATCGTTTCCTAAGGAAACATCGCTTTATTCTTTTGTATATATAGACCTCTCGGTCTCTGTTAATAACAAGCAAGTATTTTACCAATCACTTTGTAATAGATATCAATACACAGAAAATATAGATGTATCGAAGGAGTGTTGGCTGTTGACTGAAGCACTAGAGGAAAAATCCAAATATACGCACTTCTCATCCAGTGGATTCGACGAGCCTATCCAAGTGTGGGTGATAGAAATAAGTATATCTGGAAGAGATTAATTCCACACGAAAAATATTTCATCTCTAGCAATCCCCTAAATAATACGGATCATTATATTGAACTATTGAATAAGTTCAATAAGGTTTAATATATTAACTAATTAAACCCATAAAATAAGAGGATAATTAAAATAAATATTGTTTTAGAAAAGTCATACCTTTTCTTAAATGGACACTTCTCTTAGTTTTTAAGATATAAATATGTAACCATGTTATTCGAGGGAAAAGTAAAGAAGACATATTCGAAAAAGAAGTATTTATAAGAGATATATTTTGTAAGGAAAAATAAGGAGCTTAAAGATGACTTTGTAATAAAAATTCAAATATAGTATTTTAATTTTGTTTATATTTGAGGCATGGAGATTTAAACTGCAGTTGATTCGTCCATATAATCATCTTTAAATTCCATAGGCAATTTAAATGTCAGATAAGTGGAATAGGTCATTTATGGCATTTTAAACTCGATCATTATAGATATAGTGAAATATTGAATTGTTTCCTGTCTATATCCAGTTTGTCTCCCTACCTTAAGAGTTAAAGTGCAATCTGGACTAGTTTAAAATTGCGTATATGTACTTGATCAGTCGCCTCTTGACTATTTAATTGTTTATAATTCAAGTGCATAGAATTTTATAAAGTTGTACGTGATAATCTTCATTGCAGTTGACTCTATTGCCTGGATGAGCAAAGGCACTGGCTTTTTATTAATTGAAATCAAAAAATCTATATCTTCCTTCTCACAAGCATCAAATCCATTATTGACAAATACTATACAAAACATTCATTCAATTCAAACATTCAAAAGCCTTGAACCAAGCAGTCAGCATTTGAGGTGAAGGTTTACCCGCCTAGGTGTAGCAAAGTCTAAAGTGCAGGGGAATCAAGGTGATTCTCGTTCATTGGCCAGAACTAATTGTGGAATCATGTTGGAGAATTGGCAAGCTCTTGGATTTCCAATTTGTGCTTTTGGGAACCAACACATCTAACTACCATGACTAGGATAAATAGACAATCTCCATGTGCCAAACTATTCTAATGATGTCAACATATGCATATGTGATTCGCCTTGGATAGAGGATGTCCCGTCCAAGAAGAACCTTAATGGGAGCAATCCATGAGAAGACGGTGGAAAAGCTAAGGGTTAGGAAGCCCAATTTGGAGAATTTATTAAGGTTGGGGTTAAATTAGAGGGTAGAATAATATAAATATGTTTGTTATTATTATGATTCTAACAATTGTTTTGCAAGTATCTCTTGTCTCAAGGTAATCCTAGTAGTGGGGACATTACAATAGGGTTAGTTCAAAGGAACATGGTTCATTACACTTACAACTAAGGAACCCATCTATTGCAATAACAAAGGAGACTCGATTAATTTGAGGAATGTTTCGTTAGGTCAAGCAAACAAGGTGTCTAAGTCCAAAAATATCAAAATAGATATTTGCAGCAAACACTTGATGTGTAGATATTTGGGGGAAGAAATAGAGTTTTGGCAAGTGAATCTAGACGATGTGATCGATTTGGAGTGACACCATACAAACCTCTCTTTGTTGGAAGGTTTTATATTCAATTTCGAGGTTATTAAGGACCATGATTTTGTGTAGAACAATGGCAGCTATTTTTTGGGAAGAACTCGTGCTTTTAAATGCCTTTGGATTCCTTTTTATCCGATAATGGTTCCATATCAAATGTGCAAATGCAGGGCCCCTTGCATTACTTTTAACTAGTGATAAGAGATCTTTTGATTCAACAATTGGCATGAGAGGTAGGTAGTTTTGTCAAAATTGATTGGTCGATTATTTCTAGAAAATAGATTTGTGAGCAAACTATGTCATGATTGAAATCTCTAAGCCTATCTTTTTCTATATTTAAATTTTTTGCTCTAATGTATCCTACACTCAATTTATAATTTTTGAGGGGTTGCTTCTTAAATGCCTAAAGCCTAAATTGCAACCAATTAGGGCACAAGTAAATACTGGATCAATCTATGAATCCATTCATTCTTGCATTGTTTGCTCGCAAAAATTAATTCTGATGATGATATGAAAGAAATATTTGTTTGGAAAACCATGGGCAATTTATTTGCTAACCATCTTGTCTTTTCTCTAGTCTATGGAAAGGAAGAGGGATGGCAACTTGACAAGAGTTAAGTGAAATTGTGTCTTTCTTTAGGTTAAGGAGAAGGTGGTGTGTGCTTGCAGGAATTCGCTGCATTCTAAGTTACCAAGTATGCTTGGAACCCACCGAACATCCATCCCAAGCATGTTCGAGTACAATTTTTCCTGGAGGTATGCCTGGGTATACCTAGTGTATATTCCAAGCCGTCTGGTATGCCTATGGCATACCTAGGCAAACCTAAAGAAGTTGAGTGCCAAAAAGTAACAAAAACAAAAAAAATTTGTATGTTTCTAGGTTTGGGGGATAATGGCTTGCTCTAGGTCCAATTAGCACCCAGTCTGGATACAGTTGTGGTTCAATTTGTGGTTTGCTAGAGGAAGTATGGCCACAAAAAACAGTTTTTTAACCTCTCATTTAAGTACAGATATAGAAATCCCAATGAGGCATGATTAGTTCAGACTTTTCCCACTCACACAAACTCACACATGGGAAAAGAAAGGATTTCAAGCAGGTACTTAGGGCATTTAGATGAATTTTTATCGCTCATCATTCCATTCTATCGCTGGTTCACGCATAGGTGAGATTGCAGATTGTTTGCAGCCAAACTGTTAAGCAGGTTTTCTATAATTTAATATGTATGCAAAAAATTCTCACCAATTCAAAATATGTGTGATTGTTAATATTTAAACTAAAATAATTTGATTTAATTTCAAATCTATTGGGGGACTTAATGTAAATATATGACTCCAATTTTATGGTGTTCTCTTGTTTACAAGAGACATTCTAATCTTAATGTATGCTCCTAGGCCACACACACACACACACACACCAATATATATATATATATATATAAGTTTGTACAAACGAACCCCCCGCCCATTTCAAAATTTTATCATACTAACAAACTTGTTCCACGAACCCGTATCTAAACCTAAACCAGCAACATATATATATATATATATATATATATATTGGTGTGTGTGTGTGTGTGTTTGTACAAACGAACCCCCCGCTCATTTCAAAATTTTATCGTACCAACAAACTTGTTCCACGAACCCGTACCTAAACCTAAACCAGCAACATATATATATTGGTGTGTGTGTGTGTGTGTGTGTTTGTACAAACAAACCCCCCACCCATTTCAAAATTTTATCATACTAACAAACTAGTTCCACGAACCCATATCTAAACCTCAACCAGCAACATAGCTTTTATTACATCCAAAAACCCTAAAATATCAATCAAAGCATTTCTTTGCCCAATACAAAGATCATTTCGCTATCGTCGCTATCTCTTTTTACCATTTTCTCTTTAAAAAAATTCTGGAACATGGTCCCTCAACTCCCACTTCTCTCTCTATAACTGGTTTTTTTCGACATCTTACATCTTGTTCAACTTATCATTCTTATCCCTCAATTCAATTATTGTCTTCATTCCTACACCCACTAGTACGTAAAGTCTCCTGTCATATAAGAAATTTTGAGTGGAATCCAAGGGCAGGAACTTAGACAACTAAAATTCATAAATATTACATATGTAAGTATCTATTGGCATTTACTATTTATATATATCACTATCATTTTGGCAGTTGGCATTGATTGATGGAGTATCATACTATCAAAAGTATCTAGATTTACAATTTTGTATATTTCTTTAAAGAATTGTACACATGCATGCACCCAAACGTGACATACCCATGGCCAAAACAATTGCTCGTACCAGCATACCCAGTTCTCATATCCATACCTATACCATTTCCATACCAGCAGCTTAGGCTAGATTTGAAAGAAGTGGGTAAGAAGTAAGATTAATTAGTTTCCACTGTCACTTTATCTGTTTAAAGTGTTTCTTAAATGGTAAGTAAGAAGAACAAAGCGAATCAATAGGTCTACTGCAAAGCATAAGGGGAGGAAATAAAAGCAGCACAGAGATTGTGATTGTGAACTCAAGATTTTGTTCTAGACTATCAATGCTCTTTAAAATGCTTATATGAAAAGTATAAAAAGAAAAGGACCCTCCACATTCAACTCAAAGATGCATATACATGAAAAAAAATTATCTGATTAGCTTGTTTAAATATATGTTAATAAACATCAAAAACTTGTTTAGACAATTTCACCAGCAATGAAGCATTGGTATATTATGGATGTTTATAACTTATTTATTTGAAGAGAAAACTGTTTACCTAGGCTTTTACAGTGATCTGTTCACTGCATTAAATCGTTAAAATGCGTATTTCTTGACCAAATTGTCTACTAGAATAGCAATAACCATAGTTGAAGTTGATCTTATATACCTTGAGTGCGTGACCATCGATGGAAGTCTCTACTATTAGTCACTCTGAGCCCTTAGTATGCAGAACAAAATGAAATTCCTAAAACTTTGACGACATGCCCATATTATTTAAATAGAATATTTTAATTTCTAATAATTTTATAAGAAACTTCCATGAATATCTCACCCACTGATATTTAACAACAACCGAGCGGTTGCTCTGTAGATGTGCTCTTTAAGATCAGAAACAGACTCCACCTGTTCCAATTTATTCATCAAACAACGTTTTGTTAGAAAAGTTCGATGCAGCTACCAAATGGCATAGCCACCATGAACAAGTTTATTAATAACAATGCAACCGTCAAAAAATATTAGACTTGAGTCTGAATATATACAAATAAAAATAATAAAAACTGCCAACCGTGTGGGAATAAAAGTCCTCAAGAGATGCCAAAGCACTCTGCAGAAGCATTGACTGGAGATGAGTTCTTGACCTACGCAGAATTTGCCCAATTCGAGTAATTGAGTCTGCAGCTATACAGCTTTCCTGCAAAATAAATCACAAATGATTTATGTTTTGCCAGATTAAACTTACCTACTGTCATTAGGGAATTTGTACATATGACAAAAGTTGATTAGAAGGAAAAAACTCATAAGCCTGATAGAAGATTGAAATCGAAGAACAGTTTCCAAAAAGCTCTTTCAAGTTTTCACTTAGAGCTCTTCTTTTAATACTCCTTTAAACAAAATTATTGCATTTGAAAATTATACCATCCAGTTCTCTTCTTAATTAAGAAATTTGAATAGCCAACTTTGGTATACAACATTATAGATCTGCATGGATAATCTTGTCTGAAAGATTGTTTAATTTCATTTAAACAGAATCTTCCCAGTCATGACACTACTAATGCAAATTAGTGTTAAATGCTAAACATATTGAATATGCTGAAAGTTAAAACAATACAAAGGTAAGGAAGTATTGCTGAAGACACCAGCACCATATAAGTTTAAAAAGGAGTGTCTTTTAGGTTCAAAACCATTGATAAAAGGAAATTGGGCAATCAAATGACACTTCGTAATGTCATTTTTCGGTCAACATGCAAATTTAAATAATTAATTGAAATGTTTGTTAATTTTATTTAAATTGTTGAGGGCAATTAATATTTAATTAATAATGATTTAAATAAAGTGACTTTTGGTTGAGAGCAAAAATATAAGTGAAATCACTTTATGGCTAAACTATTTTATTTTAGTTGAGAAGTTGCCAAAATTGGTTACTCAAAGTAAAAATTATAAAACACATGGCTTGGAAAGGAGAAATCATACAGGAAATTATTTTATTATGACGTATGAAGAACTTAGGCAATGGTTCAGGAAATCTGCGGACAAAAACTCTCAAGATCTGGGTTGATTGGAAAAAAACCCAATCAACTTTGAGGGTGGATTCATTGCAAGATTTGCATGTAGGCTTAATGGTGAAATTGTACAATGTCTTCTTCAACAGTTAAATTCAGGGAGAATGGTCAGGCCTTTGGAATAAAGAATCATTTCAGAGGTGTTTGTTAGTTATTTTCAAAACTAAAGGTTATTTCCAGCTATTTATGTTTATACAGGAACAAAATTTGGAACTTCAAAAAAATTTGGTAAATTAAATGGTTAATATTCAATATATGGATACTTAAAATATGTTATTGAAAGACTATAAACTAGGCAAAATATTCATTTGGTGAATTTGGAAGAATGGGGGATCGTTATTTTCTTATCTCCTGTGAAAGAAAGGACTGTACATAGGTGTAAAAAAGGTGCCTTCAAAACTAAATGATTGACAGGTTGACATTGAGCAATATATTATTATGATAATAGATATCGTCTATTATTAGTTAATGGTAATCTATTGTAAATATTTAGTTAGCTTTAGTTAGTTGTAGCTTTTTTACATTTCATTCAGCTAGAATAGAATGTTTCTATTCTTTACGATCATTTTCTAAGGAAACATCGTTCCATTCTTTTGTATATAATGACCTCTCGATCTCTATTAAAAATAAGAAAGTATTTTACCAATTACTTCGTAATATGGCACAAATTTTTGAAATTATTTCTGAGATTTCTCAAAAGCCCGTCTAGGGTTTCCGCTTTCTTGAGAAATTCATAGCTAACTCCTGGTTTTTGGCTAGGGTATTCCGAAGAGAAAGTCTAAAACTCGCGTTCTCTTTCTTCCCTCTAAAACTCAAAATTGGAGCAACGTCTGAAAAATCACGATTTGTTCTAACACTACAAATCACAACTTCAAAAATCGTGGGTCTTTGTCATTGCTCACATTGAAGCTGTTGGGCCACTGTCTTTTCTGTCCAAAATTGCGGCATCCATTGCCATTCTCCGATTGATTTCTTCAAACGTCTTTATGAGGTCGCAGGTCTACTAAAAATGGCCTTTTTTTAGTGAAAAAAAAAAAACTCCTTTTCTATCTTCTCTTCATCATCTGTGTTGTCTCAGCAAGAATGCATCTGTTTACAATAAAAAATCCCTATTCTCAGTCTGAAAACTCCATTTTTCTTTGCAATTTTTCCTCCATGGCCGTCGACCTACGTTTTTTTGCTCGAAACCCTAATTTTTGACCTCAAAATTTTTTTGATTATAGATTCTTGCTGTGTTTTTCGAGAGCTCAATTGAGTTGTCCGTTTTTCAGGGTGCCTTGACTTTCGTGCCTCATTTTTTTAGTAAGCGAATCCAAAAACCGGCAACATATTCTTTCTGGGTTTTTCGAGCTCTCTTTTGGGTCACTCCAAATTTTATGAGTCTTCCATTTTTCTGCCTCAAAGATCGTGCCTTCATAGATTTTCACGTTTTTTCATTAAACAACATGCCATGGCATCTCCAATGAACATTCTACTTGAGCACAACTCAAAATTCAATGGTCAAAATTATGGCACTTCGAAACAATATATCATCTCAATTTTTGAATATCGGAACACTAATCAATTTGTTCTAGGTGTTACGAAGTGTCTGATTGCTCTTGGTCCTAATCAAGATACATCGAATCTGAATAATCGAGAGGTGGTGATGTTTCTCAAATTATCTGTGACTGATGATCAACTTTCTTAGATTCCATCCAACAAGACAGTTGTTGAGATCTGGACACATCTAAAAGGTCTTCATGAGACTTCTGAAAAAAGCAGAGCTTTCTTTTTGAAGAACACTCTATTTTCTATTGTCATGGATGAGCGAACCTTGCTCCAGGCACACCTGAATAGAATTCAAGAAATTTTTATCAGTTGCTTGCCGTCAATCGCAAGTGGACAAAGAGTACATTGTGGTTATCACTCTTCAGAGTTTACCAAAGTCCTATGAGCATTTTATCAAGACTCAACATCACATCTTCTGGTGTTGATTTGAAGTTCACTGATCTCTGCACACTTTTGCTTCAGCAAGATCGGTGGGAAACACAGTTCGGTAGCATTCCTAGCTCCACCTCCATAGAGCAAGCCTTTGCTGCTAAATCCTTTCAAAAGGATAAAGGAAAGTTTCAACAGAAGCCTTCTACGCTAGCATCAGATGGTTCCTAGAAGAACATTTAATGCAACTACTACCACAAGTTTGGGCACATGAAGGTTGAATGTCGGAGACGCTTAGCCACACAATCTAGGCAATCAAGTTCGCAGCCCAATGCAAACAATGCAAAGCACACTGAGGGGACAAAATTTGCCTTTTACACCTTCATGGCTAAAAGACCTGTAGAGCATTTCAAGTCGTCAGCTTGGTACATTGATTCAAGTGCCTCTAGTCACTTCACTCACCGCAAAGACTTGTCTATTGACTACCAGCCTTATTCAAATTCTATTATTTTTGGTGGCGGAGAAGAGCACACTGTTATTCGCAAAGGCAACATTCAGATTTAGTGTGCTGGGAGGAATCTCATTTTCCTCTGTGTACTATGTTCTGGGGATGGAACTAAATCTACTCTCAGTCAATTAGTTACTATGAGATTTTTCACACTTGGATGTCACCTTCAATTCACATTAGTGCACCATCACTGATCGGGCGACTCGGTCTACTGTTGCTATGGGTCTTGAGAATCATGGTCTTTTCCGACTTACTAATTCTAGTGATTTTCGAGACTTAGATATGGCTTCTTGGCAGTCTTCTATTAGCACACTTTGGCTTCAGCGATATGGGCACCTAAATGTGCATTATCTCTCACACCTTGCTCGAGATGAGCTTGTTCTTGGATTACCAAATATCCAGACTCAATAGCTTGGAGTTTGTGATGCATGCGAAGATGGGAACCAACATCATACATCTTTCACAAGTGGTGATTCATGGCGAGCTTCTCAGGTACTTCAGCTTGTTCATGTCGATATCTGCGGCCCAATGGCTACTCATTCTGTTTTTCAATTTAGGTATTTTCTCTTGTTTGTCGATGATTTCAGTAGAAAAATGTTGGTGCGTTTCCTAAAAAAGAAATCAAATGCATTTCTTGTATTTCAGAAGCTTAAACCTTTAGTTGAAAAGAAGAATGGGAAATCTATTATTACTTTTAGATCAGACAATGGAGGAGAATATTGTTCTAATGTTTTCTCTAGCTTCTTGGATACTCATGGCATCAAACGCTAATTAACCACACCCCACACACCACAATAGATCAGTGTAGTTAAACATTAGAACCAAACAATCACCAAGATGGCTCGATCCATGCTCGAACGCAGACATATTCCAAACAAGTTTTGGGCAGTAGTCAACAATGCAATTTATCTTTTATACTTGTCACCCTCAGTGGCGGTCAAAGGTAAAACTCTAGATGAGGCCTAGTTAGGTCGCAAGCCTAGAATCAATCACCTGAAGGTTTTTGGCTCCCTTGCTTTTGTTTGGATCCCTAATGCGTCACACACCAAGTTGGATGCCAAGAGTCAAAAACTCATGCTTGCTAGATACAGTAGTCTTCACAAAGCCTACCGCCTGATCGATGTTGAGACATCTTGTCTCATCTACGGTCGCAATCTAGTCTTTGATGAGACGAGAGGACCATTTATGCATGTTTCTCTTGATCCTGATCCAAAAGGCCAGCCTATGAAGGTTCATGATTTGGGAGTTAGGCTTCCATTAGGTCCACCTGATGGGAGGGCCCTAGTAGCTCCTATAGCTCCAGTTATACCAATGATCCTTGTACAAACACCTCTAGCTTCTCATGCAGGATCACCTCAATTTGTAAATGCTTCACCAAAGTTTGATCCAAATTCATCTAATGAGGAATCTGATCACCAAGCATCTCCTAATACTAATGTTGGTCATTCTCCTCTCCAGCCTAAGTGGTGGGCTAAGACACTTGCTGATCTTCGTGATGATGAGCTCATTGATGGGAGAACTACTCAGAAAAAGAGCAAACCTACAGAGTCTATTAACATTTCTCTCATCGCCAACATTCACAGTGTGTTGAACCTCAAACATATTCCGAGGCTAAAGGAATTTCAGAGTGGGAACAGGCCATGACATCTGAACACCACAGCCTACTGAAAAACAACACCTGGATCCTTTCTGATCTTCCACCAAGGAAGAAACCCATTGGCTGCAAATGGGTTTACAAAATCAAATACAAATCTAATGGTACTTTGAATAAGTACAAAGCTTGTTTAGTTTTCTCAGCATCAAGGCATTAATTATGAGGAGACCTTTGCTCCTACTACAAAGATGAGCGCCATTAGATTAGTCCTAGCCATGGCCACACAGTTTGGCTAGAAGGTCCATCAGATGGACATCAAGAGTGCTTTCTTGAATGGTGATCTCCAAGAAGAAGTCTACATGACGAAGCCGTCTGGTTTCAAGGTTGCTGGTAAACACCATCAGGTTCTCAGATTGGTAAAAGCTCTCTATGCCTTAAAGCATGCCCCTCGAGCATGCTACATAAAAATTGATAAGTACCTCAATGATCAAGGCTTCCAAAGGAGTTCTTCAAACTCAAATTTGTAAATCAAGCCTATTGACAATGACATCATCATTTTGATTATTTATGTGGATGATTTAATCATCAGTGGTAGTTCGGCATCTTTGATTCAAGGAATCAAACATAATTTATGCCAGTGTTTTGATATGACTGGCCTTGGGCTTGTGCATTATTGCCTAGGTGTTGAATTTTGGCAACAAACTTGTGGTATATTCATCTCTCAGTTTAAATATGCAAGGGCTCCGTTAGACAAATTTCGTATGTAGGATTGCAAGGCTGCATCCACACCTATGGAGAAAGGTCTTAAGTTATCCGCAAAGTTTGATTCTCCTTCTGTTGATAATACTACATACAAATAACTAGTAGGCAACCTCATCTACCTCTCTGTTACTAGGCCTGATATCAGCTTCGCAGTCTGCTGCAACTCAAGCTTTATGACAGCTCCTAAGGCTAATCATCGGATGGCCAATAAGTGTGTGCTTTGTTATGTGAAGGGAATTTCAGATTATGGACTTCTGTACTCTAGAAGTCCTAATCCTAGACTTAGTGGGTTCACAGATTGAAATTGGGAAGGCTCTGTTGATGATAAAAAGTCAACTTTTGGATATGTGTTCAATTTGGGATCCGGTGCAGTCACATGGACCAGTAAGAAGCAACAGGCAGTAACTCTCTACCCTATAGAGGCCAAATACAGAGGGACTGTTAAGACAGGATGTGAAGTTGTTTGGCTTCGTCGGATGCTTGGGGATATGCAAATTTCACCAATAGCACTGACTACTCTATTTGTTGATAACAAAGGCATTATCAAGTTAGCATGAAATCCAGTCTTCCATGAATGAACTAAGCATGTGGATGTTCATTGTCACTTCATATGACGGCTGGTTGAAGATGGAACAATAGATTTGCAGCATATTCCTACCATAGATCAGACTACAAACATTCTCACCAAGCCTCTTGGTCTTGATAAATTTGTCAAATTCAAAGGACAGCTTGGTGTTGTAGATAGATTAACCATTAAGGGAGGGTATTACGATAATAGATAATCATCTATTATTAGTTAATGGTAATCTATTGTAAATATTTAGGTAGCTTTAGTTAGTTGTAGCTTTTTTAGCTTTCTTTTAGCTAGAATAGAATGTTTCTATTCTTTATGATCGTTTCCTAAGGAGACATCATTCCATTCTTTTGTATATAATGACCTTTCGGTCTCTATTAATAATAAGCAAATATTTTACCAATTACTTCGTAATATTTATCCCAGGCAATAAAATAAAGTGGGGAGATTATAAATTGGAGGGAATATAATAATCAAATAATGCTTTCTAATTTTGGCATGAGAAATAGTTATATTTCAATGATTTGAAGGCAAGATTATAAAAAGTGTAGCAGTGTGTAAAGTATGAGTTTAGTCACCACAAATTAATATATTTTCAATCATGGATTTATGTGAGCTTGGCATGAGGTAAATATCCATGTGCTTTAGCACAGACCTCCTGTAGTAACATTGACATTACTCTAAACTGAGATTCCAAATATTGGGGTGATGGGAGCAGGTCTCAATAGCAGAGCTAAGTTTTTGCAGCTCAGAACTGAATAAACGAACCATTTGGAAGTGTTATGCCTAGTGTGGCTCATGGATGGCATATAAGGTTGGAGATGTATTGTTTCTTCAAAGGGCTGATCATGTCAAGTTCACCTACTTTTACAAAACGTAAATGAAATACCAATCCTACTGAGAGTGTATTTTCTAGATTGTTGAATGTAATTGGTAACCACTAAGGGAACCATTGATAAACTCTGATTACTAAATAGGCACAAAGGCAACACAACCCTGTGGAAATGATTGCTGAGATAACAAGTGGGTGCATTTTAGCATTGCTCAGTATTAGTTCAAAAGGCTAATGCAAAAAAACCAAAGATTTTCTTTATCAATACAAGGGAGTGAAGCCCTTCAAAAATTCTTGGGCTTTGAATGAATGAAAACTTTTAATAACATCCACGAGGCCAATCAGCCTACGGGACCCACAATTAGCCAGCTATCAATGTATTAGGATCGCTGAAAATGTATTAACATTGCCTCTTCAATATATGTTCTCCAAGGGCAGCGATCTCTCCCTTATATTGAGGATGAGACATGGAGAGACAAATCTATTCATTATTATTTAATTAATATGACAATTGATTATTTAACTATATATATATATCTTCAGTTTGGTTTTATGGGTTTATCCAACTAAAGCTACCAAACATTAACGCTCCCTCTTAGCTATGGAGGATAAACACGGAATAGATATTACACCACTGGTAATTAAGAATGGGAAATTTTAAGGATATCTTTGATCAGAAGGTCTCCACCATTTTGATATCATGAGTATTGGCCTCCGGAATATCAACATACGATATTCACCAAATACTCTGAGTAATGGCCTCCAAAATATCAACACATGATATTCACCAAGTACTCAATAAGGTGATGGCTTGCAGAATATCAATACATGATATTCACCAAATACCTTTAAACAACTCATAGACCATCAAGTGAATGACATCTAACACTTATTTGTTGATTTCCAAAATATAATCCATCATGGTTTGTTTCAACATTTATATAAAATGTATATCATGATTTAAGTTATTGTAAGATAGTCACCTTCCAATAACTTCTGCAAATACAAGTGATAATCATTTGGAAGTCATCACTTCCTCATGATGTACACAGGGGGCAGGCTCATTAAAATCATACAGTCACACACATGGACTTTCAAACTCCCTCTGAATATCAATCATCTGAGCTCCTCATCGAGGTTGCCTTTAATGAAGTGTCAAGCGCCCTCCAAATCTGATATAAATCTCCTTTTAACTGTAAGAAAATACTCGGAGGAAAAGATCAAGGCAAATAGCTCTTATAGTACATATAGAAATAAAAATAAGAGAGAGACTAATATAATACTTAAGGATAATAAATACTTATTGGTATATCAACATCCTTAATACAAATTGCTCTAAATACTTCTATTATTATTCTATCCAATCATATAGCACTTGTCCATATCATTATATTCAAGTTCAAATAAGCCTTCTTTGTTCTCCCATCTTCTCAATGAATGTGACCACCTTCTCATATTTTGTATTTAGACTCATAAGTCACTAGCCGGACGATGTACCTTATACCAATTCATAAATACTTTCTTTAAAAATTATTTCACTTCATTATCAATACTAAGAGTACCTTCATAAACCTAATAGTATTAATTGTTGATGATTTAGAAATAACCATCATTGTTGTTAGATATTCTTGACCCCTCTTAGTATAACTCGTGTGCAATACAAAGGTTGGTTCCTTAATCATATGGCTTGTCCCATTGTACTTCTTGCGATGGAAATAAACATAATTAAAATATTGGTACTTTCAGACTCATTGAAATATTAACAAACTAATTCATTATAACCTTTGCCTTAACTCCTTGTGATGGCCAAACGAATCCTCTAATTAGCCCCCATGGTCTTCTTGTTATCAATCTAATAAGGCAAGTCCCTTTTAATTACCTTTAACAAGCTAATGACTATTTTCCCATCTTTCTATCAGGCTACTGATGGGTTTCGCATTCGCCATTGATTGTGTCGATCTGTCAGTCACTTTGCACATATCCAACAATTTGCAATGCATGACCTTTGATGGAGCTTGGGTTTTTGTGGCTTTAATTGGTCCCGTCCTACTGACTGGGAATGTCCTTCCCTCTTATTCGTTGGTGGTGGGATTTTGTTTGTGTTGTCTACTTCCCTCCTCAAATTCAAGAATTCAAAAACTATGATTACAACAAATAAAGTCTCGATAGTCCTTTGGCATGGAAATTAGTTGGATATGAATTTGAAGTCGCACCCTTTATTTGTCTCGATGCATTAAATCACACTATACACTATATACCTCAGCATCTTCTTGCTTTGAATCACTTGCAAGGTCCAAATTCCGCCTTTGTTAAAAAATGCAAGCCCCAGGCACATGTCTATGCTGCAATTACGTGGCATTACAAAACTGTCAGTGCCCTCCGTTTAAAATTTCTGCATACCATAGGAAGAGGAACACAAGCCTTTGCTTCAATATTGGTATGGATAGTGGTATTGCTCGAGGGAATGTTTAGCAAGCCACCCCTACAATAAACAAGGCTCCCCACTACTAAATTCGTGGGTCCCTTGTGGATAAATTTTTACTTGTTGCTCCATTGATAGCCTGACCAGCCTGTTTGCTCCAACAAATAACATTGTGAGAGTGCACATCTCCATATAAATCCTTCCCATTTGCAAATTATTGGTCTTCATTTCTCTTGGTAAATTTGCAATGTGGCTCTATACCATGTTGATATATTAGGATTGCTTTGCCTCTTCAATATATGTTTTCCAAGGGCAGCGATCTCTCTCTTATATTGAGGATGAGACATGGCGAGACATGTCTCTTCATTATTATTTAATTAATATAGCAATTGATTAAATTAACTATATATATATATATATATATATATATATATATATATATATATATATATATATCTTCAGTTTGGTCTCGTGGGTTTATCCAACTGAAGTTACCAAATATTAACACCAACAAATGAAACACGTAAAATCAAAAATAGAGAGTGCCTACCACCTAAATCTCTTTTTCCTTCTATAACTCGGATCTTCTATCGTGCATCTTGGTTAGGAAAGCTACAATTTTCTTCAAACAGCTTAATCATGTTGTTCACGTTTAGCACATCAATCCAATTGATCTGAATATCCTTGTTAGTTGAGCATTCTCTGATGTAATATCATTCTGTCTCTAATTCTCCTTGAGTGGAATAACAACATCCACTATCTGCCCACTCTTCTTTAGGTATCATTCAACTTTAGGTTTCACATCTAAGATGATGGGAACTAGTTCTTATATGATCAATTAAAATTTATGCTTTCCGTTTTATTTCCATTCCCATGTAGTGCCTTTGAGCATGATCGTGCATGGGATTAAAATGTTTGATGTAGTACTCTATTTTCTTCCAAAAATACCCAATCAAAATTCTTTCCTTGAATTTTCCTTGAACGCATGTCAAAATTTCCCAATTTGAAAACTCACTCATTTTGATATCCCACTTATTCAAGCATTAGTTGTTTTGTTTCATCCAAGTGCTCTTTTTTGTCTAAATCCCCTTTTCCTACAATATTCAATCTGCGATGCAAGTCAATGTTCTCTAATCCATAGTTGAAAAAACCTGCACTATATTGAGTCACTAACCCAAACAAATTAAACATTGTTTATTGCATTGATGTTTTTTTCAATACTTCACTGCATTTTTTTGGTAATACTATCGCGTGATAATGCGCGTTATACCTATTAATATTGTCGACACAAAGACATAAAATTAAGTATTCTTTTTTTTTTAAGTTTCTCATAAAGCAATGAGTGACGACATCAGTAAGTGAGAAAAAAGTTTGAGGAGAAAGGTGTCATGGGTGTCTTAAAAAAATGACACCCAAGTGTCTAAGAACTACATTACAGCCATTTCAAATTCAGGGGGAGTCTGTGATAAGTCGGGGGTTTGTAAAGTCGTGTGTGACTTCCGCAAAATGCAAAAAAGAAGTTGATTGCTCGAAAACTTCAGGTATTTAATGTTTACATCTAAAATGATATTAATTATGTAATAATAGTAATATGACCAAAATTCATCAAATATTATGACTCCCATTATCAATATTTGAAAGATGCTAAAATTGAATCACTGGTTGGTTAAAATGGGCCACAGTAAAAAGATACATATAAAAAAAATTTGTTTAAATTTAAAATGTTAAACTTTAATGTATTTATTAATTTTCTATTTACTAATTTAGTATTTACTTAATATTTAAAAGATTCAGAATGTTAATAAGTTTAGTTAAAAATATGAACTGAAAATAAATTTACTTGAATATTTAATATATTCAAAACTATGCTCCACGGGGACGCGTCCCCTGCCTCTGTACCCTAGTACCCGTACCGGGTACGAAACGGGGACGCGGGTACGGATTTTGGCCGTACCCTGCGACGTCCCTTTTTTGAAAAATTCAGAAACGTCCCCGAAACGGCCAATTTTTTTGGGCAGGAAACTTGGGGACGGCCAGCAGTATCGGGGACAGTTTTGCAGTCCCCTATCCGTCCCCGAAACTGCTGGCCGTCCCCTTTTTTCCAGTCAATCTGGTAAAGGCAAACCATCCCCAAAAAAACATTTTTTCCTAATTTTTGTTGTTCGTGTGGCCCCTAGTCATCTTAAAGACATAATAACAATATGCAACCCATATTTGGTCCATTAAAACACTAACTCTTCTACTCATTTTTCGATTTAACATACTTGCTAAGAGGAAGGAAAAAAACATAAGAGCAGTAGCAGCAATGAGCAAAGATTGTGTTTAGTGAGGCAAGACTGCGTTCGGTATTTACTATTTACTAACAATTTTAGTTGGACTTCTCTTTATTTCATTCTGATTTCAGCATGATACTTGAAGCCTTTAGGCATTTTAATTTTTGCTATATATGTATGTGATATTGTTATAATGGAAGCACTTAGTATTTGCCATTTGATAATATTTCATGTATTTATCTTCTAAAATGTCTATGGTGAATGGTTTATCAATGTTATGATATACATATTTGAATTTTGTCTCTATATTAAAAAAAATCTCCTATGTTTTTAATCGCCGTCCCCTGATGTCCCGTCCCCTAAATTTTGGCTTCGACCCGTACCCGTACCGGAAACACGTCCCCGTCCCCTAAAACGTCCCCGTCCCGGAAACTCCGTGGAACATAGATTCAAAATGTTTACTGTATGTTTATGGACATATAGTAAATATTATAATATTGAAATAAACGTACAGTTAATTTTTATAATCACTGTAAACAAATATGTGGTGTCTATAAATAAATATGAATGAATAATAAATAAATTTTATAAATATTTACTCTATGTTTACAAAAATTAAAGTACATTGAAGATTGTATTTCACATTTCTGATTGTTTTTCCTTGCACAATGCAAACTTCTAGTGACCATAAGAAATGTTTGGTGGCAAAAAGAGCGGCCCTTTATGGAAACATGGGATCTCAAACCAAATCAAGAAGATGTCCAATGTACCCATTGCCTTAAGCATATGTCTTCTGACATAAGCCGATTAAGTCATCATCTTGCAAAGATTTCATGCAATGATATTGCATCGTGTGATAATGTTCAAAAGAGGCTACAAGAGAAGCTTTGACAATCCTCCAAACATATGCACAAAAGAAGGCAGCAAAAAAGAGGACATTAGAGGCCATGGCAGCCCCAATGGGGGGTATTTCTTCTACAAGGTCATAAACAGGTACAACGGCTTCTTCCAATGGGCCATGAATACGAGGATCAAGATATCTGGGTAGGTCTTTGTCAAAAAATTTGGTTCCATGTAACACTCCTTGTGCTCAACCCGACTTGCTAGGAACTACATGGAACAAAGAGATACATGAGAAGACGAGAGTGGTAGTTGCAAGAATTTGGCTCTAGAATGATATTCCCTTCAATGCTTTATGTAGTCCATTTGGGGAACAACTGGTCTCTTCGATCTCTCTATTAGATAAGGGGTCCAAGCCCCTAACTCATTTTAAGGTGAGTAAGGTCATTGTTAGAAGATGAGGTAAACAACGTTCATCAACTTGTGGAAGAGCTAAGAAAAGTTTAGGAACAAAGAGGATTGACTACTATATCTGATGGGCAGACAAATGACAAGAATAGGACGCTCATCAACTTTGTAGTTGCTTAAGGGGGACAATTACTATTTCTAAAATCAGTCAATGCCTCTAATAAAGTGAAGAATGCAAAAACTTTGTGCAACGTGTTGGATGTGGTGGTAGTGGAAGTAGGAGTGGCTAATGTCATCCACATTGTGACTGTTAATGCAGATGTGAATGTGGCAGCCAGTAGACTTCTGATGGAGAGGCATCCCACATTATTTTGGAGCCCTTGTGTTGCACATTGTCTTTACTTACTCCTTGAAGACCTAGGGAAACTGAGTTGGGTGGAGAAGGTGGTTGGAAATGGAAGGAATATTGCAAAGTACATCTCTAACAACACATGGGACCTGAGTCTTATGAGAGAATACACTAGTGGTAGGGATCTTGTGCAAGAATAGGTTACACGCTTTACTACTAATTTTCTCAACTTGCAAAGCATATTTGAAACATCAAATGACTAGAGGTGTATGTTGGCGAGTGTGAAATGGTTAGAGTCCTTATGTCAAGCAACCTAGAGCAAAGAAGGTTGTGTTTGATGTTAGATTTGGTAAGCTAATTCAAGAGATCATCAACGTAAGTTTTCAAATCTTGATTGATGATTTATTATTTAATTTTCAAATACTGCAATTCGTTGATTTTTGTAAAAAAAATTAATGTCCACGTGTCACCACTATCAGTGAAGGTTGTACGAATAGTGGGTAGGGATTAAAAACCCATGGGGTATCTATATGGGGCCATGGGTAGAGCCAAAGAGGCCACTTAGCACTTGTGTAGGTCAAATGAGAACAAATATAAACCCACATGGAACATAATCAATCATAGGTGGAACCAACAACTCCACCAACATATTCATGCAGCTAGCTGCCTACTACTTGAAACCCAAGTTCTATTTTTTCAACAATTCTAGAGCAGATGAAGAGATTCAAATTGGCTTGGACACATGTATTCGAAGATTGGTTGCTAATTTGGACCTTAGAGACCTTGTACTTGATGAGTTACAGAGCTACAAGGGTGAAGAGTGGCCATTGTTTTATTCTCCTAATTGCAAACATCGGAGATACACGTTGCATCAAGGTAAAAATGAACATGGTTTAGTTTTATTATACAATTTATTCTATTTATTAAGTTTATTAGAATCTTCACCACATTATAAATGGTTTTTTAATCCTTGTAGATCTATGGTGGGAAGATTATGGTTCCACAATGCCTAATCTTCAAAAGCTTGCCATCTAAATTTTATCACAGCCCTATAGTGCTTCTATTTGTGAGAGAAATTGCAATACTTCTGAGAACATACACACAAAGAAGTGCAATAGGTTGACTCAAAAGACCTTGAATGACTTGGTTTATATGTGGTAAAAGCTTCGTTTGCATGAAAAGAAGGTGCAAGGGCAAGATTCGTATGAAGCACTTGACATAGTTGGCATTAATCCATATTCAGCAGATTGGGTTGCTCTTCTTGATGGTAATGATGTAGACGCGCAAGTGGATGATCCATTATTGACTAATGAGCAGCTAGCTAAGTTTGAGATAGAGGCAGATGACCGGGATGCAAAAATGGCAACACATGAGGAGGAGGAGCTTGTTTATCCATCAAAGGCTTTTGTTGTCCCTAAGGCACCTATTCAAGCACTATTGAGGATGTTGTGACAACTACTACGTCAGCACCACCCACACAGTAGAAGCGAATAAAATTGAGCTTTACTCATAGAAACAACTTATGATTTCTATTCCTAGTTTACATTGATACTAAAATTTGAACTTAACATGTATTCAAAAGTTGTAGTTTCATGTAGTTTGACTTCTGCATTTTTCAAACTAATTTTTATTCACATGTCATACTTGTTTTTTGGTATATGATTTTATCACTATGTTAATCTACTAAGATTTAATTGCTATGAATAACTATTTAATTAAAAACTTTGATTAATATATGGAAAATATCTCAAAACATTATATGTTTAAAAAATTTGGTGTGTATGTGTGTATTTTTGAGATATTTCAAGAAATTGTATATTTTCAAATGTTTGAAAAAAATGTGCAAATTTATTGCCAAATTTTTCGCTGAAAACTCGGCGATTCCAAGATTCTCAATAAAATTAGTCAGCTAAGATATTGCTGAAACTGAGTTTTTCAACTATGCTCTAATCTTCTTAAATAGCTAGTAAACAGCACATAGCTTCTACTTCAATAAGAAAAGCCCCATCCTCTACCAAGACTGTCTCATATGGAATAGATGGTTTAATCTTCAAGCTACTTGCGATTAAATGTTTTTGTTGTCTCTCTATTTGCCTCCATTTACTTCTCGAAGTGTTGTTGCTCCATACCTCACAACCATATATTACAATGAGAACCACTAGAGGCCCAAATAGCTAAATGCTTCTACACTCATTCTCTAGATAATGTAATGTCTTCAATCCTCCTTGTAACCTTTTTGCTCTACATGTTTCTCTTATTAATTTATTGTAAAAATCAAAAACCAAGTATTTATATTCATTGACCTCTTGCAGAAGGTTGTCTTCAAAGATAAACTCTCTACGTACCTTCTTTTCAAGGTAAAGCTCATGACCTTAGTTTGTTGGTGTTTAGTTGCATCCCCACCTCATGGAAAAAATAATTCTAGAGCTTTCAAGTATTCCTTCAAATCTTGTGCTCTTTTTGCCATTAAAATAAGGTCATTTGCATATAGTAGCAGTTTTATTACATAGGTGGTTGAATGGACACCACCACCACCAAACTTGTCTAGCCATTCATCTATCTTGTCAATGTACATCCCAAATAGAGTACAAGATAAGCACGACCTTGCTTGACCTTAATATCACTTCCAAAGCATCTTGCTAAACCCTATGTGGTTTGAATTTTGGACCATACTTGGTTACATAACCTGTGGATAGTAGCCCCATAGTATTTAGGAATTCTCAAGTCTTCCATTCGATTAAATAATTTGGTTCTCAGTACCATGTCATAAGCTTTCTTCAAGTCAACAAAACAACAAAAGACCTCTCTCTTTGTATCCCAAACCTTCTCAATCAAGTGCTTGAGCCTGATGCAATGATCAATTGTAGAATATTCTAGTCTAAAGCTTGCTTTCTCTTTGGTCCTCTTTCCCTCTTTCTCTGCCTAAGTGTTGATGCACCTCTCTATTATGCTTCCAAAATGTTTACCAAAAAGAGGATTTGTAGTGCAATAGTTTGAAAAGTTGTTAACGGTGCCACTTTTGTGCAAAGAGATGACAACACTAGTAGTCCAATTTGATCAAAACCCATTTTGAATGACCCCATTATATATTCTTTTGATGTGAGGTGTGAGGGCTCCCAAGCCACATTTTAAGTATTCTTCTTGTAGACCATCTAAGTCTTGTTTGGACCATCTCTTTTACTTCCACTTCCTCCAGCTCCATTTTGAGCATTGTTCAAAACGTTTCTTGTTTTTCATGTGTCGACAGGATTGTGCCTTGAGTTTTTTTCTTTTCATTTTGTTTCATTTTCTCTTGGTGTCGAACATTCTTTTATATATTGATCATTGCATGCATTGGGTTGTTTTCTAAATTCATTTCCATTAGACAGTCTTTCAACTGTAAACTTATTTGGCTAGTCATAAGTTTCTTTGAGCTCATAACATGATCCATTACACTTTGAACATTGTAGGTTTGGCACGTAATGTTCCGTGAGGTTGGCTAGGCTTTTAAGCCATTACATATAAACAAACCATATGAGCTGCAAACCCCTAACATTTGTGCCACATACTGTATGATTGCTTGTTTTGATTTGTCATTCATGGCAAATATTAAATGAAATCTTACCAGGTAAATGTGAAATGAGCCATTGATGTGAAGAAGCCAATTCAAGAATTAAGGAATATGTCAGCCCATATTAATATAAAAGCAAAAGGGAAAAGCATTGACTTAGAAGAATACAAATATAAATAAGAACATTACAGAGATGGTTGGTCAGTTTGGAGTATACAGCAATTATCTAGTGCAATATGCTTCATTCGAAATATTTATATACAACCATTGGAGCAATCTTTCACCAAGTAAGAAGCAGCAATATATTCCAGAAGGTAAAAGATATAAAATCTGATCAATGGATAATAATCCATTATAAATCAGCTACCATGCAGCACTGATAACAAGAACATGCAAAGAATATAATAAACAACAATATAAATACAAAGCCAGCGTTATCAATGTTGAGCAATCACAACAATTTCAATAAAGTAATTAAATATGCTTCAGCTTGAAACAAAAATATGAAGCAGCTATAATAAGGAGACTTGTATACACATATTGGTAGAAAGACGGCCAGTATTTATAGAAGCAGTTAAAATATGCAAGTATCACACATATATACATTAAGGCATGATCTGTACAAGGAATCATGAAAATGAAACAGCTATAGCTGTAATGGTCAAACCTAGAGCAGTGAGACATACAAAACTCTAAACAAAGTTTGAGTATATACTTGTACTCAACAAGCAAGTCCTACAAGAATGCCCAATAAAATAAAGACACTTGCATATGATGGCGGCAGTCTAGTCAAACACAAGCATATATCAATCAAACTAATATTTCACTATTATCATATCCAATGCTCAAATCATGAAGATGAGACAAGAGCAATGATACTATAGAATACGTCAAGAACAAGCAACCCAGTCAACGGTAATTACCGAGAGCCAATCGTTCTCTTCTAAGCTTCACAAGGACATCCACCACATGTAAATCCAAGTTGGTTACTGAAATCCTCACGCACACAATATGGAAGCCTGTTGCCTCAGAATATGACTGGAAGGAGTTCGAAGGTGGTAATGTTATTTAAGGGGTCAAAACAGAGATACACAGATACAAAGCAGAATTTGATATATTCATAATACATCGACACCGAAGGAGATGCATTGAATTGGTCAGCACATAGGAAATGCTCAAGGAATACATATGGCAATAGTGATTGTACGCTTTGAAGTGAATTTGCTGTAGAGTATTGACAACAAGTTATAAGGAATACCGTATATGTTGCAGCAACATCTTCAATTAAACTTCATCAAATTATAGTCAGAGCAGCCATCACAAGAAGTTACTAATTTTGATGACAAAAATAACAAAGCGACTTATGCCAATCAAGAAATATTATACTTGATTTGACATGAGCGCTGATGGAAAAGAATGAATAGTAAGAGGGAATCTAAAGATTACTTAAGACAAATGTTAATTTATCTTGTTCAAAAGCAAACATAAAAGCTGCGATTAGAAAGAACATTGATAAAAGGTATGTTTTATAAAATAAAAATTAATGGACAGTTTCGAACCAATGTCTCTTTTGGGCAAGAGATTTAACTTTTCTCTTCATTTTAGTAGAAATTAAAGAATATATATTCAGATTCATTAAAACTTGTGTGTGTGTGTGTGTGTGTGTAATCAAGTGTAAAATTGTAAAATTGATATGCGAATATAAAATAAAGTACTAATAGAATGAAAATTAGAAATATGATGAACAAAATTCTCCAAAGATTATACCATTTATACATTATATGATAGTCTAATAAAAACAGATGTATAATGTAAGGCGGCAAAAGAGATACATAATCCTTTGTGTAATCAAGTGTACAATTGTAAAATTGATATGTGAATATAAAATAAAGTACTAATAGAATGAAAATTAGAAATATGATGAACAAAATTCTCAAAAGATTATACCATTTATACATTGTATGATAGTCTAATAAAAATAGATGTATAATGTAAGGCGGCAAAAGAGGTACATAATCCTTAAAATGTGTGTGTGTGTGTGTCTGTGTGTGTCTGTGTGTCTCTGTGTCTCTCTGTGTGTATGAGTGTGCGCATGTGCGCGTGTATGCGTGTGTGTGTGCGTGTGCGTGTGTGTCTGTGTGTGTCTGTGTGTGTCTGTGTTTATATATATAAGAATGAAGTAAAGAAGAGTGAAAAATTAAAAAGACTATAAGAGGAATTATCGGTGGATGTAAAAGATATAAATATGCAGAAAAAAATGTGACATATAAACTGATATAAGAGAACATGTAGATACAAATCAAGAGAGAAAGAATATGCAAACTTGAGGGTGACTTTAAGGAGAGAAGATAAAAAGAAAGAAAATAGTGTGCTAAAAAATATCCATCATCAGTTGAGTGAGCAACCTTGCCAAGGTAGAAAAGAAGCTTGTGTGTTGTGGGTTGGTGCTCACGATGACAATAGTAGGGGTCAATGCTTCCAGTAGGTCGGTGCCTGCGAAGTGTAGGAGTTGGAGCTTTCAGTGAATCGGTGCTCATAAACATAGGGGTTAGAGCCTTTAGTAAGTTGGAGCCTCCAAATCATTGTAAAAGAACAAGTTTATATATAAAGCAATTATTTGTTGTGGTTTTCCCCTCCATTGGCTTTCCATGTAAAACATTGTGTCATTGTGTTCATGTGCATAATTGTTTATCAATATATAAAGTTATTGTTTGGATAAAAGTTTTAAATTGGAAAAATTGTTATTATACTGATTCAAAAAAATTTAATTGGAAAAATTGTTGTTATACATATTCACCCCCTCCTCTCAATATAATAGTGTGCTCTTCACCTTTTTCATCTTGAGATAATCTTGCCCAGCTTTGATTCCCTTTCTCTTCGAACCATAAAGGGCTGCCACCTATTCTCTCTTCTCTACTAACGTAAAGAGTCTGATAATTTTTTGTTCTAGCATTAGTCTCCAACTAATATCATTTATCCTTTGTGGTTGCAAACATATACATCATTTTATAGGTTGCATAAGGATCTTCTTTATCTATTGTCTTTTTCTTATGCTTTGATCCACAAGGAGAAAAGTAACATGATGTGATAGATTGAGCTCTTTAACTTGTCAATTTATCCATATGTATTGCTTGTTTTGGCTTTCTTTTTCGACTTGTATGACTTCTTCGCAAAATTCTCTTATTAGGATTTTTACTCCTGCATGACCCTTTCCAATTTCAGTTATCTTATTCCACACTAATATCTTCATGTATCCTTTTAAGTTCAGAACCTTGCAGCCTTCATGCTCATGCATCTCAACAAGAACAATTATGTCCTCCTCTGCTGCCCTAAATCAGGATCTTTTCTCCAAGGGTAGCCGCTACGATTCCAACATACCATTGAGAGGCATACTTGGGGGGACCCCTCTTCCTATTTGCCACCTGTTGTTTTGCTGCTGAACTGAGCTATCCCTCTATACATCCATGTTGTATTGCTTTTGTCTCTTGCTGCTCCCAACTTTCCCCATTATAGTCTTCCTAAGTCACAAGGTTTGAATTCGACTTGAAGTTCGTCAATCATAAAATTCGGATGAAATTCGACAAGGGTAAAAATTCAGAAAAAATTCGACATTAAATTTAAATTATATAAATTTCTTTATCTTTAAATATATGTAATATATCTGCAAAATGTCAAAATAGTTTAACATTGCTAAAAATCAAACTAAATAACTCAATTTTATTTTTAAATAAAATAATATTATTATAAAGAACAATATAATATTAAATATCATTAAATTCGAATGAAGTTTGTAAAGGATAAAAATTCACTGAAATTTGAACCTCATGGATGAAATTCGGTGTATGCTGTGACTTAGTAGCCTTCTCTCTTCTAGTACTTTAAGCAAGATACTCTTCCATTTTGCAAGTACTTAGCAGTTCTCTCTCAGGTGGTACATTTCTCCATTGTTGACTACTAATAATGAGATCAAGTGATTTCAACAATCTCAATCTATTAAAGCCAGAGTAATTCTAGCTTTTAATGCAATCAAGAATTTTGATGAAGTGCATAAATCGAGATGATTGTTGGTGCATACGATTGTATTTCAAATTTTAAAAATGTGCTAATCAGCCCATTGAATGCAATTATATCCTAGAGGTCACACGCTTCAATGTGCATCCTTGCCAATGTTGCACTCCTTTCCATTATGAGCTGGCCTGACATTTCCCTTAACCGGAAGATTTGGAGGATTTCAGCATGCACTCAACTCATATAGTTCGCAACAGTCCATACTCATTCTCACTTCAGGCTGGACTTGGCAAATCATTCTCTAGCACCAATATGTTCATAACTAGCAAGTTTCAAGATCCAAGAAATATTGCTGCAGATTATAACCCTGGTCAAATTGATGGATAAATGGCACAAGTAGAGGCTCGTGCTCAGTGATGGACAGTAAGCAATTAGTTCCTTGCTCTTTTTTAAAGGCTTCTTTAAACCAAAGTTCCTAGACTCGGACCCAGCCCTAACTCGGCAAGAGTAACTCAACTCACGAACCAGCTCGGACTTGGTCATGACTCGGCAAAGCAACAAAACCCTTGAAATTTTTATGAAGATTTACCCTTGCCTTGACCCTTTTGCTATCATATATTGAAACTGGCAGGGCTGACCCAATTCACCAACCCGGGATACTTGCCTGACTCGCAAAGAATCATGGAACTATGCTTTAAAATCCACTCTTTCAGTTAGCTATAATGAATGTATGTCTTGTGCAAATTTTTGTGAAAACGGTGTGTCATCCAATGAATAATCACAATTTTAGATTTTCTTCCCACCCCATCTCGGAGACGTAGGGGTCCAGAAGAGGGATGCATCCCAGTAACAATGCATTTTCTTAATAGACAAGAAAAGGGAGAAGGCCATTTTGGTGCCTTTCAAGATGTCTCAAGCTTTTCAAGATTGATGGGTGGAAAATGGAGAGTGCCTTTTTCCCTCCAAGGTACTCTGTGTGTTCTTATCCAACTGTTTTGATCTTATTGAAGATTAGGGTCTGCTTCATAGCATGGCTGTTAAATATGTGAGGAAGGAATACATTATGGGCAATAGATCAGAGGAAGTTATTCAGAACTATGATTTGTTTTGGAAAAGCCTATATTGAAGGTATATTTCTTGTTCGATATCTTGATGAACAACTAGTATTTGTGAAGGTGTATAAAGCAATTAAAATTGAACCTCTGAAAGAACATAAATTTAACAGTTCAATATGTTTCTATTATATGATATAACATTGAAGCTTGAGAATTTTGTCCTTATGAGCCAACCTGATAATTATTTTGTTCATTATACAGTTTAGATTTCTTTCTTCTTCTGCATATCAGAGATATTATCCATTACTGTCAGTGTACAATTATTTCAATCTGCAAAATGGTGCTAATGGTTTTCTCGACCTGTATAAGAGATTTAGTATAGAAAATGAACTTTCCTGGGCTGCACAGGCTGAGACTTCTAAAAAAATCCAAATTTCTAGGGAACAAAAAGCTGAAAATTATATATTATCCAAATCAAAGGTGGTACACACCAAGATATATTTTCTGATGACAGATTTGATTGTTCAACAAACAAAAAATAACTTTATGACAAACAAGACAAATGGTTACCTTCAAACCATATAAATTGCTTGGTGCAATCACATTGGATGTGTGTATGGGACTTGACGGTGCAGCATCCATTTGGAAAAATGAGTTATTGAAGGAGATAGGTGCGGCTGGAGACACAGGTCCGGCATGTATTTTTATCCTCTGTTCTTGCAAACCTTGTGTAATTTTCCCTATGGTTAACCTAAGTCGAGCTGTCAATGTGAAAAAGAAAACAACCAATTTATCACCACATTAAGTCAAGTAGAAAATATCAGAAAATCATTTATCCACATTAGAAGATAATGGATATCATTTACAAAAAACTCATGGCACAAAAATTGCTTACGATTTAGCAATTCCAGTGCACTTCGATTACTTCCAGAACTATCACGCTGACCAAAAGTCTTGAAGATAACATAGAAATAAAGCTCAAACAGCTGACATATACCCTGTCATACAAAAATTGCATTGATACATTGTCACCAGCTAATCTCAAAAATATGTTGTATCTTGAAGGAATAAAAAAGAAATCATACAAAGACGGGTGAAATCTAGAAAATTGTAAGTTATTTACTTTAAGATGTCCAGAGCATAAAAGCAATCTTGCAAATTTACCTTGAAAAACTCAAGGCTGACTGTTTCCAACTTTTGCATAAGCCTGGCATACTTATCCATTGACCTGCAAAAACCATATAACCCATAATATTCAAGTTATGTATTATTGATTGATCACGACCTGATGTAGATAAAGACCCTAACAACAATTACATTGAGGATCTTAAATTTAAACTTGTCTTCTTAAACAATATAGTAACAAGGACAATGGCAAAACATACACAAATAATTCATTACGAAAGATTCATAAACCACCTTAAAAGGGACACAGAAGATCCAGTTAGACCT
This sequence comes from Cupressus sempervirens, assembly GCA_028749045.1. Classification (NCBI taxonomy): domain Eukaryota; kingdom Viridiplantae; phylum Streptophyta; class Pinopsida; order Cupressales; family Cupressaceae; genus Cupressus; species Cupressus sempervirens. The sequence continues at coordinate 393,073,253 of CM053783.1, forward strand.
TCAATCTCTTCATGTATCCAATTTCTGGAAGATGGAATCCGTGCAAGTGCTACATTAGAAGCGCGACTTGGGAGTTGACTATCTTCATCAATAAAATCTGCAAGAAGATCTTCACTTTCGTCATCATCCTCCACTCTCACCATGTTTACTCCATTTTGCAAACACAACTTTGCAGGGACTTCTGTTACAAGGGTACCATTACTCATACTGTCTGCCCTCTGTTTGTCATGCAAAGAAACCTCACGTGAATTATCATCTTCATCCCTTGGCATAGAACACTTCTTGTTCCCAAAAGGGTTTCCTCTTTTAAACCACTGACTGAATCCAGCATGCAACTTTTTTGTTTCCTCTAATAGGGAATGTTGATCAGAATCCAACCTTGATATCTTAGACGATCCATGATGATATGATATAAGCAATGGGGCTCCATCACCAACAAGGCCTGCTAAATTTACTGTTTTTATGGTTTCTGGTGAGATCTGCTGCCAATTCTCTTTTTCCAACACAATCAACAGTGCCTGAACCACAAGGAACATTGTTACTGAACTGCTTACAGGCAGGATATCCAGCAGATATTCTAAAATTTCAAGACAATAACAATTCTATCCTTAAATTGGCAAGTAATAAAAGAAAGCATAAATTAGTAACATATTGTCCACACAAAAATGATAGATATTAATGATGTGTTTTTTTCATTTGCAGTAAAGCATGCAACCAGTAACATATTCTAAGTAACAAAGACATGAAAATATTTAGAGGAACAAAAGCCTCCCTTTGAAAAAATTAGATAGCACTTCCTAGAACAATCAAGTGCATTGCTTTGGAGGGATAAATCTAGTTAAACAGATCCAAGCATAAAACATGCCTCTGACAGTAATTTTTAATATGACCTATCCAACAAAATTAGAAACATAAAATTTCTTTAAAAAGTCATATTATGTTAGGAACCACAATAATATGGCTCAATAAATATGGAATTACAAAATTAGCAAGAAATCTCCTCTGACATCATGATTATAGTCACTACTGCAAGGACTAGAAGGGAGGTACAACCTATTAAGAATAATGACGGTTAGAAATAATATTCTAAAAAATTGTAGCAAACTCTGAGGTCACTGCTTCCTCATAAGAAAGGAATATTTAACTGTTAACATGAAACACCTATATCACGAAGTGTAAAGATAAATGCTGGACAGAAGTCTTATACACTTTCATACCAAAATACTATATATTATTCTGAGGCATATGCTTAGAAGTTCAGGAGTACTTGGCTTTGGATAGCAGATTTAAAAAGTATCTACTAAGGAACTAATGTAGAAACGTAACATATATTAAACAATGTAGGTTTTCCAGTGGCCAATCAGGTATGGAAACAAATGAAATCTGACATGTGAATAGCATAATCATTTCCTCAATTACTATAGAGTGTGCACGATAGAAGAAACTTAAGAAAGGAAGGTGGCTGCTTAAATGTCTTTTGGGACTTTTTCTGAGTGTGCAATTTTAGTTGACCCAACAGTAAAGGCTTATATACTCTAAAATGAAAGTCACCAGTTCAAACTGAAGGGGATTGGAATTGTACACTTCATATGAAGAACTACTTTGTAGAAGGATTGCACAAGGGGTATCTCATATATCAAATTAAAAGCTCACCTGGAAAGGACATAAAAACTACCTTTTCCTTTACCTTTTCAGTATAAGAACGCAAGAAGCAACAAGCTCTAAGAACTAGAATTACATACTGAATATAACTACAGAGAAAAGTTTGACTTGAAGTCTAAATGCATTGAAATGTATGATTTCAAAGTTTCAACAAAGATGATGAAGAATCCAAGGCCAAACATTTTCAAATTAAATTTCTGGCATAGAAAAGTACAAAGGAAAGTCATATATTTTACATACTTCAATATTCTGGCGATGAAATGTCCAGAAATATTTTTCACATAAACTTCGCATCTTCTGTCTAAACTCAATAGCTTCTGTACCACAAAATGCTTCTCCAGCTAAAATGAATATATTTACAAATTCATAACACTGTAAAAATTGATGAGTGCTAACTGAATAGATTGCATCAGATGAGAATAATGTTGAAATACGACTTGTAACAAGTTGCCAAAAAGTTTTCCGACCCTTGTCCAGTGCTTGACCAACAAAGCAGACAGCTTCCCTTCTTAAATCATCCCAAACATCACTGTTCATGTAACTTGCACTATTAATATCAACTTTTCCATTAGCCAGTCCCAGCGACTCTGATGATGGAACCTTAGTAAACTGATGTTGATTATCAGTGCCCCTCTCACTAATTTTTACAACTGACTTTCGATTTTCCTCACTCATAAACTCCCCATCAGTAGAAGCCTCACGTGCTTCATCTGGTAATTTTGACACAGAATCTGAATTGGTATATATACTAAAATGCCCTAAGTGTGACTCCATAAGTGGGGCTGATGAATTGCGATTGTGACGTACACGTAAAGCTTCAGACAAGTTTCCAAAGCTACCATTACGTCTGTGTCTTTCAGCCAGAATGTGACGTGGACTTCCTTCTCCCATAACCATGCTTTCTTTTTCCTGACAATGAAGTGCATTTAAGTAAGCCAATCTCACACAACTAATAGAACAAAACAAAAGCTCAATAGTATTGATATAGTCAGAGTTGGCTTCGTAGAGAGCAAACAAATTTTAAAACCAGGGAATTCTCATAGTATAAAACAAAAGGGAAAACAAGATACTTAGAAAAACAAATGACCTTATTAGCTGCTGGTGTTTGCAAGCATTCGCCTCCTGTTTCCTGCACAACCAAGCACACAATAAACAGTGGGAAAAGTGATAAGAGAGACTAATTAGTCGTTTTTTATTTAGACACTCCGCCTAACAGTTTTTTTTTTTTTTAAATTTAGAGACTAACTTCAACTACCAGTGACGACCTGTACTCAAACCCACAATAATTTTGCATTAGAGGGCATATTGCACAGAATAAGTTGCAGCTGTTCGCAATTTATTAAATTTAGAAATATTGACTGGTACAATGTTCTGCCAATTGTTTGACCAAATGGCTGAGTTAAAAATTGAAAAGTTTGCAAGTTTGTTGATAAAACTCGGTAGAAACTTTACACAAGAGAAGAATCACTGAGCTTTTTTCCCACTTTTCTCCTGAAAATATTCCTGTGTTGTCAGTACATTTGTCCTTAGTCCTTGCTCTTTCATCTTTCCTCGGCATAAGCAGAAGGTAAACAGAAAAATGGGAACAGCTAGAGTAATTTGTATTAAGTCCATTTTTCCACTGATGAAAACTATTTACATCCAATAAGAGATCTTTGAATTTAGTTCTCTTATAATTAGATCCTGTCGTGCTTTAGTGACCTGCCAATGTACTGATAAGTAGGAAATGGGAAGGTCCCCTTTGAATTCCAGACTGTGCTTGTACATTGCTAACACAATACAGGATTTTTTGTCTACATGAATCTAGGTGGCAAATACAATGATCTTCATTTGGTGCTGAACTTTTAATAATTCAATGTTCCATGATGAGATATTACTGTATCTTCTCATCACTTGTCAGAATTCACGAAATTGGAATAGTGTTTGATGCAAACCTTATTAGGATATGTCCACGTCATCATTGAATAATAGGAACACATCACATCAAATAACACTTCCAATGTCTTCAGCAAGCAGAGCCTGAACTTTGTTTCTGGGAGTTGAAAGCAGAGATCATTGTACGTGAGTCTGCAGGAAATTAAAAAATCAAATAGATTTCAACATATCATTGAATTGAACATCAAATTAATAATGTTAATAACTTCTTTAAAGCTTCAGAACATGTATGCACAAACAATAAGAAAAAGGAAAAGCAAATAGTGAAAAGGCTTCGTGGATATTTGCTTTTAATATCAAAGCCATATCTAAGGAACCCAAGATGCATAGCATTCAAGAAATTTTACAATTGATGGGATAAAATATCATAGTTGAAAAAAGAAATAATACATAAGATAATATCTCCAGAAGCATTGGTCATAAAACAGTTTTAAAAGTCAAAGGAAAATTAAATCTCGGTTAAAAAGTTAAGACACTCTTTATCATGTCTTCTCTCTGGACTAGATAAATAAGTACAAACTATAAAATAAATGAACATCAAAACAGTAGACGTCATTGTTTCAAAATTTAAATTCACATCAAAAGTAAATGAAAAAAGCATGAGGCAAAGCAAGCCTTTTGGAGGCATGCATAGAGTTTCACTTTAACTCCCATTAAGATTCAGACTTCGATTGTCATCACTCATAGTACTGCTTAATATCATACTGGAATACATCTATAGATATATTTCAAAATTGAATCATCCACAAGTTCCATATACTGTAATTGTAAAAGATTGATCGCATGACATATCAATCCCATCTACTAGAACAAGACTGTTCCAAAACTGCTATAGCATTAATTAATCATAATTAGAATCATACTTAATTTTTGTATATTCATAACATACTTGCGCATGTTGTGGTCAATCATTGTGCATTTGTCTTGTATTGAAATTTGGTGTTTCTTCAAGTACTAGGGAGGGCCAGTGGAATGAGTGGGTGACAAAACATGTCTTTCGCAAAGGCAAACATGCTTTGAGTTGGTGGAGCACAATTGGACATGGCATTAAAACTATAGATAAGAAATAATTTTTAATATTATATTGTAAGTTGCAAGGTGTGCACTTGCATGTAGCACACCAAGACCTACTATGAATCAATGCAGGTGTGCACACCCAAATGTGCACTAAGCACTGTGGGCACATTGTGGGTAGTAATATCCCAAACTTTTATAGTGCTTTAGTTTAATTAATTAAGTGGCCCCAAATTTAAATAATATCTTATTAACTATAAAATATAAGTAATAAAGTATGTCGGCCTATTTGTAACCATTTGAAAAATTTCTTGGAGCTCTTTACAAAGCCGCAATTGGCATTGTAGGAAACCGTCATGGAATTTATTTTTCTAATGTCCCCAATTTAGCAAGTTCCAATAACGCGGCGATGTTAGTTCATCATTGCAACCCTCATGAGATGACACTGTGTTTTGAGGGACTTAGTGGAGTGACTTACTATTTATAGTAAGTAGGATATATGAAGTTTCTATTTTTAGCAGTGCAATTATGCCACCTTCAGGTTCTGGCTCCATCAATGTTTGATTGATGCTTTGTTGATGAATTACATATTCTTGATTGTTTATTAACTTTCACATAATAAATAACTGATACGTCTCTATTCTAATTTGAAGGTGTGTTGTTGAACATATATTAGTGAAAAGTGTATTGGTGAAGTTTTTTGGGCATTTGGTGTACGAATGAAGCCGCAATCCATTTAATGTTATAAAAAGGACTTCATTATGAAAATCGAACCATCTCTTGTGTTTGCATTTTTACTGAGTTTGAAGAACTTCAAGTGTTTCAACATTGGAATTAGGGGATGTCTGATTTCTCCATTGGAATCGCACTTTGAAGTGGTTCATTACCAGTGAATCATGTTTGACTGCTGAATTCTGTTTGCATTAAATTGGTTGTGATTTATAGAAAGTTAATGGTTATCTGGTCTACATTTTAGAATCTGGAGTGAAGGGGTTCTAACAAGAATTATTACCGGTGTAACTGCTATAATGAGAAGGAGAATAATACATACCTGGGCATTCCTAATTCCTGCACTATTACCATTTGACGTTGCCATTGGGAAGAGTATTGATGAGCTGCAATCGACCTGCTGCAACCAGCATTCACCAACTTGATATTGCATTCAGCGTTTGGAATGATGTGGATTGTCTAGAGGCTGCAATTCAATCCTTGCTTGCAGCATTTCATCCTAAGGCTGCAAAACAGAGTTTGGCATGGCATTGTGCATACCAATTTTGGCGTGGGATCTACATTCATTAGTGCTGCAATAAAACTCCGTCGCCATTACCTTAAACAAGTTCCCAATTAAATTAGTTATTTGCACTTGTGATTGCATTGTGAATAATTGCAAATTTGAATGATTGCAATTGAATATTGTGGTGGCATTCATATTAGTTTTAACTTTGGTTATTTTTATGAGCATTTCTTATTTATCTGAAAAAACACAAAAAACCACATATATTTCAAAACCAAACGATTGCAAAAAACTCCAAAATAATTTCTTCTGCATAGTTCTTGCCTAAGCCAGCAGAGCTCCTTACAAATTTCTTGTATATGTGCAATTCTAGTTGAAATTCAGTGTTGTTTGCCATTTCGGAGGTGCAAAATCCTCTTCATTCTGGCATTCGCACTCCCAGTGGGAGTCATTCCTCACCCTATTTTACTTGTTGGTCTGAATTTGTAAAGTCTTTTGTAGAAGACATTTGTTATAACCTGAGATATATATTAGTAATTTGAAAACAAAAGTTCTTGGCAATTAATTCTAGCTGATGGTGTGAATATAACTATTGAGGCTTATTTGTCTGTGCAAATCCAATCTTTTTAGTGGAACCGTTACTTGAATTCATCCTACACTGTCAATACATTACAAGAAGTTTCATACACTCAATACATTACAATACTCTGTCATTGTACACCAAAGGTCCCAGAATCACCACAATTCAGGCAATTCAAGAGATTTTGGCGAGTGGAATTGTCTATGCAGAGGTTGAATGATCTCGTCTTTTTTCATTACAACCTTTGTCTTAAGACTAGATAGATTTTGGACACTAACTCCTTTCCAATGACTTTGGAGGAGATCGATCCAAAGACAAAGTGTCTCACTGAGGCTAGTGACACAATCTTCACTAAGGAAGACTTTGATTGGATTGACTAGGCAGATATAGAGGCGGAGGTTGTGGCTATGGCAAGGGAAGAGGAAAGAGCACTTTATGGCAACACACACAGTCACACGCCCTATTGATGTTGTTCATGAGTCTACTTCACATACGAGGCTATGGCTACTCAGTCCTCTAGGACCTACCTTAGAAGCCTTTGTAGCAGGCAGACAAGATACTAAGAAGTTAAGACTGAGGCTACGGGCAAGCTTGAGGATGAGGATGAGGATCAAGATGAGGCTTGAGCTTGAGCTTCAGCAGATAGACTTGTGTTTTGTTTGTAGTGTTACAGTCTACACTTTACACTTTACAGTTACACGTGTGTTTCATGGATCTTACATACATTTATGATTCGATGTCATTGGTTTTATGGAAACTACATACAATTATGATTTGACAACATTTACAATCCTATATATCGATGTCATATTATCCCACGTTTTCTATCTACTTCAGCTACAGTTTACATTTTACGTATTTGATGGATTTATCATTTATGTACCTTGTTTATGTGTGTTAGCTTCTATTTGATGATGTTATAGTGTTTTTTAGTTATATTCAATAAACGGTGCATGAAATTAGTTTTAAATCATTAAGATCTCTAAATTTAAAGGGTCTTTTCATTTTGCCGAGCCATAGCCATATCACGAGTCGAGTCGGCCTTGCTAAGTTTGAGTTTGGGAACTTTGTTGTACATTATAAATACAATACATTATAATGCCGAGACGGTGTACACTATCGATACATTACACTGCTCAATCATCGTACATTGTCGGTACATTATTGTGCTTAATGGACATATGCTTTTGATAGATTGAGAGTTGTCATATGTCATCAATACATTTCAGTAGTGCACTATCCATAGTCATACATTGTCGTTATATTAAGAGGTGTCATACATGTCAATATATTGCAATGGTATCAGAGTCGGTGATCTAGCCAGCCTATCAGAGAGATTGAGAATTTGGGGGTTTGATTCATTGTATGGTGAGTATTGTTGGACAATGGTGGTTGAAGGTGCTACAAAAAATTACATATATTGGAATCATTTTTTAGTAAACAAGATAGGTTACCTTCAATATTTATACAGACGATCCTTGCTCCAAATAAGATTATATTATGAAAACCTAGATTGTTGAGACTCCATGACAAAGAAATCGTGATGGTAGCTATTTTGTGCTTCATCATATTTTTAGGATCTAGACCCCTTGAGTACCATACGACAATCACACCATGAAGGAGATATTGCAGTTGGTAATAAATGACTTTTCAAGCCTTTTTGAAAGCCCTAGTTGCTTGTTTGAGACCATACAAGGCCTTTTTGAGTCAGCGCACATAGTCCTTTTTACCTACACAAATAAAACCTTACGGTTGTTCCATATAAACCTCCTCTTCACATAACCCATTCAAAAAAGCAGATGTTACATCCATCTACCAAACTTTAAAGTTTTTACGCACAGAAAATATCAAAAAGCATGCATATAGCTTATAATCTGGCTACATGGACAAATGTTTCATCAAAATCAACTTCTTCAATTTATGCATAACCCTTACATACAAACCTAGCTTTATTTCTCACAATTTTTCCATTTTCATTTAATTAATTTTTAAACACCAACTTAGCACCAATAACAATTTTATCAGATGGTCGAGGAACTAACTCCAAAGTGTTGTTTTCCTCAATTTGAATTAATCCTTTTTCCATTGCATTAATCCAGTTATCATTTGTGGTAGCTACTTTGAATGTTTTAGGCTCCATTTCAGAGATCAAAGATAGATAGGCTTCTTCATTATATTATTTAATACCCTTTTTCCTTGTTTAGCTCCCATCATCTTTATTTCCTATTGTTTGTTTTTCAGTATTATTTCTTTTAACAGAATTGGATTATTTTCACCAATATTTTCAAAAGATATTTCACTAGCATGCTCTGAACTAGTTTCACCACCATCATCATTAGAAGCATTAGTTGTAGAGTTATTTTCTATAGAATCATTAGGTGTAGAGGTAATGTCAAACATACTATCTATATTAACAATAGAACCTTTAGAGTTGTCTTTGCATAGTTCCTCATTATTTTTGACATTAACAAATTCAACTTCTCTTTTTTAGCTATTGTTATAACACTTGTAAGCTATATTGTGATTTTAGTATCCAAGAAAGAAACCTTCATCAAAATGGAATCAAAACTACTCGAAACCTTCTCTTCTCATTTAATAAAACATTTGATTCCAAAAAAATTGAAATATTTGACTGAGGCGGGCTTATCATACCATAACTCAAAGGGAATTTTCATGTTGTTTGGCCTAAGTTGAACCCTGTTTAGGACGTAGACTATTGTGTACATTGCTTGCATCTAAAACTTGTTAGAAAATTTTGATTCATTACGTAAAGTTCTAGCTAATTCCTTTACCATTATGTTTCTTCTTTCAACTACCCCATATTGTTGAGGTCTCTTGGTTGCAAAGTATTGTCTTTTTATTCCTTCTTTCTCACAATAATCATTAGACATAAATTTTGCACCTCTATCAAGTCTATGGCACTTAACTTGATAATCAATTTCCTTTTCAACCAGAGCCCATAAAATCTTATAACATATCAAAAGCCTCAAATTTTTCCTTTAAGAATGTCACACATGCCACTAGAATAATCATCTACAAACAACATAAATTATCTTTCAGTTTTCAAACCCTTAGTTTAAGTTGGTTCACAAAGACTAGTATGAATCAACTCAAGAGGTTGTAAACTTGAATATTCTTTTAGTTTGAAACTTATTCTAGTTTGTTTTCCTTGTTGACATTCTTTGCAGATAATACTTGAAGGTTTCACAATGTTTGCCATATGTCTTACTGAATTGAAAGAACTGATTTTTGCAAGATTATCCAGATTGACATGTCCTAACCTACTATACCAAAGCCAACTCTCATCAACTTGACCTCGTCAAACAATTCCTGCCTTTTACTTCTCAAAAAACATAAACATTACTTTCTGATAGTTTACATGTAATGGAAAAATAGGATGCAATTGCATGTGATAGTATCACGTGTAAAGTCGTAACATGTAATTAAGTTGCAACTGCATTAAGCATGCAACTTTGAATAAGTCAAAGTAGTTAGGAGCTTTTTTTAATAAGTCAAGGTGGTTGAGGGTTTCCCCTTTTGTCCCCACCTTTCTGTCTCTTCTTTTCTAATATAATGGAGGGAGCTCACTATGAATAATCATCTTCTGGCAAGGTATCACAATTCTACCAGTTTGTGTTGTGCACTCTTAAGTCTTTGTGCTTCGATGTAAATCAGATTTCTTTCAATAAAACAGACAGATTGTTTTGAGACTTTGTGCCAAACTGTTATGTGCAATATTTTCTTGAGTTGATTGAGAGTTTCAATGCTTTGATTCAAGAGGGATTTGGATTTGATTGTGAGTTTCAATGCTTTGATTCAAGAGGGATTTGGATTTGATTGCACAGACTTTGAGTTGCCTGTTGCATTCAGAGCCAATGTGAACCTTTGAAGACTTTATGCTCCAAAAGAATAAATTGTGATTGATAGTAGTGACTGGAATTACTTAGAGTTGAAGACTTTAGGCTTAAATTGTAAATGCTTTTATTAAGTTTGAGGGTTTCTAGCAAGAGACATTGTGTCTTACTGGTTAATCTACTTGAATACTGATTTGGGAAACCTGCAAGAGACTTTGGGCTCCTGTACTTATTCCACAAAATCTTAAAAAGTAGGGTGCTGCCCCTGGTATTTTGTTATGTCAATTCCAAGGTCACCGATATTAAAATAGCAATAAGGCTCTTTTTGTTAAGTAAGCAACTAGTAGTTGTATGCAAACAAATCATTCCTGAAAAAAGAGGAATTGATTGAAAGAACCATGCTTTTGGTAATTTCAGTTAAGTTCTGTTGAAGCCACCTACGGTAAGAAGGGAGCCTCCCCTATTGCTAAGAGGATAGAGAAATATAATGAAATGCTGCCTAAAGTCACAATTTTGTAAGTTGTAGACAGTGACTTACAAAAAAACTAGTCAACAGCTCCATAAAGTCATTTTAATACTTGATTAAATAATGAAATTGAGTTGAAATTTAATTTAATATAATTTGACAACTTGACATTTAATTATTTAATTGACTAATAATGTCCCAAAAAGGGGACATTAAAATATCCAAGTTGCTTTGCCTCTAATAAACAAACACAATGGTGCCAATGAATTTCATTATTAGAGTAGAAATACAGCACAACATTTCACACATTACCATTCATAGCTCTAATTGAGGCTTTCTATAGCCCAGATTCTGATTGGGCTTTGGTGGAGAGAGTCCAAACTCTACTTCTTCGGCGTATTATCAAGTGTCATCGATCCACTGCCCTCAGTATCACCTTGGCTGAGTTTGGAGCTCCTCCTTTCAAGCAAGGGACCATCTTTGACATGGTTTGGTTTCTACACTGGCTTTGAAGCTTTGCGGGCCTGCCTGAGCGTCATCACAGATACTCTTACATGGCCTATTGCTCTTCTAAGGTGGTGTCGGGCCCCGACTGTTAAGTATATAACCAAGATAACATACAGGTCTGAAAGTGCAGACCACACTTGACCTTCTTATCCTATATAGCACATATGACTTTATATGTATCCTTCCTCTCATGAGACGGCGACTTCCTAGAAGGTTATATGCTATTAAAACTAATTCAATACACTATGTGTTAGTTAGTAATTAAATGATAACCAATCATGTAAGTTGCCGATTTATGGAAGAGGCACATTGGGCCAACTTAGGCAAGAGACATGCCCATTCAAATATCATGTTCTTTAGTCGGGTATATAGGAAGGTTAGTATTGCAGTTTGAAGAACACACATTACATAATTAAGTCTGTCTCTTCAAGCAATATCATCCTATCGATCTATTGCAGAAATATTTAATATGGTATCAGAGCCAAGTAACTTTGAGAAAAGCTTTACCGCTTAAAGGAAGATATCTAGGATTATGGACATATTAAATAGGTGGCAAATGTTGAGGACATCATTTGTTCATAGTTGTTATATAGAGCAATCAAAATCCACGCAGACAAAAGCCATGGACATGCAAGGAGCAATGTTGAACTTAGGACCAGCCACGAATGGATCAGGGATATTATTAGAGTTGAACATGTCAGAAATGGCATAAACATTACAGTCAGAGATACTGCTCATGCACAAAAGAATAAATTGATGAAAAGTGCATCGAGAGCTGTCAAATGGCATTTTGAAGATTCATATTACGGAGCACTACACGATGCAATAGCCTCACATTTTGCCAATTTATGGGAGAAAGATTTGGCAGCACTTAATTTGAGCAAATTGTAGGAGATAAGTCTGGATACAACTCTCAACTCCTCATACGATCGTTCTACTATTCTCTGTCAGAACACTGCGAAAAGGATTGTTCTTGTGTGAAGGGTACTTTGACATGGCAGAAGAGCAACATTATGCTTATATATAGAGTCCATGAGAGTTTTGGTTCCGCTGCGAAAAGCATGTTAGATGCTTGAGGTGTACATGGGAGCTAAATTATGGAGCGTACTGCCATACTGTAGAGTGGCCTCCATGGAAATGAGATGTAGATTCAACCAGTTTCATGAAGACATGTAAAGTGGGATAGCAGTGGGAGTGTTTCTTCCTCATGAAATCATTGGAGAAGCGCTTCAATCTATTAAATGTCTAGTGCAGAGATGCATACAAATTAAGGCAATGACTCTAGACAAATTAGAACAAATGTAGAATCGGGAATATATCACCAGAATCTATGAACTAAGTTCCTCGACATTCCAAACCCTTATTTTATTGCATGTGTGTGCGTGCGTGTGTGTGTGTGTGCGTGCGTGTGTGTGTGTGTGTGCGCGTGTGCGTGCGTGCGTGCGTGTGTGCGTGCGTGTGTGTGACTAGCAATGAAAAGGAGGACAGAATAATCTCTAGCAGATTGGCCGCATAGAAAAATATAAGGATAATCGCTGAGCACAGACAAGAGGAATACTTCAGATATAGATCTTTAGTGATCACTGAAAAATAGTAATTAGAACAAATTGATTAGCCACAGTTCACTATGAAAAGATATATAATCAATGCTTAAGGAAGAAGTACAGGCTGAGTCAGCGGGAAAAACTGAATCATATTGAAGAAGTATGATTGTTGCTTGTTCCCAAATGCTCTTAGATAACCGGTGATTGTTTGGAGACCATTCTATGGTGCAATGACCACTGACTTTGCTACTCAAAATCCATGTGATTTGTTTTCATCCAAAAAAGCATCAATGAATAAGACATGAGGAAAATTAAGATAAAACAAAATCAACTTCATATTAGGTGGTCATCCTATGAAATACATGAGCTTATAATCAGCATCATCGAGTATGAAAGGATGATTGCAGAAATTTGGATGGCGAACATTGTTTGCTACGGTGACTAGAAATAATGACAATCCTAATGATTACTTTGTGAACAAAGACTTTCTTATGAGGAGTGAAATCAGTCAGCGGCCAAGATATGAGGATGCAGACCTCTATTAATTCATAAATTAATTCAAAACTGCTTAACTTCCGTATGGAGATCTGGTCCATGGATCTTACATGAAATGGTGAAAAGTTTTCAAAAGTAAATAGCAAAACCAACAAAACATAACCAAATTAAGAGGATGATTGAAGATAAGTGATATGACATACCAGTTTGATTGATGAATTCCATTCTGCGATCAATAGTATATGCAATTGTTTGTCAGTTCCTGGTAATTGCTTACATGTTCTTCCAAAAGGGGAGATGGCATCAAGTTAGAAAGTTTTCTTGGCACCCGTCAAGACTCTAAATCAAAGAGAGTCTATTTTTTAAACATAAGATATGGAGACATTTGGAGAATTTACAGCGAGTAAGCCGAATGCCACTCTATTGAAAGGAAACTCCCATTCAAAATAAGTTTGATCCACTATAAAAGGGAACCTTGGAATAAGAACCAAAGATTTTATCATCTTAGACAAACTCAATTATTTTGTTTGAGAGGGAGTTCATCATTGAAGATAACTCATGGATAGAATCACTAATGAGATGCACATGGATAAAGATTACATCATGAGACTACAAATCATTTTACTCAAGGCATTTCTAATCTTCCCTCAAGTCCAAGAGCGAGTGTTAATGATTATGGACTTAGAAAAGATGCATTCTATATAATCTTATAACTATTCAGATTATGGTTCTCTTAGAAAGGAGGGAATAAAGTGACATCATGTTGTGACACTAAGATCATGGATATTAGCATGGTATGCCTTCCTGACAAAAGGAGAAGCCAAATGATCTACAATGGTGAATCTTGACTCAGAGGGAGTAGACCATGCTTAAATGATTCCTGAGTAATAAAGAATTTGTAGCAGAGAATCATAAGTATCATCTTATAAGAAGGTTATATGTCAAAGAGAGTACCTAGAAGATCGAGTTGACTCCCCAAGATCTAGGTCATAAAACTTAGACTGAGTGTACCATGTCAAGATGGTGTATACTCATAAAATAAAAAAGTTTTCATCAAGGTTATGATGGAAAGATAAGTATCTATTGTACTTGAGCTCTTCTTTTACCTTATGTCTATAATATCTTTCATTTGTATTTTTTATGAGAAGAGTATATGCCTTGATTTTTTTTTTTGAAGAATGTTCTTGTAGGAAAGAATTTTGGATTCAGAGGGAGTCTGAAATCTCATCAAGGCAACCTTGAATAAGGAGCTCAGAAGATTTGATATCCAATAGGAGTCTGGAAAATCTAAAATGAGCAACCATCTAATGGGCCTACCTTTATAAACATCATGGTGTGGAAGCATTTCTCAACAAACAATCTTGCAACATCAGTGTGCAATAATAGCAAACAATCCTCCAGTACGAATTTGAAGTAATAGCAAATGATCTTATGGTGTTTTAAATCAGTAGAGGACTACTGGCAAATCTTGAATAGATTCAAGATTGTGTTGTGAAAGAGACATTTCGATGTCTATGAATCACAAATTGGATAAAGAGAATTTAATTATTCTCTAGACTTTATCCTTAAGTACTGGAAATTAGAAAGCAATTATTCTTATCAAACCTCTTTGAGAGTGATCATCTCAAGAAAGATCTAGGTATGATTGAATTGTTTTTATGATAATTTATATTATTGTCAAGATATTGACTGTTATGGGGCTTCACCATTTGTGTTTGTTATATAAGAGGTGACGATCTCTAAAATAATGAACACTTGTATAAAGACATTATAAGAGGTGACGATCTCTAAGATAATATTCTGACCAGTGGAGAACTACTAGTAGATTTGGATGAATTTAAGATCATGTTGCGATGGAGGCATTTCTATGTCTATGAATCACAACTTGGATAAAGGAAGAATTTAATTATTCTCTAGATTTTATCATGTGTAAGGCATTCTAGTAATGGAATGCTGGTAGAATCTAAATCTTGGACGAAATCAAGATCATGTTGTGACAGTGACATTTTTTAAAACTCCAGACGTCAGAACTTGGGTAAAGGGAGAATTTAATTATTCTCTAGTCTTTATCCTGAGTATTGCATTCTATGCAATACTGTTATCACAAGTTCAGGTAATACTTCATATCATAAGCCTTGTCAAACACTTTGTGTTACAAGCCTAGGTGATTTGATAGTTTGTATTACGAACGATGCTTAGTGATTTGATCACAAGCGCTGGTGATAACTTATATTACAAGATTTGTAATATGATGTGTTTTTCAGGTATCATTTGTCAAATGATACATCATGCTTGAAATTTAGAAAGGTATAGAGTGTATATCTATGCTCAGTCATCTCTATTGATGTTGCTAGATATGTTTCTATCACTTATCTTATCAGATTAAGAGGGAGTGTTAATTCCTTGTAACTTTGACAAGACAAGTGTTCTGATCTTCAAATCATCCTGATCTGGATGCATGAGTTCCCTTAAGTATTGGTCACCAGAGCATATTGTCCCCTCCAAATAGATTGGCATTTTCCTTGTGGCCCTTCTTATTTACTAATGTGGTTAATTAGTTACTAACCATTAGTAACTCTTGGAATGGGCACCAATCTTGAGGAAACAATTATGTTGTTAAGTAGGCCAACCTAGAGAAGGACATGTCCATTCAATGGACTTGTCCATTCAATGAACATGCCCCTTGAGCTAGGTATAAGGGAGAGCTAAACCTTCTGGTAGATCTTAAACTCAGGATCATGTTCTGATATAGAAATACCAGGTTCTATGATTAACAACTTGGATAAATGAAGAAATTAAATTACTCTTCAGATTTATCCTGTAAATTATCATTAGTAACAGTGATTTGTCATATCACAGGTTTAGTAATATGACACTGTATCATGTGTTCTATGATACCACATACTAAGAAGATTTAGACAAATATAGAGTATCAATTCTTGCTTATTCATCTGTATTGATGTTGCTAGATATGATATCTCTCTATATGATTATAAGGTTAAGAGGGAGTGTTAAGTATATAACCAAGATAACATACAAGTCTAAAAGTGCAGACCACACTTGACCTTCTTATCCTATATACTACACATGACTTTATATGTATCCTTCCTCTCATGAGATGGCGACTTCCTTGAGGGTTATATCCTATTAAAACTAATTTAATACACTATGTGTTAGTTAGTAATTAAATGATAACCAATCATATAAGTTGCCGATTTATGGAAGAGGCACATTGGGATGGCTTAGGCAAGAGACATGCCCATTCAAATATCATGTTCTTAAGTCGGGTATATAGGAAGGTTAGTATTGCAGTTTGAAGAATACACATTACATAATTAAGTTTGTCTCTTCAAGCAATATCATCCTATCGATCTATTGCAGAAATATTTAATACTGACCAAACAAGCAGGGCTCGAAGTTGTTTCACTTAGACCTCTTCTCTTCTTCATTTGGTAGGGATAGCGAAGGATTGTCTTCTCCTCTTTCACTTCTCTCTTGATGCCCCTGCTCACCTCCTTCCCTCTCAGCAAGAGCTAAATGAGCACGGTAGGCTTGACATCTACCAATAGTATATTGTCACAACCTAGAGAAACCCAACGGGAGGGTGCTTCACCCAAGAATGGCTTTCTAAGTCAAGCACTATCTTAATATTCAAGACAAGGTCATTGTGCTCCCTTGGTACCTCACTCGCCGTTGGACTCATGCCCTCCACATTTATTTGGGGTCATTTAGAATGGGCTCCCACCAGTTACGTATCCAAACTGACTACTAGATTGACAGACAGGATGGGATTCGCCACCTTTGCCCCCTGGGGAGGTGGGATCTAAGACCCATTTTGTTTGTTGATGCCCTATCTACTACGAGATCAGGTGGAGGTTTCACTGCTCATTCAAAGATTGTTGGTCACATTCTTCATTTTTCAGATACACTAATCAACAGTGTCTCACCCTCTACCTCCAAGAGACCATGTAGCTTTAGGATCACACTTTGCAGCTACCATTCCCATCAAGACAAACTTTGGACCAGCTCATCACCTCTTCTTCAGCCCTCCACCTTTCAAGGGAGACAAAGTAGATGCTCAGACCTCCTTCGGGTCACAGTAGATCTGTGAGACCTTGCAAAGGTCACACTCGGCAACATCACCCTATCCCAAACGGCTCCCAAAGACAATATGGGGAACTTCCTCACCATAGACTGTACGCTTCGGTTGTGGACTACTTCTCGTCTGTAAGGAATCTTTAAATTTTTCTTGTTTCCTTGTTTTTTCGCTTTCTTGCTTGTTTTTTGGGCGGACTCCATTCGGTGCTCATGTTGGTTACAACCTTCTTGTACTCTTTACAATCCCTAAGACCTCTGTGGTCTCTTGTTAGTCATTAATAAATTTATCTTATCTTATATCTACCTCTCACCATCTACAACCTTGTTGTACTCTTTACAGTCCCTAAGACCTCGGTGGTCTCTTATTGGTCATTAATAAATTTATCTTATCTTATATCTACCTCTCACCATCTACTACTTATTTATAGGGTCATCCAAAGTTGTTTATATAGACGATCATATTCAAAACTAACAAGATATCTTCAAAATCCTAAATATGAACTTAACGATCCCTCAAAATGGGATGAAGGAGCCAAATCAACTTTACAATGAAGATTGGGTATTCCTTGGTTGAAATCTTACAAACAAATGTCAATTAAGTAGCATAAGAAGTTCAAGACTACACCTAGACTCTACAATCCATTTAAGGTTCTCCATCAAATTGGCAGTACAACTTATTTTAATTTGAAACTAGTGCTTTCTTCCAAAATTTATCCTATACTTCATCTCTCGTGCTTAAAGAAATTAATAGCTAAAAAGCTTCCAATCTAGTCAAGCTCACATGAGTTGGATGAAAAAGGGAAGTTATTTCGAACCTAAGGTGGTCTTAGAAAAATACGTGTAGTAGTTGTAAAATCAATCCACTTTTGAATACCTAATCAGGTAGAAGAATCTACTAGCTAATGATGCAACATGGAAAGATGATGCATCCAAACTTGCTCAGTATTAAGGACAATGTTTATGAGCATGTTAAACCCTTTTATTTTGTCAAGCAGAGTAATGTCAATACTTGCGGCAGCTAAAAATGATTAATTTCATTTATTAGCTCCACTTGATTCCTAGTGCCAACTTAGTTAGGACAAAGAGGTGTTCCCTTAGACAATTAAGTCTATAAATAAAGAAGACTTCAAAATCATATGATTTTGCACGAATTACTCATACAGATGTATTCTGAGTTTTGGAGGTCAAAGCCTCAAAGTGTCTAATATTTTATTGATTTCTAACTTTATTCCAAAAAAAACCCTCATATAAATATTAGCCAAAAGTTCATGCACTACTAACTATGATAGAGTCCAAGAAGTAAAGGCTACATCTTTCAAAAAGAGCTACAAACACTAGGTCCAAGAAAGGTGATGTTTCTTTCAAGCCCATCATCTAGGACTTCACTAATGTGAATATCAGTAACTCTATCGCTATTGATTCTTCCTTATATCCAGCATAAAAAAAATTAAGGCTCTTAGAATCTAGTTTATTCCTTTTGTTACTAGGAATCAAACAATAAGAAAATGAACCTAAACACAAATACATTATCTTTGGTCTATGCCCAAACTATAATTCTTTATGTGTGACATCTCACAAGGCTTTTCATGAGCTTCTTTTCACGAAATATACCATCACGTTTGTTGTTCACCCTAACATTTGAACGACAAACTAAACATCACAGATCAAGCCATTTCCAAGATAGTTTTGTTTCTCCTCTTCACTACCCAATTCTACTAAGCATCTATGGGGCTATCAATTGCCTATAAATAGCATCCTTCTTGCAATAGTCCTAGACATGCTTGGAAGTGAACTTCTCCCACTATTGGATTAATAAGTTTAGATTTGGTATACTACTCTAATTCTTAACTATTGCTTTGAACTAGACAAAGACAGAAAAAAAATCAGATTTCTTTGATGAAATATGCGCCCCACACTTTCCTAAAAAATAAACCAACAAAAGAAAATAGCTTGAACCAAGAATTGTTGATAATTTAAAGGATGACTCGCACAAAGACAAAATCCAAAGTCCTATTTGCACACCTTACCCCTTTGATGGCAAATTGCTTCTATTTCTATTACCCATCCAAACACCCACAATGTATATCAGGTCTCACCAAGATAGATGGCAAACCATCTTCCATGTCACTTTTGTTTAGTTCGGCTAAAAATTAAGATTGAGAGTTCCATATCTCGTACACCTCAAATCCTTGAGAAAATTAATTCTAGTCCATTTCTCAGAAACTTAGACATTACATAATAATTATTTATAGGCATTTTCACTAAAATAATGTTCGAAAAATGTTGTAAATAAAAAGTGCAATTCAAATTAATAAATAATTTGGAGCTAAAGAATTATATTAGATAATATTAGGCAGAAATGATAAACATGTAAAGCATAAAAATGTGATATTTTAGGAAAATTTCCCAAAAAGAAACATTGTGTCTACTCCTATTATTGCAGAACAGAGCTGACCAAAAATAAATAAAAAGCTCAAAAACTCGACAAAAAATCTTCAATAAATCGGGAAATTTTCCAACCATCAAAAAGCACATAAATTTGCAAAAATATTCTTCTGCAGCATTCAATATTATGGAAGTTTGGAAGCATATTACTGATTTCCAATATATATAGATTAAAATTAGAGTTCAATACACATTTTAGGCCAAAAGAATAAGTTCAACACCTATTGAAGATCACAAAACAAGTCCAATACACATTATAGATTAAAAAACAAGCTCAACGCATATCAAATTCAAGCTTCAATGTGAAAAAAATTACAAATAATGAGATTTTTCTACAACCAAAGGTCATAATGTATATTGACGCTCTGTGGGTGTTCCACAAACTAGGTGATATAGTTGCATCCTCAACATGAACCTCAATAAAAGCATCATGGTGTGAATGTAATAATCCCCCATTGATGGCTCCCTAACCTCACCTTCTGCCCTTTTGAATGCTTACTGTGACTTCCCATTCCACTGCCTCCCTCCCCAAAGTAGTCAACTAATAATCAGTGAACAATTCGTCCTCATCCTCCACAACCAATTTAATGTGGATTGATGTCATCAAGATCAACTGCTGATAATACCGCTAAAGTAAATGTGGAATAAGCACTGATCAGAGCTGATATGTGATTTTTCAACATCTGCAGACGGAAACTGCCCTCATCCAGGACCACTGCTTTAAAAAATTAGCTCCAAGGCAATGGCAAAAGACACTTTTTCCATGAATAACCAAATTATGAAACAACGGCCGCTTATTTGACAAAGGCTCAGAGCTTTCACTGATAAATTAGTAAGCAACTTTTTTTCAGCGCAGGGAATGGGCAAAGGTTGCAAGTTTTTGTTTTATGACAGAAATTGCAAGTAATTGGCGATTTTTTGAAAGGCAATCGCAAAAGACACTTTTTGCATGCATAACCAAATTATGAAACCATGGCCGCTTATTTGACAAAGGCTCAGAGATTTCAGTGATAAATTAGGAAGCAACTTTTTTTCAGCGTGGGGAATGGGAAAAAGTTGCAAGTTTTTGTTTTATGACAGAAATTGCAAGTAATTGGCGATTTTATGAAAAAAAATCCCCAATTGCTCTGCTGTGAGTTTTAATGCAAGTTATTGTTGAGCTAGAAATACTCACATGTTTGCAAGTTACTGCCAGGTTTCTCATTATGCTAGAACATCAACTTTTCACAGAGTTAAAAGTAACCATCCTATTTATAATCCAGAAAATATCAAGTTGGAACTGTAAAAATCACAACTGCTTTTGCTGTGATAAGCTGTCGTAGAGAGAATGAATGCATTCAACCATTTATATTTCCCATAAGAAAGGGTTTAGTTAGGAAATGGAGAATCTACCCACAGAACTTAAAATCCAATGAAAAGTTGAGCATTATTCATAAATCTACCGAGGTAATTCAAATTTATGGTCAAGATATCTGAACAAACTAACCTGCTCTTCTTCTCAACAGTCCGAGAATCTAACCCCTAACAATATATCACAAGAACACCATAGTCAGTATCAAGGACATAAAATCGTTCATGTCGATCAAATGTAAGTACTCGAAAAAAGAGGAAAACAAGAAATAAAATAGATTCTGTAACTAAAAGAACAAAAGCGGCACTAAGAATAGTTGCATGCGCATATAGGATTCTAGAAGAACTCTGAAATGGTGGATATTGGACATTACAACAATGAATTTAGAAGAATAAAAATCTCAAAACATTACCATAGAATGTGAACGAAGTTCAAAATCTTTCAAAGTTTGCTGCCCATTTTTTATGGATTATTAAATATGGCCACAGTGAACACTAAACAATGCATATGAAATAAAGCAGAAACGTGAAAGTATTGCATTGAATTAAAAATAACGATACATTATTGGCAATAGTATTATCATACTACTAATATGTCTAAGATGCAAGTGTTGTGCAGACGCATGCTAACAGCATCGCAACTATTTATTTTGGGATTGACTCGATAACAAGAATGATGCTTCAAAATTCCTAGTGTCATAAATAACCGCACAGGTGGTTCTTATCAAATGTTCTCTGTAAAGAATTAACTGAATCTTTACATCATCCTTGTGTTCAAAAGGAGAGTTGGAAAGGTATCAGCAGTACATAAAGGAAAGTGCCTTAAAATTGAGATAATTTTGCCACGGGAAGATACAAGAGCCGTTCATATTCTCTATGGTGCATTTCTGCTGTGGGTGACTTCTCTCAGTTGGGTCAGCTTAAGATTATTAGAGTTCCAGCTTCTGCAAATTTTCTGTGTTGGCATCTTCTGTTTACTGTTACAATTGTGGTGAAGTGCCAGTGAAGGAACGAATATGCAGTGAAATTCTTATCAGTTGGTGGTTTATATAGTAATGCAGGCTGGAGTATATTGGTCGTCACATGTCAGCTGGAGACACATCTTGAATACAAATACTCATATTACCGTTGCTCAAACTCATTTGGGCCTCACTCGTCAGGTTAAACTTCACCAATTTGAATGGGATGTGCTTTGCATGCAAACAGACAGGAAGGTTGAGACGCAGTGTCATATACGTTCATGGCTGAGTTCAAAAACCTGCATCTGTTAATGTTGGAAATATACAGAAGCAGTGGAGTGTAGTTTAAGAGCTGTACATTGCCCAAATATAAAACAACGGCAAACTCTTCCACATGATGCACTTCATGGGTGAGTTATAAAGATTTAAGGAGTTGCTGAAGGCAGGCCGAGAGTCCCAGGATAGAAACAATTTGATTTTGCTAGTAAGTTTCGAAGAGAATTGAGCATACCTTGCCCACAAATCAATGCTTTGTTATAATAGGGGTGTTTTGAATTGGCATTCATCTCAGGAAGTGCCATGAATCCCATCCTTTGCTGTGTTAAAATATTCTGGTTATGAGACAACATGAGAGTTGTTGATTCTTGAGCTGTCAGGTGTGATGGACAGTACATACCAGTAGGAAGTCCCAGAGTCTTCCTCTTCAATAAATGCCGTTTGCTGTGGAGGATTCCAGAACGTATTTCCACATGCAATCACTTGGATCATAGGAGAAGAAGTTGCAGAATTAGTTAAACCTGTCACCTTTCTAAATTGTTCGAACATAGCCGATTCCTTTCCTGACAAACTATTTGAATAAATCACAATAGCAGCAGCGTGCTAACAAAAAATCAGTACAAGGGGACTTAGTACAACGACAGCATCTTACAGTTGTATAAGTGTTTATTTGGATTGTGCGGGATTGTTTTGGTTCCCTGAGATGGTTTACTGTGTTCATCGCAGCAGCTATATGAGGCAGTTATAGGAGAACTTTGGAGACTCATCTGGGATTCTAAGGAATTACCATTAGTATTGCAGTTAATTGAAGAACTCTCTCCTATCACTGGACTGTGAGCAAATAGGGGAGCCTGTTATAGAGTACATCAGATCAATGAAAAATCTGAAAAGTAAACTCTTTTCGAAAGAATTCACTGAAACATTCAATGGCCATCAGCTATGGAACTTACAGAAAGAAATGGAAATAGGCAATTGACTGGATATGATTGGCTTACAATCGATTTCCACGGAATCCAAGATGGTGTTCTCTCCAAGCTAGATGAACTAGAAACATACTTGTTCAAAGTAACCCAGGCAGATTGGAGACTTCTTAATTGGGCCTTGCAGCCCTCAATGCTTCCTCTGGTTCAACCAAAGTTTATAGATCATCGATCACACAACAAAAATGCCATCCACCTTCCCAGCTGTCTGGAATATTCTGTCACTCCATTCTAGAAAATAGTAGAATGTCCAAAATATCCAACTGCCACAACACTACTCTAACATGTATGCTGAAACTGTAACTGTCTTGGTGAAGAAAGCTAGATATCGCTTCCTCCATGAGGGAACGTGTAACAAACCAAATGCTATCATCATGCAAAACATTTGTGACAGTAGAGTAACTGTAGGAACTAGATAAATGAGGAGAACTATCAAACAATGAATACCCATCAGCACTGTCCTCAAGCTATTGTCGTTATATGCTGCTACAGGAACTGTCATCTGTGTAAACTCGCTGAAGCACGCAGCCGGTGCAAGTCTCACATCTTGATGTGCCCTAGAGGATCGGTCACATGCACATGGTAAGTAGATTCGATAGATTATGCACATGGACTTATCCAGGATCCTAATATTAGTATGATCAGTGCATTGTCATGGAGAAAGCAACTTCACAATTTGAGACATGTTATTTGTAGCAGAGTGGTGCAGCAGCTTGGTGGAGCAGCTTCCTTAAGATTGATATGGGACCCCGTATTAGTTTGTGGACTCATGAATGCTTGAGGGCAAGCAATCTTGAGGAGGGAGGACTTGTAATGTTCCCTTTTTGAGGCATTAGGAATTCCAAAGTTAAATTCATAAAATATTAATTTGGCTTATGATAGTTTAATCCAAATTTATAAAATGGGTCAATTTGATATTATAAAAGGAGTTAAAAGGTGACAAAAGGGAAATAAGATGAAAGACAGAATGGGGAGTTAAAGAGACATTGTCTGAGCATTAAAAGAGGAAGTCACATTCATTTTGAGCATGCTTGGATATTGAACGGATTTGAGATTTCGCTTGGAGAAATTAAGGAAGCCTGAGCTTCTATTCAGGATCCGAGGACGCAGACCCTCAGGTTCTTCTTGGGTGGATTGGACGTAGCCCCAATTCATTATCTGCGGTGAATTCGTGATGGACTTCACAGTTGTATTTCAGGTTCCTAGTTATCCAATCTAGTTGTTATCACTGTTTTTATGATTGGATTGTTATTGTATTGTCGAACATTACAATGCAATAATATTTCATATGAGTATCTGCTCAATTTATTGCATAAATTCTATCGTTTATATTTCTGAAATTTATTGAGGAAATTGGAAAAGAATATCCAGGTAGGATATTACAAGCCAAGAATCAATATACATAGGCAATTCTTAAACATAATCTCTCTTATTAGCATATTTTCTACTCAGTTCAAAAGAAAAATTATATTGTTGTGCATTAGTGACAAAAGTAGAGAAAGAAACTACACTAACATCCGTGGACAACCAAAGTATGTTAATTGGACTAAAAAGAACAAAAGAAACTACAAAATGTTCTAGAAGATGCTACATCTTAGATATATTCAGTTACGAATGTATTTTCCTTTCATAAATATGTCATCATTGGTAACACTATTGATGAAGGGAGTCTCAAACCAAAAAAAGATGGCCATCAACCCAAAACAAATCAATGACACTTTAACCAATCTTTCTACATTTACCACAAATTATCTCCATGAACTTTTGGAAATGTTTCAACAACTGTTCAACTCATAAGAAGTCTTTCTAAAATCTTTTTGATGATATAATAGCGGCCATGTGCATGCAACTGATAAGAGATGTCAATTAAGAATTTAAAAAAATTACTTGTATCGAATTCAATATCAATGTATTCAACATCTTACCTGCTTTGCCACAAACCATGGATTACACAAAATTAGTTAAGATTAGGATTGTTAAGATTAGGATTGTTATCCCCAATCGAGTCCAAACTGAATTTGGCCAACATATCAAGCCAAGAGTCCCTGATTGTATTCAGACTGAATGGGCAACCTCCAAGCACACCCATTGAGAACTCATGTAAAATCCATAAGGTTGTCTAGAAAATTACTTTTCAAAAGTCATAAAATAATCATAAGTAACCTGGAGAGTGAATATTTGAAGGATTTGGAGCTTGGTTTAAAACCTATGGTCCACCATATTTTAAGAAAAGGGGCAGAAAGACGTGGTTCCAGTATGTGAGTACTTTGGGCCAACTTTTAAAGGGACAACAAGGGACAGCTGTTAAATATAGGGAAATATTTAAAAACAGAGAGAAACTTTAAAAATGCATTTCATAACATTGATAAAGCATTCATCATAAACAGTAACAAACCTTAATACACAGCATTAGACTTGGATCAATATTTCATAGTAGATCGTTAAACAAATTAACAAAATTAAAATGCTACCTTGTTGATGTGCATAAATATTATACTTGAATTATTACGAAAATTACCGAAAAATTCAAGCTTCAAATATGAAATGACATTGATTGTAAACAAAGAACAAGTTAAGAAAATATATGGTTGTCCATAATTAGCAAATGTTAGCTCAAGAATCAAAATCTAAATCAGAGCTTGAGTCTGAGTCGCTGATAGTATGAGGGGCTGCCTCAATCAATGGGTTGCCTAAATCAATGGAACCCCAAAAAATCCCTCACTTGTCTCCCAATTAACTTACATAGAATCTTTGATATTGACATCCAAATGTAATGTTGGATTCTGACATTACACATTCATTTTTTTCTTTTAAAAAATGTTTTTCTTTCACTACCGTCCAATTTTGATCCAGGTCATAAGGGACAGTTAGTCGTTCCCTACATCCTCTATCTATTTCCCATGGGTACCAAGGCATTTCTGAATTTTGCAAGTAGAAGGGACCAAGGAGGGGATGTTTCCTAACCATCCCAAAATCCCTAAAATGTTTTGGGTACAAGAATGGGGGTAAAAGGCTGGGGAACGTATCATCATGGAAAGTATTCGGAAATTGATAAAAATATGAAAAATCTCATGCTCCATGAAGATCCTTGAGTCACAAGACAGAATACACTAAGATATTATTGATGCCCACACCCTACCCTAGTTTTTAAAAGAAAGAAATTTAAAAATGGCTTGTTTTGCACTAGATGGAAAGCAACAGTTTTTTCTCAAGTTTGATATTTATTGAATTTTGACCAATTGAATTCAATTTATACCTTTGGTTTGCCGAGTTAATCTACACTCCAACCAGCAATATATGATATAAAGCATTTTGTTTTATCTTTTAAATTAATGATTTGACAATTAATATTTAATCATCATTTTCTAGTTATGTTCTCAATTCTATATTTCATTTTGTACATTTTAGTGTACTTCCACTGAAACATGGCAAACTAAGATGATTAATCTATTTGTGATCAAGTATTTGGACATTGCCCTTTTCATAGGCTCTTTTTTTATGTTCTGATTCAGTTTTTTTTTATAATGTCTTTCTCTAGTTTTCATAGTCCACCATTATTTAAACATTGTAATGTCCCATTTTGCCTAGCATGCCAATAAATAAATAATTATCCTAGCCTATTATTTCACTCTCCTGATAAGCTAAAAGCTAAACCATTAAAATTATAAGGTAATATTCAGCATAACTAAGCGGCAAAAAAGATGAACTTACAAGTCTTAATTCTTAATCATTCATCTACACTATCAAAAAGGGGCCAATTTAAGTGATTACTTATTAATCCTAGGCAATCTAGACATAGTGAGCATTTAATACATTGAAGAGGAAATTTTTAATATTAATTGCCAAAGTCACACAAGCAATAGAATTAAAGATGAGTTTGAATGCATTTCCAAAGAAGTATAAGGCGTTATGATGGCATAATCTATAGTTGTTGTGTAGAATAACCAACTTAGCTAGCATACCTTCGAAGAAAGCAATGATACATTATATATACAATGTCGAGGCTCTTCAAAAACATATCTTCTCAAGACTTGAACTAACAGACTCTTCATGTTATAACCGGAAGTCTCTTCATATTTTGAATGCATGTCTCTTCATATTTCCAAATGTGAGTATATGAAAGAGAAACATCACAAGTAATCAAGATATCTCCTGCAGCTACAAACATCAACACTCCCGCTTAGCAAAGGAGACATTTATTCGACTATTCATGTCATGGAACCTGTCAACATGACACTCACAATGCCTACACCCTTTTGAAAAGGAAACGAAGATTTATCGCAGCCTCACATCATGATAGCATCATGGAGTCACTTAACATGATCTTTACCATGGCTACTCTCGTGCATTAAAACACAAATTCTGATCACGGGTTCACTCAACGTGATGTCATCATGGAGTCTCTCAACACGATGTCCACTATGGCTACTCCCATGAGTGGAAAGAGAAACAAGCTCTTTCACCTCAAATGTCAAAGTAAAATGCATTACAAGGGCTTGCACCCCAAATTTCTCCCTCCAACTTGGGGCGAAAAAACCCAGCCACACTCGCACCCCACAAACCTCTAAGTACCCATCCTCGAGACGTCCCCACACTGGGTACTTGGAGTACTTGAGTACCCCTACCTCCATCATTCTGCAACCACACCACCATCAAGATGGGTACTTGAATTTCTATTTGAAATTTGATTTTTGAATGTTACCATTGGGTATGAACTATGTTACTATGTTAAATGTTCAATGGCTCTAGTTAGGGATGCGATTTGGCTATTTTCAAGTATTTCAATTTGGTATGTCATACCAAAACATAACTTCTCAAGACTTGAACCAAGAGATACTTATTATAACCTGACGTCTCTTCATTTCCAAATGTGTGTCTTTTTGTATTTCCAAATGCATGTGTCAACATTTTTCCAAACACAAAAATATGAAAGAGCATTATCACAAGTAATTAGGATATCTCCTCTAGCACAAACGTCAACAAAGGACGAATTAGTATAGCAACTACTTTTTCCAATTTAAACTTCATCCATCACAATAGCATCACTTACAAAGTTTAACAATCATGCACATGAAAATGTAACAACACAATGTTTTACATCAAAATCCAATGAGGGAGAAAATCACTACAAACAATTATTTTCATATAATTTTTCTTTTAAAATGGTTCTAGGCACCAACTCCTAAGTTTAGCGGTGCCAACTTGTTGGAAGCTCCAACTCTCACAATTTGAAGGCACCAACATAAAAGAGTCATCAACCCCTAAATGAAAAGCATTAACTTCACTTACATCTGAAATTCCATCTATACAATTTTGCCATCTCAACTGATGAGGGATACTATCTCTCCACAAACCTGAATATATTTCCTTCCTCAATCTGCTATTATCATGGTCACAAATCTGTCATAAGATAATCAAACTTTGTTTATGAAATTCATTATAATCTTTCCCTAGAGTGATCACAATCTTCATTTGAAAATCTGCTTTACTCTCTTCATAGATCCATCATGTTTTCTTCTTCAAAATCTTCTATGAACTCCTTAAATCTGATAACTTATTCCCATTAAGAGCCTTCTTAAAAACCAAGTGCACATCTATTTGTTGATTGTCTTCAAAGCACTCAATTCACACCATTTTGTAATTCTGATATATATATATATATATATATATATATATATATATATATCACTCATCTCTCAAAAGATTGTTAAATCCCATTATATACATCTTTGTTAAAGAAGACATGTCTCTTCAATCACACATGATCACATCTCTTGATTCACTATCTTTGAGAAGTCTGTCTTCAAATCGTATCTTTAATAAATGTTATTCTGATCTAATCGCAACTTTTGTTAAATATAATCACACCTTGTATAGCTGGATATATACAATAGTAGCAAGAGATAATAATCTTTCTTTCTTCCGTTTAATTAACTCGTTGTTGATAAAGATGATGCATCTAATTTTTACTCGATTCTTCTCAATTGTACTTGTTGTCCCTTCCTTTCTTGTCTTTATTCAATTTTTGTTTTATTGATTTGTTTTACTCTGATTTTTTAACTTTCTGTTTTCTATTTGTCATATGTTACACATCGTACATAATCATACAGACAAGTTATATTATATGAGCTCTGAATAGGTCCACTTGTCTTTGGAGAAATCACACTTAGAAACTATCATATTGCTTCTATCACAATTAACTGTTATTTCTGATTGCTGCATTGTATCTTTAGGTTGCTGCTTTGGTTTAAATGTTGATCACTGTAAAGTAATAGTATTCGTATTTTGTGATTTGGAAAATATTATTGTGACCCTCATAGGCTAGTATGGTGGATTACAAGGTCCGGTTTGGGAGCTTCAGAGCTCTTCAAGTCTTGTTCTAAGTATCTACATCACAACATCATTCATTTTCTCTGAGACATTAATATTCAAAGGTTTGTGGTTCTGTTTTAAGGGACCTAATATTTATACTAAATCAGTAGAAGTTATAGAGTGACCCTTACTATTTTTAGTAAGGCATCCACATTGACAGTTGGAGCAATGGGTAAGCCAGTGATCAAGTTGGAAATATTAAATAATGGTTATTATGGAGTTATGACATTTAATTATTATAAGTAATACTTAAATAATAATTGATTATTTTAAGGAATATTCTATTGACTTCATGTCACTTTATAATTGAAGAGGATTTATCATTATAAAGTCAAATGATAAAGCCAGAGCGTTTACTGACTTTATATTAGAAAAGGACATTCAATGATTATAAAGTCAAATCATAAAGTGCAATAAATGAATATATTATTAAGCGGCTCCTTAAATTCTTTCCATAAATCAACACCCAAAGAAACAAGAGCAAATATGCTTTTAGCTATGTAAAATGTGATTCAGAAGCTTCATGATCGAACTTATTGAGGGAATTATTAAAAAGCCATGAGAAGGATTGATTTCATTACACTTGGATGAATTTGACATTGTTTATGGTGAATATTGGAATTTGGATTTCAACCATAATCCTTCTTGGAGAATGGAAACTCTCACTAGTTTCCAATTTTAAGGTTGTGAAAGACCAATCAAGTTATTGCTAAGTTTGTGGGTTTCATCCGGGAGTCCAATTTGTGCTAATAAGTGGAAGATTCATCTAAAATTTGTGGGATTGGAAGGTACATCTACAGCATATATGCAGATGTATATTTGCTTCCATCATACATCAGGAAATCAAGCATTTAATTGGCAGACTATATACAGCTACAGCAGGGATGTCTTAAATTGGCAGGTTATATAATTATAGAGGCGAGAGTATAATTTGCAGCAATCGTTTACATATCAGGTTCTCTAAATTTGCTGTCATAAGTTCGGGGAATTAAATTTTATATATTTGTAACTTTTTGGCATGAGAATTATCAATAAAATATTTCATTATGCTACTACCATATTATTTCTAGTTTGCATTCTAAGTGTTTGTTAAAATGCCAATGGTGACATAAATGCATTTTCATCATCATTTCATTAAAATTACAAGGAGTTAAATTGTCATTGGTTGTCTCTCTCATATTTAGTTTGCATGCCAACTGTTTGAATTAATGTTTAACTACAGTAGGTGCATATTTGCATTGTGTAGATTATCTATATCCATTCAAAGATAAAAATAATTGCATTAAAATTATGGTTCTTTGACTAGACATCTTAGTAACCATTTAAATCTCAATTGACTTCATTTCAAGCAATCATTATCAAATTAAAACATTGAAACAGCAGGTAGAGAGGTTGTATGCAGAGTGTTTGATGATATTCCCTGAGCCTCTAACCATCATTTTGAGGCTAGAATTGGCAAGGGATATAACAATGGTATCAGAGCAGTTTCCTACCATCTTACTAGGGTTGTAAAACATTGAGCTCTCACAGTTGATATTGTTGAAGTTAGCGTCAGGAGGATGAATCTGAAGACATGATAGTCTCAAGTGATTCATTGCATCACTTGACACAACAATCAATTATTATTCATGGACTTGTTTCAATAAACCATACTTCATGAGAACGAATTACTAACAATCAATAATGTGTGTGTTTCTATATATATATATATATATCCACTAAACAAAGTAGTCATTAACACTTACAAAAAGTACGATCTGATTATAATTAATGTTAACTAGGATTAGGATTATAATAAACGAAAGGTGCAAATTATGGTCATGATTACTTTATGTTATGAATTTATGCAATCCATTCCTCCACACAAGTATAAGGTGGCAATCAATATGTCTTCCAAACCACTGAAGAATATACAACAATCAGATTGATAGCAGACGAAGGCAATAGCATGCAACATTGAGGTTACATAATTTATATATCGCAGAGTATATTTCATATACAACAGAGCATAATATATACTAATTGAGAATGCAGTGTTTATATTGCTTTGGATATTTCATATGTAGTAGAAGATATTATCACAGAGGATAATATATATCTTGCAGAAGATAATTATTGCAGAGGACAGTATATTCTATAGTCTATACAATGGGAACAAACCAACACCATTGCAGTCAAAGAAATGTTCATACTCAGAGGCATTTCTGATTGCATTTGAATCTTTAGAAGTAAATCAATACAGAGATCGGTATATACTGTATTTGGCATTATCATTTCTGAAGCAGATCAAACTTATGAATGGTCTTGAATTAGATCATATTATACTCAATTACTTCTATACATATAGTAGAGATTCTTTGCTGGGTTTCTTACCTTCAGGGTTACACGTTTTCCCAGGGTAATTTTGTGTGTTGTGTGTGAATTAAATTTAAAATATGCTTATTTTATTATCTGATCGACAAAAAGAACAGATATTAGAGTAACCAGCACTCTTGTTTTAGTTTCAGTAAGGGCAAAATGAAGTCTATATAGGAACTCATGCAAGGGCTCCTGCAGGCCTTTCAAAACTATGATAAGAATTTAACAAAGCTTCTACAACATCCAAAAATTTTGGATCATTTGTTTGCAAAAAAATGAAAGCAAACGCTAATGCAAATAACCTTATCAATGCAGAGGAAAAAATAGAGAGGGTGAAACTCGAAGAGAACATAGGTATTTTCAGTGCTCAAGAAGTTGTTATCAGTCATAATAACAAGTTTGGTCTTTATCACAGCAGTTTTCCACTTGAGCATACTGATGATTTTAGTCGTAACAAATTCAGAAAGTGTTGTGGGAGTGATCTTGAATGAAGATTGCATGAAAATATTGACCCATAACAGTTCTGGTCTACATGACAGTAGTGATGAATTTTTGCATCAGCATGACATGGCAGTGA
Source organism: Cupressus sempervirens (assembly GCA_028749045.1). Classification (NCBI taxonomy): domain Eukaryota; kingdom Viridiplantae; phylum Streptophyta; class Pinopsida; order Cupressales; family Cupressaceae; genus Cupressus; species Cupressus sempervirens. The sequence continues at coordinate 393,105,959 of CM053783.1, forward strand.
CCACATATGTGCAAGATGCTTCTATTAAGTTATCACATGAAAGCAGTCCAGAGAGGTGGGAGTTTTACATATAGAATGTCTTGCCGAACATTATAGGCTAGGTCGGCCCCCAATGAATAATCTGAAATTTGAGTAATAATGGTGCAATGTGTGATTTGGATTCATGTCATGGTGAATCTGATTCTTCAGATCAGGCCTTAGAAAACAAGCTAGAAGGCTCATATCTTACATGGAATCCCAAGATCGTGAGTTGGATGGACTTGCAGTTAACTTGGAATGGAACTGTATGAAGATACTATCATATCAGCAGCTTCTACCATGCCAGTTGAGCCATCCTATGAGGTGCTTAGCAGCAGCACCTTGGATGTTGAAGTGTGCACGGATGATAGCACACAAGCTAGTCATAAGGTGAGTGATGTTGATACAGTCTCATATTACAATGCGGATTTTGGGTCACAGCACTTGCATGGAAGTCACTGGTTTCAGATTTCCCATCATTTGGTTAGCCAACTTAAGGTTAATGATGGCATGATTGCCACAACCATAGAGCATTTTGATGTTGCCTTGAAGATGCTGGCTAAGTTTAGTTGGGGTACTTCTATGTCAGATGACCATGGTAATAGTGGTCTTTCCCTTGCAGAGTTCCATTCACTACAAGGAGCCATTGGCATAATGAAACATAATTGTATGCAGCTATTGCTCTTGGGGATTTTTTCTCGAGTGGGATTGCATTTACTATTATGCACTGAAGGGGAAGGAAGAGGAGGTTGGAAAACTCAATCATAAGCATGTGGTGACAATAGACTCATTGGAGAGCATCTAGTTGGCCCTTCAGGAGTCACGATTAGAGGAGTTTACCGTTGAGTTGAGCTCAGCACAGTCTTCACCAGCTACAGACACGGTACAATCTTTTGGCAGTTTGTGACTTTCGTATATCCACAGGTTGTGAAGATGTGGCTACATCTATTGCTGATACAACTACGGTAGTCTCATATGGGATGAGTACTTTGGTTGAAAGTAGTAGAGGACCATTTGTTGCATTCGTTTCTCCCAAGGTTAGTACTATGGCGAATGATGCAGGTCAAATTACTGATAGCTCTATAGAGTTGTGTTAGTACACGTTCTAAAGAGTTATGTGTTAGTACACAACACTACTTCATCTTCATGGGGGATTCCCAAAGTCTATCTGGTTGGGAATATGGCTCTCATATAAATTTGTCTACCTGCCCTAGAAGAAAATTTGTCACTTCATTCCATGTAGCTGATTTTGGATGCCAACTTGTTGTATCATAGAGTCACACTGATCAGCTAAGGGTTGTAGAAAAACAGGGTGATTTTACATCATATTGTCTTTTCATTGCACAGATTCATTTATTGAATGCTTGCTTGACAGTCGAGAGTTTTAAAAGGGACCATTTGGAATCACTGAGGCTACTCTAATATGAGATTCACACGGCATTCACAGCGTTTGGTGGGAATGATTGCAGATACTCTGACTACAATGCTTCCTCATAGAGATGTAGTTGGGTTTGTGGAGAAGGTTAACAAAGGCCCTACCTAATCAACTATTTGGGGTAAGGAATTGGAGCCATCTCCTGATTCCAAATTTGTAAGTGATCAGCCATTGAGGAAGATTTGAACTACACAATGAGGAGTGCTTGTCATTTTTCTTTTGATCCACATGCAGAGGTCTTGATGATGCATTAGTATGGATTGGCTCTAGAATTATACCATCCTTTGTGGGATGGGTATTTGCCATCTATGGAAGATGGGATCACTGATTGCTAGTTGCATTACTTGCAAAGTCAATACATCCGTGGGAGCCTAGCAGAGGATGGAGATGGTGGTTGTGTTACAGACACCTTCAAATGTTCTTATCTCCACAATACAAATCAATGTAAGTATTAGTTGCATTGGAAGCCAAGTGGTGACATTGTTAGCATTTTAATTGTATGGTTTTCATTGGTTGGCTTCACCACTTCTTGAATGGTGAAGTTGGGTTCAACGTTGAGTAGCAGAAGTCTGAGGATGTTGTTCTTGGTGGGCTTCTATCCAAGATTTGGGATCCAAGAATATTTTGTTGGAAACTCTTCAATCTATTATGGAGGTCCTTCTCATGAATCGAGGTTCCAGTCCTAGTTCACTGAGGAGTATTGCAATGTGTACATGGAGTGGATTACTTGCAATTTCACTTTTGATCCTCATGTACATGAATTTTTTCAAATGCATGGTTTCAGTGCACAGGGATTTGACAAATGGGTTGTTCATTTTTTTGCAATTGTGGTTATGTTGGTACTACAGCTGTGATTTAGTGTGGGACATTTCTCAATCTCTTGATTTCTAGTGCAAAGGAGTTTCTTCACAGTCCTAATTGCTTGGGGGCAAATACTCTTGCGAAGGGCAGACTATAATGTCCCCATTTTCCTAAGCAATAGAATTCAGGGGAGTTTTAGGGATTAGCTTATTATTGTGAACCTCGTAGGCTAGTATGGAGGATTAGAGGGTCCAGTTTGGGAGTTTAGGAGCTCTTCAAGTGGTTGTTGCAAGTGTTTACCTCACTAGATTCTTCATTTATTCTAAGGCATTGATATTCAAAGGTTTTTGGTACCCTCTAGAAGTACTTACTATTTATAGTAAGTGGATGTTGTTGTCAGTGAAAACTATACTACAACTTACGAGATTAGGTAGCGTCTGAAAGGTTGCGTGATGGTTGAGTCACCCCTACGAGAGAGTATATGACTAGGCTACATTACTGGTAGAATGAATGTATGAGTTTATGACGCTACAACACAGGCATTCTACATGCCCCACTATGCTATTGGATTATTTCTTGACACAATAGCACAGATGATTCCCTTGGACAGGCTCGAGGTCAAGCCTGGCCCGCTCGCACCAAGTGAGCCCCCAATCATGCAATGGAGACATTTAGACACACCAAGCGGACAGAAGGCCACAGTCGGGCAGAAATGACCCAGACAGGAGTTAGATGCAGATTTGGAGCATGGGAATACAAATAGCAGCCGACAAAAGACATCATTTGACAATAGTCAGACTGACGAAGATGAAGAGGATGTGGAGGATGACAAAGAGGTTGAAGTCATTACCACGACACCATTTCTATTCCCACGTCCTACACTCTCAGCGACAGCTCATTTAAACCCAATAGGTACAGATATTCTGGGTTTTGAACAATTCAGACAACCTATAGTTATGACTCCTATCACAGTAGCAGCTGCTCTGGCAGTATCTACAGAGATCCCAGCCATTCCAAAGGAAGTGACTACATTATAGCGGAAGTCTCCCCCTTCACCACCTACAGTCATACCGAACGAAGTGATGGAGTGACCAGCACATGAGGTACCTGAGAGTTCGAGGAAACCTCAGGTTCAGCTGGAGGTAGTTAGTTCAAATGCGGTGGTCACTATAGATACTACGTTATTGGCTACCAGTGAGGGTACAAGTACAGCGCAGGACTTAAGTGAGCAGGACTTGAGTGCATACTTGAATCGGAGGTTCAGCATCAAACCAGTAGTGCCGACATCTAGCACTCTCTTGCCTATGAAAAAAGTATCTTTGGAGATGGATCCTATAGCTCCACCGGAGGAGAGCCATCCTACTATTGCAATTAAGCTACCACCTCCACCTCCGACAAGAAGTACTGCTAAGAGGATGTTAGAAGCAATAGAGACAACAATGGCCACGGAGCAACCTACATTATCAATTCCCTCGACAATCATAGGGGAGGATGTCAAGGTGTACTTGGTGGACACGGTAACTCAAGGTCACCAAGTAGTGATATCAGCAGACACGTGCATTGGAGACAGTAGTGCACAAGTTGGAGCAGGTTCTGTCCTTCATGCGAGTTGGTTGCCCAGTGGCCTTTTCAATATGCTTTGAGGCACAAGGATGGCCGAACACAGAGACTCCAGAGATGTGGCAAGAGTGGCCTGCTAAGGAACCTGTAGTAGAGAGCCGAGTTGAGAACCTAACGCGGGAGATAGTACAGGTGTATCGAGATGCGTATTATGCTCTACAGAGGAGTGAGGCAGATCAGGTAGGAGTAGAGAGGGCTCGAGAGGAGACACTACCAAATTAGCAGCAATAAAAGCCAGTTTGGCCACACAACAATCAGCTTGGGAGATAGAGCAGACAACACTAATTGCTGAGAGTAAGTTAGAGCAGGCAACATTTGTATCTCAGTTGGAGGACACGAAGCAAGCCAACAGTCGGCTACAAATGGCGTCGAACACAAAAGCGGTGGGGCTCTGAAACATAGATGAGATGATGAATAGAGCCTTGGAGATTCAGATGCATGTTAAGGCAGATCTGAACACTTGGACGCAGCAGGTGCACAAGTTGGGGGCACAGCTGAACAAGTTACGGGTACAGAGGACAACTACTACACCTGCTCCACCAGGGATGCGCCCTTCTTAGTCTTGTATTGATGTACTTAGTTGTTTAGTTGTCTCTATCTTGTCATCTAGAAATGACTTTTCTTTTGGGGGGGATAATGTTGTCGGTAAAAACTATACTACAGCCAATAGGATTAGTTACTGTTTGAAAGGTTGCATGATGGTTGAGTCACCACTTCGGGAGATATACGTACATCGTCCGAATTGAACTATGAAGCATCATTGTACTCATGATTATATACTTTGCTTATCTCCTTATATGAATAAAGTACTATCTCATTCTGTGTTATATTCTAGTCTCTGAATACAACAACTATCCTTTTACCCTGTACGGCCCCTACTACTTTTAGTAAGGCATCCAAATTTACAATTGGAGCAATAGGTTAGCCAACAATGAAGTTAGAATCATTAAATAATGGTTATTAATGAAGTTAAAGTGTTGATTATTTTAAAAGAATATTATATTGACTCCATGTCACTTTATAATTAAAGGGGATTTAATATTATAAAGTCAATATATAAAGTGACAGCATTTAATGACTTTATTTGACATTATAATAAAAGGTATTTAATGATTATAAAGTCAAAGTATTAAAGTGCATCAAATGAATAAATTATTGTCATTAAATGCTTTCCTAAGTCAATGCCCAAAGAAATAAAATGAGAAGATTCGTGATTAAACTTATTGAAGGAATTATTAAAAAGCCGTGAATGATTGGTATCATTATGCTTGGATGAATTTGACTTTGTTTATGGTGAATATCGGGCTTTGGAGCTTGAGTTGCAGCTTTCAGCCATTATCCTCATTGAAGAATGAAAGATCTTCACTGGTTTGCATTTGAGGTTATGAAAGACCGACAAATTATTGCTGGGTTACTTTGGCATCCACCTTCTTTGCTTCTTAGTGAACTATAGAATTCAAATATTTGAAAACAGACTTGAGTTGGTTTTCCAAGAGTGCCATTTGGAAAGAGAAACACATGAGAAGAACCTGAGGAAATCAACTCATTTTTTTCCAACTGAGCCTACAAGAATTAGTAAGAAGAAAAGCAAGGAAGAAACTCCAAGTCAATTCTTAACTAGTTGCAGCAAGGATCTTGAGATAGCTGATAACGATTCTTCAAAGCAAAATAGAGGCTGGGTCACAAAACATAAATTCCAGACAATATTGAAATGATTCTGTCTTTTGAAGACCTCAAAAAATAAAGGATTGTTGTTGGACCTGTAGACCAGCATGGATAGTTACCCAAAGTAAATATTGAGAGATCATTTCCTTCTTCTGTTAAGCTGGGTTTCCCAATCTCAATTGGATATAAGCAGGCAATAAAGAAGGAGATGCTTAATCGTATCTCTTTTAAAGTTTTAAGTATGTACTTTCATGTACATTATATATATTGAATATATAGAAAGTTTATTTCTTTTCAACAAAAGAATCATGACTATATATTTGATACTAAATGACAAAATGTATAATGTTTAGTTTGTCACTCAATAATAATCAATAAGTTTCGAGGCCTAAGCGATTGTAAGAATGCCTTAGAGTGACAAACAGTATGTCAATTTTCAGGAGGTTTCATTCAAACACCTGACTAACCATGGATGATAAAGGTAGTAAAAGACAACATAAGATTTTTCAATTGAAGCTACCAATAAGTAAGCTACTCCACATGACATAATACATACCCATGTAAATATGACAATAGATTGAGAATATAGATAGCCTGGAAAGAAAATGTCAACTGATATTATTTACTAGTAGAGAATTTAGTTATGTAATCAAGGCACTAAAATGGAAGCAGCTATTGAAATAAATAAAACTTGTTTATAGTCATGCTACTTCAGCTACTATAAAAGTTTTGGGGTCAACTTGAATACCAGTTAACTTTTGCAATGTGTCCTGCATATCATTGAAACTGAAAGGATTAATACAGCAACTGATTTTAATGCAGAACAAAACAAATGAGAAACTCACCTGAAATACAAAATCCTTCAGAACAGTTTGTGTTTCCATTAACACTATTTGTGTAAAAGCATTCTGTAACTTTTCCGCAAATCCGGGAATGTCATCAGTCAGTGCGTAGGCATCAGCCACCTGAACATACTTTGTATTAGAGCTTAGGATAACCCATGATAACTGACTTGTGTCTACTGTAAAGAATAGAATTCTGTATAGATGAGAGTCAGTTTGGATAATGATATAAGTCCATCAAGGAAGCTTTAAACACGGGCATACTGTTTCTGATCTTTACTGCGTGGAATTAATTTTTCAAATCATTCACGTCAGTTTACAAAATATATTTCATACAATGTATCTATGTCATGTGCCTTTCAATTCTCTTAAAAAAAAAAAATAAGAAACTACTTCAATAATTTAAAGGATCTACGAAGAAACAACAGAATAACCAAGAGGTTTTCTGCATAGTCATTACATATGCAATTTATGAAAATATAAATGTCATGACATTTTGGAAATATTAAATTCATTTCCATATATCACCATATTAAATCAATCAAACTCAATAAATCTCATACGATAGAAAACTCCTGCTATACAATGCTGTAAAGAGAAATGAAATAAGTACATATAAAAAGCCTAGCAAATGACCAAACCATGTATTGAAAGCACATAGAACACAATCCTGGTGAGATATAAGAATGTGAAAACAACTACTTCTCAGAAGGAAAGCGGTGGGGATTCTACCTCTTGTCACTAGAAGACAGAAATCCCATAAACCATCAACCACAGTTGACTCAACAAACCAGAAACTATAGATGCCCTCCAGAGAGTCTAGATATGCAGAAGCTGATTAAAGACATCATCATGCTTGGCACTCTTTTCTAGCATAGAAGCTCAAAGTCTTCCCCGAATGAAAAAATATCACCAACGTGAACATAGACAATTAAGGAACATTTTTTGGCACTGCAATTGGACAGCCAGAAGAAAAAATCGTCCATCTTATCCAATTTCACATTCAAAAATTATCCACTGGAAAATAATCTTACAACATCACACAAAGGTGGGCAATGGGCACAATATATATCATTCAAAAGTTATCTGAGAAAAAAGTATAGTACATCACACAAAGAGAAGCAACGGGCATAATATACAGTATTGAAAAGTTCTAAAAACAAATGTTGACAAAGCCCTTTATCATTGTTACAAAACTCTAGGCATTGAAGTACCTTGTCAACAATCCTGTGATGACAGGATATGTAAATGCAGTTGTAAATCTTGACAGCCATTCTATGGGTCTCAATCACTTATCCCAAATACAAGTGGAGAACTGTTTGCGTTGACTTAAGATTAGCTACGTTATGCCTAACTGGTTTGCACAAAGGCAGTGCCTGAAGAGTTGGCACAGATACTTGTATTACGCCTGGGAGAGCACAAGACAAATATACAACAATGCAAAAGAAAGACCTAATGGTTTGCATAGCTCCATAACAGCTAATGAGTTGGCAATTGTAGAATTTGAAAAGAGATGAAATGACCCACAACACAAAGCTCAAGCTGGTGCCACAAAGGGCAAAACAAAAACCTTGCAATAAAATTATTGTGTCATAGTGAACATGCAACAGAACATAATGTACAAACCATTATATAGTAATGAACTGAATAATGAAGAAGAAAAGCTCTCTTCCAGTCAATTTAGCGGGATCAGTCCATGTGTAAAAATAAATGAAGAGAAGAACTCATGTGATAAAAGACCAGGGGTCAACACATCCTAACTGATTTATCTAACTAGAAAACAATCAAAACAAATATGTAGGTCCTGATGCCTTTGAGGAGAATGCTACAACTTACAATGTATAAGTACAGTTGCAAGCAAGATGATTACAGTCAAGAGCAATTTAGAAAAATCAGTTTTCAGTGGATTGTCTCCTAAATAGAAATGTAGATATATTGATGTGGAGTTCATCACAAAAGCGCAATTTGGCATAGCACTGTGGTGTGAAGTTTTTGAATGGTGCAGGATTCACAATAAGAACTGGTACTCCTATGGTCACAAAACTGGTACAATTCTTCAGCTTCACCTTCTTAATAAAGACTAAAATTACCAATGCTTGGTGAACCATGCAGTGTAACTAGTGCTTAGCAATTTGGCCTGTAGATATCCAGGGCCCTAACAAAATACACAATGAAGACCACATACTGTTTTGCACAACTTCAGGATCATGCAATGCGATGTGAAGGTTCATAATAAAAGCTGGCTCATGCATATATCTGTGATACATTGAACCAACTAGGGTAATTGAGTTGAGCACCTTTCAAATGCTATCAAAGATGGCATTTGTTTATTGAGAAGTTAGTGCAAAGTATCGGCACTATTGCTTGCCTAAGAATAACCATTTTCTATTGTACTCTGACTAAAGTAAAGCTGGCAAAGCTACATGCTGACAATGAGGTAGCCATCTGTTATGGCATTAATCCATGGATGCCAATTGATGGTACTAATATGAATGTACTGAGCTAAGAGAGTGCCCAACTTGTGGCAGAGTAATTTTCCTTTGCGCAGAGTTAAATAGGCTAGCACTCTGAGAAATCATGCTACAGACAACTTGCAGATCCAGGTGCTGAAAAGGTACTGCCATGAGGATGTGCTCTGCATTCTCCTCCCTTTTACTCAGATCATGAAATCATAATCAAGTTTTATTCAAGCACAAGTGAGAAAAATGACTGCATGAATAAATTAAAAGCATTACAGGTGAGAACCATGCAAGCAGAAGCACATTGAGAAAAAAACCTATAAACTGGAGTTCTACAAGGATGAAGACGAATATACAAGAAAACAAAATATATTTTGAAGCTCAGACAAGATAAATAGAACACACAAACTGCACGTAGTACAAGTCTTGGTGCACGAAACTTGTGAGAAATGAAAATATGTGTTGCTCATATCAACCCACTATTTATAAACAGTGGCACTCGGTATATCATCACAAATACAGAATGCCTTAACTAATCGGCAGAGGAAACTTACTAAAGACTGCATGACTACAACAACGACAATGACAACAACAAAGTCTGCAACAGGAAGCATCTTGCAAGGTTTGACTGCCCATTTAGTTTGACATGTAACAAAGGAACAAAATTCGTGGCAGATACAGTACATTTTAAACTCAAAGAAATCATAGTCATTTACCATAAGACAAATCCTCTGTCAACCCAAAGACAATAAAATGGTAGGAGCCTGAAAAGTTAAGCAAGATATTGGTGAATACATTGACCAAAATCTGTATTATAGGGGGAGAAAACTGGAATACACAACCATCTAAAGAAGTGCATTTCAAACAAAGATGAAGAAACAGAACATTTTAAAAACCGGGCAATCTTAGGTGGCACCTGTATCATCTTCAACCAATCGAAAGAGTCCAAGTTGACATGTCCAAATTTATCAAACATAACTCGTCCACAAGTGGACAAGTGGAAGACATTTAATATTTTCACAACGAATTTTCTCATTGGTTCATCATCAAAAGGATATGGATTGCGAACCAATGTAATCTTTTCATTGGATAGCATTAAATATTTGTAAGAATACTCGTAATAACCCTAATTAGAGTTTCATAAAGCTATCTTGGCCATTGATTTCAAATTAGTCTAGGTCCTTCATTGTAATTGAGAAATCTGGAAAAGGCTTAGCCTGCTCATTCGTAGATTATTAGATCAATACATGGTACATAGAAGTAGAAGTAGCAGTATGAGGATATCAAAAATTGATGTCAAGATTATGTTGAAGTTCATATACAATTTTCATTGAGGATATGTTGGATCTTTGTACTTGCATCCTTTTGCAACTTATGCCAGCTTGTTGTGAACCTGAGCAAGACTCGAGTCATGATCTTCAATTGCTTGAAGACCTCCTGTCTGCATTTTTACTTTCAGGGTCAGGAGGTTGAGATTGCTTCCTCTTATACTTACTTTGGGATTAAGTTCTCTGGACCTCACTTCAACTTGACACCAGCCATTCAACCTAGGATCAGTAAAGGGATGGGACCTTGCCATTTTGGAGAGATAGTGCTTCAAACATCATTTCCAGGGCATTGGTTCTAAGTTGTCCCTTCTAGACTCCTTAGTTAGGCCAATTGTTCTCTATGGCTTTGTGGTGTGGGACCCCTCCCTCATCGATTCGGATTGGGCCTCGATCAAGCGAGTTCAGACGCTTCTCCTCCGACAAATTATCAAATGCCATCGGTCCACTCCACATAGCATTATTCTTGCTGAGTCTAGGGCCCACCCCTTCAAGCTAGGATTGTCTTTGATTTGGTTTGGTTTCTCCACCGTCTTCATGGCTTTGTGGACTACATGGCAGGTCAGCACCGCTATTCTTATCTAGCCTATTGCTCTTTTATTGCCATAGCCAACACTAACTCTGCCACCAGAGCCCGTTGTTGGTCCACTAAACCCACTACTATTCAGGTTTTGATTGGGATTGGGATTGACAACCTCCCCCCTTCCAATTCTCGTTGGATGCTCCCGCTCACCTCTTTCCTTCACGACAGGAACTAAATGGACATGTCAGAATTGACATCTATAGATGGTACATTGCAACGCTGTGGAGTAATCCTCTAGAGGGGTTATGTCTGCAAATGACCTTCTATGCTAAGCAATTCTTGTATATTCAGAAATGGATTATTACACGCCCAAGTTATTTGTGACAGCGTTGGATCCCCGCTCTGCGTATCTCCCTGGTTTCCTTTCAAGTACGTTCTCACAAAGTTCGGATCCAGATAAATAGCCACATTGGCAGGGTAGACTAGATTTGTCGACTATGTCCCTTGGCAGAAGTAGAGACATAGACACACTTCATTTTCCGATGCCCCACCTACTATGGGATTAGAGGAGGATATTACAGCTTATTCAAAACATGTCAATCTTTCTCCACCTTCTTGAGTTATACGAACCAAAGATGTCTTACGCTTTACCTTCAGGAGACCATGCAGCTCCCTAACCATACTCTGCAACTTCTTTTTCCCTAGAGCCAGGCTTCGAATGAGCTTATCACTACCTTCTTCTTGCCCCTACCTCCTGCTCGGACTGTGAAGCATACGATCAACAATTCTAACATCGGTCATCCCAGATCCGTGAGACCTTGCAGCAATCTTATTTAGAAATGTCACCCTTCCAGGAGTAGTCAGAAACACACCAAGAGTCTTAGTTACCCTGGGCTTTACCCTTTAGTTCTAGACTTCTTTATAGCAACGAAGGATCCCTAGTCCTTGCCTCAGTGATGTTCGTGTTCATATTCTTGCTGTTGATCTTACTTATCTTTCGCTTTATTGTTTTCTTTTGCTTTCTCTTTTCGAACACCGTTTGATGATCCTTTTGTTGTTAGCCTGCTTGGTTGTACGCTTCCAGTCCCTTAGACCCTTTTTGTAATCTCTTGTTTGACATTAATACATTTATCTTATCTTGTACATGAATTTCTACATTGCATGCTTTCTACTTCTCAAAATTTTAGCTTAAGTTCATTGATTTAAAAGGAGAAATGTGAAATATCCCAAACTGGATATTTACTCGATTTCCTTTTCAACAGTATATTCAGGACTTAAAACAAAGACAGATGTATTGCAAAACACAATAGAAACCAGCAAAAAATCCAACAGATATTAAATTGTTCTTACTCAAAATGATACTCAGGATTCAAGCATATAAAAATGCATTATAGACCCACAATATAAAACTTGAAATTTCTAATAAAATTCCTCAAGCAAATTATTGCATTTTACAACAGCAATACAATAACTAGCATTCAAAATCCAATCTTGAACACAAAATTTATAGTCAGATTGGTACACTAAGATAAGAACCTATAAGTGCATACAGGACACCTAAAGTGACATCTCCACGGAAAATGGGTTTGCGTCCACCATTTGTTGGCACAAGGGGCTACATCCTCGCATTGGCTAAAAGCTGAAGCTTTCCTGAATAACTCTCGCAAGAGATAACTCAAATCTCAATCATAAATCAAGCATGCCCAAATGAAAGAGTCCCATCTCCTTTTATCCTCACAACTCTAACTCTTCGACTTCCCTCTTGGCTTTTCATCTTATCTCTCCTTGTCCTTTTTGCCCACTTTGTAATATTAAATTGAACTTTTATATTTTGAGTCCACGCTCTCCAAGTCAATTTTAATATTATATATAATATGCCTTTAATATTTCTAATGTCCCAAAAAAGGGACATTACAAATCTCCCCTCCTTGAAATTGCTTGTCCTCAAGTAATCAATACCAAGATCTCATACAAATCTACCGGTAGCTCTGCAGCCTAATTTGAAAACAAACATGGCCATACTGTGAAACAAGGTGTCACTCTGCAATCCATCCATCAACTGGATCCCTAGATCTCACATAAATCTATGAAATAATGTGGCACCTGTAAACTGTACAACTTTGATCATCACTGCATCCAACCTCAAACTGAATAGAACTACAACAAAGTACTCAACAAGCCAAAGATACATACGATCAACACCCGCATCCCAAACCCTATTGTCATAACTAGCTGATATTATAAGGTAGAAATGTATCAATGAACTATGCATAACCCAGTAGATGGTGACAACCCGACCTAAATAGATGATATAAGAAACAAGTTGCTCAAAAACTGAAAATAACACCTTGGGCGCATCAAATACCAAACTTTCGTCTTCAATCTGGAGAACGTCTGAGTACATAGGTACTATGAATAAGAACGAAGCTGAAAAACCATTCCTTGAAATTGAAACATAACTCTCATCAATACTACACCCAAATCTATCCAATGGCTAATGTATGAAATCTATCCAACTCCTGTATGGAGTGGAAAAGGAAACCATTTTTGGATTGATCCAATGACCAGGGACTGTAGTCAGATCACTAACCCCATCTTGTGACCCATATTCACTGCTAGGAACCATACCAAGATTCCATTTCCTGAAGTCAGAATCATCTTCTTCATGATAATCAAAAGGAGTGTCCTCATTTATTTCAAAAAGGGGATTATCAAAAGTCCAATCAGCATCCACTTCAAACATGGGGTTGTCTATAAGTTGAATGTGATCTGAAACATTGGCACTTGGTCTTTTAGGACAACTGTTCAAGTTATAAGTCTGCTAAATGCTATCAAGTTCCTCAATTACTTCTTGGAAAAGTTTCTGCCTCTCTTTATCCTCATGTTCTCGAAAATGGTTTGTGATCCTCATCTGATTATCTGTTTCTTGAAGAGATAGCTAAGTATCATCCAGTGCCTCACGAGCTCCCTGTTGAGCTCCTTACTCTCATTATTTTCTCTAATTGACTGATCAGCATATATTTCAGCAACCTTAAGAATATAATCCCTGTCGGACAGCAAATATAAATAATCTGATTTCATAGTTTCGAAAGCTGTTTTGACCACCTGCAAATCAGCAACATGCCAATCTCCTTCCACTTCCCTTTGAGCCTTCCTGTAGAGATCCTCCACCCAACTTTTGAGTGTTGCCATAACGTACCAAAGACGCCACAACCATGTCTTCACTAACCTTCACTTGGTTCTTTAAAGTATGCATTGCATTATTGTCTTGTTGAAGCAGTTCATCGTCTTGTAGTGTCATCTTAGGTTGTTCCTCTAAATTCATGTCATAGATATCAGAAATATATGGTTCATCATATAAAGATTCCAATCTGCTATTACCTCATGTGCAACCACCCTCATCAACCTGCTTGTCAAAGCTAACCTCCAAACCACCAACGTAGAAACTTGCACCTATGTAACATCTTCTACATGATCGCGAGAAGGCTGCAAATCAATGGTAATTGACTGCTCTTCTTTTTCAAGACCCTCTATTTGATGATTTTGGTCTGCCAGAAATTTTTCATACATACCTTTACACTAGTCTTTTGCAAGGAGACCCTGAACCAATTCCAAATACTTTCTTTTCGTCATATCAATCTTATTTTGCTGCTCTAGATGAAAACCCATGTAATCATTAAATGATAAATGTAATGTCCCTTTCTGGGGACATTAGAAATATTAAGGGGGTCATCTCTATAATATTAAAATTTACTAAGAGAGCTGAAACTTCATTAATTAAAAGTCAAATTAATAATCCAAGTGGGCAAAAGAAGACAAGGAGAGATAAGACAAAAACACAGAAAAGTAGTCGAAGAGTCACAACTGTGAGAATTAAAGGAGAAGAGACCCTTTCATTTGGTATCCTTGTTTTACTATTCAGATTTTCAGTTCTCTCTTGTGAGAGTCATTCAGAAAGCTTCAGCTTTCAGCCCGTGTGAGGACGTAGCCCCTCGTGCAGGCAAGCAGTGGACGCAAACCCATTGTCAGTGGAGATATCAATTCAGGTGTCTCGATTGTGCTTACAAGTTCTTCTCTTAAGTTTCCAATCTAACTGTTGAACTGTGTTTAAGATTGGATTTATAGTTTGTCAGTTATCGTATTGCTGTTGTATAATACAATAACGTTTTAGGAGTTATCTAGAAGTTGTTGTTTATGGTATTGCTGGTATCTAATGCAACAACATCCTTTCGAGTTGTGGGAAAGTTACTGGTTTGGTACTTTGATTTGTACTGCATTTTCATATGCTTGCACTTTTAATGTCATTTTGAAGAAGACAGAGTGATTGGGAGTGAGTTCTGGCCCTTACTTCTTGTTCGTGTTTCTTCTTCATATGCATGTATTTCAGAATATTATCTTCATCTGTTGTTTACCTTTGCTGGTTATTTGATTAGAAGGTTTATATTCTGGGGTTAGCATTTAGGGGAAAATAGGAAAAATATGGATCGAACATTATAGTGTTGGTTCGGGTCATTACAATAAATCATTCTGAATTTGGGTAGGAAGTTCTTTATACTCTCTGTAAATGTCGAGTATTTCTGCTCTTATATCGGATTCGAAATTCTGGGCTAACTGTGCTTGTAGCTTCATAGTACCTTTTCTAATCTTATCCAAACCCTATGAAGAAGATAAATCGTTTTGGCCACCATGATTTCGGTTTAATAATCCCAAGTCATCAAGTGTATGTGTTTTAATGACCTCAATCACCACCTCAGGAAAGATATTTTCTATCTCTTCTATGTCAGTCAGCTTTCCCCAGTCTCTTGTCTAGAGCTATTTCTGAAGAAAATACTTGTTACCTCTAATAGGTTTGGATTTGTCTCCTGGCTTGTAAAAAAATAGCAGAGTCAAACAACTGTGATCACTAGCAAGCTTACAACAAGTACACAATTTTTTTTTTGCCATCTCTAACACAGTTATGGTTGAGCAAACTTTTTTCAATCTCATGGCACCTCCAATGTCTAATAAATATCCCCGAAATAAAATCATTAAATGACTACATCAACAATTTAAGTTCTTAGAATGTCTGTCAACAGAATACCCAGAAACCAGGACCGTGTTCTGCACAAATTCATTAGAGTTTACCAGCTTTGTCTTCAATTTGACGACACGATGAGGTAATAAAGAATTTCAACACCGCTCGATTAATGAATGACCATGCACCGCCACTATAGACCCTAATAGATGAAATGTCATTCCATGTATAATCTTGTGTTGCTTCCACCTGCTTCAAACTGTGTGATTTATCAGCTACCTTCCAAGGGATACACAATATATGACGTGATTATGACATCCGCTCTTGCCTGGATGATACTCTCTGTCCTGTTCATCTGAATTGATCACCGGCTCTACAGTATTAGATGTTGCAATGATGATCCTCCGTCAACCTTTGTAATAACCCGAGTAGCTTCCAATCGAATCCTCTTCCATTGTGATATTGCTATCAGGATTTAACTGTCTGATTTTTGAGTCAAACTCATTGACCCATATTCCATGAGTAGTGATTCAACATAAATCCATCTCTCATGAGAATAAATGGAACACTTAGCACTCATTGGATCTAGGTGATGCTCACAAGGGTGAAGCATCGGGACTTCCTGGGAGGTCACCCATCCTAGTACTACTCCAGCCTGAGTGCGCTTAACTACGGAGTTTCCTCCATGGTTAAACCCAAAGCTTGCAACCCCATTTGGAGTTTCCTCTTCCATTGATATGCCGATGTGAATGCCAAAACATCGTACACCTCCCTCTACCGTCGATGGTTGCTCAGAATTTCCTACTTCGACCGAACTCTTCCACCCGTAAACAAATTTACTAGATTGCAAACACTTGTCATCTTAAGTCTTTTCAAGTTACGATTACGAGATGATTTCAAATTTACAAATGAAAATTACATTTGCTTCCAAACGTTTGAAGATGTTGGGCAAGAAGACGTTACTGCTTTACCCAATCTCATGCACCCAATGACACCAATTATTTCCTTATCCTCTATTCTCCTGCAGCTTTTTGATTATAGGAGTTACCTTAAGTCTCATACATATACTCGGCAATTTCTTTGTAACGGTAGCAGATTTATTAAAGCATCCATAAACAACAACAAACTAGGATTCTGAGTGGGTGTTGCGCAATCAAATTCTACAAAGTTGTTTACTTGACGGTTCCTACTAAACTTCACGGCACACCAATCTCTCGTTATCGTGTACGATGTAATGCAGAGTTTTCATGTGCCCAATCTTGGTCCCAATGTTTGCTTGACATTAATATGGGGAGCTTAGGACAAGCTATTTGTCAAAACTAATTGCTTTGAGTTACACAACACCACATATACCTTCCCGTGACTTAGCCTTCAACAATTGCGATGGCACAGTTCAACAAATAACATTTCCCAACTTAGTTCGGTTCAAGACACCTAGACAACACCTTGTCATTTCTTTCCTACCAATTACAACCTCTGACCAAACTCGAAACCTTCCAACTCCACCAATCATGAGAAATGAAGCGACATGGCAATACAATGAACCAATTCTTGCATGGATTCATGTTCGATGTATAACTCTCATCTTGAGTCTTGAAACAATAGATGATACTCTTTATGGACTGCAAGCGGTAGTCATTACATAGCACATAGTTCCTTGTTTTGGACCTTCAAGAAAATAATACGCAGAACGAAGGCAAGGTTCACGATGATGATTCAACATCAGAAATCTTTGCATCTGATAGTGACAAGTTCATTTCCTCCTATATCCTTGTGTGCTCCTTGACAGTAATAAGGAGGGAAATCCCTGCTTTAAATCACCAAAATGTTTTCTAATTTTTTATCTTCTATGCAGAGGGGGCATGATTTTATGTATCCAACCAGGACTGGAATCTCCTGTTCTTCCTAAATGTGTCAAGTCTTGCAAGTGATTAGCACCTTGGTTTCTTGAATGTGCTTATAGATCCGCATATTAATATTGACCACAAACCACCTTCAAGGGATGTATTCTATGCCCTTTAGATAAAATTTAAGCATATTATTCACTTCAATATTCAACACCCCTGTTCTTTTGCTTTAAGTCCTGATTCTCGTTGCAGCCATTGTTCACTTCCATTCACCTCTTTCAAAGCAGCCTCCCGAAACAGATGTAAATGTTGATGGGCTTGAATCCTGCCCTCTTAAGACAGGCATTTGATTTGTCTTCTCCTCCTCTTGGACCTGACTTTTAATTCCTTCTCTTCCTTTTATAGAATGTTCTCAATTTTGCAGAACATTCAAGAACCCATGAAGTTCCTAACATCTCCTCTGATAAAGATCTGGGGGTGAATGGTATCAACTCGCTGAGTTTAATAATGTAGACCTTGTTTGGAGGCTGCACAAATATTCTTGTTTGCAGTAAGCTAGTTTATTTTCAACTTCTAATCACCAGACTCCAATTTTGTTCTTTTGTCATCCGAACTTAGTCTTGCATCTATATCTACTATCCCACGATATTGAAAAATAGTTTTATGAATCCTATACTAAAACTCCACAAATAAAACCGTCACCCTTATTGCAAGGCGATATTCCAGTAGCGTTGTACTTTAAATATTTCCACTCGAACTAATTAAGATCTTTACCATAGATTTGTCTTTACAATTCTTTTTGAACATACATCTCAAATAAAAGAATCTCTCATACATATTTTGGGTTCTCAAAATGATAAATCCATTTCTAAAATTTCATTTCACAATAAACTCCACAAGTTCAAGAATTTAATAAAACTTCTCTATTACTTTTAAACCTCATAGGCCAATATATTACAAAACACAATAGAAACCAGCAAAAACTCCAACAGATATTAAATCGTTCTTCCTCAAAATGATACTCAAGATTCAAGCATATAAAAATGCATTACAGTCCCACAATATAAAACTTAAAATTTCTCATAAAATTCCTCAAGCATGTTATTGCATTATACAACAACAATACAATAACCAACATTCAGAATCCAATCTTAAACACAGAATTTAAAGTCAGATTGGTACACTAGGAAGAGAACCTGTAAAAGCATACGAGACACCTGAAGCGACGTCTCCATGGACAATGGGTTTGCGTCCACTATCTGTTAGCACAAGGCGCTACGTCCTCACACTGGCTGAAAGCTGAAGCTTTCCTGAATAACTCTTGCAAGAGAGAACCGAAATCTGAATCATAAATCAAACATGCCCAAATAAAAGAGTCTCATCTCCTTTTATCCTCATAGTTGTGATTCTTTGACTTCCCTCCTGGCTTTTCGTCTTATCTCTCCTTGTCCTTTTTAACCACTTTGTAATATTAAATTGACCTTTTATATTTTGAGTCCACGCTCTCCAAGTCAATTTTAATATTATATATAATATGCCTTTAATTTTTCTAATGTCCCAAAAAGGGGACATTACAAAATGTGAAGATATTTGATGAATTTTTGGGTTCATACCACTTGCAGTTTGATGATCATTTGGATTGTGCCAATACTAGATATTTGAATGAATATTTACAACATGAAAATCCTTTGTTACCTTTGGAGATTGCATCAAATTAAGTGTAGTTGTTTCTGCATGGTGAAGAGAAATTTGGTTTAAGAAATTCTTATATTCGAGCACTATCCATTGTTATCATTGTCCTTAGGTGTTAGAAGTTAACATAGACTTTTTAAGCCTTACCCCTTTTGTCTTTTATTCAAGTTCAAGTCAAGTTCGTGTTCCAAGCTCTAGCCATTTTGAGTGAAAAGAATTGACAAGTCTAGAAATAAAAGTGCAACATCAAATCAAATTCAACTGAGTTATATTGAACATAAGGTCACTAGTTTGCAATGTAAACCCCGAGGATGCCTTATTTGATCACACATTGTCATATTGTTTAGCCGCTTAGCATTTGAGGTTTCATTGTTGAAGAGAGGATAGAATACTTGGTATGTTATTCTATGTTGAGAGGTGTCACTAAAGACTCATCAATAAGGACTTACGCTACCGTAATAGCATTTTGTCAAACATTTGTCAAAAAAATCTCACAGTCAGGCACCATACAATCCTATCTCTTCATATATGTCTGTCACCAGGAATCTACATCAAAAACAAAGACAAAGAGTGCAATATATGGACTCTCTTACAAACGATACATTGGTATTTAATATAGAATTATTATATATATTAAATCCAAATTTGTTGTTTTGGGTTCTGAGATCCAGTTTGGCCAACAACATTTGGGGGTTTGGGTTCATTAGTTCTGTGTGGACGCGTGCACATGTGTGTAACTAGTATGTTTATCTACTCTAATAAATGCTTATCAATGTGAACTATAAATTTATTATGGAAAGGGAAGATATATGAACAAATCTAAATAAACAAAATCATTCTTCTGCAGTCAATAATAGCTGTTATTTACTATCAGTAGTGATGTCTATTACTTGTTTTTCAATCTAATGTGAATTATGTGTTATCATGTAATGTTCATGCATTAAAAACATAAAACCACAATCCTAAGCCTAAATGAATATACAAAACAAGATTTAAGTATGAGAAATTTACTTGGTTCTTAATAGTGCATCTTCTGAAAGATGTAACATTTATCCTAAGAAGTAAACTATGCAGATGATTTCTTGAGCTAGAAGCTTTCTCTAATTAATTGATTTGATATTCTATAATTGCTGTCATAAATAGCGGCACTTCAATGGAGTCGTATTTTGATATTTACTTTGATTTTCTAAGCAAAATGATCAAACAGCGGAAATAAAAATGCATAATATAGACTGCAATCATATTTAAAATTTTCCTAATGACTTACAAAAGAAGAGAAGAGCTATTCTGATGCATATCAGATTGGAATGTGAGCAGATTTTGGTCTCAGTTTGTGCTTGGGCTCCTGGTACATCCTCTAGGTTTATCCAGGGCACTGCCCAGGCGCCTGGTTTCTCCGTGGGTTTTGCACAACCTGGGCACCAGGGCAGTACCATGGACGAAAGCAATGGCATACCAGAAGTGGATAGTATCAGAGCCGAACCAAGTCCAGAACCAAGGGGTGGAAGGAAGAACCCGGTAACTTAGATGAAATTGAAGATAGCAAATCAAAAACAGGAATTGAGAATGAACAAGTCAGCCAGCAAAATAAAGAAACTAAAACCTTAGTTAGCATACTGACCATAATGTAGTTTTCAGGATTGAACTTCTGACAAACTCCAAGCAGCAATGTATCAAGCTTCTCTAATGTCCTCATCAGCCAGGCCTATACAAACCCAAAAGTAATAGAATGACAAGGCTTCTAATAGTAAACAAACTATTTAGTAAAACATAATCAGGAGACATGGAGCTGTATCCTAGCATTGATATGCAAGTACTTGTGCATATATTCAAGCAAAATCAAAAGAGATTTTGTATAATATTTGATACAGACATGGTATTTTTTTTCCAATTAGGGATTCATACATTAAACTTGTAAGCAACTTTGCAGAATGACACCTCACTGCTTCAGACATACCAAACAAAAAAACTTATCTACTGCTACTATATTCATCTAACCAATGAACTTATACTGCAATTTTCATTTAACAGAAGAGCTAAAAAGTCATTCTCTTATCAAATAAGCACTGCAAATGTTCATTTACAATGAAATTAAGTTTTAGATGCATCAAATATTTTATGGAAACCCCTTGTTTTGCAGCTTATTAGAAAAAATACTAATTAGTTCATTTTTTAACAGAATAACAATGAGATTACATAAATAACTTCACCACTGTGCAACCAAAGAATAAATAGCTTTTTGTTGTAGTTTTCTCTCCTCAGGCACCGTTGGTTGTTCCTGTTGTGGGTTGGCCTTCTCCTTTGTGTTTACCAATCCCTTGGACCCTCTTAGTGGTCTTCTGTTGGACATTAATAAAATTATCTTATGTTATATGTCCTCACTCTCTAAATACCTGCCATCTTGTTGCAAAGTTTTTCAGTGATGTAAAATAGGCATTCATTATTCATAATGAATGTCATTAAAAGTATTTGTCATTGATATCACAAGTGATCTATGTCAAGGAAATCATAAAAGGTCATGGGCCACTAATCGATGGGCAATATTAATGAATTTGAACACTTCATTAAAGAAACCATTATGGCTGATGTGTTTTATGAAGTGGATTACTACATTAGTGCAACAATTTTTTTTCTCAAATCTATATTAATCCATGCAAAGACTATATTAATATGAAAGACATTATTAAGAGCGGTGATTCTTTTAATAAGACCACTAAAAGAGTATGTTACCAGGTTCTTCCGCCTAGAGGTCCCAACCTAGTCCGACCCAAATATGGGATCACATTCAGTATCTTCTTGGTTCGAACAGGTTACTGTGAAGACCCTATGGGAATGATCAGTGGTAGAGGCATTGGACAGCCACTTCACACCCCACGACAGAGACGATGGTGAGAAAAAGGTGGTGATGAGCTAAACAAAGGTCTATCTCTAGGGGAATAGGAGTTGCAGGGTGTGGTCAAGCTGCAAAGTCTCACAAAGGTAAAGTGTCAGGCACCTTTGGTCCGTACAGTCAAAAAAAGTTGTCAAGGATATTCACTCTCTAAATAAGCAATAAAATCTCCCTCTAATCTCGTAGTAGGTAGGGTAACAGAAAAGAAGTAGATCTTTGTCTCAATCTCTCAAGGTGCACAAATGATAGACCCAGTCCTCTCTATCGATAGGGTGATTAGTCTAGTTCCGAAGACAGTGGGAGCAAACTCTAAAGGACCCCAGAGAGATGCAAAGGGCGTGGCACCAATGCCGAGACAGGTAGCCAAGGCGAGTAATAATCCCTTCCTGGATATCCAAACAGTGCTCAGGATAAAAATCCATCCCTAGGTGTAACCCCCACTAGGGTTGCACCAGGTCATTTGATGTACTATATGTAAATATCAAGTCTAACATGTTTGTTTAACCCCAGTTGTGAAGGGAGGAGGTGAGTGGCAATGTCCAACAAGAACTCTCCCCACAATGTTTCCTTCAAATATCCCACGCTTCTACCCAATGACCTTCTCTATTGTTCCCATCATCATAATCCACAGCAATTGTGGGAGCTTGTGATCCTCTCTTTGCTCGTCCCTCTATTCCATTTGGTTGCTTGTGTTTGTTCATACTCTAGTGTGCTTTTGCATTTTTCTCCCAATGACTTCCTCTCTTTTGTCATTGTGTCCCTATCATACTACGTCGGACCTTCCTTTTCTAGTCTAGGGGTCATCATTCATTACTCTTTGTTGCTGATGTTCTATTGCTTGTGGCAGACTTGGTTCTTCGTTCCATTTTGTTCGACTTCCCAGGGCTTGTTCCTCCCAGCTCAAATACTCTTTGTAGCTTGTGTTTTCTCATGTTTTTCGAATTGTGCTTCATGTTTGCTAGTGTTTGTCCAGCATTGCATGTGCTTTTCCAATGGCTCTCAACTCTAGGTTTGTATTTCCTTACAGTTTTTTTGCAGCTCGTACATTTATGAGATTCAATTTCATTGCTCTTTGTCATCAACTGTCGTTCACTTGGGGAGCTCTCATCTTGCTCTGTGTTGTGTGCTTGGGTAGTGTTATTGTTTCTATGTTGTTGGCCCATGTGTGAGCTCTTCCTGTTTCAATGACAGATATTGACAAGAATTTTTTGGCAGCCCCATGGATTTTTGGCTGCCCCTCAGCTCACATGCCAGAGTCTAAAAATAGATGATACCACACTTCAAGACATCCTTGATTTCCTAGGGAAGCTTGACCATGACAATGCCACAATCTCAAACTTGTCCTCTACAGTTTCTAGTATGCTCACCAAAAATGTTAAACTTCGTCACTTGCTCAACACTACCATCACACAAACTAGCTAAGAGGAGTCTAATATTTTCTAACTAAATGCAAAGCATTCGGAAACTACTTTCTTTCCATTACAACCTTATTGTAGAAAAAGACAAAAATTGCAGTTTGGGCATCCGGGTGCAGCAACATCAATAATGGTTCTTCCTCTCTTGCTACTGGTGTAGAGGAGACACTTGTGCAGTCCAAACTACTGAAGAAAGAGCACAAAGATTTAAGGAACTTAATCTATGAGTTTGCAGACTTTCACAGTTGTTGTCGAACCCTTCGGTTGTTGTTGCCACTTTCCTCAATAATTATCTCGGCCTTGCTGAGATAAATGTTGATAGAGCTTGGTTTGGGTTTGACTCCTCATTAATTCTTTGTTTGAAATCATTTATTGATCATCTTTGTGCTCTCAAACCCAGATAAAAGCTTTTCCCACTGCCTTATAGGGTTTTTCTACATGAGTATTTGACCGAGTCTTAGGTTGTCGAAGTTAAACAATCCAAAATTTTAGTTGTTGATGCTAGCAAGACTGGTAAATGGGCAGTAATCCCTAATCTTAAGGTTGTCATCAAGGACTCCTTTCCTTCTGGATGGTCTACGAGCCACTCTAAGTGTAATTGTCATGGGCCCAAATTAATAGGATATATAAATATTATTATAATGTAATAATAATAATAATATTAAAGTAATCTATTATATATAATGATATATTTGTAATACTTTATAAAGATATAAATTTAACATAATTAGATATTAAATATTAAATATAGTTGATCTTAAAATATGATAATATCATAGTGTATAAATATAATAGTATTATATTTGATAATATAATTATATAAACATATAGTAACTATATTAATAATATAATAAAACTGAGGACAAGGAAAGATACATCCTTTCATATGTAATAATATAAATGAGGAAATCATATCAGGGAAAAAAAGGCATTAAGAAATAGCTTTATATCAGAAATTGAGAAAAACTGAAAGGATGATGAAGAGGGATCATCACAGTAATAAACCTTGCTTATTTTGATCAGAGTAATAACACTTATGCTGATGGAATTTAGTCAAACAGTTGGTGCACAACCTCAGTATTAAGCTATGGAGCCATTGAAATAATCAGTTCTAATAATACATGTCAAGTCTAGTAAAGTTTAGATAATGCGGAACTCAATAAGCACAGCAATGTTTAGAAAAATGATAATAGATTAATCTTGTTTACCATAAACTAACTCAAAGTATGGCGAGAATACTGAATCAAATTCAACATTTTTACTTACAGCAGATAATTATAGTTTTACAATACACACGAGAATTAATGAACCTGGAATTAGCTGCTGAAGGTAAACAGTCTACGTAACAGGGTATGAATCTCTGCCACAGGCTACTGGTATCTGTGAGTTAGTTGTTAAAGGTGACTGTCCACTTGGATTCAGTGAATGTATTTAGCTGCAAGCTGCAATCCCAACTTAGATCAACAGCCCATACCTATCTCTCTTGGACGTGGGAATCAGGATGACTATTGTCATGTATTCTTATGCCATGTAACTCCTGCTGCGAATGGTGTGACTCCAGTACCTTATTAATCTGTAATCCGCAGACTACAGTTATTCTCACGAACATTCTTCAGTTATGATAAGAGCAGGATGCCAACTATATGTTGCACACGTGACTGGGTTTCAGACTGTAACTGCAGTCCCAAAACTTTTTTTCTCTGCCATTGGATACCTTCTGACTACTGTGGGAAGTTATTCACCCAGTCTACACCTGCAAGGTCTACTCTGGCCGCTATCTCACTTCCTTCAATGGCAATAGCTATGACCTAAAGCATGGAGGAAAGAACCCAAAACAACCAGATCTTATTCCACTGAATTTTCAAATAGTTAACTTACTTCCAGTTCTGAGATGAAGTTACTGTTCCTTGCTGATTTCTGCCTGAACTGTGTTAACCCAGAATGAGTGGTTGGGGTGATGTCCAACTTCCTCAAATAACTCAAGGTGTTTCGTCCTCAGAGTTCACCAATCACATTAAAGCAATCGTTGGTAGCAATATATTAATATTTATCATATTCATTGTGTCAATCCCAAAGCAAATGCTTTCTTTTATAACCTCCAAGTGTGGGGAGATACAAGCATCTTAACAATGTGGGATAAAAGACTATTTCATCTTTTAGTCACTTAAATCATTTTGTCCTAAAGTGACTTTAAATAATAAAAGTACTTTATGTTTCAACTCAATAAATTGAAGTGACTTTAACCTTAGGATTTCCCATTTAAATCTCCTCAACTGAAACCAAAACTCTTGTGACTGGCTGGCATCCTACATCACACGCCGTTAGCCTATCTGGATGGAAAGATAGACCAACTAGGCGCCATTAAGGCTAGCATAGAGAGAGGGACATTACAGTCCTCCCTTGTCGAGATTGCTTGCCCTCAAGCAATCTCAATGTTGGATGCTGTAAGATTGACTCGCTTTCCCAAGTGGCATCCTTATAAGGTAAATCCTTCCAACGAATCAGATAATCCTTGATGGACCTATTACATGGCTTTCTCTCTCTAACCTCTATCACCTTTGTTGGAACTAATACAAGCTTCCCTTCCTCATCAAACGGAGGCAACTTTATGGAGGGTATTGTATGCTAGCCAATCGCTTTTTGGAGATATGAAACGTGGAACACATAATGAATTTTGTTGTCAACAGGTAAATCTAGCTCATAGGCGACCTCACCAACCCTCCTAGCAAGGCGATATGGACCAAAAAATCTGGACTGAAGTTTTTGAGACCTGCTCTTCTTCAAGTAAATCTGCCTGTATGGTAGGAGAAAGAGATAATCCACGTCACCCAACTCAAAACTCCGCTCAGTCCGCCGGCGATCAGTGTACATCTTTGGCTGGTTCTGGGCTCGTAGAATGTTCTCCTAAAGAGATATGAGAATATCTTGCTGATCCTGTCTCCAATCCTCAGCTAGTGGTGCCAAGTTGTCCTGCAAAGCCACGTCTACGAATGACAAGGGCTCGCTGCCATAGAGAGCACGAAATGGAGACATTTGAATGGACATGTGGTAGGAGTTGTAACAGTACTCCCCTAGATACAACCACTTAACCTAGGCTCACTGATGTCCTGCGACATAGCTCCGGAGAGAGCCCTCAACCCATTTGTTAACTATCTCAATCTGTCCATCCCTCTAGGGGTGATAACTCGTGTTGGGTGTCAACTCTGTACCGGTCAATCTGAACAGTTCCTACCAAAAAGTGCTAAGGAACTTGCTATCCTTGTCGCTTACAATGGTGCGAGAAGACCATGTAAACAAAAAATGTCCTGAAAGAATAACTTGGCTACCTGAGAGGCTGACCAATTTGCTGCTATGGCAAAGAAGTGAGTGAATTTCATTAATTTGTCCACCACCACAAAAATAGAATCTATGCCCTGAACCCTAAGCAACCCTATAATAAAATCCATGGAAATACTCTCCCATTTCTGCGCCGAAATAGGGAGAGGCTATAATAACCTGGCTAGAAACTCATGCTCTAACTTGTTCTATTGACAAGTCTAACACTCCCTGATATGTTGGAGGACATCGTCCTTGAGGCCCTTCAATGAAAATCTTTCTCTAACCTGTCTATAGGTTTTGAAGAATCTCGGGTGTCCTGTTGATGGTGCATCAAGTAGAGTTTCCATAATATTACCTTTGAGTTTAGATCCTGGTACGAGGTAAATACGATCCTTATAGAAAATCACATCATCTATTACCTTATACCTGTTGTCCTGAAGCTGTCCATCCATAATCTAACATGCTTGAGTATTCTTAGAATACTCAACCAGCAACTGAGACTTCCAATCTGCTGAAATCTCAGAAATAGCACACATTCCACTCCTGTGGATCTCCTGGAAAGTGCATCAACAACTACGTTACTCTTACCTTTCACGTACTCTATGTCAAAATCATAGGCCTAAATCTTGCTAACCCACTTTTGTTGTCTCTCATTAAGAACCTTTTGTTCTAAGAAGTAGCACAAACCATTGTGATCCGTCCTAACTGTGAATTTGCCCCCCACTAGGTACTGTCTGAATTTGGCTAAAGCATGCATAATAGCCAACACCTCCTTATCAAAAGTGGAGTACAGTCTCTTGCCATCCTTGAGCTTCATGCTCTCATAAGCAATTGGATGCTTATCCTACATGAGAACTGTGCCAATACCACTCCCTGAAGCATCACACTCAAGAACAAATGGTCGAGAGAAATCGGGTAGTGCCAAGACCGGGCATGTGCTCATCACCTGTTTAAGCCTATCAAAGGCCTCCTTTGCCTCAACTGTCCATCTGAAAACCCCTTTCTGTGTGAGGTCAGTGAGGGGAGCCACTATCTGAGACAAGCCTCTAGCGAACCTCCTGTAGTAAGAGCAAAGACCCATGAATCCTCTCAAGTATAATAAGTTCCTCGATAGTGGCCAATCTAGGATTGCTTGAATCTTCTCTTGATGTACCTTCACCCCATCTGCACCAATTACGTGACCAAAGTAAAGAATCTCAATCAACCCGAACTCACACTTGGACTCCTTAGCAAACAACGAGTGCTCCTCTATGATATTGAGTACCTCATCTAGATGCTGCAAGTGCTCCTCCCAATTTCTACTGAAAATCAATATGTCATCAAAAAATACTAATACGCTCTTCTGCACTGCTTCCAAAAGATGTAGTTCATACATGACTGAAATGTAGCTAGCGCATTAGTGAGTCCAAATGGCATATCCAAGAACTCATAGTGACCATAATGGCATCGGAAGGTTGTCTTATGCACATCCTCCTCACGAACCCGTATCTGATGGTACCTCGATCTGACATCTATCTTTGAGAAGTAAACTGCCCCATGTAACTCATCCAGTAGCTCATCAATGCGAGGGATTGGGTACCTGTTCTTGATGGTCCTATTGTTGAGAGCACGATAATCAATACACATGCATAGAGTGCCATGATTCTTCAATAATACAACTAAAGAAGCAAAGGGATTGGAGCTAGGTCTAATGTGTCCCATGTCTAAAAGTTCCTTAATCGTCTTTTCTATCTCCTCCTTATAATACTTGGGATGACAATAAGGTGTCATGATAATAGGTTTGGCACCCTCCTCCAACTCAATGATATGCTCAAAACCTCTATCTAGGGGAATGCCTAGGGATATGTCCTCAAAAACCCTCTTGCCAGTTGAATGTCAACCTGAAACTATTGTCTCGAGTCTAAGGTAGCCTTAGAAGAAATAAAACAATGTGTTGCCCACTCCATGTCATCATGCCTCATGATTAACACCATCCTGTGGGCTAAAATCAATCTGGGTTCACCCTCCGGCATATCCTTGAGGATCCCCTGTCTGCCATCCTATAAGAACTCCACTTGCATCTTATCATGATCAACTGTGTACCTACCAATAGTCTGCAACCACTATCTACCTAACATGGCATCTAATCCATCTAAATCAACCACATAAAAATCTGCTTCAAGAAGGAAATCATCAAAATGAATTGAAAGTCATGACACCTTCCTTGAGCATCTCAATCTCTCATCTCCTACCACTCTAACCTCAAACTCAGGTATGTCATCAATCTGTAACCTCCTCTTGGCAACCCATTGTGAGCTTATGAAGTTATGCGAGGCACCTGTATCCAAGAGACATATAATACATTGTCCTCTAACGATTTCCTTCAAACGAATGGGGTGTCTTGTGGGATCGTTGGAAAGTGATGCTATGATAGGGGGTCGTCCCTAGGTACCTTCCTTCTTCCTTTCTCTCAGTGGTCGATCCTCATTCCCTTCCTCATCACTGCCATCAACATCGTTGCCCTCCTGCTAGTCATCCTCCTCCTCTAAAAGTACCTCTACATAATGTATCTTGCCTTTGCCGAGGCATCTATGATCCGATGTCCATGGCTCCCTACAAGTGAAGCATAGCTTCTTCCTCCTGAGTTCATTCTATGTCTCAAATTCCATCCTGGGAGGTGTAGCCTTATGCTGGTTTTTGTTCTTTTGGAATGAAGTGGACCCCTTATACATTTTCTTGGGAGGCTGTAATATTGAAGAGGGTGACTCTAGATTGTGCGTGATCTTAATAGCATCATCCAAAGTGTTTGGTTTAAGTACCTTAACCAAACCTTTGTACCTATCCTGTAAACCCTCGGTGAACAGCATTACCTTACGTTGTTCTAACATCTCTGGAACCATCACTGAGATCTATTGAAACTCGTCAATGAAATCATCCAGAGATCCACCCTATCGCAACTGTGCCAAATCCCTGTAATAGATCTCAATATATTTCTTGTCAAAGCGAGTAATCAGCTTAGAGTTGAAGCTCTCATGGGATGTAATAAGACCATGATCCTAGGTAACCAACCTGTGATGCCACCAATCATATGCCGCTCCCTCTAAATGCATCGTAGCAAATTAGATGGCTTATGTCTTTGACATAGGTTTAAGTGTTAGGTAAGTGTCTAGCTTGTGAATCCAAGATCTCGCAGATGTCTTACTGCTGCCATCAAAAGTAGGGAGAGAGTTTGTTCATAGCATCCTTTAAGTCCCTATTTGGTGCTTTAGGTCTCCTGTCTTGTTGTTGTCTTTTTGTCTCCCGTTTTTTATTTAAGTATTGAATAAAGGACATATTTTGCTTAACTTGATTAGGGAACAAATCTCATTCATCATACATCACCATAATGTTTTCTGGAAATAAGTTTGGTGTCGGTGGTGCTACCTCTTCCTCTGAATTAAAAACGGGCATTAAAGGCCTATCTGTGTTTCATGTGGGGACTCTAACAGCTCGAGGTGACCCTACCACACTACCACCTCCACTGTGATGGCTCGGGGCTCTCCTGTTAACTGGGGCTAACTGCTGCATAGTACCTGCAAGCTGCTAAAGCGCATTAGCAATGTTGTTTTGTCCATCTCCGATTTCCTGCAATGTTTCCCTTACTTCTCATTCCTGTTCAGTCTCATTATGAGCCATTTGAATGTTGTTTGCATGTTCAACCTATTCACCTATTCCAAAAGTTATCTCTTTGTCAACTAAATAACTGTCTTCAATGTTAATCTGATCTGAAGACTGTGCCTGTTCCAATTGGAGATGACTAAATTTATAAAGTTTCTTCCTCATACCTGGCTGTCATCTTTCCTATTTATTCCAACCTAAGGTGTAATAAATTTCCCCATAAGATGGCTTGATTTATGGCTCTGATACCACTATAATAAACCTTTCTTATTACGATCAGAATATTAACACTTATGCTTGTGGAATTTCGTCAAATAGTTGGTGCACAACCTCATTAAGCTATGGAACCATTGATATAATCGGTTCTAATAATACATGCCAAGTCTAATAAAGTCTGGATAATGCAGAACTCAATAACCATAGCAATGTTTAGAACAGTGATAATAAATTAATCTTGTTTACCATAAACTAATTGATAGTATGGCAAGAATACTGAATCAAAGTCAACATTTTTACTTGCAGCAGATGATTATAGTTTTACACTACAAACAAGAATTAATGAACCTAGAATTAGCTGCTGAAGGTAAATAGTCTACGTAACAGGGTATGAATGTCTACCACAGGCTACTGGTATCCGTGAGTTAGTCATTGTAGGTGACTGTCCACTTGGATTCGGTGAATGTATCCAGCCGCAAGCTGCAATCCCAACTTCAATCAATAGCCCGTACCTATCTCTCTTGGACGTGGGAATCAGGATGACTATTGCTGTGTATTCTTATGCCATGTAACTCTTGCTGCAAATGGTGTGACTCCGGTACCTTATTAATTTGTAATCTGTAGACTACACTTCTTCTCACAAACGTTCTTTAGTTATGATAAGAGCAGGATGCCAAGTATATGTTGAACACATGACTAAGTTTCAAACTGTAACTCAAGTCCCAAAACTTCTTTTCTCTTTCGTTGGATACCTTCTGACTACTATGGGAAGTTATTCACCTAGTCTACACCTGCAAGGTCTACACTCGCAAGGTTTACTCTAGCCGCTATCTCACTTCCTTAGCCAACAATAGCTATGACCTAAAGCATGGAGGAAAGAACCCAAAACAACCAGATCTTATTCCACTGAATTTCCAAATAGTTAACTTACTTCCAGTTTTGAGATGAAGTTACTGTTCCTTGTCGATTTCTACTTGAACTGTGTCAACCCAGAATGAGGGGTTGGGGTGATGTCCAACTTCCTCAAATAACTTGAGGGGTTTCGTCCTCAAAGTTCACCAGTCACATTAAAGCAACTGTTGGTAGCAATATATTGATATTTATCATATTCATTGTGTCAATCCCAAAGCAAATGCTTTCTTTCATAACCGCCAAGTGTGGGGAGATACAAACATCTTAACAATGTGGGATAAAAGACTATTTCGTCTTTTAGTTACTTAAGTCATTTTGTCCTAAAGTGACTTTAACTAATAAAAGTACTTTGTGTTTCAACTCAATAAATTAAAGTGACTTTAACCTTAGTATTTCCCATTTAAATCTCCTCAACTGAAACCAAAACTCCTATGACTGGTCGGCATCCTACATCACATGTCGTTAGCCTATCTGGATGGAAAGATAGACCAACTAGGCGCCATTAAGGCTAGCACGGAGAAGGGGACATTACACTAAGGTTGCCAAATGACGGTTTTGTAACCTGTCGATGTGTGGGAGCTCTCTTGACTCTGACTTCATAGTTATTGTTGGAATCATAATGGCTCCTTCTAGTTTTCTTTGAGGTTGCTTTCCGATGCCTTAGGTTCCTCAGATACTCTCCGTCATACTGAGACTCATGAGAGCCCCATTCGTCCTCTTCAGTGGTTGTTTATTTGTCAAATGGAGACTAGATTCTTAGGTGGTGTTGGTGGCTTCGAGGCGTGGGATGCCTTGTCCATGATTCTATTTGGAGTCAAGTTTCAAATCTTATTCTGACGCTAGGGCTAGATTCATGTGGATCCATATGCATCGCATAATCGATCTTCTTTGGGATCTTTTTATTGCAATCTGTTACTCCCCTCCCCACATCCTCTTAACTATGCCATTCACAATGGTGTTGACAGCAACTCCTATAGTGATCTTTCGACATCATCTCGCAATTTTCGATCATTGGTGACATTCTTATTCTCAGAGATTAATGCTCATACTCAAATTGGTCAGACACCACTCCATGACAGAATTACTAGTTCCTTCTATACAAAAGACCTTGAGGTTTTCGACATTCATAGACCCTTTGCGAACTCAAGAGGCGCATACACCATGGCAAACACCTTCAACTTTGTGAGCCTCTACCCTTGTGATTTGCAATGGGCTCCGGTGTTTTCCGAGATCTCATGCCTTTACTTGTAGACCTTGTCGTGGTGGTGCCACCGTGGTTGACTATGTCCTTTCCTCTGAGTCCTTCATCACCTCCATTTCTCAGTTCTCCATCACCTTGTTCCCCCTGGCCAACCATTCATTGTTCTGCCTCTCAATCTCTCACACTGGCTCCCCCTCTCTCTCGTCCCCTTTTGTGCATCCCACACTGTCAATGGTTGTCTGTTTGTTGGTTGGAGAGTAGATTCTTAGGTGGTGTTTGTGGCTCCAGGGGTGTGGGACGCCTTGTCTTTGATTCTAGTAAGAGTCATGTTTCGATGTCTTAATCTGACACTAGGGCTAGATTCATGTGGATCTATGTGTGTCACACTATTAGTCTTCTCAAGGATCTTTTTATTACAATCTATTACCCCCCCTCCACCCCTTGCATCCTCTTCCTACACCATTCACAATGGTATTGATGGTGACCCGTACAATGATCTTTTGACAGCATCTCCCAACTTTCAGACGTTGGTGAAACTCTTATTCTCAGGAACTTTAACACCTATACTCAAATTGGTTAGACACTACTCCATTACAGAGCTAGTGATTCGTTTTGTACAGAGGATCTTGGGGTTTCCGACCTTCGCATATCCTCTGCGGACTCACTAGGCCTACTCACTAGGTACGACAAACACCTTAATCTTTGTGAGCCCTTTCCCCTTGTGATTTGCAATAGGGTCCACTACATTCCAAGATCACATGCCTTCACTTGTAGACCTCATGGTCATTGTACTAGCATGGTTGTCT
The DNA here is from genome assembly GCA_028749045.1 of Cupressus sempervirens. NCBI lineage: Eukaryota > Viridiplantae > Streptophyta > Pinopsida > Cupressales > Cupressaceae > Cupressus > Cupressus sempervirens. The sequence goes on from CM053783.1 coordinate 393,139,594, forward strand.
ATGTCCTTTCCTCTCAGTACTTCATCACCTCCATTTCTCGGTTCTCCATCACCCCACTTCCCTTGGCCGACCACTCTTTGATTTGCCTCTCCATTCCCCATAGCACCATTTATTGTTTATTATCAAAAACATTGTATTAAAGATTTGGCCAGTAGATCCCAGCAGCATCTCTTGCCGTGGTTTTTTTTCCTGCATTGGGTTTCCACGCCACATACTTGTGCATTGTTGCTGATGTCTGGTGCTTCTCTTATAATCTGGTCTGCAATCATTGCAACTGAAGTATCTGCATAAAGTTTGAATTAAATCCAATAATAGAACTAACTTTGTTCACCACTAATACACCTCTCCCCCACCCTTAGTAGTGAATATGTGTTCTAAACTTCCAATTACCCTTACAAAATAATCTATCTGGCTTCTCAGCTACGTGGCTAAATCCTAATCTTTTGTTATTCCAAGTGTATTCTCCATTCTCTGTTTTTTCCATCAGCTTCTTTTTGTTCACCCAGCTTCTGAACTCAATTAGCTTAAGATTCCCTGAAGATTCCACCCCACTTTTCTTTCATGCTCAGTATTGCATTAAAACCACCCCCAATAATAAAATTATGTATGGGGTATTCTGCCATTAGATATTCTACTTATGCCCGCACTGCCCTCTTATTTTGGATCAATTTTGGACAATAATTGTCTATTAACCTGAAGTTTAACTTACTTCTAATACGTTTGATGCAACTACACAGCCAAAATCTATTACTCCTAATCCTATCATATGTCATTGTTCTTGGACCCCAGATGAATCATAGCCCCCCAGAAGCGCCTTCTACAAGCACCCCGTCAATATCCCAAATCCCTATCTTCTCCTTAAAAGTGTTCAGCTCATCCTCACTTAACTTCGTTTCTTGCAACATAATTAACTCTCCATTAAGAGAGAATATACAGCACTTAATTAGGCATTGTTTGTACCCCTAACATTCCACGTAATTAACTTCATTGCTCATTGGGAAGGATCTTCCCGTTCCCTATGTATATTAGTTATATTATTCATTTATTTTTAATTTAAGAAAATGGAGCAGGAACAATGCATACCAATGAAAATGGAGCAGGTACAATCTGATTTAGATGTATGCCTCTTAGTGAATAAGAGGTTGGTGCCCCTAGTGAGTTGATGCTCATGGAGTGAATGAGGAGTTGGTGCCTCTAGCGATTTGGACCTCAGAAATTGGAAGAGAGGTTGGTGCAGAAGTATTTATATGGAACATAGGGTTCCCGCATATATGTTGTGCTCAATTTGTGTTACATGATAGTTAGATCTCATATGAATGCTAATCTACAATGAATATGCTTTGAGAATAAGTTAAATGGTTATGATAACAAGATGAAAAAAAAGTTTGTTGTCATACAGATTCCACCACCCCCCCCCCCCCCCCCAAGATAACCATGTGCTCTACACATCCTTTCTCGTATTTACAACGAATCAGAATGAACTAATGAAACTCCAATATCTACAAAATTTGCATATTATTGATAATTATTGCATTTGTGACTCATTATCACATATGATGCCCATTGCCCTTTCTTCGTAGGGCGTAACCCCACGTAGTCTAGTATGCTGCGAAAATAGCAGTCAAGTAGAGAAGTGATGGAGGAAATTTGAAATTAGTATTGTAACTTGCACTCGGTAAAACAAATCCTATCTAAAATGGTCAAAGCAGAAAACATATAGAAAAGAACTATTCGTTCAATACAAAAGTACCTCTATTCCACGGTTCATCTCTTGTATGGCAGAAAGTTCTGTATAATGATCCAATAGTTGTAAATATTCTGCTAAGATTTGAAATGCCTGAAGGACAGTGCAAGAAAAAACTCAAAAACCCAGGTTAATGGACAGGCCAATAAATATAAAGCTATCCTTCAAACATATTTTATAGGGTAACCAAAAAAAACAGTTTTGTGCATAGCATTCATTCTATAAACACAAGGACCACCAAAAACTTAAACATTCCAATGAATAGGAAATTAGAAATTTCGATATTGCCCATATAAAATGACAAACAAACTTTAAATAAATTTGTTTTTAATCTTATAATACTCACTCTGCTGTAATTCCCTTCCTCCACAAGGCTATCTAGTGAAGACCGCAAATCTAAACAATGTTGTAGTTGTGTCAAGACAGGAAGCATATCCTACAATGATTACAAAATCAAGTTTAAACATGACCATAAAGAAGGCATTTAACCAAAAAATATAATCACAAACAAGGCTAATACAAAACATCTAAGTGAATCCGGTACAACAATTGCAAAATAAAGTTCAATATTTCTTATTTAACAAGAAATATTTACTGTCAATAAAAACTCCAAACAACATTTTTGTAAGTCTGAAACACCACTAGTTCTTGCATATGGAACTATTAGCCACAAGTAGAAAAATTTGATCATAAGGGATGTGGTTATCTAAAACATTGTAGCCACAAAAGCACAGTTTTGAGATTCCTCCTATGAAAATCAATTCATGATGAACTAGAGAAAATATAATAACAAGCTGTCATGTTAACTTTTGTGCTAGAACCCTACCAAGTTGCAGAGTTAATGTTTCTAGCATCTTATAGAAGATTGTTGCGCATAAAGAAAAATTAAAGAAAACCAAACTCACTATAATTGGATATATAATTATATTAGACTAAAACACCAATTACAGAGATTACTCTGAAAGTCAATCTGGAGTTCGGAGGAGATGAAACACCCATTTGCATTCAGAGCTGGACAAAAACAAGAATTTAGATGATTTCAGAATTTTTTTAACATTTTATCTAGTCTTCTGAAATAAACTTGTTAAGGACAAAAGAAAATGGTGATGTCCCAGACAACCATCTTGCTTAAAGTCCTAAATCTGTTTCCAACCATTTCAAACAGCCATTCACTAGGATAACTACTGTATGTGCCACTAGCAAAACCAAACAATCAACAACAGATTCTTGTTTACGAAGATTTTCTAGCACTGACAAATTCCACATTGAATGTCCAGACGAAAGTATCTCAAAGTATGACAACAAGTACATCTTCATATCATACATAGCAATAAAAATAATTTGAGAAACTAGAAAACACATTCTAAACCCCAATATAATTATTGGTTATAAGGAAAATTCCAGTGTAACACGGGGACGCGTCCCTCCCCCCCCCCAAAACTGGGCCGTTTAGGAGACGGGGACGTCCCCGGGACGAGGGGACGGCGTCTCGACGTTTCGGGTGGCGCCACTACCGCCGGAGATGGCGAGACGTCTTCGAGACGGCTAGAGGTCTCTGAGACGGGGGAGACGTCTCCGAGACGGCTAGAGGTCTCCGAGTGTGGGGGTGCGAGGGGACGCCAAGGAGTCTCCTTCATTGAGGGGGGACGCCAAGAAGTCTCCTTCATTGTAGGGGGACGCCAAGGAGTCTCCATTGATTTGACATTTTGATTTGGACTCTTGGAGACTTGTAGTTTTTGTTTGCATTATATACTTATTTTGATATCATGATTCATGGCACATGATACTTATTGTAATCATCTTTATGTCATGACTCATATGATCATTGATTACTATTAGATAGTAGAATCTAGATACTCATACTATTGATTTGAAGGCTGATATATAGAGTTTAGACTAATATTTATTATTTGTTGATGTTCAATGTTTAATGTTCATTGTTTGTTTGTCATTTGATCATGAATCATGATATTCTAGTTGATATGGTATATGCTATACCATATGTATAGTATATACACCCCGACTCCTTCCGCCATCCCACCATCCCCCGCCGCCATCCCCCGCCGCCATCCCCCCGTCGTCCCCCTGCCATCCCCAAATCAAGGCCCCTCTATCCCCCCGTCTTGAAAACTTGTCCCCCCGTCCCCCTATCTCCCAGGGCGATGTAACTATGGAAAATTCAAAATTGTCTATAACTATACAAAAGAAATCAACTGTCATTATGCTGCACTAGCTCAAAAGATGTTTCCTTCTTAATTATATGGGAATTTGCAACTTGAAATTAGGTTATAGTTATTATTTGCGATTTTTCTCCTACTCTGTTTGGGTTGTGTATTGACGAGCTTGACGATTTTCTTGTCAGCTCCTCTCATCCCGGTGATGGTTGTTATTTGCATCAGGTGTTGATATCCATTCTCCTTTTTGCAGATGGTATTGTTCTCCTGGCCTCTTCTCTGAACAGTTTACAAAGACTCTTAGATGGTCTAGCCTCTTTCTGTGATCAGCATCAACTTCTTGTTAATCTAGCTAAGACTCGTGTGATGATTTTTAACTACCTGAAGACCTCTCATCTTCATTTCTTTTTCTAGGGACAAGAAGTTGAGATCACTACTTCATACATTTATCTTGGTGTTAAGTTTTCATGACCCCGCTTCAATTTGAGACCAGCTATTCAATCCAAGATTAGTAAGGGTATGGAGTCTCTGGCCATGATTGAGAGGCATTGTTTCAGGCATCATTTACAGGATATTTTGTCCAAGTTGTCCCTCTTGGACTCATTGGTTAGACTGACTGTTCTTTATGGTTTGGTGGTTTGGGGGCCTTCTCTTCTTGCTTCTGATTGGGCTTCTGTTGAGCGTATTCAAACATTATTTTTATAGCGCATCGTTAGATGTCACAAACTCACCCCCCACAATATTGTTTTGGAGGAGTTTGGAGCTCATCCTTTTAGGCTTTCAACTATTTTTGACTTGATTTAGTTTCTCCATCGGCTTCGAGGTTTCATGGACTCTGATGTTGACTGTCACAGATACTCTTATCTTGCATTGTTCTTCTGTTTAGATTAGGAGATCCGACACTTCCACTGGATCTCGCTGTTGGTATGCCCTTGCCACCTCTCTATTGGGTTCGATCGAGATTGACATTGATCGTCTCCCTCCTTACCAGTTCTCGCTGGATGCTCCTACTCATCTCCTCCCCTCTCATTACGAGTTGAAAGACTATGTTAAGAAGGATATTTACAGACAGTACACTATCACTACTTGGAGCAATCCTCTTGGGGGATTATGTCCTAAGATGGGATTTTATGCAGAGCATTTTCTTGAGATTCAAAATGGAATTATTGTGTGGCCTACTTATATCTATCAACGTTGGTGTCATTCCCTTCGATTCTCTTAGGGCTCCTTCAAAGTCGGTTCTCATTGTCTTCAGATCTGGACTAATCACCATATGGCTAGAGAGGATCAGGTTTGTAGATTGTATACTTTGGCAGAGGTTGAGTCTGAGACCCATTTCTTATTTCGTTCCCCTATCTACTATGAGATTAGAGCGAGATTTTATTGTCTTTTCAGGGATTGTTTCTCTCTTTCAGAGTTCTTCAACTATGATGATCAGCGGTGTCTTGCACTTTATCTTCAAGAGGCCACCCAACTTCGTGAGCATACCCTTCAGTTAGCTACGTCTCAAATCCACACTTCTGACCAGCTCATTATCGCCTTTTACTCCCCCTTGTCTCCGTCACGGGGTGTCAAAAGGCCTTCCAACACTACTCCTAGAGCAGTCAAGCATTGTACCAGTCTTTTCAGGCAGCGGCACTCATCCAGCGGGCTTCTGTGTAGATTTAGGACTTTGAATTGCCCACAGTCATATCCTTCTGTTTCTAATTACTTTGCACCAAGGAAGTATTCATAGTCCTTACCTTGTGTTTCTTGGTCTTTTGTCTTGTTTTGCTTCTTTTCTGACACCATTTTGGTGTTTCTTGTGGGGTCGGCTCTTCTGTTTGTATGCTCAGTCCCATAAACCTTTCTGGTTTTTTGTTGGACATTAATATTATTATCTTATCTTATGCAAGTGGTAGTTCAAGACAAATAATCCTTATCACAGTCATCTTACCAAGGATATTGTTCCTTCGTCAGAGCTTAAAATACATAACCATTATATGCTTCACATAAAATACATAATTGCATGAATATTTTACAAAAGCCACTCTGTAGGTGTTGTATTTGAGCTTAAAATAGATACGTGGCCATGATTGGAGAAAACAAGAACTTGTATAGAAGGAATAAATTTCAACACATTGAAGTGATTTTTTGTCATACCTTCTACAAAAATTAATTCATAATGGACACAATAAAGACTAGAACAATTAAAAAGTTCATTTTTATGAGTAGATCCTTGACAAGTGCAGAAACATTGTATTTAACTTAATTAAGGAAGAATGTGGCACATCAAAGAGAACGCAAAAAAGAATTTATTTAAGAAATCGCTATACAAGAGTCATTAGAGGCTGATGAAATGACTGCTGAGTTTGAATTTCGAAGAGATGAGTCACCTGCAGTTCTGAACTTTTCCACCACATAAAATTGCATATTAATTTAATTGATTTAGAAAGGACAAATAAAATAAGATAATTATTATCCAAGATTACTTCTCATATCATTTTTAAACCCCATTTCATAATTTCAAACAAATGCACTAAGACAACTACACTATGTACCCCTAAGACAACTATACAGTCATCAGTTGGCTGTCATTTAAGGTGCATCTCTCTAAAGACTGGCAAACAACACTAACTGTCCAAACTACAGACTATTCATTTTAAAATGCAGATATCATTTTCCAAACAACAAAATTAATATTGGTAATTAGAAAAGCTCCTTCTAAATGTACCGAGAAAAAAAAAATAACTATTGACAACTCTAGCTTATAAAAGCCAGCTAAGTTATTGAGGTGGCACTTCAAGGAAAAATCCCCTTAAGATGATCCCCTTTGCTTAGGGAAGTCACCTTGCAAATATAACAGTTAATTTAGCAACGCACAAAATCTTTTTTCCATTGTACCACCAATAGACCCCCTCCACTGTTCATAGAAGTATGTGCCCCATGAACCAGTGGTACGATGATGATTGCAAATCCTTCCACCAAAAGTTGCACACAACCTTCATCCTCCACTCCACTTCCTTTGGGCAGCTCTAGGACTCTTACAGCCACTTCCTTCACTGCAAGAAAAGCACTTTCATCTAGCATTGCAGCTGGTCCCTTCGGACCTCTCTCCTTTAGTCCCTTAAGGCCTTCTGGCGCACCCTCTTTCCTTGCAAGTCCTCCCTTCCCTTGTCCTCGACCACACCTCTGTGATCTCTTGCACCTCCACCCTCTACGATATCTCTAGCCAGCCTCCCTTAACTATCACCCCTCCCACCCCACTAGCACCTCTTCACCTTCAGAAATATTAGCAAGGTGGTTAGATCCATGACCAATAGCAAGAATGCAGACGAGGAAGGGTTCAAAGAGGAAAACTTCAAGCTAGGCATCACAAGCTTGGGACCTTTTCTCATGGAGTTGCTTAATAGGGTTGCTTGCATAGGTTTCCTTCCCTCTTGGTTAAATCATATCATTAACCTGACTCACAAGGCACAACCTATGTTAAATACCACCAACTACATGACCACCATGGTGGAGCACACTTTCTCGTTTTACATTACATTCTTTCCTGGCAGCTTGATCAGAGACATATTTAGACTATGGATCACATCCTCACGCTTAGTGCTATTATTGGGGAAGCACGCCATTACTCCTTAAAGGTTTACTGTTGCTTCGCGGATTTTTGCAAGGTGTTCAACTTTGTTCCTAGGATTGCCTTATTCCAGAGATTATATGGGACACTGGTATCTCGACGACTTTTTTAAGTGCCATCATGAGACTCTATGAGACAATGGTCGCATTAGGACCCTGCACAGATTGTCTAACTTCATATGTAGCACCATTGGAGTAAAAAGGGTTGCTCTCTATCTCCCACTTTATCGCGACAATATTGATGAGTTGGAGGAATTACTTCAGGCACACCCCCTCCTCGAAGATTGTTGTTACTTACAACAGGTTTTGATCTCTATCCTTCTCTTCACGAATGATGTGGTCATCATGGCCTCTTCATCGAAAGGGCTCTAGAGACTCCTTGATGGCCTTGCCTCTTTCTATGATCTTCAACATCTAACAATGAACCTCAGCGAGACCAATGTGATGGTCTTCAATTGCCTTAAGACCTCTCACCTCCTCTTTCTATTCCAGGGCGAGGAGATTGAGGTTGTTTCCTTGTAAACTTATCTAGGTGTTAGGCTCTCAAGCCTCATTTCAACTTAAGGTTGGCGGCTCAACCTTACATCAACAAGGGTTACGTTTTATTGGCCATTAAGCTCCAAGTTGACTCTTTTGACACATTGATTAGACTGTTCTCTATGGTTATGTGGTTTGAGGGTCATCTTTGCTTGAATCGAACTAGGCCTCTGTAGTGTAGGTCCACACTTTCCTCCTCGAGCAAATCATCATATGTAATCAATTCACCACGCACAATATTGTTCTAGCCGAGTTTGGGGCTCGTCCTTTAAGATTTGGTACTTGGTACTATTTTCGATCTAGTTTGGTTCTTATATCGCCTAGCAGGCTTCGCTGACTCCTGAAGGGGCATCACCAATATTCTTACCTCGCCTATTGTTCCTTAGAGGCTATTGTGCACTCTGACTCCACTGGTTTGGTTGGCAGTTGGTTCGCTCAAGCCTTGTCTTCATTGGGTTATATCAAGATTGATATTGACTATTTCTCCCATCCCAATACTCCCTGGATGCCCCCTCGCATCTTTCAGCCTCCCTGCAAGAGTTGAACATGCATGTCAAGACAAACATCTATAGACAATATATTTGTACCACTTGGACTAGTCCCACCAAGGCTCTTCCTCTTAGGATGGCATTCTATGCAGAGCATTTCCTCGAGCTGCAATATGGGGCCGTTGTATGCCTCTTGCACCTTTCTTATGGTTGGTCTCACGCTCTGTATATCTCTCTTGGTTCCTTTAGAGCGGGCTCCCATCGGCTCCACACCTAGATGTCGAGACGAAGACTCAATTTTTTTTTGCTGCCCCATATACTATGAGATCAAAGGGAGATTCCACTGCTTATTTAGAGAGACTCAGTTTCTTTTGGCCTTCTTCTCATGCACGGATCACAGGTGTCTTGCGCTCTATCTTCAGGAAATGCGGAGACTTTAGAACCACACCCTTCAATGTGTTCTTGCCTAAGATCGCACTCCAACCAGCTCATCACATCCTTCTTTGCAGTTGTTCCCCCTATGCAAGGCGCCAAGCGGGTGATGGATCCTCCTTTGGGGTCTCCCAAGGTTATGAGGCCTCGTAGATCCTCCTTTCAGCAACAAATTTCTTCTACTAGCACTTCCAAGGGCTCTTGGAGACTTCTTGGGATCTCTGGTCCTACAGCCTAACCGTCGATTCGGGGTTATTTCCCAATCGATCGGAGTTGCTAGTTTGTTGGGCGTTGCTCGTTAATCTGTCTATCTCTGGACACCGTTTGGTGCTCCCGTTGTTTTTTGATGCTGCTCTCTTTTTGGCAATCCCTTAGGCCACTTGTTGGACATCACTAAATTTATCTTATCTATCTTATCTTATGCTGTATAGGAGCAGCTTTGAGTAGCCGAATCAAGGCTGCCTAATCATTGAGGATGTCTTTGTGTTGCTCATAGTTGAAAAACAATATCAGCAAGACATTTCAAAAGCATAAAATCATTTTAACAAGGTGTCATAGCTGGAGATTCTTTCAAAAACATTCAAATAAAAATTTCAAAGAGATAAGAATAAAATATGGGCATGCTAGAAAATGGCATTTGCTCCAATACCATGTTACTTTTTACAGTACTATGTTGTAGCTCAACAATTACTATGCTTCTATTTCTCATTTTGCATTCAAGAAACATAACATATTTATAGGATTTTCATATCCTATATCATAGAAAACCTCCTATAACAATTCATTTTAAATAGAGGAATTGCTCTAACAATTCATAATAAAATCCCAATCACATTTTCTAGTTTTTAGAGTACTATGGTATAGCTCAACTATTACTATGCTTCTATTTCTCATTTTGCCTTCAATAAACATAACATATTTATAGGATTTTCATATCCTATATCATAGAAAACCTCCTATAACAATTCATTTTAAATAGATGAGTTGCTCTAACAATTCATAATAAAATCCCAATCACATTTTCTAGTTTTTAGAGTACTATGGTATAGCTCAACTATTACTATGCTTCTATTTCTCATTTTTCATTCAATATACACCTACTATAGCAACTCCTTTTACATAAATGAATTGTTCTAACAATTTATAAGTAAATCTGAATCAATTTTCCTTACACCTAGAACAGTTACGTGAGTTGTCACTATAACTCACTTTTATTTTAACTTAATACAGATTATTCCAATTCTTGTGAGCTCTACCATGATTGCCTGACACATTTTTTGTCTCATGTGGACATGGATGGGCAATCAATATTTAGCAAATCTGAGAGGTATCTCTCAATAAGGAGCAAATATATTTGCTGCTTTCTGGCTTGAACATAAATTTACCAAGGATAAATATTAAAGCCCTAAGGTAATGACAAGTGAACAGTACCTTCACGCATCTTTATTACAAAGTACTTGTTAAATCTATTGAATTTTAAAGTAGAACATTGAAGAGACTTTCTTAAGCTAACACCTTATTCCATAGATGGACAGTCAATATTTAGCAAATTAGAGAGGTATCTCTCAAGAAAGAGCAAAAAACCTTCATATTGCTGGCTTTAATATAAATTTATCAAGGATAATTATAAAAGCCCAAGGGTATTCACAAGTGAACAACACCCTTATGCATCTTTATTACACAGCAATTGTTGAATCTACCAAATTTTATGATAAAAAATTGGCAAGATTCTTTTAAGCCTAACATCTTGTTCCACAGATTCCACTCCTCTTAAATTCACTTCTGTATAGGTTCATTTACTACTGAGAAAGAACATAGAACAATTAACATTATAGTAAATTATATTATATTACCAAAATTATCATCAAAATGTGATCAACTTGAATAGTATAAAAACACAGGCATCACTATGCAAAACAGATGTAACTGCTAAAATACCATGAAAAACAGAGAATAAACAACAATTTTCTGTAACATAAATACATGCGAATTGCATACAGTAGGAACACCACCAAAGAGTGGTCAATTTGTTCTTTCTCCATCTATCTATACCATATCCAACCAATATCAAGTGCAAAAATTGAAATCGTCTAACTCAAACTTTGAAGAACACTTACAATATTTCTTGTCTTGTGGACATGTGGACATAGATGGAGAATCAATTTTTGGAAAATCAGAGAGGGATGTCTCAATAAGAAGAAAAGATCATTCCTATTTGTTAGCTTAAAAATCTAATTATCAAGGATACCAACATATTGGTAAAGTTGCAACATCTAGTCATCGTGAAAGCCAAATAGGTAATCACAAGCTGAATAGGTTATGAAACTATCTTAAACCTTGTCACGTGAGTTCTGCTCTTTACTTCTGAATAAATTAAATATTTATAAAACAAATTATAAAACCATGGACTTTGCAGAAAGTTGTAATATATCAATAAGTGTTGAAATCTGAACGACTTATGATATAAAAATACATGCATGATTATCCAAAAAAGATCAAGTACTAAAAATTTGTAAGAAACACACAAAATGAAAAACAATTTGAATTAAAGTAACATGTCTGAATTGCATATGCTATGAAATACAAAAGCAGTAGTTTTGCATGCCATATTGAAGTTTCCAGCTAACCAATCAAAGAGACTGACACATTTGAAATGATGATTACCAGAAAAAATTGTTTCCTTTTTGCATTTGATGTTACTATAAGATCACGTGAAACCTCGTTCATAGAAGAAGATAGATGTCTCCGCCCATTCTGTACAAAAAACCATAGACATTAATTCTTCGCAGGAATATCTCAAAAAAATTAAAAGCAGATAATCATTGAATTTGTAGAGTTTACCTTACAAATAACATTTGCTACTTGCAGATCCTGTTCAACTTCTGTGACAACCTCCATTCCCTTCACTGACAGGTAAAAGAACATTATAATATTTATGCAAGGATACTGCCACAACTAAAAAAACAAATGGATCCAGAAATGCATTGTCATTAAAGAGAAAATATACTCTTTGTGTTTGATAAACCTCGTTGATCAGCTTTCATTATATTTAATCACTCAAGATCAATCAAAACATTGAGACAGATTGGTGGGAGGAAGAGAGAAAACATGAAGTAGCTGAGCACAAGGGAAAAAAGTCTCAAAGAAACAAAGCCCTCTATTTGAAGTTTGTTATCACCAATTCCAAATAGAAAGGTGGTCGATCAAATAGTTCATTAAAACTTTACTATTAAAAAATACATTGATTTGGAGTTTAGTTTCAAAATCTATGATCCCATAGATTATCCTTTTATGGTATGTCTTCAAGTCAAGTCATACGAGTAGATCTCTTGGATGTATTGATAAGGACCCTCAAATCACAAAGAGAAAATAAAACTACCATATGCATCTTAATTAAAGGGTTTTCTTACAACTGCAAAGAGGCATCTACACATTGTCATGATAGATGAACCGTAAAAAGCAGACTTCGTACACATCTAAAATTAATTAAAAGAACAGTCATATATATTCCTGCAGTATCATGCTTTGAGCTTTAACTATTCAGATAATAATGTGTCAGTCATATATAGTGATCAGTCAGATACCAAATATGTCAGCTCTCTAAGTTCAACATTCGGTCTCCCAGAGTCCCTCTTACAGGCTTTATCATATAAGCAGAAATTTGGAGGCAAATTACAACTCAACATACTTAAATCACCTAAATGACCAAGCTTAAATAAAGAAGAGAAAAGATAGTAGACCATATGAAATGACCAAGCTATGTCAGCATGTACCACCAAACTAGTTGTTATGTCAACCCATTGAAACTTATTAATAATGATCCCCATTATGTCTACCAGAAGGCTTGACAACTGCCATAATACTGTCTGTTATAAAAAAAAAAATGCAGAATATATTTTTGTGCTAGATGACGATGAAATTTTGTTATAGATGCAAAAATATTTCTGCCACTTGCCATTGCCTACCTCATCGCCAACAACTTCATTAGTAAGCTTGCAAAATTTGTACCTTTCTCTTTGAAAATAATTTGGGACTGGAATATAACAACCAAGTCCTTTGAAATTAACTCAACCAATTTTGTTCCATCTGAACAGTGCATGAAAAACCACAAGTGTACTCTTGCCAACTATCCTCTGATCAAAAATTTTCTAAAGAAAATAAATAAATACGTCATACAGTCTTCTGTACAGATCAAGGTATGATTATCACAAGAAAGAGGGAAGAAAAGTGAAATTATAAACATCTGCCCTGTGAATTGAAGCAGGACTAATGAGTGTACTTTGACTGTAGCAGCAATTACATTCATCTAATGTCCAATTCGTCCTAAAAAGCTACAGGTCTTTGAATATTTTCATGCACAAGATTATTGTTTACTTCCCTTTAAACCCCATTTGAGAGTTATAAGGAATTGACCACAAACAAGCAGATAAATGGCATTTCACAAACTTCCCAATTTAAAACCTCCTCAATAATCATCTATTAGAAAAGGAGTAATCACAACCAAGTTCATAAATGGAAATACACAAGGTTTCCAGAGTGAAACCTCCTTGTGTACCAGTGTTTCTCAAAGTTTCTAGGATGGAGGCATATGGAGCTGCACTTCCAAGGATGGCAAAAATCTCCCAAATTTTAGAGGTGTGAAGACTATGGCAATTACGATAACTATAACAAAATAAAACAAAAGCAAAAGAAATTTATTAAATAAATACAATGTGCTGAAATTGCAATGTCAGTTGTGCCCATTTTATCTTTTTCAGGGTTTTCAGCATTTTTCCTTAAAAAATTGCCCTTGTATAACATTTACACACCAATATGAAGCAATCTTTACAATCAAGGATAAAAAGATATCTCCCCTCCAAGTCCACAAGATGTCAACAACATGACACAAACCCCTCAAGACGCATCATTGTCAAATATTGAAGGTAACCTATTGACATGGGGATACAGCTTCCAATATGTGAATACCATTGAAATCAGTGTATGCAGTTTAAATGATTATTGCTACAGCTATACAATGCCCTAAGCATGTCAATATAGGGATGAGAATTCAGTCCGCCTGCCGACATCACAGTTTTCTAGAGGTAATGATACATAGCCATACACAACATTCCCAAAATGGACATGTATATCAATACCATGTTTGTCTATATAGTTATAACTTATATCCCTTCTCTAACATGACTTTCCTCAAAGTTTAACAACTGCTTAATTGCCACCTATACTCTCTTTTGACACAAGTGATGGTTGAAGATGTTTGTTTCATATATTGTTAATCATAACAACCCACCTTACCTATTTTTTATTATTTTGCAATATAAAGAACATTTATGCAATCACTTTCACATTTTTTATCGCTCAGATAATGTGAGAGCATATCTTAATTCCAACCACATACCTATTATAAATGAGTGCAATTACAAAGTAATATGATAGCAAGCCAACCACAATAAGCAGGCAGCAGAGAAAACCTAATCAACACCACTGTGGTGAATTGGGAATTGTCTAAGCTTGACTTGGATGAAAATGGTCGATAATGCCAACTTGTTTGATGCCGAAACTGTCTAAGGTGCTCATGCAAATTTAAAAACACAACCTCAAATGTTAAAAAACACACCCCAAACTGCAACACAGCTGACATGGGTTGCATAAATCCATCCCAAACATAGATATTAAATACAATACTGTGAACTCACTCTATGACTGATAAACGCTGAAAAACAGGTCCAACCAGCACTAATAAGACTCCAATCTTGCAAAGAGTATGCCCGACATACTACTGAAAATGCATAAACTGAAAACTTCTCCAAAATATACGAAGACTGAGCCTAAACCATCATGAACATAATGGACATCAAACAAAATGAAAAATCAATGGCTTCAGAGGCTGAAACGGTTGTTCCTGTTGGTCTGTCGCATCCTAATTATTAAATTGTTGACAGTTCAAGTGCATAAGAACTTTATGAAGTTGTACGTGAAAATTCACTAAAGTTGACTCTATTGCCCGGATGAGCAGAGGCACTGGTCTTTCTATTATTGAAGTCAGAAATCTGTATATTTCTTCTACAAGCATCAGATCCATTAATAAAATCTTATACAATTCATTCAATTCAAACATTCAGCATCTAGTTTCATTTTAAATCGAGTTCAAGGACTTTGCCAGCCGAAGAACTCCAAAGTTTAAATTCGCTTTAGAAAAGCTCTGAACCAAGTAATCAAGTTCGAGGAGAAGGTCTACCCGCCTAGGTGTAGTGGAGCCTAAAGTGCAGGGGAATCAAGGTGATTCTTGTTTGTTGGCCAGAACTGCTTGCGGAATCCTATCGGAGAAGTGGCAAACTCTTGGATTTTCAATCTGTAATTTTGGGAACCAACAACGTACAGGCCTACCTCTAGTATGCTCTTGCTTCTAGGTTAGGAATCTATCACAATTGAGATTGTGCTTGATAGCTTGTAGAAGAGCATTCCATTCTGCAAAATGTGACGCAACATCATCCACAAAGGGTGTGGCCTCAATCTCAGTACTGACTGCATCTACATCCGGTCTCAGAAAAGTAGGTCGCTGTTGCCTATCATATGCACTAATATAGCCATTCCTTTGATCCTGTCATCAATCCTGATCCGGTCCTCTGCTCTTACCCTACCTCTAGATTAGACATCTTATCAACTCGGGACCTGCGTGAATTGACCGGATCATCTCTAGCACCTCTCTCCCTGCTCTAGCCTCTAGGAATGTGCAATACAGTGCAATGTATAAGTTAGTTGTTGCAGCTCGCCGGAAACATGGTGCTGACCACGTGTGAGGTCTCTCAGTGTCTCCTTAGCCTCTCTATCAATGTCGGAACTCGTGCCAACATCATTGTCACCCATACTACCAAACTGAATCTCAAGCTCTCCATCACGGGTGGAGAAGTGCAACCTCTGTAGGTGTACTGTCTACCAGGGAAAAATCTTTGAGCAATGTTCTAACCCAATTCCCTGCAGGTTAGGCGAAAGCTGCTATGATACCACTCTAATCAGCACAAGCTGGCTCTCACTGGCTATCTCATAGAATATGATGTTGTGCTTTCCAATGTTTTATGTTTTCTTGTGTTTTTTTTTTGGTGTTTTCTTGATATATGAGCAATGCTAAAAGATATTGAAATGAATAATAAAAAATAACTACAGAATTGAACTGGCAACTAACCTGCAATTTTTTTATTGTTTTCCTTAAACTTAAGACAAATTACAATAAGAACCTGTATCATATGTTTGAGAATCCAACTTGCAGCAGAGCAGACCATGCATTTTAACATATATGCCAATATCGATCAGAATTGCCTGTTAACAGCAGGGACACATTGAACACTGCCAATCAAGCTCCTAGTGTTGACCTTAGACTCTTGCATGGCTGTCCACCAACACCACATCCAAAGGCACAAACTCACGCCCAGATCATGAGTATAGCAGCAGGGA
Source organism: Cupressus sempervirens (assembly GCA_028749045.1). Taxonomy (NCBI): domain Eukaryota; kingdom Viridiplantae; phylum Streptophyta; class Pinopsida; order Cupressales; family Cupressaceae; genus Cupressus; species Cupressus sempervirens. The sequence continues at coordinate 393,156,033 of CM053783.1, forward strand.
TAGGTCAAACACATGCCTGATAATCAGACCCAATAGTGAAGTCTGATGCTGCCAAATTGGTAACGCTAAACTCATGTCAATGCCACCCAAAAACACAGACAAATTGCCAATAATGGCAACTATTGGCAGAACTTGATAGGGTATCCCTGGAATTTGAAATGCAATGATAATAACAGAATGGTGACCACCCACCTAGGTAAAATTCGCAGCAGTAATGATGCCAAGGATACAATGATAATGGTGTCTGAACTTCAGAAGATTCAACAACAGATTTGCAGAGATGTCTGGCATCCAAGATAGAGATATAACGATGCCTAAGCACAGAAAAAATGCATGGCCAGCCTCTGTGTATGGCGTTGGAAATTGACACCAAGGAATAACAGAGAAAAGTCACCTGATGGCAAGTAAAAACAGACTCCAATAGCAGAAATGCTAGTTGACCAAAAACAGAGATCAATCACGCCAGACAGCAAGGACAATGGTGTTCCATAACAAGATGTTAAATCAAAACCCCAGCACCAAAACTCTATTACGAAGTAATTGGTAAAAGTAAACACTTGCTTTTTATTAATAGAGACCGAGAGGTCATTATATAGAAAAGAATGCAACAATGTTTCCTTAGGAAATGATCGTAAAGAATAGAAACATTCTATTCTAGCTGAAAGAAAGCTAAATAAGCTACAGCTCACTAAAGATAACTAAATATTTACAATAGATATCCATTGGCTAATAATAGACGATTTATCTATTATCGTAATACCCTCCCTTAATGGTTAATCTATCTACAACACCAAGCTGTCCTCTGAATTTGACAAACTTATTAGGGATATAATTTTTGCTTCTGGATTTGATTGTGTTTTTTTAGCATCAATGTTTCGGATCACACTCTATGATCCATCATCAGGATAAGAGAATGCAAGAATGGAATAGTATCAGGACCAAGAGGCTTGGTGAGAATGTCTGTAGTTTGATTTGTGATAGGAACATAATGCAAATCTATTGTCCTGTCTTCAACCAGCTGTCGTATGTAGTGACAATGAACATCCAAATGCTTGGTTCATTCATGGAAGACTAAATTTCGTGCTAACTTGATAATGCCTTCCTTATCAACAAACAAAGTAATCGGTCCTACTGGTGACATCTACATATCCCCAAGCATCCGACGAAGCCAAACAGCTTAACATCCTACCTTAATAGTCCCTTTGTAGAGGAGACAGAAACTCCCTGTTGCTTCTTACTGGTCCATGTGATTACACCGGATCCCAAACTGAACACATATCCAGAAGTTGACTTTTTATCATCAACAAAGCCTGCCCAAGCTAAATTTGTGAACTTGGTGAGTCTAGGATTACAACTTAGAGAGTGCAGAAGTCCATAACCTGAAGTGACCTTCACATAACAAAGCACACACTTTGTTGCCATCCAATGATCAGCCGTAGGAGTTGTCATAAAGCATGAGATATAGCTGACTGCGAAGCTGATATCAAGCCTAGTAGCAAAGAGGTAGATGAGGTTGCCTACTTGTTGCCTGTATGTAGTATCACCAACGGAAGGAGAATCAGACTTTGCAAATAAATTGAGACCTTTCTCCATAGGTGTAGATGCAGGCTTGCAATCCTACATACGGAACTTGTCTAACAAAGCCTTGGCATTTTTGGACTAAGAGATGAATATACCAGAAGACTGTTGCCAAACTTCAACACCTAGGAAATAATGCATGAGCCCAAGGTCAATCATATCAAAAGACTGACATGAATTCTGTTTGATTCAGTGAATCAAAAATGTTGAACTGCCACTGATGATCAGATCGTCCACATAAATAACCAAAAGGATGATGTCACTGTCAGTAGTCTTGATGTACAAATTTGAGTCTAAAGAACTCCTCTAGAAGCCTTGATCACTAAGGTACTTATCAATTTTAATGTACCATGCCCGAGGGGCCTACTTCAAGCCATACAGAGAGTTTACCAATCTGAGAACCTGATGGTCTTTACCAGCAACCTTGAAACCAGGAGATCACCATTTAGGAAAGCAATCTTGACATCCAGTTGATGGACCTTCAAGCCAAACTGTGTTGCCATTGCTAGGACTAATCTGATGGTGCTAATCTTTGAAGTAGGAGCAAAGGTTTCCTCATAATCAATGCCCTGATGCTGAGAAAAGCCCTTCGCAACTATATAAACTTTGTACTTATCCAATGTACCATCAAATTTGTATTTGATTTTGTAAACCCATTTGCAGCCAATAGGTTTCTTCCCTGGTGAAAGATCAGAAAGGACACAGCTATTCTTCTTTAGCAGGCTCTAGTGTTCAGATGTCATGGCATATTCCCACTCTGGAATTCCTTTAGCCTTGGAATATGTTTGAAGTTCAAACAAAGTGAATGTTGGCCATGAGAGAAAAGTTAATAGACTCTATAGGTTTGCTCTTTTTTCGAGCAGTTCTCCCATCAATGAGCTCATCATCACAAAGAAGTGTCTTAGCCCACCACTTAGGCTGGAGAGGAGAACGACCAACATTAGTATTAGGAGATCAGAAGAATCTGGATCAAACTCAAGTGAAGCATCTACAAAGAGAGGTGATCCTGCAGGAGAAGCTGAAGGTGTTTGTACAAGGATCACTGGTATAACTCGGGCTGCAGGAGCTACTAGAGCCCTCCCATCAGGTGGACCTCATGGAAGCCTAACTCCCAAATCATTAGCATTCATAGGTTGGTCTACTAGATCAGGAAAAGGAGAAATAGCCATGAAAGGTTGTCATTGTTCATCAAAGACTACATCACGATTGTAGATGAAATGAGATGTCTCAACATCGATCAGCGCTACGCTTTGTGAAGGCTATTGTATCCAACAAGCATGAGTTTCTGGCTCTTGGCATCCAACTTGGTAAGTGACGCCTCAAGGATCCAAACAAAACCAAGTGAGCCAAAAACCTTCAGGTGACTGATTTTGGGCTTGCAACCTGACTAGGCCTCTTTCGGAGTTTGACCTTTGACCGCCACTATGGGTAACTGGTTCAAAAGATAAACTACAATATTGACTGCTTCTGCCCAAATCTTCTTCGGAACATGTCTGTGTTCGAGCATGCATCGAGCCATCTCAATGATTTTTTTGTTCCAATATTCAACTACATTGTTTTGTTGTGGTGTATGGAGTGTGGTTAATTGGCGTTTGATGCCATGAGTATCCAAGAAGCTGGAGAAAACATTAGAAGAAAATTCCCCCTCATTGTTTGATCTAAGAGTAACAATAGATTTCCCAAACTCTTTTTCAACTAAAGGTTTAAACTACTGAAATACAGGAAATGCATCTGATTTTTATTTAAGGAAATACACCCACATTTTATTACTGAAATCATCAACAAACAACAGAAAATACCTAGACCCAAGAACAGAAGGAGTGGCCATAGGGCCGCAAGTATCAGCATGAACAAGCTAAAGTACTTGAGAAGCTCACCATGAATAGCCACTAGTGAAAGGTGTGAGATGTTGCTTCCCAACTTGGCATGCATTACAAACTCTAAGCTGTTGAGTCCAAATCTCTAGCAATCCAAGAACAAGCTCATCCTGACCAAGCTGTAAGAGATAATGCACATTTAAGTGCTTATATCGTTGATGCCAAAGTGTGCTAATGGAAGACCGCCAAGAAGAAATAGCTAAGTCTCAAGAATCACCAGAATCAATAAGTCTAAAAGGACCATGATCCTCAAGACCCACTGCGATAGTAGACTGAGTTGCCCAATCAATGATTGTGCATTGATGTGAACTAAACATGACATCCAAGTGTGGAGAATGTCGCAATAACTGACTGACTAAGAGTAGATTTAGTTCCATCCCTGGAACATAGTAGTTAGTACACATCAAGGAAAATGAAATTCCTCCCAGCAAACTGAATCTAAATGTTGCCTTTACCGACAACATGCACTCTTCTCCGCCACCAAAAATAACAAAATCTATATAACGCTGGTAGTCAGTGAACGAGTCTCTACAGCAGGTGAAGTGACGAAAGGCAATGTACTAGGCAGACGACTTGACATTTTGTAGGTCTTTTAGCCATGAAGGTGTAAAAGGCAGATTCTATCTGCTCGGTGTGCTCTACACTGTTCGCTTTGGATTGCGAACCTGATTGCTTAGATTGTGTAGCTAAGCGTTTCCGACATTCAACCTTCCAGTGCCCAAACTTGTGGCAGTTGTTGCATTGAATGTTCTTCTTTTGGGAACCATCTAATGCTGGAGCAGAAGACTTCTGCTGAGACGGCTACTAAATCTTGCCTTTATCCTTCTGAAAGGATTTAGCAGCGAAGGCTTTCTCTGTGGAGGTGGAGGTGGAGCTTCTACTGAACTCTTGTTTCCACCGATCTTGCTGAAGCAAAAGTGTGCAGAGATCAGTGAATTTCAAATCAACACCAAAAGATGTGATGTTGAGAGTCTCGATAAAATGCTCATAGAACTTCAGTAAACTTCGAAGATTGATAACCACAATGTCCTCTTCCTCCATCTTGCGACCGATGGCAAGCAACTGACCACGGATTTGCTGAATCTGATTCAGGTGCGCTTAGAGTGAGGTTCGCTCATCCATGACAATAGAAAACAGAGTGTTCTTCAAAAAGAAAGCGCTGCCTTTGTCAGAAGTCTCATGAAGACCTTTGAGATGTGTCCAGATTTTGGTAGTTTTCTTGTTGGATACAATTTGAGAAAGTTGATCATTAGCCACAGTTAATTTGAGAAGCATCACCACCTCTCGATTATTCAAATCCCATGCATCCTAATCAGGACCCGGAGCAGTCAGACGCTTTGCAACACCCATAACAAGTTGACCGATGTTCTGATATTCAAAAATTGCAATGATTCGCTGCTTCCAAGTGCCATAATTTTGACCATTGAATTTTGAGTTGTGCTCGAGCAAAATGTTTGTCAAAGATGCCATAGCACATTTTTCAATGAAAAACATAAAAATCTGTTAAGGCACATTCTTCGAGGCAAAAATATGGAAGACCCAGAAACTTTGGTGAGTGACCCAGAAGAAAACTCGAAAACCCAGAAGAAAAATGTTGTCGTTTTCTAGATCCGCTAGCTACAAAATTGAGGCACCCAAAAAAAGGACAACCTAGTTAAGCTCTTGAAAAGCCCACCAAGAATCTGTAATCAAGAAAATTTTTGAGGTCAAAAACTAAGGTTTCAAGCAAAAAAGCAAGTCTAGGCCATGGACGAAAAATTATAGAGGAAAATGGAGTTTTTAAAATGAGAACAATCAATTTTTGTTTATGAGCTAAGGCATTCTTGCTGAGACAACGCAAATGATGAAGAGAAGATAGAAAAGGAGTTTTTATTTTCACCCGAAAAAAGCCATTTTTAGCATACCCACGACCTCAAAAAAAAGTCTGAAGAAATCAATCGGAGAATGGAAATGGATGCTGCAGTTTTGGATAGGAAAGATAGTGTCCCCATAGCTGCAACGTGAGCAATGACAGAGACCCGCGATTTTTGAAGTCGCGATGTTCAGTGTTAGAACAAATAGCGATTTTCAAACGTTGCTCCAGTTCCAAGTTTTAGAGGGAAGAAAGAAAACGCGAGTTGCAAACTTTCTCTTCAGAAAACCCTAGCCAAAAACTAGGAGTTAGCTATGAATTTCTCAAGAAAACGGAAACCCTAGATGGGCTTTTGAGAAATCTCATAAATAATTTCAAAAATTTGTAGCAAACAATTTCAAAGGAAATTATAAAATTTTCAAAAATAATTTAAGTACTGGGTTTGATACCATATTACGAAGTAATTGGTAAAATACTTGCTTGTTATTAACAGAGACCGAGAGGTCGTTATATACAAAAAAATAGAACGATTTTTCCTTAGAAAACGATCGTAAAGAATAGAAACATTCTATTCTAGCTGAAAGAAAGCTAAAAAAGCTACAGCTAACTAAAGCTAACTAAATAGTTACAATAGATTACCATTAACTAATAATAGACGATTATCTATTATCATAATAAAATCATTCTCCAAGTCACAGTGAAAATAGAATAGGAAGATGCCACAATCAGATTGAATACACAATTCAATTCAATATACTTCAGCACTGAATTGAATGCAAGCTCAGATAATCCAATTTGCAATACAACAGCAGCAAATGGATGCTAAAATCATGAGGAATCAGTCTTAAGAGAAAAAACCGCAACTCCAAAACCCTCACAAGACAATATCCAATTTGCAATACAACAGCAGCAAATGGATGCTAAAATCAAGAGGAATCAGTCTGAAGAGAAAAAACTGCAACTCCAAAACCCGCACAAGACAATATCAAAAGGAATAGACAATGAGATATTAAATCTTCTTAATGGAATCATATTTATAACACAATTGTGCAAACCAGCATCTTCATCACACTTCTCACTTAAGAGGTTTCTTATTCAGAATTCCATTTTATAACTTGAAATAAGATAAAGTCGTTTTAATAACTAATGTCTCATTAATAACTTATCAAATATGAACTCCATGAATATGCTCAATCCGCTACTAATGAAGATCAACTGCCAATGCCTCCACTGCACTACTAAAAATAGAGACCACCTCGAAATCAACTTACTAAAAATAGATAGTCTGTCTCAGAGACCCTCAAAACATACTGCCACGTCACGAGGGTCGCAATGATGAACTGACATAGACTAGCAACAGGAGCCTACCAAAAATGGGGACATTACATCAAATAGCTTTTGGTTTTGTATTACCGTTTAATCCTCATTTTCAATGTCACTTTTATATAATAACATTTTAAGTCACGTGTACCCCATGCCTAGTGCTAACACTTTTTGGTCCTCTTTCTAAAACACTTTATGATTTAGGCCGGCCTTCTAACAACATTGTATGATGTAGGCCACCCTTCTTCCGAATGAATTAAAAAAACAGAACCCAAACAAAACTACTTTAATGGGAGCAAATTAAAAAGAAACACTTGAGGAAACGAGTTGACATGATACAAGTTCTAGGTGGCTGGGAATATGTTTGACTTTGAAATAGATTTTATGTTAAGCACACAAACTCCAATTGGTTGAAAGCCCAATTGTGTGGTATTCCTAAAAGGAACATCAAGGTTTGCCCATTCAAGAAGGATGTACCCATGTTAATATATAAAGTGGTATAAAATATTAGAGAGCTAAAGCTGCTGAAAGAAACAATTGCCTATAGAACTGGTCATTTTCTGTCAAGGAAGCGATCTCAAGAGATGAGACCCCCTCCTTCCCATCTATTCTTAAAGTTGTGGTAGACGAGCCTATTTTTTACCCCACATCAAAAAAAGTCAGATTTTTATAAGAGAACGAAGGGACTATCTAAAAAGGCATTTCAAAAAAAAAAAAATCTTCAGAGATTGTGTATTAATACAATACAAGATGCATTTATACAAATAGTTTGGCTTTAAATGTTCCTCACCCACCATAAAAAAAGAGATGGTAAGCAACATTAATGACTCTCCAAAAGTGTACAAGGGTTAAAATGATTTAGAAGATGTGTGGAACCTTCATTACCATGCAAGCACTACTGTTACACCCAAACGTCCTTTTTATGCTTCTGCAGCTTCTTATTACTCATGTTTAGCTTGCCAAACAAACTCACTACTCGCGATCAGCTTGCCCAACAAAATCAGATCTATGCTAGCTTGAACATTCCTATTCACGTAACAAAATTATCATTCTCAAAAATTTAGAAAAAAGCCAATGACACATCTTGCTCTCACAGACTACCACTCTCACCAGCTCTAATACCATATTAGAGCAAATAGCATTGTAGCAGAACCAAAGCCCAAAATATCAGTGAACTCTCAACGAATGTTGGTCTATTAAAAAAGCTTGCAAAGGGAGGCCAGGTTGATCACCTGTGAAACAACCATCACTAGGAAACAAATGCAAGATCTCAACAATGTAACGGTTCTATTTTAGCTATAAGTTCAAAGTTCAAACTACTAAAACGAAACACAGGTGCATTTGAACCATTTAAAAATAAATTGATGTTTTCAATTATATCCACAGGAAAAGCCAAGGTGATAATATTTTATATCATGCTTACCCAATTCTTCATAGTGTTCCATTACTTTGTGAGATAACTGCTCTGTAACAACATCCAATTGCACTAACCTCTGAGAAACCTGAGAGAAGAAATTGAAAAACAGATGCTAGATTAGACACACAAAAAACAGCAAGTCGAAATTTTGAACACAACAAATGCACTTTCTAATGTCAACCTTCAGACATGTTTATCACAGAAAAGTTATCCAAAAGAACATTTTACATGTTGTATGACTTATTCTAAGCACTACAGATACAAAGCAACAAAAGATTTCTATCAACCATCCAAATTCAACCTATTGAATTGTTACAACATAAATGTCAAAAGATATATGTGTACTCATGTATCTTTCTTAGCAAAATAAATCAAGCAACTAATCAGTTAACCCCCAAAAGGAAAACAACCAAATTTGCAGATGCCTCCTGAAATATGCTTAACAAGAGTGGGTCGGAGAACAAACACATCTGTCTCAACACTGCTACAAGTAAAGATAATCATATATGTATGAAGACATGAATATTATCCGGCAGTTAGGTTTACCGTGTTACATTTGCAGATTCTATGCAGTACACTTTGCCAGCATATCTCATCTCTAATGGCATGTGTCTCTTGGTGTAACATAGTGAGTATGTTCATACAGTGGTTCTGCATGGCAGTCTAAGACTATGGATCGTCCACAGGCTTACCCTTCTATTGCTGACTTCTTTGTGACATGGAAGGACCCTTAGCCCTTACCTTGTCTTCTTTCTTGTTCTATTTCTTGCTTTTGTTTCTTCTCAGTCACTGTTTGGTGCTTCTGCTTTGGCTGGCTATTCTGTTGTAGGCTCAGTCCCATAAACCTTGTTGGTTTTTCATGGACATTAATATTATTATCTTATCTTATCTTAAGTAGAAATACATTTGTGATACCTCTTGCTCTCAATACTTTTCCCAGGTTGCTTGAGAAGATGATTTATATTTCCACACAAATAAAATACATACTACCTTATACGTGCATGAATTTACAAAGGTAATATAACACAGTTACTGGAAATGTTCTTTAATGATTGTTAACATTAAAATTCATCTAGAGATAAATAAGGCAAATTTATTAATGTCCAACAAACGACCACAAATGGGGTCAAAAGGGCTGCCCAATACAACACAAGGGCCCAACCTGCAGCAAGGGCCCCAAATAGTACCAAAAGAGAAGCAAAGAACAAATGACACAAAAAGAACATAACAACAAGGCCGAAGTCAAGGAGAAAGAAGGGGGTTTAGGGTGGCCTCAAAGCGAGAACCCCTACCACCCTAAGAAACCTGAGTTGCTGAGAAGAACTGTCGAATTGAAGGGTACGTCATGGGACTAGCCGAGACAGAGACGTCAAGCCACCTCTAAGTGGAAGAAGTAAGGGAAAGTTAAGGAACCCTCTGAGGTCTGATAGATCTAGAGAGAGTGGAATGCCGTGGGGGGGGGGGGGGGGTCCAACTGTCTCATGGTACCCCGCAATAAAGTGAGCTCTATGAAAAGGCAGGTTATAAGATGGGATGTCCAACTTGTCATGTCCCCTCTTTTGTTTGACTAGCAAAGTTATGTTTGTTAGCCTATCATGGGTGTCTCGTAGGCTAGCAGTTGTGGATAGAGACTCATACAGGATATTCAATGACCATGCTCGACTTTACAGGTAGTTGGGAGCCAATTGGGTGCAGTTCCTTAATTTTAGCGGGTATCCCTACATTTTAAGAGAATGTGGCAATTTCCAGATGTGAAGTTCCACGGGACCATTCCATGGTTTCAGTTTCTGGATGACAAGGTGTGTTCCCTAGTTTCTAGGAGCATCACTAGATTATAGGGAAGGAACTACCGATTGACCCATCTCGTCCGATATTAGTCACAAACAGGTGAAATGGTCAATTTCACGTTGATTTGGTTGGTTTGGGCTTTCAAGGGTAAAATGGGAAATATTTTAATATATTTAAATATTTCCTAAGTTTGCATTTTTTTTTTAAATTATAATAAGGTTATTTATATAGCCATTTTGGAGTAACAAGGGGAATATGGCTTCATTTGGTCAGATGTGCCCTTGTGTTATAGCTCGTTGGAAAGGTCTTGAATTATTATAAACTATTTTAACTATCTGGAGACTTTTTGGCACTTTGAGTTATGACATTTTAATAAAGTAATGTTTTTCCTATAGCTTGGATGCCTTTATTTGGGAAAATATTATTTTATTATTTAGTGCATAGTGTAATTCTCATTTAGGGTTCGATTTGCACTTGGGAGGAGTTATACGAAGATGAAGACCTAATTGTTCGTTATCTTTTGGCATTTTGAAACTTATAAATTGTGAAATTGCTCTAGAAGGGCAATTTTGTGGCTTTGGACAAAACCCTCAAGTTTGGACTGTTGGGACGCAAACCTCAACAGGTCATGGTGATTGGAGTTGTATTTCATTGCATTCAAATTGACAGAGGAGGTCCTTGACATTATCATTTGAGTGGAGTAGGGCACTTAAAGCTGGGTGGCCAGCTTTTGACAACAAGCATTCAGCTCACGTGGGGGTTGGAGAAGGTCTTTTCTTCATCATTGGACGCCATAGCTTCCCTTTCGCATTGGATGGTTCATTGCAGCAATTTATTTAGGGTTGAATCATTCTCAATGCATCTCCCTGTAGCTGGTGTTGATCCATGTTTAAGATAGTATTGTATATTGGCAATGATCTCTTTGAAGTTAATATATCAGGTTGCTGGTTGGTTCGGGTATGTACTATTTCTGAATTTAATAATGATGAATTTTGTTGCATATGTTTACATTTCTTAAGTGTTCTTTATTTCCTATTTGTTATGCAATTGATCTATTTCCGAAAAAACAAAAAAAAACTGAAAAAAAAAACAAGGAAAAGAAAAAAAGAAATCAGAATTCAGCTAAAATCATTCAATGGTAACAAACGCTAGTCATAGATTCAGATTTTGAAACAAACGGTAATTTTTGCGGTCACCAGAATTGGGAATCTTTCACAACTGTCTCATGGTACCCCATAATAAAGAGAGCATGCAAGACCCCAAAGCTAAAAAGAGCTATCACGAAGCCTAGTAGCCTCCTAGAGATGGAGAACAAGGCACTTACGATCCATGAATTTGAAGGTCGAAAGGTCCTGAGTGTATCTAAAAAGGCAATCAAATCTCCCACAAATCTTAGAATCAAAAGGGAAGTGGAAAATGAAGTGCTCCTCTGACTCAACCTCTCAAATACTACATAACTAGTGAATCTTGTTATTTTTGTCAAGTTGATGATCAGTCTCTAAGTAAGTTTGTGGGACTCCATCTTAAAAGAGCCCAAAAAGATCCTGAGAGAATGAGACCAATGGTGAGATAATAGGAGGGGAAAACAATGTTCTCGTCTGTCATCTCAAGGAAGTGGTCCGCATAAAATGCCATCGTGGCCTGAAGACCTCTATGGGGGTTCACACCAAGTAGTATGAATGTACTGTCTATACCTATCCGACTTAATTTACACATTCAACTCCTACCTAGGGGGGAGGAGATGGGGAGGGGCATCAAGGTTGTACTGAAAGGGGGCAAGATGATCCATTAAAATCAAAACATTATCAAGGAGGGTTGAGGCCTCATTTAACCACCCACGGGTACAACTCAACGAGCAGGAACAATTGACTCTAAGGAGTAGTAAGCCAAGTAAGGGTACTTGTGTCTCACCTCCTAGGAATCAAGCCTAAAAGGGTGAGCCTCAAACTTGGCAAGGATGATACTGTGAGGGATGGATTGTCTGCACCCGATGATGCGCCAAAAGTCTCACCCGCTCAACAAAGGTCCAATTGGACCCCAGCAAGGAAGGCTCCCAAACAATAGAGCCATAGTGAACCATAGCTCTGATAAGAGTCTCCAGGAGGGTCATCTTGGTAGTGTTGTCTTGAATGTAGTGATGGCACCATTGTCTCTCAGGAAGAGCCAAAGAGCCATAGCATTTCTTGATACGAGGTTGAAGGGAAAATCTCATGTTGAACCAAGGGCCACAGAACTTGATCCCCAAGTAAGTATAAGAGAAGGCAATCTCGACCTCATTACCCTATAAATAAAAGTGCAGGTGAGAGGCCTCGAGTCCATTGAAAACCATAACCTTGGTTTTCCCCATATTAATTGTAAGATGTTTCAAGTCACAAAAAGAGCCAAGGCTATCCAACTGTCTCTGCTAACCATGAGGAGAGGATGCTGAGAGGACAACATCATCAGTAAAAAGAAAAATAGAGATCAAAACCTAGTGGAGGAGGCAATTGTCCTCTGCAAGAGACATCATCAATGAAGAATAAAATATAGATCAAAACCTAGTAGAGGAGGCAACCATACCCTGCAAGAGAGTGCTCCTAAAGGAAGTCATCCAATTGGTATATGTAAATGTTGAATAAGGTGAGGGGCAAGGGGCAGCCCTGTTAACCCCAATAGTACTACTGATGAAATCTGAAAACTCTAAAGGAGTCCTCAAACAGCCAAGAACATCCTCATAAAGTCTCATAATAGTTGTCAAAAGGATCTCTAAGATGTCGAAGTCCCGCGGTCTCTGAAATATGGAAGCCCTTAGAACAAGGTCAAAGGCTTTGCAAAAGTACACAAAGCAATAATAAACCTTCAAGGAGTCATGGCAAGCCTTCTTAATAGTAGCTCAAAGTGTGAGGAAATGGTTGATAGTCTAATAGTTTGATCTGAAATCGACCTGTCTTCTAGCAGCAATAGAGCACTAATCTAAGTCTTCAAAGAGAAGAGCATGAACAACAATGGTGTACAGTTTGGATAATGTGTGTTCAACCATGAAGGTCAAATAGTTATTAGGGTTTGAGACTGCACTCGCTTTTTGAAACAAGTAGATGATGTGATGAGACCAAGAGGAGGGGGGAACCAAAACAAACCACCTGATTGAAGTGATCAGCTAAGTATCCACCAAGAACTGGAAGGCCATGTTTGAAGAACTCAATCGGGAGCCCTTCGTCATCAGTTGCTCTACTACTATTCACAATCCTGATAGCATTCCTAAGATTCGTGCACATGAAAATATGGCAATGGAGGGGGGTGGCGACCTAGATGAAGTGCTAACCTAGAATATCATAAAGTTAGGAGATGTGAAAAATGAGGCGGTGAAGGTCAAGCGTAGGGGTGAGGGGGGAGCAACGAGTGAGAAGGTTACACTAAAAACACTTAGGGAAGTGGAGGAGGGAGGCACGAAGAAGCTTCCTATGTTGGGAGATGAAGAGGTGCTTCTTGTGATGGAGGGGTAGGTGGCAGCAAGTACAAAGTGTGATGTAGGGTGGGTGCTAATGGGAAAAGGCTGAGCACATAACTTGGTGGAGGGTTTTGTCGTCATCATCATACCATTTATTTATGGGCCGAGTGTAAGTTAGGGTGTGGTAAAGTTAGGAAAGGACAGGTAAGCAACATCTCAAATAAAAGTGTAGAGGCAAACATAGAGGTGGTGCACCCAATCAAGGAGAATTTGGCTGGGGGGAGTAGAAGTTTGAGATGATGGGAGAAAAGGTAGGGGTCCCCATCCTCAAATTTGAAAAGGGTACGATGGAGGATATGAGCGAACGGGATGGGGAGGGAACAGGGCGGGGATAGATTCGGTAGAGATGGCCATAGCGGAGAGGCTAAGATGATTAGCAAGGGGAAGGGGGTGATGGTGAAGTGGTGGATGGATTGGAGGAACAACTGACTGGAGAGCACGTTGTCAACTATTCTAGCCCCACCACCATAAGGCCTACAAGTGAAGCAATGAGAGTCAGGGAAGCAACATAACTCATTAAGGGCCACAAGATCCAAAGACTCGCAAAGATGAAAACACCAACCATATTTAGTGAGCGATCCCAAGGCATTCTCAAATGATCTATGAAATCCTGAAGCATTAGAGTCATTGTCATCAACACACAAGGAGTCCACAACTTTGTGATAAAGGGGTACCTAAGTGACCTAGGTCTTGGCGTTAAAGTTGCCAAGGATGAGAATGTCACCAACCACAAAAAACTAAGCAATACTATCATAAAGGTAAGCATAGGGATCGCCATCAACACCATTTTGGATAGCATAGAAGGTGGAAGCCAAGGGGTGTAATGACCCTTATTATAAAGGCCACTGAAACCCTCGAACTGGACTTAGGAATTTTGTCAAACAGTTGGCATGTAACCGAATAAGGCTGCAATATTACTAATTGTTGTACAACGAAACCTCAATATATGATGCCAATAATGTATGAACAACAATTTCCAGATTATAACACTACCGATCTAAGAGATAGATGACAATATGAAACTCAAATATGAAGTCCAATGCAATTCTGATTTTATGACAGCAAATAGAATTGATTACAATGAGAGACTGTCACAACTATGCACTTCTAATACATCAAGCTCTTGACAATGCAATGTTATGACATGAACAATAACCCAGTTCAGATTTGGAATGCAAATGACGAAACTTTTACAACAATTATTAATGACTGGAAATAACTATTTATGCAATGACAGTGCTGACTGTTCTAATCCATAACATGCAATATTTTGGCAATCAAAAACTTCAGTTTGTGCACCTGGAATAGCTCCAATTTTGCCGGATATAAATGCTGAATTGATGCCACACGAAGACCTCACAATCTGCCCCAAACCGACTCACAAAATTGCTGCTGCTGCCCAACTGACAGGGCCGTACAGGTACGGCCTGGTACGGCTGCTAGATAAAAATATTGCAGCGTTTTTGTCACTCCAAAAGCAATAAATCTGGGCGCCTAGGGTTGCTGAATAACCCCCTAAAATATGAAATTCATCCGTCAAACCAATTAGGAGTTATGAGCAAAAACGTGGGTCCAAACCCTGGACTGGCAGTCTGAAAATAATGCACAACTGTGTCTTCAAACCCTGTTGATCAATCCACAAATGCTAGGGCACAACTGAAACCCTTATTCCAACCAAAGTAAACCCTTATAACTAAATCTCAATGAAGTCCAAATGAGATGGCTGAATTACCAACTCCTCAAATGCAACAATTCAGGGGATATTTCACACCCTCAAAGTCGCCAATCCAAGGGAGCGATTCGTTCCCAAAGATCAAATAATAATTTGCAGACCCAAGAGACTACAAATTTGCTCCACAATGGAAGAAGTAGAAGAAATCTCAAATCCAAGCATGTCCAAAATGAGAGGCCCAGCCCTCTATTTATTCACTTTTCTAAGAAGTTGCTAGAACTTCTAGAAACATCCTTTATAAAATCTCATTATAATGCACTTTTTCTAGAACTTCTAGAAACATCCTTTGTAAAATCTCATTATAATGCACTTTTTATAATAAAGTAATTTTATAAAATAAAAAGTGCAACTCAACTTAAAATTATAACATGTAGGCCCCAATAACACATAATAATAAAATATAACCTCTTAACACTTCTTCAAGAGCAAGATATGACCATCTGATCCGCAGAATTGACTCTCTCTCCACACCATTTGCCTACGAGAGTCTGGAATAGGCAAAATCCATGATCAATGTCATGTCGAACTAAAGAGGGGACATTACAAGGGGAAATAGCACACATTGATGAAGCTGTCTTTGATACAGGGGCCAGCGCTGCATAACCAGACCTATGTGAATTCAAGCTTTGTCTAATATGATGCATGTGAGACCAAGATAAAAACTGAAATAAGATCCAATGGTCATCGGGTCAAGGGAGACCAAGGGGAGGCCCCTCACCTTGAGGTTGAGCTCGTGCGACCACCTTATACATTCTTTAGTGAGTTTGAAATGGACAAGTTCTTCCACACCAGCAAAAGGGGGGCCATTGTTGCCACAAATTAAGGCCCAAGATATAAGTTGTTTCTCTGTTTGATCTTGTAGATTAGCAAGCTTGAATTGTTTAGCTTTGATTTCAAATATATCAACATCTTTAATTGTGGTTTGTTCCATTTATGAGCTGAGAAGGCTATGCATCTCAGCATTTTCAGCAATAACTGAAGTCAACTCTCTAGAAATATCCAGTAGGCTATGTTGTAGTTCCATGTCTTTTATTTCAATCTTTCCATTTGGTAACTTAATTCTTGTAAATCCTATGCTTTACAGTGGTAAGTAAGGGTGTCCAACATGAAAGTTTCTCCAATGAGCCCATGATGGGAGAGCAGTTTGTAGACCAATGTAGGACGATAGTAAAAAGCTAGGAAGCAGGAAACAACCCACACTAAAAAGAACTGAACAGCTGGGACCAAATTGAGCAAAAAGAATGAAGAGAAAATTGAACTTGAATAGTTGGGCAAGACACAAACACAATAAGAGCATACACCAAGCTACCTGACCAATGAAGGAGAGCTGAAAACAATAGGAGTATGGAGACAAACTTAGTCAAACGAAAAAGAAAAGAGGCTAAGAAGTAGCATAGGCAATGCAAGAAGCAGAATGCAATGAAAACTAATCAACTAGAGAAGTTGAGTAATGCAAGAACAGGGAAACAAATGCAAGAGAAAATGAGAAAAGAGCTAAGAAATCTTAGACCCCCACTAAATGACAAACAGCAAATAGCACAAGGCGCAACACAAAAGCAAGAAAAACATCCTTTCTGTCCTAAGGAAGGGAAGCTTGTGACTACAAAAGCAAAAAAAAATAGGAGGTCAAGGAGAGGCACAACCGCATCTAAAAGAGCTAGAAAGACAGTGGGAGCCACAAGAACAACAAATAACAACATGTAGAAGAAAAAGGAGCACAAAGACACCAAAACACAATGCCAAAGAAACAAGCAAACTCGGCTAGACCATAGAAGGAGCCCTCTAAGCATGGTCGTGTGTGGAGAATTGTATTCGCAATTACATTAGATGCCATGGTCGCAATGCTCACAAGATGCTCACAAGGAGAAGTATACTTCCCAGTATTAATATGCATATGCATCACTAGCATTACATTATGAGAATGCTATTAACATGCATGTTCAATATTTAGTGAACACTACATTCAACATACATATGATGTTTCAATTTGTATGTTTTCCAAACAATATTATACATATTTGTGGAAACTCATGTATTCATCACACAAATTGTGAAAAGAAGTGCCTTATATCAGATGATATTGAAGCCAAATTCATACAAGGCATATTGTACAATATCCATAAACGACATGTACATTAATAGTAAATGCTTTATAGAGAGACATAAGAAAGAAAAATAAACATGTTTGGTATTACTGTCACAATCAATAAGCTTCACCATAGGCCACACAAGTGGAATCCAAAAATGGTGCCAACTTAAAATTACATCAAGAGCTTATATTTTATGGCAAACACTGTGGATTGACTCCTCCAATTGTTAATAGCTCACAGCCCTGAAGAAATCACCATTAGTTTTGCTTAAAATATCCCATTATTTCCTGGCACCACTAATATGATTCAATATTCCAGGTAGGCACACAAACTTGAGGACTTTCTGCAAGTTTCCCATTTCACTGGAGCTCATGGGTGCATAAAAAACTTTAAAACTTCTTGAACAAAAAATGTCAAAACCCCCTAAAAAACTAAATGAGGATCATCATTGCAAATTTAGCACTTTGTATCTAAAATGTAGATTTTTGTTTCTGCATCTGATTGTGTATAACTTTTTTTGGCATCAATGTTTCGAATCACACTTTGTGATCCGTCATCAAGATGAGAGAATGCAAGAATAGAACAGCAATCTGAAACACTATGCTATCTAGAGAGCTTGACGGGAGAGGATGTAGAGCAAAAGGTCAAGCCAGTTTTTGGGCGAACTACCAGACTGTGGATCATATCTTTACACTACGAGCTATTATTGAGGAGGCTAGGCACCGCTCTGAGAAAGTCTACTGCTGTTTTGTGGACTTCCGCAAGGCTTTTGATTATGTTCCCAGGATGGCCTTATTTCAGAGACTTGGCAAGATTGGGATCTCAAATATGTTATTAACTGCTATTATGAGACTATACGAGAAGGTGATTGGTAGATTCAGGACTCCAAAGGGCTTTTTTGTTCTGATTCAGAACACCATTGGGGTGAAGTAGGGCTGCCCTCTTTCTCCCACCCTGTTCGGGTTGTATATCGATGAGCTCGAGGATTTCCTTGTGAACTCCTTGCAACCTGGTGACGGTGCTATTTGCATTAGGTTTTGATCTCCATTCTCCTTTTTGCAGATGATGTTGTTCTCTTGGCCTCTTCTCCCGACAGTTTACAGAGACTCCTTGATGGTTTGGCTTCTTTTTGTGATCAGCGTCAGCTCGTGGTCAATCTGAGTAAGACTCGGGTTATGATCTTTAACTATTTAAAGATCACTCATCTTCATTTCCTCTTTCAGGGACAGGAGGTTGAGATTACTTCTTACATGTATCTTAGGGTGAAGTTTTCGGGACCCCGCTTCAGCTTGAGACCGACTATTTAGTCCAGAGTTAGTAAGAGCATGGGCTCCCTGGCCATGCTCGAAAGACAATGCTTCAAACATCATTTTCAAGATATTTTGTCCAAGTTGTCCCTCTTGGACTCCCTTGTTCGTCCGACCGTTCTCTATGGCTCGATGGTTTGGGGACATTCTCTTCTTGTTTCAGATTGGGCCTCTATAGAGCGTGTTCAGACATTGCTTTTACAGTGTACCATTAGATGTCACAAACTCACCTCCCACAGCATTGTCTTGGCCGAGTTTGGAGCTCATCCTTTCAAACTTGCGACCATTTTTTACTTGATCTGGCTTCTCCACTGGCTTCGAGACTTTATGGATTCAAATTTCAACCGACACAAATACTCTCATCTAGCATATTGTTCTTTTGTTGCGGTTATGAGATCCGACACTAGCACTAGATCTCATTGTTGGTACGCCCAAGCCACCTCTTTGTTGAGTTTGATCAAGATTGAGATTGATCGTCTTCCTCCTTACCAGTTATTGTTGGATGCTCCTACTCACCTCCTTCCCTCACGACAAGAGTTGAATGAGTATGTTAGACAGAATATCTATAAACAGTGCATTATTACTAACTGCTAATTGGCGTAATCCTCCTAGTGGATTACGTCCGAAGATGGCCTTTTATGCTGGCAATTTTCTTGAGAATCAAAATGGTACTATTGTTCGCCCTGCTTATTTTTATAGGCGTTGGAGTCACACCCTGCGATTCTCTTCAGGTTCCTTTAGAGTTGGCTCCCACCATCTTCGAGTCTAGCCTGATCACCATATGGATAGAGAGAACCGAATTTGTAGACTGTGTACTTTGGTGGAGGTTGAGACAAAGACTCACTTTATATTTCATTACCCTATCTACTATGAGATCAAAGGGAGATTTTACTACCTATTCAGAGATTGTTTTTCTATTTCAGCATTCTTCAGCTATATTGACCAACGATGTCTTGCACTTTACCTACAGGAGGCCACCCAGCTACGTGAACATACCTTGCAGTCACTCATACCTCAAGGCCATATCTCAGACCAGCTCATCACCGCCTTTTTCTCCCCCTTGTCTCCACCATGGGATGTGAAAAGACCATCCAGTATCACTCACTCTAGATCAATCAAACACTGCACCAGTCTTTCCAGGCAGCGATACTCCAACGGTTCTCGATGACAATTTAAGACTCTAGATCGTCCACATTACACCCCTTTGTGGCTGATTTCTTTGTACCAAGGAAGGATCCTTAGTCCTTACCCTGGTTTTTCTGGTTTCATGTCTTGTTTTGTTTCTTCTCAGACACCATTTGGTGCTCCTACTTTGGTCGACTCTTTTGTTTGTATGCTCAGTCCCATAAACCCTTGTGGTTTTTTTGTTGGACATTAATATTTTTATCTTATCTTATCTTGCATTCTCTCATCATCATGATTGACCATGGAGTGTGATCGAAAACGTTGATGCCAAAAAAATATAAACAATCAAATCCTGTTTTGACTGCTTATGTTATACCCATAAACTCTGGTAAGAAGAGTATGTTCATAGATTTCATTTGTAAAATGGAATGAAAGATTTCTATCATGGGTCTTTTATTATAAAAGGTAATTTATAAAATATGTTAATTATATTATTTTATAAACTAAATGTTAATATATGGTTCATGGTGGTGGTGTCTCTATCAAGATTCAAATTTCTATTGAATGGATTGTGGAAATCTAATAACGTTTACATTGTATTTATTTTTTTAAATTTCAGCTCTTTCAGTTGAAATTTTTTCTATAGGGCTTCCCCTTCCTCCACCCCTATAACCCCATAATAGGAACTCAGAGAAACACTATTACTACTGGACTTAGGGGATGGGTCCCTGTTGATGTGAGTTTTATGCCACTACAACATGCAAAATCGTATACTTCAAGTCCAGGATTAAATAATGAATTTCCAACTCTCTTCAATAAAGACACTTCTTATGCTAAGATTGCAATGAAAGCTTGTAAGGTGACTTTGAGGTTCCTTCTCAATGTGGATACTCATTCAGTGATATGTTGGTACCAAAAGGGGGCTTACATTGTTCACTGAGATTCGTCAATTTGATTTGACTGCTTTATAATGTGCAATGAAAATATACTTTTGACTTCTAACTTGTTAAATGCAACTTCAACTTGAACTTGCATATGTAATCTACTTTTACTTCTACCTAAGGATGCAAGAAATAGTGAATACCCTTGGACTCCACTAGATGCAGCCTTGACATCAACTCCACTCACCTAGTGCAAGATTCTATGGTATGTTCAAATGATTTTCAAATAGATTTTATCTCCTTAATCTCATCGATGGATGCAAATAAGAGATCAAGTATGGATTAATGTTAAGTGCTTTCAAATGTCATTCGACCGTGCAAGACAAGAGTCACAATTAATTAGTACCTGATGGTTTGGTCTAATGATCAAGTCAAGCAAGGATGCACTCATAATTACCCTTATCCAACTAAATTACTCAAAGCAAATTGTACTCAACAAATCGAAATCAAATCTAAGTGGGGAATGTAGATCACCATGCAATACTTAAAAAAAGATCACAATTATTCGCCATGTAAACACAAAAATAAATAGTACAAAAAATTTGGCAATATTTCAAAAACATTCTTCAACAATTCCCTCTTACAAATGATTGGAACAAGCCTTGTATAAAAAACTTTCTCCAACAATCCCCTCTTACAAATGATAGGAACAAGCCTTATATAAGGGCTTGATTACAATTAATGGCCAACATTAAACGGAATCAATGGCCCAAATTAATCCATTAGAAGCCACATTCTTCAACAATTCCCTCTTACAAATGATTGGAACAAGCCTTATATAAAAAACAATCTCCAACAATTCCCTCTTACAAATGATAGGAACAAGCCTTATATAAGAGCTTGATTACAATTAATGGCCAACATTAAATGGAATCAATGGCCCAGATTAATCCATTAGAAACTCAAATTAGCACTGCCACCACTATCCTCGATGAGAATAAAGCACCACCACATGGGCCAATCGAAAAATTAAAATGCCTTCAAAGAGCCAATGGCAAATGAGTTGTGTATAAAGTAATAATCAAAATGCACCAAATTGTGGGCCGATCAAAACTAAGCACCACAATATCAGCCAATGAGAAAATTACTTGCCACATGGGCTTATATTAAATCTTCCCTTAGTAGATAATTTCCTTTGATCTTTTCTCTTTTTGCAAATTTAATGTACCTCAACAAAAGATCACTAAGCTCATTCAATGGAGGGACCGTCGCCCTCTGCATCTTCCAAACTGCAGTATCTAACTTGGTAGTGCTTGTGGCAAGGATTCTTTCCCACTCTGGCATATTGTCTTTCCCAGAAGCTATGAAGGCCTTGAATGTTACAAACAACATTACAATCTTCAAAGTGAAGGGTCCCTATTCTTTCCTTAAAATTTTAAAATACATGTTTTCCTCTCTTTGTTCATTAAATTCAAAATGTTACTTTGACAACATCTTGAACCTCGTCTTGAATTGCTTGAATTGTTGCACTAAGGCCTTGGCACTTGCCTTTCGCCTTCTCAAGAGTATCTCACCTAAAAACTAATTGAAAATTACCACTCATTGACATTTTTCATTTCATTTACCTTTATTACATTGTTCTTTTCCAATAATCGCTCAAGAATTCATATCATTGCTAGCAATCATGGAATAATTTTTTATTTAGTTTGCTGAAATTCTTCACAAATTATGCATATGGCCTGAAGCCTTGTTTTGATTAATGTGATTGCCTAGTAGTGCCTTAGGATTTTAGAAGAGAAGCATTTGTCTCTTGCACAACTTCATCCATGCCTTTGACTCTTGAAATATCATCTTCAAATTCTCCAAATTATTGATCAATTCCCTTTCAAGAATGAGAGGTGGTGTAAATGTTTGGTCTAACTGCTGAATAGGATATGCTTGCTTGGGGTACCCTCTATATCATCGGTTTTCTCCTATATAGTCCTTCTTTCCATCCTCCTTGCTCGCTCTTTGCTCCAAAATTTGAATGGCTCCATGGGCATCCTCAAGTTCATGTTTCTTCGGCATAGACCCAGGATCATGCTCAATGATATTATTGTTAATCCTTAATGTATTTTGCTGTCATTAGTGAAAAGGCATGTCGATAACCAAGGTCTCTGAAGAGCACAAATAGGTCGATAAAGACAGAACATCAGTCAACGTTTGTCAATGAATAGTTATCAAGCACAAAGAAGTGTAAATAAGTAAACAATGATATCAAGCGGAATGAATACCAATTATATAGAGTTAATCAAGCATGGCAGAGCACCAAGAAAGTATGTTAGCTGAGGTAGAGATATTACCAAGCAAGGACAGCATTTTTGATGTTTTGATAGCTTCTATCAGATGACAAAACCATTATATATTCTCTAATATATATATTTATATTTAATATTATTATGATAAAATTTAATGAAATGAGATATTAATTGTATATATATAATTAATATTTCTCGTTTCATTATATGTGTGATGTGTTTATGGTTGAAGTAGATTACTTAATTTCATTTTCATTCAGCAATAAGTTAATTGTATTCATGTATGCAAAGGAAGATCTAATGTTCAAAGGGTAAAACGGTTTTAAGAGGTAAAGATTTGATGGAAAAGAACAAAACCCTAACCGAGTAAGTAAATTCGTTGAAAAAGGAACAAGAAACTCACTTGATGAGAATGTGTGAAGTCTTGGAACGAAAGAGAAAAGATTATGATAACAAGAGAATGTTAGAAGATGAGAGACGGCACTTGAGTGTAAGAGTGGATGAGAAAGATTTGGAAATTCAGAGGTTGACACAAAATCACTATGATATGACGAATAATTTACTCAGTGTTAATCATGAGATTGCAAGAAAAGTAGACGAGATTGTTAGATAAAGATCAGAAAATGAGCAATTGAAGAATGAAATAAAAACTGAGAAAGAAACCAATGAAAGACTAAAGAGATCTGAGGAAAGCATAAGAAAATTGGATGAACAGTTGAGAAATCAGAGAAGACCACAAGATACCGGTGGAGTAGGCTTTATTAAGCACTCTACAACTGAGAGAGGAGAATCATCAAAGCAAGCAGAACAAAGAAATGTGTACACCACTCTAAAACCTAAGAAGCCAACATGCTATCACTGTGGAAAACCGAACCACACAGCAAATGTACGCAGGAGCAAGGTAAATGTATGCAGGAGCAAGGTGGTAAGTCATTTTTTAATCCTAAATTTGATGGATATTGTTATCACTGTAATAAGTATGGTCAACAAGCATTTGAGTGCAGATCCAAGTTTAACAGTACCTGAAGACGACAAAAGTTTGATGGTCATTGCCACACATGCAATAAATATGGACGTATATCTGAAGATTTCAGATCACAAAAAAAGCAACTGGATACTGGGCAGACAGGGAAATACAGTCAACAGGGATTACAACACAAGGATTACATGTACAACTTGTGGAAGATATGGTCACATTGCAAAAGATTGCATTAGAATGCACATGAGAGGAAAATCTAGTACTCGAAAGAATTCTGGCATGGCATGTTTTCATTGTCATCAGGTCGATCACTTAAGCAAGAACTGTAGGTACCAAGCATATGCACCTAATGATGAAGACACCAAAGGAGATGGTTGTAATCTGAACTTCCTTTGTTTCCACCTTAATTTGTTTTCAACAACCACATACTTATTGTTTTGCTTGGCTTTCATATCCAGATCCACTTGGTTGGTGGATCATGTTGGATTGCAATTCAGAGCATGGTTAACTTATAAAGTTTGATTCTCATACTTCATTGAAGAGTTGGTCTCTTAGTTGCTTTGAATCTGATCATGTCTAGGAGAAGACTGATTTTTGTCCTTAATCACACCAATTTTCAGTGACCCAAAAGCACATGAAATAGTTAATTTTGCTTTGGTGTGAGGGTGGGGACTTAGGCTATCATTTATATTTGAGAATGTGAGAGGGTTAGAACCCAACAAGTTCATGTTCCCATTTGATTGAGGGCTGGTCGATAATGACCTTCTCTCATGCCTACCTCAAAAAACTTTTAATGGTTGACCCTTGCCATTCTCAATTCAATTTGTCTCCAATTTTGATTTTCATCCTTACCTTTCTTTTGGATCCTTCTTCATGATCAAATTGCAATGGCTTTCATGTCTAATTGAAAGATTGATCAAAGCATCAGGTCTGATCTGCACATTTTTTTGGAAGTTCAATCTCTTCTTGTTCACTCAAACCTAGCCCACCTTATAAAAAATCTTGCTTTACACCTTTGATCTTCATCTCCAAGCCACAAAAATATTTGACACCAAAAAGTCTTCAAAGTGGAAGGAGAGAAATTTTGCGATGGATGTCTCAGCTGGAACAAAGGGTGCATGGATTCCAACCTGCTCCTAATCCAGCTAGAACAAGGGATGGTTGGAATCCGACCTTCCCTTGTTCCCATCTCATTAAGGCCTAGATCTTTTATAGTTTCACCATCTTCATGCAATTTTTTTCTCATTTTCCTTCATTTGTCATCCCATTTGATTCTCCCAAAGCCTCATATTTTCACTTCCCATGGTTGCATCGAGTTGGTTTTCATCTATATTCAGTTTCATCCATCAACTCTTAAACTTAGTTCAGATTTTGAAGTTCAAAATCTCTTTCTTGTTCATTTGTCTCTTCCTTGACTTCAAAACTGACTTGGATCTCATTTTCACATCAATGCCACTTAGCTTTATCTCATCAAACCCTCCATGCTAATTCTTATTCACCTACAAGACCTTAATAGTTCTCGTTCTCCTTCACTTTTCAAGGCTCGACTCCCTGATTAATTCACACTGCCAAAACTGGATTCTGTAAACTAGAAACTCAACTACCACTAAACCTAAGACAACAAAGGGAACTACTCTACCGCTAGAGGGGGTCCCTGTTTGCAATGGGGTTATGGTGTGAAAACATCACAACAGTCTCTCCACAGCTCCACCACCTCTACCACCTGAACCGGGGATGCTGCCAGGTTGCTTGCTAGATGGGAAATGCCATTACATACTGATTGCAACCTTAAACATTGTGGAAACTAGTTTTCCTTTCATAAGACACTCCTTGAAGATTTCAATTCGCCTCAATTTGTATATCAGCGCTCACCCCACCACCACCACTCTGCTGCTGTCCCCATTTCATCTCCTTGCCTTCCCCAAGTTTAAGTTCTTGATCCCTAGCTCTCAAAACCCATCCCCTCATCAAGGAACTCCATAAAACTATCAAAAAATGTCAAAAACACTACAATAAATTATAGAGAGCTCATATGGAAATCACTCAATGTTATTTGTTGTTCAATTGACAAACTCTGTCCCGCCATTGTATTTATACTCATGCATCTTTTTAAAGTATCATAAAAGTCCAAAAAGAAGCATTAGGAAAAGTTGAAAAAACCATTACATTTCACCATGTTTCATGTAGATGTTTGTAATAATTTTGTTATAAGCAAGGCATGGCTAACAATCCAACATAACAAAGTGGTACCAATATCTGGTGTACAAGTGCCTAGAAAAGAACTTAGAACATAATCTTTATCTATGACAAAAAACATTTTATTGTTTTGGTTATTGAGTTTTCCTTTTACTTTTACCGGTAGTTTATTTATAGGTTCTAACATCCATCTGTGAATGTATAGAAACCCAAACCCAACATGATAACATCGTGAATGTGTTTCAGCCCATACTGTATTATGTTCCTTTAAATATTTTTAGTGATATGATACTCTGTTAAAACTCAATTGGATGAAAAATGCACCCCAAAACACCTCCACTAGAAACTTACATCTTTTTTAAGCTTGTCTTCATGAATGGAAACATGTACAACAGTACAAGCGTCTGTGAAAAAGGTCCAAGGGGTTATTACTCTTATTCATTGATTGAAATTGAAAATATTTTACAATATAAAATAAATAAACAGCATATGCAACCATTACTTTTTCATTTTCAATGAATTGATCCCAAATAGATTGGCTAACGACTGCTGCATGATAGCTGGCCTGTTCAGGGAAAGCAAGAGTAAGTAGTAGATGGAAGCTGAAAGGTATCCAATGAGGATCATTATAGATGACCATTTGGTTTCTAAATTGGACCCAACAAAAAGGAAACAAAAGATATGGTCTCCTCACATATCCAGATGCCATGTAGTACTCCAATCTAGAAACTGTCAAGGTTGTGGAAATGTCATGAACCTGACCCAATATCAAAACAAACAGAAAAGGCAGAAAATGAAATTGTCTTTCAGCAATTTCATTCTATTACTTATTGCCAATGTCAAGAACACAATAGAAAAGATTTCACAATACCACATAGAAGCAGCAACAGCTTACAATCGATAACAGTCGTGGAGATTAGTGTAGGCAGCTATTATGCCATAATAATACTTTGTTAGTTAAGGGGTAGAATAATAAAATTGTTGTTTCCAAACAGTGTCAGTTAGTGATGGTTGGTTGCCAACTGTCAGGCCTATGCGTATCCGTGACAGAAGGAAGCAAACACTTGTTGTCATTGTGTTGATGAAGATTATAATGTTATGAAGAGCTATATATTTCTGCCATATCTCTTTGTATCTCTGTACTGTCTTACTTAATTCTCTCTGGTTAATATTGTATGCTGATCTATGCCTGGTATGACTGTTGAATGGTTATAGTTGCATTATGTTGGCAATGCATCTGAGATTAGGCATCTAACAACGAGGAATACTTATCATCAGCCTGACCACTGATTTCATTAATAGTCCACATCAGCAATACAAATGCCATGGTATGGTAACAATGGCTGTTATAAAATATTGCTATGAAATATTAATATTGAAGTAAGTCTTGCTTTATGCAGGAACTTGGTTCGATACAAGCAGGAATGAGGATCCACCACGTATGCAGACTCAAGAATATCGATTAAGGCAAGACTCATAGTTATGATATATGGAGGATTGATTAGAGTAAAGAAATGAGTTTATAAACGATCAGCCCATGTAGATTGGTAATAACTAACCATAATAATCCGCAGCAATTAAAAGAATTGTATTGTTCACTAAGCAAGTGATTAAGAAATAACAAATAATCATTAGCACAATAAGGAGATGTGATCTACTTATAAGACATGTCTCTTGGGCATTCTAATACAACCCTTCAAGCTTTTAAGGTATTTATGAGGGATTGAATGGATTGGAAATGGGAGGCTGGCAAGTACAAAATCTGTCTGGCAGATCAAATCAGGGATTACAGATTGTATTCATCAGATCAATAAGTCCACATTTATGTACTGCCATCAAGGAGAAACAGAAAGTTGGTAGGCTGTAAGACATTTGTGCATCAATATGATTGACAGAATATTACATCTACGAATAAAAGTCCAATATGTGGTCCAGTATATATATGCTGTAACTTCAATGTATATAAATTTGTATCTATTCATAATCTATTTGAAGTTAGCATATTCATAGCCTATTCCCTAGTCTCTTGTTATAGCCCCTTTTGAGGACAGATAGGTTGTAGGGAACGGCTGGAAAAATTCCTCACAAGGTAGACATGTATTTCTGAAACCCCAAGGGCATGGTCCCAAGATAGGTATGAATATGTGTTTGGGAAACCTTGAATGAATCCACCTGTAGATTGAATAAGTACACCCTGTCCTTAGGGTTGAGTTTGGAGAGAAGTAAGAAAGTGGGCTTAAGTATGTTAACAGTAAAACATATTATGAGCCATTAACTGATGTATAGAGAAATCTACAAAAACTAGATAAATTGCCATTTCCAAGTGCAAACCAAACCCTAGTTGGGAATTTTAGGGTAGATCAAGTACTAGTTATGACCATTACAGTAAAAAAATTCAAAACCAGGAACAATTCAAAATCCATTAAATACAATGATGGGTTGTCTATTATTCCATGTTCTATGTTTGAGGTAGCAAATTGAAGAAGAGCTGAGTTTTTTGAACTCCAGAGAAAAAATTCTCTGCGAAACATTCCTGTCCATTTCTTAGCAACACCCATTAATCCTGAATTTCATCAAACACCAAGTTTTGTTTAAGCTAAAATTGATGATTTATTTGTGTATTTTCAGAGTTTCACATTTTCATCTCTTCGATGTTTTCATTGCTTTTATTTAGAATGAATTTCATTTCTGCGAAGAGTGATTTAATATCTTTGACCATATTCATTGTATACTAATTTTATGAAATTAATCTTTATGCATCATATCTGTGTACACTAATTATATTGCATTAAGTACAACTGAAACATCCAATACAATTAGAAATCATGTGTTCATTTTGTCTTCATCTCTGCCTCTATTCTCAAAGCAAAAGAGAAAATATGCAAAATAAAATGCACAAGAGAAAGGGACGTTAAATATCCTCTAGTCGTGTCAAATAATTATAAAATTTAAAAAGTGAATCAGGAAAGATAAATTAATCCTACCATTTTCTCAATATGGCTTAGGTCATTTTCATCTATTGGGATATTTTCCAAAACGTGCCTGACTGGGTCAAAATCCTGCATTGAGAGAACATAATAAATCAATGCAAAATTAAAAAATTTAATCAATTTAGAAACTTACTCATCTATGAACATAAATGAATCAGGGAAATAAATAATTTGTGTTGAAGTTTACAACAAACGGTGGAGAGCAGATGTGGATGCTAAAACTGGAAGTTTAATGATCTTCCTCCATTGGCATATTCATCAAGTTTTCTTCCTTGTATCCTTGGAGTCATTAGTTTTAGAGGCTTCTTGTTATGTTATTATGGATTGTTAGCAGCCAGTGATACACACAAAGAAGAGCTGCTACAACTTTGAAGAAAATTTGGCAAACCCTCAAAACTTTTGCAGATGAGCGTGACGCCCCAAAATAAACTACAAAAAGTCAAGACTTTTGAGGAGAAAATCACCAAACGCTGAAATTGAAGTTTACAAAGCATAGTTTTTTGGGAAAAAAAGGATAGAAACCCTATTATAAAACTTCATAAAACCCAAAAGAATTTAAGGGAAAAAATTAATTAAAACCCAACCAGATAATCTTATTAAAGCCCTCCTATAATTTTTTAAAGGCACCCAACAGATAAGTTTTGAGGAAAAATTATTAAAATCATGTCGTCCAAAAATACCATCATCCTCGGCAAATAAACTAGATCCAATTAGAATTTAGGTGTCCAACACATGGTGAAAACTAAATAAAACTCAAATCCCAGAAATTCCTAATAACAAAAATCCAAAAATTGGAGTAGGGTTTTGTTTCCGAAATATGAGAACATTATGGGCAGATATAAACAACCATCGAACAAAAAGAAACAGCACACAGAAAACAAAAACAGATAAAATCGTGCTTTCGCAGGTCACCAAAAAACGGACAGGTTAGAGAAACCGAACTGTGCTGGTTAAAGATAAATTGCGTGGGTCTAAAAACCAAGAACTTGCAGATCTAAAAAAATGGCCACAATGTTGAGAATGTTAGCATTATAGTAAATTGAAGCATATTCTATAAGTAAATTTATTATGCGATTATATATATTGATAATAAATCTGATTATGGAAATCCATTTATAAAATATATATATATATATATGTAACGATCAATTTGTGTTTGTATTATATTCATCACGGATCATGAATCGGTTTCCTTGATCAGTTATACCATATCAACAATCACATATTATATGCTTCCGTATACAAGTCACGACTGCATTGAAGAGTTAATATAATCACCGATCATTCTTGATCTCGGGTTGTTATGAATTGCTGCCTTTCTAATCATCGCCTCAGTATGTACTGAGGCATGACCACGTAGGGTCACAACACTACATGATCATGTCTCAATGCATATTTGTATGCATGATTTACTGCAGACTTATATCAATCAACACGGCAATATATATCTGTCAGTCAATTCAGAGCAGCACACATATACATACTTAATAGAAGAAAAGGCTGCACAAATAAACTCTTATAAGGATTACATCAGAATTGAAATACTATTTAGTTAGTCTCCACCAACAACGATCAGTTAAACTTTAAACACAAAATGTAAAACAAAATCCTGTTGCACGCCACAAAATGCAGAGAACCAATGCCTGAACAAATGCTTAGGAAAAAGGAGCCGCACACAAGCTCTCTTTCCACTGCAAGTTAAAATATGCAATGTTGTGAATACCTCACCGACACAAAAACGCAAGATTTAGCAAAACACCCATGAGAAAGAAAAAAATGCTCTAGAAAAATTAGAAATCCTCGATTTTTGCAAGGACCTCCGCAAGAATATCCTGCAAATAACCCTTTCTCCGAGCCATGAACCAAGCAGTTGCGGGTTTACAGACAAAAGGCCGTGACCACAAAAAATACCTTCATAAATTTCTGCCAAAAACCAGTGACAAACCACACAGAAAGAAACCCATGAATTGCAGACAAGGAGCTTTGCAAAAAAAAAACTTAGACTAGAACTTGTTTTTTCAAGAAAC
Organism: Cupressus sempervirens; assembly: GCA_028749045.1. NCBI lineage: Eukaryota > Viridiplantae > Streptophyta > Pinopsida > Cupressales > Cupressaceae > Cupressus > Cupressus sempervirens. Next base: position 393,186,979 of record CM053783.1, read on the forward strand.
TGAAATAAAAACACAATTCTTTCGAATTTTTTTAGAAAGATAAACCTCCCAAAATCCTAAGCCCTCCTGTGAGGGAGTCAGAGCCAAACCTGATCTGATACAATGAAAGTTTAGAAAACTAAACAATTGTATTACCAATACATCGAATACATAAAGTTTACAAACACTATAAAAAGCGCCAACGAAAAGCAAAATTGTCTAAATAAGAAGGATGACTAAAAATAGAAGTGATTAAAACAATTCAAAAGTAAAGCCTCAATAACCATTAACAACTAAAATAAGGATCTGAAATTAGTAAGAATCTTAAATGCTAAAAATAGTCTAATAATGTTATGTTTTATTTTGGTATTTGAGTTCTTATTTTGCTGGGTTGTTTAGGTTACAACTTTCTACTACTGAAGAAGCGAAAGCCCTGCATTTATTGTGTGGGCTGCCAATTTATTTTGGGGCATCTGAATGCAAGGGAATGGGAAGTGCTAAGAAGGATGGTAAGGAAGAAGGCATTGGTACCAAATCTTTCAGAGATTTATTGTCACTACTGATTGCCAATTGGTTTGTGAAGGAGAAGAATTTTTGGTTCAAGATGTAGAGACCATTCCAATTTAGGGCGAAAATAAGGTGCAACAGGTGGGCATGTGGTTAATCTCTCTCTAGATCCTAGAGAAGTTGAAAAGGAAGCATGCAAGCATTAAGTCAGTCAGTATTTTCATTATCTATTTGCCTATTAATGCTTTGCCTTCCAAAAAAAAATTATGACACCATTTTAGCAACTATTTGGTGGAAGAAATGTGGTTTATATGTCTTTTTGTCTTTCTTTACGGGCCTTAAGTTGAATGGCATGCAAAAACGTGTTAGTAACAAAAGATTCTTCAATGTGATAAAGTCATTGTTTGAAGCATTTGCTAGTGGTCCTATTATTACAATAATAGATAAGACGTCTATTATTAGTTAATGGTTATCTTGTAAATATCTTTAGCTTTAGTTTGCTTTCGTTTTTTGCTTTCTCTGGAATAGAATGTTTCTATTCTTTACAATCGTTTCCTAAGGAAACATCGTCTCTTCCTTTTGTATAAGTTGACCTTTCGGTCTCTATTATTAATAAGCAAGTATTCACCAATTACCTCGTAATATGGTATCAGAGCTAAATACTTAAATTTTTTCGGAAAAATTTATAATTTCTTCTTGAAATTATTTGTTTAAATTTTTCCAAATTTATTTCAGTTAAATTCTCCAAAACCCACCTAGGGTTTTCTGCTTGGAGAAATTCCCGAATTACAGGTCTGCAAATTGCATGAAAATCGTGGTCGTTTTGTACCATTCTTAGCTGGTATCTAAAAATCGCGATTTCTTTTGCCTAACATCTTCTGCAAATCGCGTTTTTTTATTGGTATTTTTTACCACGGATTGTCTGGTCCTTCAGACTCACGGCTCTGTGTTTGGTGAAAATCGTGGCTTCTCTCTTCAGCAAGCTCATGTGGTATCAGTCGCGGCTCTGCGTTTTTTTTACAAACCTTTGCAAATCCGCCATCATTTGGAGGTCACACTCTGTCTTGCAACGTCTCAGTCTCTAATCATTTGCTGGGAAGCAGATTCGACCATTTTTCATCAAGAAATCTGAAGTTTTTTCAAGTTTTTTTTTCAGCTAGGGCCCTTTTTTCGAAACCCTAATTTTTGGGGTCGGAAAAAAAATTTTGTTTGCAGATTCTTGGTGGGTTTTTCGAGAGCTCAACTGGGTTGTTGTCCATTTTTTTCTGGGTGCCTCGATTTTTGTGCCTCGATTTTCAAGCCAGCGAATTCAAAAAATGACAGCAGATTCCTTCTGGGTTTTTTGAGCTCTCTTCTGGGTCATTCTCTAATTCTTCTGGGTCTTCCGTATTTTTGCCTCGAAGAACGTGCCTTCACAGATTTTCACAATTTTTCATTGAAAAACGTGCCATGGCATCTCTGACAAATATTCTGCTCGAGCATAATTCCAAATTCAATGGTCGCAATTATGGAACCTGGAAGCAGCGCATCATCGCAATCTTCGAATATCGAAACACCGATCAACTTGCTCTGGGTGTTACGCAACGTCCAACTTCTCCGGGTCCTGATCAAGATACATGGGATCTGAATAATCGAGAGGCAGTAATGCTTCTCAAACTATCCGTAGCTGATGACCAGCTTTCTCAGATTCCATCCGACAAGACAGCGGCCGAAATCTGGACACATCTAAAAGGTCTTCATGAGACTTCCGACAAGAGCAGAGCCTTCTTTCTGAAAAACACTCTGTTTTCTATTGTCATGGATGAGCGCACCTCGCTCCAGGCACACCTGAATCGGATTCAGGAAATCCGTGATCAGTTACTTGCCATCGGTCACAAGATGGAGGAAGAGGATATTGTGGTAATCACTCTTCGGAGTTTACCAAATTCCTATGAGCATTTTATCGAGACTCTCAACATCACATCTACTGGTGTTGATCTAAAGTTCACTGATCTCTGCACCCTGCTACTTCAGCAAGATCGGTGGAAACAACAGTTCGGTAGCAGCTCCAGTTCCACCTCCACTGAGCAAGCCTTTGCTGCGAAATCCTTTCAGAAGAATAAGGGCAAGTTTTAGCAACCATCTCAGCAGAAGTCTTCTGCTCCAGCATCCGATGGTACCAAAAAGAAGAACATTCAATGCAACTATTGCCACAAGTATGGTCACATGAAGGTTGCATGTCGGAAACGCTTAGCTGCCCAGTCTAAGCAATCAGGTTCGCAACCCAAAGCGAACAGTGTAGAGCACACTGAGCAAGCGGAATCTGCCTTTTATGCCTTCGTGGCTAAAAGACCCGCAGATCATGTGCAGTCATCTGCCTGGTACATTGATTCAGGTGCCTCTCGACATTTCACTCACCGCAGAGACTGGTTTATTGACTACCAGCCTTATTCAGATTCTGTTATCTTTGGTGGTGGAGAAGAGTACACGGTTGTTGGTAAAGGCAACATTCAAATTCAATCTATTGAGGAAGCTCATATTTCTTGATGTGTACTACGTTCCAGGGATGGAACTAAATCTACTCTCGGTCAGTCAATTGTATTTCAAATCCAGGATAGGATGTTTTGAAGTCATCCACTAAATGGGTTGAGTTGTGCAATGTGCCCAGTCATTGTGGCTTTTGTTACCTCAAGTGTTGAAACCTAGGTTGTCGGTAAGGGTATTGGCACAGGCATAGGTATGAGAACCCAATCACTGGGTACATGCAAAATACATTGGCCCTTGGATACATGGGTTTGGGTACATCCGTATATGCATGTTTGTATAGTGTATATACTATTATACACACACAAACATATAATACACATAAAATTTAAAGAAATATACACAATTGTAAAACTAAAGACATTTGATAGTATGATATTTCATCACTGATCAATGCAAAATGCCAAATGCCAATTGATAGCTCAAAACTTCAATATTATGTTATATCACATTATCTATAACATAATATCTTGTTTTAGGGTTTTTTGCCAAAAACAGGTTAAGAATTGTTATTAAATTTATTTGGCACTTTTTTCTATGGTGGGGCATGGGTTCACCCCAAGTACTCTCAAGTGCCCCCTAGGTATGTTGTGGGTGCGTGGGTGCACACCCACACCTATACCCAATGTGCTTAGGGTGCACCCTAGGTGAACATGTACAAGTGTTGGATCCAATATGTTCGTAAGAATGGAGTGAATATTGATTGTTGGATGCTTCAATAAAATTTATTGGGTGTTTTCTGGAAGGGTCTTGTAAAGTGATTTGGCCTAGTTCAATTGCTTTTCATTTAACCATATTAAAAGGAGTGGGGTCTATCCATTCTCTTGAATCCTTCTTTGGGGCAGTATGTTGTTAACAATGTTTTGTCTTCTAGTTGCAAAGTCATTTGGATTAAATTAAATCTTAAACCGCAGTAATAGTAGCATATTTCTTTTTATACAATCAACAGGTATAATTAAAGAGCAAAAATATGGAATCAGTTGGCTTTGAATAGGCAAAAGATTCCCTATACTATGGGTGGGGATTTTAACATGATTGAGAGTAATCTAAATAAGTTTGGAGGTTGTAAGTTTGATTGAAAAGCAAAAGAGAAAAAGGGGACAAATTTAAGAGGAAAAAGAATCTTGTCAATCCTCATGTGGGTTGTCAAGGAGGTACCAAAGGTATTTGATTTACTTTGTCTAATATTCAAAAGGCTAATCCAAGGATTCTTCCTAGACTTGATTACTTTATAGTTAATAAATCATTTTCTGCATACCTATTTTTCATATGATAACTAGATGCAAGTTGTATCATTGCTAATGTGTTTGATCATCACCCTATTTAGACTGGGTTGTTTCCAATTTCCTATCTACCTAAGTTTCATTGCAGCTTTAGAGAGCTTTATAAACTGATTATCTCTTGTTTGAAAATTCGCCTTGTAATAACATCTTTTGGGTCTTAAAATTTCAAAAGTTTTTAAGGGCTCGCATTAGTACATGGAGTAAAACTATTGAGACCATAGATGCGAAACTTGCAAAAAACTCTCACAGATAAGCTTTTCTACTTGATGAATCTTTGTGACTTTCTTGCCAAAAACTTGCGCCAAAATTTTACAAAAGCTTGCAAAGTTTTCAATAAAGACTTGCCAAGTTTGCACAACCACTCAACGAGTCCATGTTAAAATACTCAGCCATAGCAGTATAATAGAGTTTTGACATCAAAAAAAAGTTTCATTTCATTTTTTATTTTTTCTTGTCTGTTGCTCCCGCCACAAAAAACCCTCTCAAGCTATTGCAAGCTCAATTGCAAGGATTTAAGTATATTTGCTTTTTTTTAGATCATATTATGTCCTTTTTGATGCACCTATGCTTATAGAAACTCAATAATGGCCTTTCCTAGGTAATGAACATGATTTAGCAGCATTTTTTAACAATGTTTTTAAGATTTTTTAATTATTTCTCAAGAATCTCAACCTTTCTTAAAAAATTTAAACTCTAATACTTTTTCATTCTATTTTTCGAATTTCAACTATCTAAAATTATTTAAACTAATGTAGTACGTTTGCTAAAAAAATTTAAATATTAATGTGTAGGTTAAAAATTGATTGATAATGGCAATGAGATTCTTCTACAACTAGATTAGCTTTAGGGGTTGCCAGTGCTTCAATAGACACATGCCCATCTAGATATGTAGGCATCCATCCTAAAGCAGCTAGAGATAGGGCTTGAAAATAAGCCTTTGAAGGACCAGAACATAAAACTGTAATTTTCGTCAAACGTAAAAAACTAATTTATGGAGGCATAAACTCCTCAAAATACCACCTTACAAGCTTCACGAAGCATGATATAAGGGTTTGTGATAAGCCTAGAGATGAAATAAAAAGAGAAATTAATGCCTTGCTTGCTGCACAAGAAAAGAAATAATTACAAAGGGCAACGTCAAAAGTAGCTATGAAAGAAAGCATAGTTGAATCTCAAGCTGTTACAGTCAACCCTAAAAGGAAAAAAAACATTTAAGGTCATTGTGGGCTCTCTTCATGGCCCATGTTTCCACAAACCACCACCACCTCAGTCACTACTTTTACTACTTCTAGTAAAGCACCACCATCAGTGTTGCAGATCTATAGCTAATTATTTAATACACAACAACACACCTGGAGCACAACCATGATTAGAGGCAACTAGGTGGAATAGAGATGTGCTTCAACAATTAGACATTGCTTGTGTTGATTTATGGTACTTCAACAACACCCCATTTAATGTGGTGGAGAATCCATATTAGCTTAATCTGGTTGCTACAATAACTGTGGTTGGAAAAGGCTACAAGGCGTCTTCTCATGCAAACTTGAGTGGGAGCTTAGTCCAATTATTTTAATTTGTAAATGTTTTGAACTTTTTCCTTGTAATTTTGAATATTTTTTACTTATGATGGCTTTTTATTTTTAGAATGTAAACTAGATTTATGTTATTTTTTTATTTATAAAAATTAGTAATTAGTATTTGTTGTTGAATTTGAGTTAATGTTTATCAAAATTGTCTACTTAACATTAATTTCACTTTGTACTTCTAGAATGCTCACAATTGTAGTTGATTGGGCAAAAGAAGTGCTGGAAGAGAAAAGAATATAATGGAAAAAATTTGCCTGCAACATTCTTAATTAATTGTCTGGTTTCTTGCAAGAATGATGTGGTGTTCTTGAAATCAATGGATGCTTCCAACAAGGTTAAAACAGTCAAAATGAAAACGTTCACTCTAATGTTTAACCAACTTGTCATGGAGGTATAAATTGACAATGTGATGCAAATAATAGCCAATAATGCAGCATACTGTGTACCAGCTAATAGAATCCTCGAAGAGAAGTATACTATACTTTCTTGGGCAGTTTGTGCTACAACATGGCTCTGACTTGCTTTTGAGGGTATAGGAAAACTAGATCGGGTAAGACTGGTAGAGGATGCAAGGAAAATCACAAAATACATCTACAATCACCCTTGGATTCTTCACTTGATGAGAGAACACACCCAAAAGAAGGAATTGGTAAAAGCGGGTGTTACAAGGTTTACAATGAATTTCTTAGTGTTGCAAAGCATTCTCAGTTCTTTGACAGCTGTGTGACTTTGGGTGGTGATCTGAGGGAAGTTCTATTGTTTGTTATAGCCTTCAATGATTAAATCACTACCTTCTTCTCGATTACAATATGCAGGCTTGAGGGAACTGATAGTATCATTCATATTTGTAGTGTTTGAAAGAGTCATTGTACTCTTTGTTCTTATGTTTACACATAAACCTTCCACTAATTATCTTATTCTTCCTCTCTATCAGCCATCTTACTTTTCCTCTACCTCTAATTTGGTTGCTAGCCTCTCTTAATGTTGTCTCTATATTTTCTTTTCCCTCCAAAGCCTTCTAACCTCTTTGACTCCACTGGATAAATTGAATATGGACCTGCGGACTGGCAGAACTGATGTTCTAATACCAATTGTAATGTCCTCTCTTTAAATATCCCATACTTTCTTCAGTATAATAAGCCCTAACTCAATAATAGTTGTATAATTAATTGTAAGTGTGAATTTAACTCAAAAATTGCAGCCTGATTATTGAACAAAGAATTTACATTTAATTCAGAATAGATTTAGAAATTATATAATTTTTCTCCTTATTTCTGCTGTAAATCTTACTCTGATCTGCAGAAATTTATCTTTAATATAAAATAAAATATGATCAAAATCATCTCTAAAATCTGCCTAAATTAGATGTTTCTGTCCACTAGATAAATTATAAAAATTAAGGTGTTAATTCCCCAATTTTGGGTCTAGAGAGGTTTCGTCCTCAATCTGTTAGAAACATCATAACATAAAATAACATTGGCAAACATATTCTTCATTTGGCGCCTTTTGACCCTTTCATTAATTTAATTAATTTTCAGTTTTAATGATATTGCTTATTTCTCCTTGATCACTCTTTTCGGTGGTGATAGCTAAATTCTATATCAGAGGCCAGCAATCTCGGTTTTATTAGCAGCTAGGCAGCAATTCATTTATCCCAGAGCATTACAATTTCTCTGGTTGCCAATGCTCAGATATGCAGGTTCATAGGAAAAAGAAGGATATTGTAAAGTTCACTGATGGTAGAGTTTTTGACGATCCTAGTTCCTCTCAGTGGAGGAGAGTCCCAGATGATCTTGTTTATGATCACAATGGTTGGGGATTTTAGAAAAATATTTCTACTGTTAATTGCTCCCAGTAGTCTTTTAGGACTTAACTGTGGTCAGATTGATTCTTCTGATCCTATCTCGGGGATAAATGTTGCTGGTAACTCTGGTGCTGGTTCTACTATTAGTGTTTTGGCTAATTTCACTGTTGGTGTTGCTCCTGATTTGGATATTGCTGCTGTATTTTGTAATTTTGAGGCTGCTGATTGTCCTTTAAATGATATTCTTCCTGATGCTGTTGCTGATTTTGGTGAGGTGTTTATTAGCAAGGGGGTAAAAACATTTGGTGATGATCCTAAGCAATTGTAAGTTCAAGGCGCTCCTTACAGTGATACTGTTTGGATGCTTCGCCTTTGCCAGCAGCTCCTATTGGGAGTCATCTTGAATCCTAGCTTCAGGATTTTGTTGACTTTAAGGTCAAACCTTTAGAAGGCTGTTAAGAGAAAACTTAAACGGCAAGAGTTTGCTTGGTTACTGTTTTTGAATCTTGATAATTTGCTACATCAGTTGTATGCATCTTTTGATCCTATGTACAAACTGATGACCATGCTGATGGTTATAAGGTGGACTTTTTGATATTTTATTTCAGCTGACATAAATCTTTGCAGAGTATTTGTTATCAGCTCCTCAGAGGAGGCATATATGTAAAAATTTCCAATACTTTTGTTTAAATCTGTGTTATGCCAGTCATTTATATTTATCCTGAACTAGACAGATAAATTATCATAAAGTTTTAAATGGTTTCTACAATGCAGATTGAGGCCTTTATTAGTAGAAAACAACTGCATTTGCCATTCAAAGAATGCAAGTATTTGTTGAAGTGTGTAGTTTCAGAAGAATTTTTTTGAATTATCTTCACCATTTGCTGATTATCCTTACCTGCAGATACTGAGTTTGGTTAGTTCAATTGGCACTCAAGCTATATGTGTGTATGCTTCAGCTGAGTCTATTAATTGAAGTATGTTGTACTTATGCCATGTTCTTGTATGATGTTTCCATCGTTAATATGGAAGGCGTTCATCTTTCGGGAGCTGCTTCCTTCATGTATTGTTTATATCTTCCACTGCCAAGTTGGTGTGAAGTGGCACAAGTTTAATGTATGTCTTGGAATTCGTCATGAATTGTCTTCTACCATTCATGGCTTTCTATATGGATGTCCGTTCATATCTTTGAAGTATGCCGTTAATCTATGAATTCAATCACTGAAAATGCAAGATGAGTCATCGGCGCTTATAACCGCCGACCCTTTATATTCTGTGGAAGACTCTTCACCTTCAGCATTGCTTCGATGTATAAAGAACCAGAACATTGTATCTCAGCTGCGTGCGTGTTACTGTTGTCAGTTCTTTGCCTTGGATATGGCATCTTTCTATATTCGATGGAGGAGTCTTTTCGCATGTATTGTAAAAAATAAGGTGTATGAGTTTACCGTACGGAGTTTACATGATCTTTGTGATTGCAGTGGGAAGTTTTATCTGGTTGAAGGACTCATATATATTTTGTAACAAGTGCATATATTCAGTGTTATATGTATCAGATATTTGGAGAATATTTTCATACTTGATTATGTATGATCAATATATGTTTGTAAGCCATTTTCTGTATTAGTAGTGTCTGTGAGATACTCTTGACTTGTGATTATTCTGATTATTTAGGCAAAGTGATCAGTCTGTGAGTAAGGTGAAAAAAGCTTATTGATTGACTATTGGGAGTTATCAATCATAAGCGCAAGAATATTGTAATCATGTTGAGCATGTAATAAAGGAAATATCTTCCAGGTGTGGCTGGTTTTTTCCATCGAGGAGGAGGGATTTCTCAAAGTAAATATAGGTGGCATTTGCTATTGTATTTCTGACTATTCATTCTTAAATTCTGGTTCGAGAAGCTCAACACGGTATCAGAGCAAGTCTAAAGAAAAGATCCAGAACTATATCTCTTAAGCCTTGAGATATTCTATTCATGGAGATGTTTGTTGGCATTCATTGTGCAAGATAGTACGCATGCAGTGATATGATCATCGCATGAATGTTGGTCTGCAATTATTGTTCACTATTGCTAAAAAAGATAGTTGTGTATTGACCCTTTATCTATGTGTGTGCTGAGATCCTTCTTGAGGAAGATTAGACAACAGAGAGAAAAGTATTCTATGATTATACATTTGAATATTGATCATGATTTTTTGTTAGAACAATGGGAATGGTGTATGCTTTTAGCATTGATCTATATATTTTTCTTCACGATAGGTTGATTCTATGAATTATCATTAATCCCTATTGGTTGCAGGATGGATTGAATGATGAGAGATTGCATGCAAAGTCATGTAGGCTGTAGAAATGAACATGGAGATGCTGCTTGTAATCATGGAACTGAATTGGTGATACATTACTTCATTAAAGAGGAAGATCATATATGTGCTGTTTTTATGATTAAGTATTTTGAAAAGGAAGAAATGATATTCTAAGGGAGCTTGTGTGGCAAAGAGAGAATGCAAAAGCTCCTTGATTGGTCAAACATTGGAATCAATTAATTTATTGTGATATTCAAACTGTGAGTTTGCTGCCCCTGTTGAGAAGGAGTCTCAATTGAGAGGGAGTCTCAGCATTCAGATGATCTTTATGTTCTTTAGAGACTTCTTCTCTATGAAATAAGTTCGAGGTGAAATTCCTTGTCAATGAGTTCTTCTCTGCAAGAGAAGATCGAGAATCCCTTGTTCATGAGTTCTTCTCCACAAGAGAAGTTTGAGGTGAAATCCGCTGTTCCACCCTCTACGAGTAGGTATGGTGGATCCACCCTCTGAGAGTAGACATGGTGGAGGTGCATTCTTCTCTGGGAAAAGTTTGAAGTGAAAGCCCTTGTTCCACCATCTGCAAGTAGGTAAGGTGGATCCACCCTTTGCGAGTAGGCATGGTGAATATCATGGAAGAAATTCCATGATGTGGCACTTTTGTTTATTCACCCTTTGGGAAATGTCATACTGAGCTGACAATATTATGTTGAGAAAATATGTGATGAGATTATATTATTTACACTCTTTGGTTGCAGCTCCCTTGTGCTTGTCAGGTTGAGACACACCATGTGATATGAATGATCACTCTCTTGCTAAGAGGAAGGTTACAGATGAGATAGCTGTGATAGAGTTCCTTCATACCTCTAATAATATGCAGCAAGTTTCTCTGATATATACTGGTGAAGTTGGACTGTATGGGTTCTGACTGTCTTCAGCTGTTTCTCCTTTCCATGACTAATATATCTGGAAAATTTCTTGTTTGCTTAGGCATGTTCAAGTATGTAGCTTTAGAAGAAATTTTTTTATTATCTTCTACATGTGCTGATTATCCTTGCCTGTGAATACTGAGTTTGGTTGCTTCTCGCAGTGCTCAATTTATATGTGTGTATGCTTCAGCTGAGTGTATCATTTGAACTATGTTGTGCTTATGTTGTGTTCTTGTATGATGTTTCCATCTTTAATATGGAAGGTGTTCATCTTCCGGGAGCTGCTTCCTTCATGTTTTGTTTATGTCTCCCCATCGCCAAGATAGGGTGGCAGGGTACAGGTTTAAAGTATGTCTTGGCATTCATCGTGAATTGTCTTCTACTGTTTGTTGCTTTCTATATGGTTGTTCGTTCAAATAGTTTAAGTATATCGTTAGTCAATGAACTTAATCATTGAAAATGCAAGATGAGTCATCAATGCTTGTAACTGCCAACCATTTGTATTCCATGGAAGACTATTCACCTTCAGCATTGCTTCAATGTATAAAGATTCAGAACATTGCATCTCAGCTCTGTGTGTATTACTTTTGTTGGTTCCTCACCTTGGAAGTGGCATCTTTCTATATTCGATGGAGGAGTCTTTTCGCATGTATTGTAAAAACTAAGGTGTATGAGTGTACCATAGAGACTATGGCGTTGAGTTGTTCTCAGAGTTTACGTGATCTCTGTGGTTGCAGTGAGAAGTTTTATGAGGTTGGAGAGCTCATATATTTTTTGTAACAAGTGGATATATTCAGTGTTGTATGTATCAGATATTTGGAGAATATTTCCATACTTGATCATGTATGATCAATATATGTTTGTAAGCCATTCCTGTATTGGTAGTGTCTGTGTGAGATACTCTTGACTTGTGATTATTCTGATTATATAGCCAAAGTGATCAGTCTGTGAGTAAGGTGAAGAAGGCTTATTGATTGACTATTGGGAGTTATCAATCATAGGCATGAGAATATTGTAATCATGTTGAGCATGTAATAAAGGAACTATTTTTTGGTGTGACTGGTTTTTTCCCTCGAAGAGGGTTTTCCCAGGGTAAATATTGGTGTCATCTGTTATTGTATTTCTGATTATAGCATTTTTATATTCTGATTTAAAGATCTCAACAATACTCACCATTTATTATAATAATTATATCTAGCTGATACAAGGTAGAAATTCCAATTCCTCAAAATCTTATGAAGTTTAATGCTTACTGCACGCTAAAGTTTCTCCCATTTCAACATGAAAGATTAAATGACCTTTTGAAAGGATTAAATATTTACAAAGGTGAAACTAGCAGTTCACATAATAAATATTTCTGTTGAATTTTTTAACAATCTAACAGACATCAATTTCTCCCATAAAGTAGCCAGATATTCTATGATATGAATTTCAAGAAGAAACTTGATAAATAAATAGTAAATTTTTCCAACAAAAACCACTACTTCAAAAATAGAGACATTAAACTCAGCATGACAGCACCATTCCTGTTGAATAATTCAACAATCTAAAAGACATCAATTTCTCCCATTAAGTAGCCAGATATTCTATGATATGGACTTCAAGAAGAAACTTGATAAGTAAATTACTAAATTGTCAGTTTTTACAATAAAAACCACTACTTCAAGAATAGGGACATTAAACTCAGCATGACAGCACTAACAATGCATGGTCTCCAAGGCAAAAAATATTTGATATTGCTAATAGCATAAAAAGAAAACAATCCCTTTGCTACAAGTACATTCGGCACTAATCTCACTGATGTTGGCATGGTGTGATGGTTCAGTTGCAGTGTTGATACTCTTGCCATCAAGGTCAAGACCCACTGGGATGTCATTGTTGATTAATTATATTGGGAATGAGGTTCCCATTTGTGACCTCAATGGTTCATAAATCCAGGCAAAAAGCGTTAGCTTTTTTTTTTCAATTCAGCATCAATCTTTCTTAATAGACTGAAAAAATATTATTAAATATGGATTAAGCAGCACCTCTTCATAAAATTCTTCCTCAAGCTGTTCTACGGTCTGACCACGTGGCCCACTGTCATACAGAGAAACCAAGCCACTAGAAGTTGCTGAAAGAGCTAGCCTTTGGTGAGGAGGAACACCGGCCAGTGCTCGTGCAACAGCTGCTGCTGCGGCCGCACGAGCTGGGATCTGAAACAAACATAAATATAAAAATAGGCATAAATAATAGATACAACATGTCTTCCTTTTTTAAACGTACACTGTTGGTAAATTTGTAAAAATATATAATGTAAAAATTCTGCTACAGTCAACATAAGCAAACTAAAGAAACTCCAAAAAGGGGAAGTTCCTGAAGGATGGAAAAAGATAGTCAACAAAATTCTCATTTTCTAGCTTCCTCTTTAAGAGAATTTGAATAATTATTCAGTCATCCCATAGTTAACAAATTGTGCTTGCACCAAAATAGACACTTTAAAAAAAAAACTCAAACAGAAAAATTGTGATACAAATAAATAACTTCTGCCGTTCCATACAAATATATAACTTCCACTGTTCCATGCAAATAAAATCCCTATGTTTCACAATGTTTCCTTTTGGAGGGGATAAGCAAAGTGGCAAGGCAAAAAGAGAAATCCTAGAACTGCCTAGTCACCCATTTGGGTTTGGTCTTCAATTACAGCAGTTCACTTAGAAATTTAAAAAGATAAAAAGGGGCTTAGATCCCTCTCGGCATCTCAACTCTACGTTGGCCCTCTTTGCAAGGTTTCTATTGCAGAGTGTTGATGTGCATCACCATTTAATACCATATTTGGCATCGTTACAATCATGGAACTACTCTCAGTCATTTGCGTGTGCTGTGATTGTTTTTCTAATCATCATTTCACAATCAATAAACAAGTAGTGATTACTGCAACCTTAAAACATGAACCAATAGACATGTAAAGAATGAAAACCATGTTGGAACAAAAGTCAACTCTATTTTACAAAAGCGCATTGCAAATTCATCAAAGAATACCACTTAACCAAGAACCAAATTACTGAACCAAAAACAGGTTCAAAAGGATCAAATCTCCAATATTTAGCAAGTCTATCCAATGCAATTTTACAAAAGCCCATTGCAAATTCGTCAGGGAGTACTAATCAAACCAAATTCTAAAGTTATTGAGCCAAAACAGATTGAAATGGATCAACTCTCCGATTTTTAGCAAGTCTTTACAACTCTATTTTACAAAAGCCCAATGCAAATTCATCAGAGTACACCAATCAACCAAGTTCCAGATTCTATTGAACTAAACAATTGAAATGGATTAATTCTCCAGTTTTTAGCGAGTCTTTCCATATCTATTTTACAAAATCCCATTGCAAAGTCATCAGAAAATACCACTCAACCAAGTTCCAAAGCCTATTAAACCACAAATTGAAATGGATCAACTCTTAGGTTTTTAATGAATCCTTCAAAGTATGGCAAGACTTTAGTTTCAGCAAGTACGTCCAATTCTGAGCATATGAACTGGCCATCTAACTAACAGATTAAAATTAAGCCTTAATTGGACCTTATTTGGAGTAGCTGAATATGTCAACAAGATTTTACTAATTTCAGTTGCCCTTTCCAAGTTCTTGATGTGTAGGTCTTTCTTATTCTAAACTGGATCCAATTATTGTAGCTATGTTTATGACTAAATGATGGATTTTGGAAGTGTGAATTTGGAACTATTTTGTTCAAAATAATACAACTCTGCAAGTTTGATGTACTTTGGCAGAGGTTTCAGGAAGTTGCAAATCCATCTCAACTCTTATACTTGTCAGTCTCGGTCAAACAACAATTTTTCAGAGACGGCAGAACAACTACTGGCGAATTCAAATGGAGCATTCTGTTATTGCAAATTCTCGAAGGGTGTCATCTTTCTTGGCCATGACCCAGAACAGAAACTGTCTTGACCAGTTTATCCTATTTATTTGCCTGTGAACTGAAACAGAGACAGAAATTCCACCGTTTGATGATATGAAGTATCCTGTCAGCTTTCAAATGCCAGAACAAGCTCCATTGGTTAATTTTTCAAATTCCAATACAGCATTCCATTGATCTATGATCATTCAAAAAGTTAAGCCAAATCCAATCTATCTCACAGTCATCATTATAATTCAGCATTGGCATCCAAAGGACTAACAATATATCACAAAGCTACTAAATTTCAAACTAATTAGGCACTTCAATGCTAATTCCAACCATCTCTAAATAATGATGAAAAGCTAAGCTTTGTCGATTAAGACATTGTGTTTTTATCGTGGAGATCCGAAGTTCAAATCCAAATAGGCATTTAAAGTGGAATATTATGACTTATGGTCTTCCATAGTTGGCTTCTATTTTGGAGCTGACTTCTAGTGTGATTGCTTAAAAGAAACTTATGCTAGTCTAAAGATGGTCGAAAGATGGTCGTATAAGCAGAATATTTGCAAATAGTTGGCAATATCGGAAAAATAGAGAATCGTTCTGTCTTAACAAACAATAACAAAGAATCATTATGCCACCGTAATAAACTACAAATAACCCCTTGGAAACAATGCCAAACGATCATGATGCGAACTTAAGAGATTCCAAATAATCCGGATATTTTAAGCTGATTATACACATCAAAAGTAACTACGATAATTCTGATAAGAGGAACACATTCAATACACATCAAAAGTAACTACGATAATTCTGATAAGAGAAACACATTCAAAGCTCTCCATGAATATTACTCCAAATTAATAACATAAAAAGCGTGCTATTTTACAATGCCAATGCGAAAAACTATAGAAACAAAAAATTAAAAATACAATATTAGATGCTTTTCAAAACCTCAGTCTCAACTACTCGCAAAGAATCATTCAAAATCTTTAAAACAATCACAAATTATCACAATGGCAACGCGATAAACTGCCGATAGCCCCAATTCCCTAAATATTTTAAGCTAATTAAGCATTTGAATAGTAATTAAGATCTTCTTTCAAACCAGAAGAAGAGTATACCTCCGCCACGAGTACCACGCCAGAAAAATAATGCAGAAAATAAATTATTTTACAATGCTGTTCGCAATAACATTAGGAATTACAAAATTACAAGGCTGCCGCCAATTTAGTTTATTCAAAGGTTGAACTGAAAAGGGAGCATACCTCAGGCCGATCCGAGGTAGGCGACAATAAATTAAACGATCTGACCGAACTCATAAGCTTTTCTCCCACTTTTATGAGATCCATTTTTAAAGGGTTTCTAAGAAAATAAAGGAAAAAGTTCACTTGCAGGTCATGTGTTCAAAGTACCCCCTCATCCGCCCGACTGCATCCAGAGCATTTTGTAAATTCTGCTTGAATTATTCCCATTCCAAGCAAACATATACAGAATATGAATTATTATGCGCAGCCCTAAGTCAATGTAAGCAACAATGTCCAGTTTCATATATCACAACAATAAATGATTTCTGCATGCTGTTAGATTCTGTTAAAAGACATAACCCTTGGCACCGTCGAACCAGTAGTTGACGACGGTGTAGAAATGTCCACCTGTATTTGGCCCATCAGAGAGTTGAGCCAGTAGACGAAACCGGATTAACAGAGTGTTACGATTTATACGGCATACAATTTATAAATTGCGTTCCATCCCCGTCCTTCGACCTTCTGGCCAATACGTAGCGTTTATTGGCTTGTGAATAATTGTCAATATTGTTTTCCGTTCATGTTGAATATATTCCGACGCGAAGAAAGAATACCAAACGAGTGTCGATTTACATTCTAAAATGCGAATCCCAAATACAAATAGAACTAGGAGCGTCTAGTGCACTGTATGTCTCTAATGCTAATTTGACTAAAATAAATAAATTTATAATATTATTTCTAGGGGATGCTTATTTAACATATTGTATAGTTGACAAAATAATGAAAAAAAAATACTTACATGTGTATATAGTCTTACAAATGTTACATCAATGATCTATTTTAAGCTTAATAATATTTCTATTATTTGTACTTTAGTTTGCTTCTTTTTAGTTAAGAGTATTTAAAATGTTATTTGGATATGAAAAATAAGTGATATATATATATATATATATATATATATATATATATATATATATATATATATATATATATATATATATATATATAGAATTTGTTTATGAGATTGGATAGGTTGATCTATAAGTTAATTTCCTTGAAGACATGAGGTGGTTTCTATTTAGCGAATTAGCGTAAGATAGGTTAAAGTTAATTGTAATGGGGTTGTTAGGGTAATTTAGGGCATCGAGAGCAAGCTTTGTACAAAGAGACCAAATAGGAAATATATGGAAGCTAGATTTTGAAGAATATGATAAATAATAACAATACCAAAATTCAAGTAGCCTAGATGGGGTTTGGTTCGTGTCATAGTTTAAAAATAGAAAGGTCCATCTAAAAGGAGGTTCCAAAATTACTCTTAATGGTATACGACACTAAACTACTCCAAATTAGAACATGGGTAAATTCTTGAGGCCTATTTGGAGTTTATTGGGCAAGCTGGAGGAGTTCCAAATCTTACACATCTATCAAGAAGGTAACTCAATTATGGATCACCTCACAAATCAAGTGATTCAAATAATTAGGGAAGTGAGTGAATTCTATGTGGAGATTTTTAGCATGATTAAGAGGATGAAGCAACGAAGGGTATGTTAAAGTAAAGTATTTTGATTAAACTAATTTAATTAACTTTACTATGTTCTTAAGATTTCACTTCCATTCATTTGCATTAATCACATTTAATAATTATATTAATTTAGTCAATAGGCTATGTGTGGGAGCTTTGTTCCCGTAATATTAATTTTTAGGTCATTAAATTGTCAATCCTCACTGTATTTTATTTTCCAATTAATTTTTATGTCAATCACTTTTAACTATGGTTTTTCCTTTTTTTTAATCTTTTTTTTTAGTTTTAGTAGTTATTATGGGTTGATTTATACTTATGAGAAGAAACTACACACTTTAGCTATTATCTCCACTTTAACTCGTATTTTTCCCCTATTTATTTAACTTTTGGTTTTTTAATTGATTTAGATTTTATTTTTTAAATTAAATTAGTTTAATTTATTATTTAAATTAGTTTAGTTTTTTACTTTAAACATTAATTTTTAGTTTAGCCAAGATGATATTTGTGGGAGGAGTTGCTATTTTTAATATATATTTTAGCCGATAGGTTATTTGTGGGAACTTTGTTCCCTGAAATTGAATTTTTGACAGAAAAGTTGTCACTTTGACCGAAAAATTGTAAATCATTCTTGTTAATTATTTACTAGCCAATTTTTATAGGATGCAAATGGTTGTAGGATGCAAACTATCAAGTAAGGATGAGTCTCCTAGTGTAATGCAAACAAGGTACAGATCAATAATAGGAGGATTGCAATATTTAACTAATACAATGCTAGACATAGAAAATGCAGTTGGTAATGTTACAATATTTCAAGCAAGCCCTAAAGAAACTCACTTAGCATTAGTAAAAGGGATATTCAAATACTTGAATGGTACATCAAATTTTGGGTTATGGTATGTAGATCAAATGATTTCACTCTATATGCATACACTGATGTAGATTGAGCAAGTAATATGGATGATAGGAAGAGTACTGGTGGGGGTGCATTCTTCTTGGGAGGAAGACAAGTTTCATGGCTAAGCAAAAAATAGGATTACATTTGACAATCTACAAAAGAATGAGACTATGTGGCAACAACAAAAAGTTATAATCAAATCATTTGGATGAAATAAATATTGAAGGATATAGATATTGAATTTTCAAAACCTATTAGTATTCGTTGCGACAAAAAAAGAACAATAAACATGTCAAAGATTCCAGTTTTACATTCAAAGACAAAACACATTGCTATAAAATATCATTTTCTGAGAGAGATTGGAATATAATAGTAAAAAGGAACAAATAATAGACATCTTTATTGTTCCATTGGCTAAGGATACCTTTGAGTACCTTAGAGGTGTTCTTGGGGTTATGTCCCCACCTAATTTAGAGTAATTGATGCAATGATTGCATCAGTCTAGTATGATAAGAGCTTTATTCATTTTGAACTGGTTGATACTTTTCCTATGGTGGAGTAGTTGTTTTTGGAATTCAACAACTCTTATGTAATGATTTGGTACAATAGTGTATGTTGACACTTTGTATTTGTAGATTAGTTTGGTAGGTAAATAATGAGAGCACTTCATATTCTTAGATTGGCATATTGACACCTTTGTCATTGATGTCAATGGGGGAGAGTAATACATGAAATAACTCTTATATATAAGGGAGAGTAACACCTATGGGGGAGAGTATTCTAGAGAGTTGATGTCGATGTGGAGTATTTAGACAGTTGTCTTTAGTTGATGTTTTGGGGAGATTGTTACAAATTTATTGGTTGGCATTCATGGGTTTTCATCATATATTGTCATCAATGCTAAAGGGGGAGATTATTGGGATTAAGGTTGATTGTTGCCACTTGGATTGGATGCATATGCATTGTATTTATGACAAATTTATCATTGATGTCAACATATATGTGTTTAGGTATGTGATGGACAAAGTTTATGTACATCGCAGTAGCAATTTTGATTATTGCCACGAGTTAAGATATGTAGGCTTAGATTCATATTTATGGATGCGTTCATATGCTATATCTATTTCCATTCATATTAATATGGAGGATTCGATCAGTTGTAGTTGATTGTGAAAAGAGTGGATGCATGCTAGTGTGCAGGAAATGATTTACTCGTAAATTGGCAATATTTGATAAGCAAGATGGAATGAAGATGAGTAAGTTTACATCATCATTGAAGACATGTTCATGATGCCATCTTTTTGTTAGTAGATGCTAGAGATTATTATATGGAGGTTGCTAAAGTGTAATGTGTGATATGTTCACTATCAGTTGACTCTTGTAATAGGATTTATTTTGGAAGTTGTAAATTGTATTGTAGTGTGTCAAACTTAATTGTAATATCTTATTGAGGTCTTATATTACTCATTGTCTATTGGGAAAGACCTCTCATGTCAACTCAAATATTTAATAGGGAAAGGTATAAATGAAAGGTTATTTCCTTAGTTATATTTATCACATAGTATTATATCGATGAGTATGTTGTCAAGGGTTGTGAGTTTGATAAGAGTAGAGAAGAGGATGATGTTGAGATTGGATTGATAACTTCAAAGGAAATGTATTGCAAAAGAGGTTACTATACTAATCAGTAAACTACTTGGATATGTTATCCTAGAGATCTATTTTGTAACAATGTTGAAGCAATTTGGAAATTGAGTTTCAATGTCTTCTTTGTACTCTTAATAGGGTTGGAATCTTTTTACATGGATTCAAAGTCTCCTAATAGGTACTCATATGTACTGATTGTATTAAATTGGCTCCTAACAAGGTCATATACTCTTACAAGGAACTTTTATATTAGTGCATCATTTTTTTGGGTTCCATCCCCACCATAGTTTTCCCTCTCATCAAGGATTTCCCTAGTTAATAAACTATCGTGTCATTGTGTATGTTCTTTCTCTTAGCATTTCTCATATTATTGGTTATTAAAGTTGGATTTGATAATATAATTTTAAGTTTGATAATGCATACAACTAATTCACCCCCCAACCCCCACTCCCACCCCTCCATTGTAATGGTGGACTTTAATTTCTAACATAATATTCTCTACTTAAAAGACACCACTTAAATTTCCTATTAATATATAGCATTCACTATTTCTTTCATCCATTGATAAAATATAACAATCATTCATTATCACATGCCATTCATTAACATTCATCAATGTTCATTAACACATATCATTCATAAATAGTCATTAGCACATAAATACATTCATTAACACAAAAATTTATCCATTATCAAATAAGGCATATTACAATCATTAATTTATTTGTTTTTTACCTTCTATTAGCAAAGAGACTAAGTGGAGCATCAATTTCTTCGTCATTTCCCTCTGCTTGTGTTCTCAATGTATGCCTAGTCCAAGGATGAGCCCACTGTTGCAAATGGGGGTTTTCTACAATAACAAAGAAATGGATTAAATGCATAACATATTTTTATTATTGTTACAAGTATCTGATTAAGTTAAGGAAAATAATTATGGTATTTTTCTAATCTTTTGACCTCTATTTGATCTCTCTATTTTAGACTTACTATATTTCTCACTTTCATCTTCTATTTGTGTATTTCACTCACTCAAGGAAGACACATTTGACAAATACCTATCTAGTAGCAATTGCACTCCATCAAATGAGGGAGATAGTTGGTATGGAGAGAGATATTTTGCAAATGAGGATAATGTTGATAAAGAAGTCCAACTAGGGCCTCAAGAGTTGATAGCTATATAAAATAACATGGTTCTATAAGGTGTATTGATTTATACTTGTCGAATAATGAGACTACGGAGAATGCTCATTCCTGCAAATGTAATTCAATAATCTTATTAATGTCCACATTGTCGGTTCCTCAAATTATTGGTTAAATTCCTATTAGTCCTTCCCACTCAATGTTGGGAAATCCAACACAATTTGGCCATTGGATGGTTTTGATCCTTTGAGAATCAAATACCCCTACTCTTTAGGTTGTGTAAAACCTAGGTGGGTGCACATTATCTTGACTCTTCAAACTGATTCAAGACTTACTTTTGCATATTTTCTAGGTGATACTCTTGAAATGAAATTATAATTATAAAGTGAATCTTTTTGGAATGCTTTAAATGGTGATTAAAAATATAAGCAATAAAGGATAAATGATATGCAGATGAATAAGGCAAAGAACCACACAAACTACAATTGTATATCAACTCAAATGAATCAAGTAAGACCAATCCTTAATCCAATATTGGGAAAATAGATTCAACCTTGCATTAACTTATCATCAGGCTCTTTGGACATGGCTACGCACACCATCAACTACCAAATAAATAACTTAAAACATAAACCCTTAGTCCAAATAAATTTAACCCCAGCCAAATACCAGTTAGATAAATATCACATTACATGTAATATTTGATAATCAAGAGTATACATGAAGTTTGATCTATCAAATAGTAGTTCTAGATCCAAGAGGATAATATAGTATGCAAGATATTGAACATCAATTTCCCAAATTGAGATTAAAATAGAGTTCTTTTATTGATTCAATATAAGGAAGGACAATTGAGTTGTGTTTAGTTGTATTACCTAATCAAATTGAAATTCATCCACCTATCTCTGATATATCTGTAAAAACTATGAAAAAACTATGTCCATTACAAATGGTCCTGGTATCCTTTATAGAAAATAAAAGAATGTGTACAAGATTCAAACCATTCCATTGTATAGAAAATAAAAGTATGTGTACAAGATTCAAACCATTCCATTGTCTCCTAACCTATAACTAAATGCAACTAAACACATTTATTTACAGTGCAAAGTTTTAATAGAATAATTAATCTGGAAACTTTTTTGCCATATTTTTAATCTCCATGAAAGGTCATGCCATTTGGTTTGGGAAGATAACTAAATCTTTGATAATTATTATTGCTCTTATAAATGTATCTCTCTATGTTGTTTTCTTTTGAGTTTATTCATACCTTCACATGTATTTGTTGCTATTAACCAACATCATTACTCCTGCACAAACTTAATCATGTATCAAGGAATACACATTACTACGGTTATTATAGATCAAGAATAATTATCTTTCCAAATATATATTTAATTCAAAACATATTGTTTCCCCAAATAATTCTTCTTTGTAATCATAGTTTGGAAAAATAGATTGTTATCCTTTGATGAACTTTATTCTACAACATAACAACCCAAAAATATTAGAATATTGTTTCATTCATAAATATATTTATAACAAAACTAACCCTAGAAATGATAATAGGTAAGATTACACAATTTCAAATGATAAAATGATAACAATATTAAATCTATCAAAATAAATATCCAAAGGCAATTGTTAGATAACTAAGAGGGGGAGGGGGTGAATCAGTTATGTCTGGTTATCTCATAGTCCCTTTAAAACTTTTCAACACCATCAAATCATCATAAACATCAACAATAGTAACTTCAATTACTTGGTATACATGTATCCAACTTAAAACTTAACTCATTCACACACTTCTTTACAAACTGTTATCAAATTGTTCCTTGCATTACCGACTGTCAATAAATTTATAGCAATTACATAGTGATATCTTAGTTATTACCAAGTTGTAGTAAATTGTTAAAATGTGTAGATTCACGCAATTAACACCAAACTTTTAATGTGGAAACCTTGTTAAGGGAAAAACCACCTAGGACTAGTAACTCAAAGATTTGACTCTTCTAAAGTGATCAATGTTAGGATGTTTGTTAAAGGTTACCTACACTTTGTTAAAGTGACCTTGTTAGAGGATTTCACCAAAAGATCATCTAGACCTTATCACTCCCTATCTTTGACTAAAAAGAGTGTCATGATTTAAAGGACTTACAAACACCACTAATCAATGTTACCATTTAGGATTTCGCTGACCTGTTAGGTCCACTTAGTACTTCTAAAAAATTCTTCTACAGTGGTTAAATAGTGATGGGGTAAAGTGATCTGTCAAGATAACAACTATCTTATCTTGTTTCGATATCTGTTCTTGCTCTTTCTCTGCCTTTACTCACTTGGTTGATTATATCTTTCATAAACTCTTCTTCTTGTCTTCTCTCTTCTCTACTCAGTTTACTTGGCTCAACAATCTCCTTTAACCTTCTTCTCCTTTGCACTTTGTTCTTATTTTTATAATATGATCAATGACAATTTTGAACTAGCAACCTAAATCTATCTTGTTCCCCTCCTTAAATAGTTTTTAGAATGCTTCATGATCCTTCCATCTTTTGTTGCTTAATCAGAATTATTAGTTTTAGATTTACAGCAAAATTCCTTCATACAATGAATTTAAACACATAAATAATATAAATTTACATAGAACTTTGTGTCCATCCTCATCCTTCTTCAATTTGCTTCATCAGATCCTTCTTGAATTTTCTCCATCATTCTCCATCACTAATCTTGCAACAAACTTTAACTCTTGCTTTAGACCTTCTTGATCTTTCCAATTTTCCATCAAAAGTCGGCCTCAGATTCCAATTTTCCAAACTTGCTCATCTATTTGTCACTCAGTAACATAATATTTACTTAAGAAACATATAACTTAGTTAATATTGACTTTCTTGGGCAACACTATGTTCTTCTTTCTTTACCATCGCTCAAGAAATATTGCAGTCACTCAGCGAATACAATCTCCCTTCATTAACCTTGTAATTCAATTAAGATTGTGTTCTTCAATTCTTCTCAACAATATATGATTGTAAAACAATCAAACCGATATTACATAATCATTGTCCAACTCATTCAAGTGCCCATTGAATACCTACATATCAACTATGACTTCATCACACTTTCTTCAAATGCTCTTCATCAATCAAATCCTCTTAATCAATCTAATAATATGGTACTTTCTTGAGTTAGCATAATGTCTAGCCAACTAAGACTTTGACATCAATGACAATATAACAACTGATATGACTCCTTCACATACATTCATAGTGTAATGCCTCACCAGGGAAACCAAAAGAAATCAACTTAATATGTCACTAAGTTTGCCAAACAATTTTTTTTTAAAGATTAAAACAACAAGAGATAACATAGCAGAAGCAATAAATCACATTCATACAAACAATCCATAAGAAGGTTACATATCCTAAGGGTTCCATGACATTGAATCACATATATAAGTATCAGTTGTATTAGTACTAAATATGATACATAACAAAATCCACATCATAGAATAACCACAAGTACGAATCCAATTAAATAATATACAATTACATAAGATGTCACATGACATAATCAGAATGCATAATCATCTATTGTACAAGTCATGGGGTATGAAAAGCTCAAAGAATATACATCATGAATAAATACAACATCTCATAAGATCTCCAAATAATCAAGTACACTAAGATCAGAATGAAAGGAACAATTGCACAAGTACATCTAGCTATCAGATCTCAATGGTATAAGAAACACTACCACCCAACCTCGTGGAACTTTAATGGCCCACTCCCACTATGCTGAGGAGATAATCACAAGTCCCAAATGGATAACAAATCCAATAGTCATAACCAACATCTAGGTTAAGGAATTCTTGATAGCAATCTATCTCAAAGAGTACCAAGACACCAGTAACATCTAAACCCAAAGGCAACAAAGATACGTAGGAAATCTACTATGTAAGTGGGCAAGTTTCATCGCATGAGTCAACTCTAAGGCTACCCTGACAGCCTCTCTAGACTCATACCCCCTAGTGACTTTATGCGACATAATATCCTTTCGTACAGACAAGGCATACCAACAAGGCAAGGTCACAACCAAACATCCTCTCTACTCCCATCTTAGCATGTACTAGCACTTGAGGCATGGGCGAGGTAAAACACCGACTCTTGTTAATTTATTTTAAACCCATTTAATAAAATATTATCACTTATTAATACTACTTACAATGGGTTACCCATAAAAAATATAACTCATAAAATCACAATATTCACCTCAATCCTATACAAGCAACTAGAAAGCACCAAAAGATAATTGATCAAAACTCAAAGTTACATCAAGAAAAATATGATATTCGCCTCAGTCTTATACAAGTAATTGTAAAGCACTAGCAAATAACTCATCAAAAGTCATCACAAAATTATGTGAATGCATCAGAATGGTTGGGAATAAAAGATTGTGACCAAATAGTAAACATAACATCATCATAGATCAAACAACTAACCATGACATCACATACAACATCATAAAACAATAACTCCTAGGCCTCTTGTAAACATCCAAAATTGGTCAACATACTAAGTCAAACTTGAACCCAACACAAAGTAAAACATATATCTCATCAAGTATATAACAAGTGTAGTTTCATAAATTGTTTGGTTTGACAACATAAAAATTCAATTTACAAATAGGATTCTAGTTTTCCGTTTCCAAAGTGTCATATTAACAACAAAGTTTTCGAGTTCATAAAGGAATGAAGTTTCCTTAGTATAGAATCATTTACATATACAAATAAACCCTCTAAACAAAAATCCTAGTTTTATTAAAAACCATCAATTTTTCCAATTGAATTACAATATATATATATATATATATATATATAATAGTAAACCCATTTATACAAATCTTTAACCAAACATTCATTAAGATCTAATAAAATTATAAAATTATAAATTTTTATTATTATATTATTAATAACATAACATTAATCAAATTATTAATAACAATAATTATAAATTAACTATTATAAAATAATACCTATTAAATATTAATAATGATAATTTATTTAAATCTTTATATAATTTATAAAAAAATAAAAAATATAATTTTTTTATAGCCCGACAGGCTTCACACTATGTGTGAGGGTGCAAGGGAGCGCTCACCACCGCCAAAGCAGCATGAGTTGCTGCTTGTAGCACTCACGACTGCTACAACAACATAAGCCGCTGCTTGTAGCACTTATAGCTACTTCCAACACTCATAACTATTGTATGCAGCGGGAGCTGCTACAGTGGCTAGGAAAGGAGGGAGGTGGGGGTAATGGCTTGCCTCCCAATTTTTTTTTTATTATTTTTTTTTGTATTAAGTTTTGTTTTACCTAAAAAAAATAAGAAACCCTAAATTTTATTTTAATATTATTACCACAATAGTAATTTCTTTTTTTTTAATCAGTAAATGGCTGAAGCCTAGATTAATTATTATTTATTGAAATTAATTATTATTATATGTTAAGTGAAAGTAGATTTGAACCCAAGACCTCCCACATGAGAGGCTTACAAGTTACCGTTGTGTTGTAGGCTTTTGCCTTACCACAATAGTAATTTATTACTGTGGTAATTAATATTATATTTTTTATAAACACTTCCAATTTTGATTTGATAAGGCAAAGAATTCGAAACAGTCAAATTTAACAATTAAAACTGGTTTTCTTTTCAAACCCCATCTCGAATTCATAATTTTTCTAACTCAATCCCATTACGAATAACAAGATTCCTCAAACAAGGGTTTCCAATTTGATTTCTTTCACAAATATTTTCAATAATGAAGAACAATAAATTTAACAACAAGGGTAACGAAGAACAATAAATTTAACAACAAGGGTTTCAACCATAACTATTTCTGAAAATAGATCCATAACAAACACAGAGAAGATAGAGGAAATTTGAAGGGAAATTACTGTGCAAATCACAACAAGATCTTACCTTGATTTGATGCTAACTAGACGAATGCTTAGAATTTGCAAGAATTTGTGTTTTCTCGAAAACCCTCTGTCTCAAAATTTGCTCCTCCAAACATGTGTGTGGAGAAATGAGCTCTAATTTCCTAATAAAGAGCTTTCTTCCTTTAGGGTTTCAGTTTTACAATCACGCAAACCCTTTTCTTTATTATTTTATTTTATTTTAATTTCACGTGCAAATGTTTTGCATTTTAATTAAAATAAACTTTATTAAATTTATTCTCTCTCTCTCTTTTATCAAATCATAAGACGTCTTTAATAACATATTTATTAATTTAAATAATAATAATATTTAGAGTTTATTATTAAAATGAAACTCCTAAATAAATTATTATTAAATAAAATAAATATAATGACACCAAATTTGGAACTTTAATTAAATCTTTTAAATTTAATTCTTCTATTTAATTAATTAAATATCATTAAAATTTGATTTTTCTTTATAAAATCTTTATTAAATTAAATCATTTAATACTCTTTTAATTTGTTTTAATTATAAGTAAAAATCACAACAAACCCATAGTCTAAATGAGAAAACTCATTTTAAAGATAGTACTAAATCAAACTTAAGAGTCAAAAGCTCAAATTCTCGTCACTTGATGAATTCAGAAGGGTAAATAACTCAGATACTTGTCCTACTTTCTAAGACAATTGGCTTAGGGTTAGGATTTGGACTCAAGGACTATCTCCCCTCTTTACCATTGAGATACTGTGATATAGCACACTCATCCTAGCAATTCAGGGAAGCCGATGCCTAGTACCTACAATTTTCATAAAAGTCGAGCATGTACATATACATATAAATCTAAATTAGAAAGGCAATGGCGAGGAGTAGTGCATTGTGTAGATCCCAACTAGTAGGCGACTAAGACTCCCTCCCTCAACCACATCAGGAACATCAATCATAAAGTAAAACATACATGTACACCATACACATGCAAGTATGGGGTAAGTATCCATAAAAACTACATATAAATCATCCATCTAACTATCCTTATGAAATAATTGAGATCAGTATATGAACACACATATATCATCATCGAAAGAATAATCATGAACACATGAAATAACGGAGTATCAAGTAGCCCATCAAATATATAAACTGAGTTTGAAATAACATCCAAAAAAATTAGGTAACCAAGCACCACTAATTATAAGACATAACTATAAAGTTGGCCTAAAATAATTTGACAATATAACATGAAAAGTAAACTAGGGGTAGCCATTACACATAGCATCATCAACTAACAATCTCCCACTATCAATTACAATGTCAATTGGGGCTAACAATCTCCCCCTTTGACATTGATGGCAACACATAACTTAAGATTTTACATTACAAATCATTCATAGGATAATCAAATGTATGCGTTGACAATAATACACTTTTTAGTTCTGGTTCTTCAAACTACTACTCTATAACTAAGTATGTATCTTCAGCAACAACAAAAACTTCAATATCTTTAATGTTACTCCCAATTTGATTGTGATCTCTTATTTCAGGTTCAGTCTTCTATCATCATCTTTGTAGTAGCTCCCCCTTTTAAATAGACTTCTCTCCTTTTCATTTTGATTTAATAGGAAAACTAGACTATAGTAATTACTAATAAGTTCAATAAATACCTAGAGGCTAGGACTTATTTCTTCTACAACTCTTAGAGTTGTCACATCATCTCATCATTTGAATCTTCCAATTTATCACCTCCATTTTTAGAGTGTCATTCATTGCTCAATATGTTTCCTCCAGTCTCCATACCTTCTCTTACCTCCATCTCAAGATCATCAACTTCAACATCAATGCTATGAGTAGGTCGAGTACCATTGCTTGAGTTACTAATAGTGATATCATTGTTTCCTAAACTTTGAATTTGGTTTGTAATGTTTCCCAACCCTCTTTCTTGACATTTCTTCCTCCATAAATTTAGTTCCATTTCATAATAAAAATTATGGACTTCATAATTGAATGTATATAGCCTCAAAAAAAATTCCAAGTTCTTGTCTAATTAGTTTCTTATCTTTGACTTTAGGAACCCCAAAGCACTAAAGAATCTCTCATCCTTCACTAAACCCAATATCATAGTCAAACATACATCGACAATCTTGAAAAATTATGCTATTGAATCCATCTACACTTCAATTTGAGCCAAATTTATCCAAAGCTTAGTTATCAATCATTTATCTTTGGGGTTCTGCATAAGATTATATTGTTCCTTTATTGTATTTGCAAAATTGCAAAATGACATGATTGATCTCTCGAACAAGATTAATCTAAAATTTTATTTACATTTACCCTATTGATTATTTTGGATCTTCAAAATTTATCTATCAAAACCAAAGCTTATCTCTAAAATCTTTCAATCTTCTGAGACTCCAATAATTGGGAAGCACAATATACATGGCTTCGAGTAAATCATGTGGAGGGAACATTTTTCTAATCTATGTGGAAAGATCATAGGAAATTTCCTTCACATAATTGCAATAATCTTGGGAAAGACTTCCTTTGTAATAGTTAATTTTTACTTCGTGGATTTCTTTCCTCATCTATAGGACTCAGGCCTACCATAGTAGTAAATTTGTATCTCAACATCGTGTATATTGGAACATAACTCCCCATTTGCATTGATCTTACAAAATTTATCAAGATTATCCAAATCTATGATTTAGATCCACTAAAAATAAATCATCCTCACAAATTTATTTTGGATGTTTATAGAGTCTATCGAGGGCCACACATGTCATTTTATGTAGTGTATTAGATTCTACAATATACATAGCTCTTTGTTGGATCATCTTCATTATATTCATCATTTCCCCTAGCATGGGAAGAATAGATACTAATTTTAAGGTTATATCTACAATACTTAACTTTCAAAATAGCTCGTAATATTTTTGTATTCCATCATTGCCAGAAGTTGACTCCATTATACCAAGCAACGATAAATATTTTAAAAAAACTTGATGCTTTGGTCAATCCAAAGAGATCCCTCTGGTATCCATTAGTCATCCCTTTGGAAAACCATTAAAATTCCCTAAATCATTTTTGGACTTTGACAGAAGTGTTGGTAAATCTCTTTGATTAAAACTTCAACTTTGTGTGCTTGCAAATAGTTGCTTGCAATTCTAAAAGCTAGATTCATTCTATGGGCAATGCAATGAATGCCAACAACATAAGGTGCAAGAAAATCTTCAATCTTGGTGTGAAGACCATTCTTGTGACCTTACATTAGTGTAGCTTCATCTACTATAGCACACACCAACTTTTGGGTAATCGTCATGTCATCTATATCTCTATTCAATTAGAGAACTATTTACTATTTCAAATATATTTTATGCTATTGAACCATCCTTCATTTTAACAAAGGTTAGTAGATAAGGTTGATGAACAAAATTGTGTATGTGTTTCAAATACATCTTCAGGAAAATAAAACTTAACATCAATCTGACTACAAACTGACAACCAAATAGCATTTACTCATAGTCAAATCTACACCACCTTTTCTTCTTGCATGGATTTAAAACTTGAGCTTAACCTGACTATCGATCATGACACTTTTTATCATTAACAAAATCTGCAAATTTATGATTTGAACCAAACTTTACTGTTATCATATATTAGTTATGTGATTTCAACAATTCGGTGAATGCATGAATATATTCATCGTGAACTTGAAATTCCTTTCTGTGCAGGCATAGATTGAATTGATTGAAACAACAACAAAAATGCAAAATAAAAACATATAATACATGGCTCCCTTGTGATCCTAGAAAATAGATTGCAAAGAGTCTAATAGACTACCATCCATTAATGCAACTCTCAAAACAACAAATATTTGCATTCAACTATTCAAAAAATTGGATTTCCTATAACAAATTTCAAAACAACAATTTTAATTTGGATTCGACATAGATCAATATGTTGTTGTTCTAAAAAAAGACCATCAATATGAATTTAAAATTCAAAATATTAGTTTAGGAAAGAAAACAAGGAAAATCACACATTGAAAACGCAGACTCACAAAAATCATAAAAAAACTCAAAACTTTCTATTCATCTACTATGCATCCAATCTTCTATCCAATTACAAATATGCCTTTTTCAATACTTTCTCCTTCTGTTCTATTGGGAAGATGAAATGTCTCCCCAAAAGAAAGGGAAGAAAACCATTTTAGAATTAACAAAATCTGCTGCCAACTTTCCAGCTGCTGAAAGTTTGTTGTTGCTATCGATTTCATAGTTGGTCTTTTAATTATTGAACACATACAGAGACACTTAAAGAAAACTGACAAAAGCATAAAATGAAAAACACACTTTATCCCAAGTGGCTATAACTGGAGAGTTTATCAAATCACTAATCCCTTTATGCCACTACATCATAGGACTTTATTACAAACATTAAAATTTAAAACACTCTTAAAACATGACATTAATTTTTTGGATAACTTCATGTAGCATCTTTAATCTTGTTAGTTCCTATAGCATCTGTCTGGTCTACCACTACAACATATCTTACATATGCGCTCTATTGGAAGTTCACATTAAATTGGATTATAAACAAGTTCAATGAATGGATACTTTAGGGCCCAATCTATTTGAAAATTCCTAATTGGTGATCCCACTTCTGGTTTTTTTAAAGATTTCGTATCATTTTTTTCTTTATTTTTCCTTTTGCTCTTCTTAATTTTGGCCAAAACAAATTCTACCACTAAAATATATGACGATAAGGTTCTACATTTTTTTAGCCTTTTCTTGGCTTTTCCCACAAGTAGGACTCTTACCCTTGTTCATGTTTGACATCTACAAAGAAATATAGGGTGCCAAAAAAAAAATCAACTTGTTCAAGAAGTGACAATTGACGATTACATATATTTATCTAAACATGATTCATTGGTTGTATGACCTACAATATAAAATATAGACATCTTCATGATTCCTATCTAATGTTCATGTTTGAGGTCTCCCAAGTGATCGATGACCACTAATAGTCTAACTTGTACCTACTAAATAATAATGAACTAAAAATTGTCGATAGATAGGAAACTGAGTTACTCACCTTTGCATCAATTGTAGTCACCACTTGTCATTGCTCTTGGTAGTTTGATAAATTGAGACTTCACTATCAATTAGAATTGAGAGAACCGAGTGACCTCAATTGTTTAAACTAACATTGATATATGAATGCATTTATACCAATCCTTTTTGGAAAATCCAGACAATAATCTTATAGCATATAAAAAGATATTTGGTGAACCACATGTAATAAAAACATGACTTATGCCATTTTTTGTTGAAATTATAAGTGGGAGGATTTACTTCTAAGAGGGGGGGGGGGGGAGGGGTTGAATCAGAAGTTAAAGTATTTAACCTCTAAAACTTTTAACTAAGATCATCCACATCCATCTACCATATCTAAATAACATAAAAGTAAAGACATTGATGAAAATAGATAACACAAGATTTTGGTCACCTAGAAACCCTCTAAAATGAGAAGGTAAACCTGGGGTGGGGATGACACCCACAAATTATTATTGCAGCAATATGTAACTATTTAAGGTTACAAAGTTTGACCACTTCTAATGGTTTGCCCTATGAAAGTCTTGCCCTATTAAAGGCTTTACACTTTGTTAAAAGTGACCTGGTTAAGGGTTTTACAAACACTCACTTGGAATGTTACTTTGTTAAAGGATTTAGTACCTTGTTGAAAGGCTTACAACATGGCTGTTAGACCAACCTATCTTCATAGGATTTTCATTCCTAATACAATGGCTAGAGACCTGATGGCTTACAATCTTTAATTGTTGATTCTAGATCCTTGTTTTGCTCAATCTGATATGATCCTTCCTGATCTGATATGTCTCTGCTCGATGTACTAATGCTCTATTCTAATCAACTAAATTCTGCAATGCAGCTCTTCCTTCTCTAAATCTTTACACCCTTCTGAACTTCGCTAGCATTCTCCCATATAACTCTCTTTCATGCATTCCATATGCCTCTCTTACACTCACACAAATTATGGGGTATCGTCCTCCTTTTAAAGGCTTCAAAATATTAGGGTTAGGTATGAATATATGATCAATATTCATCCTTCTTTTCTCACTCAAATCTTTAAACTTTTCCTATTGGTTGCATGCTTTCTCCATTTTTCTTGGCTACATGCTGATTACATGGGGAACGTAAAAGATTCGATCTTATCTTTTAGATCCTTTGAGATTCATCTTAAGTTGGCTCAAAAATGGTTTACATCTAAGTTTGTGAAGGCATAAACTCATATGTTGATCTTGTGTTACTCGACACTTATTGATTACTAATGCTCAGTACATATAGGAATTATGTCTCACTTGGCTCCTATGGCAACTCTGTCTTGCTTGGCATCTATACTTTGCTCGGCATCTATAGTGACTCAGAATCACTTATCACTCAACACTTGAATCTTGCTCGACACCTGAAGTTCACTCAGCACCTGTTGAATTTTTGACTTGGCACATAATGTGGCTTGACATCTATATCATACTTGGCATCGACTTAGAAATTGGTTAAGTGTGTTGACACTCAATTGTCAAAACCATTCTAAGACCAACAATCTCCCCCTTTGACATGAGTGGCAAAAACACTTAACTTAAAAACTTGTAACTCCCCCTGAGCTAATGTGCCATTTTTGTATTCAAAATTCTTTATGTTGAATTTGTCTCATGTTGTTTCCATTTTCTGTCTTATCATTCCTTTGTTTCTGTTCTGTTTGTACTCCCCCTTTGTTTCTGCTCCCCCTTTCACACATCTCCTTGCAATTTTTGTATCCTTTTGGCTTTATTTCCTTATCTTTCCTCAAAATTTTGTTATCTCCCCCTTTAGGTATCGTTTATTATCTCCCCAAATTAATTACATCTTATTATCTCCATCTTAAAAAATGTATTTCTCCCTCATTCCTATTCTTATTAAATCTCCCCCTTTATCTACATAACATATTATGATGTATTTCTCCCCCTTTTTAACACTTATGCCAAAGGGTCCTAAGAATGAATGGAATAGTTAGACAAAAATGTTTTATTTACCTCCATTATTATCTTTAGAGAAGCATCCCAAGTGTCCAATGATATTTCCAATTCTTTGAGCTAGATGGTTATCTCTATTGTAAGATGTAACAGGCCTTCTAATGTAGAAAGATTTGGATCCTTCTTCAAAACATTCTCTACACAGGCCATCTCTTTATGCAATACTTCCAAGTGTGGGGTGATTGCAAACTGTATATGTATCAATTTGGCCTTAATACTAGCTTCTTCTGTTGATAATATAGCTAACTCCTTTTGGGTGTGAAGCATTGTGGAAAAATGCTTCACACTTTGAGCTGGATCCTTGGGTAGTTGTGTACTTGATACCTTAAGGTTCCTCTCTAGGCTCAATATTCTCTGGCTAGTCTTTTGTGTGAAATGTGAAGAGTCACACAGTTTGGAGTATAATGAGAATATGTTCTCAAGTACTATTTTCATTTTCTCAACTTTCTTAGCCAGTTCAATCTGTGATAGTGCTATTTCACCTAATATCTTCTCATTCACTTTCATTTGAAATCTCTTTTCAAACCATTCCAATAATTTGACATTGGTATCAAGGTCTTCATTTTGTACCTGGTTCACTATGTTGGATAGTTGCTCCATGATGGGCTTTGTTTCATCAGGTACTGGCAAGCTAAATGCATCAAGGAAGATGTCTTTGATTTCTATTAATGCTTCCCTTTTTCTATACTCATTTCTAAGTATCTCCTGCTTCTTCTTCCTCTCTAGTGCCTCTTGCACTTTAGTAATCTATGCTAAGTTCATTGTCTTGTAGTCATAACTTGGTATGACTATTTCTTCATCAAGTGCAGGGTCTCCATAATGAAGCACCTTTGCTACCTTGGTAGAGCTTGAGCCTGGTGCTAAAATTTGCAGTGGTACTACATTAGTGTTTGGCTACTTAGGAGTCCCCGTAGTAGGCAAATGTACTAGAGTTTGTATTGCCTCTTGCTCTCTCTCCTTAGGGGTCTTCTCCTCTTCCTTGTCTTCTTCGCTTCTTCCTTGATCAATTATAGTGATTAGAGGAGGTGCACCCTAGCTCTATGCTGTAGGATTAGTGATATCTTTCTGTCTTGTCTTTTCCTTAGCTTGCTCCTTGGTAGTTATTATGACTATAGTGTCAACCTTAGCAGATGCATCTTGTGCTTGTTGCTCTTTTCATTGACCACTTGTAGTTGTAGGAGGTTGTGAAGGTGGTTCTTGTGTAATCACCTTCTCGTTGATTATTTTAGCTACTACCTTTTGTAACTCTTCTACACTCACCAAAACTGGATTTGTGCACAATTGTGATTGCAGAGTTGTTTGGTGAAGGATCTTTCTGAGATCCTTTGTAGTCATTGGATTGATGTTCTAACTTGAAGTATCAAGAATATCTTTCACAATTATAGTTTTTGCAGATGTAAGTGTTGTATGTGGAGGACTAGGTGGTGGCATTTGTGTGTCTTGGACATTCAGTTCTTGTTGCTGCTCCTCAACTATTGTGTCATCATCTTTCTATGTCTTTTCCTCCACTGTAACTTCTTCCTTCTCTTTCTCTCCTTCTTCCTCCTTTTCATTTTCCTCTTCTTCTTCGTTGTCATTTCTTCCTTCAAAGGGATCTTCTTGACCTTCCTTGACTATTGTCAACCCATAAATCAATTTCCACATTTGTGTGGACTTCTTTACAACATTCTCAATTTTATTCCGTAGAATGTTGAAGGCTTTGTATTGGGTGCAAATTTGCTCCCATGCTTTTTGCTAGCCTTTCTTATTTGACCTTTTGTAAGGTCAGGCATTACACAGGCCAATGTTAACTCTCTTATTTCTTTCTCCGTGTTTAGGCAATAATGCCATTTATTTTGAACAATTGAACTTAGCTCCTTAGGCATAGAATTATCTAGTTCAAGTGGAGTAGTCTTGAACTTGGCCATCATAGTGTAGATAGATTCTTCCACTATGTTTTTCTCTTCTCTTAACATCTTATTAAAATCAATGGTCTTTAATCCAGTTAAATCTACATTATCCCTAATGTTATTGCAAACATTTTCAAGATCAGATTTGGTGGTGTGACTTACCACTCTGAATTGCTCATTGTCAGATTCTATTCTTTCTTCACCTAACTCTGGAGGTGCAACATATTTTCTTCTTTTCTTTTCTACTAGCCCTCATTACTCAGTGGCTTTCTTCTTCTCCTATTCCTTGGCTACCTTGGTTGTAGCCCTTGTGTCTACCCTAGTGGTAGGTTTGGCTAGACTAGGCTTAACTACTTTCTTCTTTCCTTTGGGCTATGCAATAGGCTATTTCTATGCCTTTCTCTTCTTGGGTTCTACTTTTGGTGCTTCCTACTCAGCACCTTCTTCTTCCTCAGCATCCTCACCCATGCCTTGGGTCAATGCTAATGGTTCTTTACCTTGTTCATCTTCATCATCATCAACCTCTTCATCTTCTTCTTCCTCTGCCTTAGCTACCCCTTCTCCAAATTTTGCTTTAAGCTTCTTTACCAGTTTGTCCTTTTTCTTCAATGTGGAGGCAGTTTTCAACTCCATATCTACCTTTGATCTTACCACATCATATGTCCCAAAATGTGGTGCACTCTTGTCCACTTCTTCTACTAACAAATTTCTAAGTGTTGTAGATGCCTCATCAATGTTTATTTCATATCCAAGAGATCTTAGCCATCTAACCCTTGGTATGGCTATTTGAATATAAGTATAATTAGTATCTACAAGAAAACATATATCATTTACATGTTGCTCAACCAATGAAATAGCTATCCTCAGTCTCTGTTTCATGGATTTCTTCAAATCCTAAAAATAGTTGGTCATAAGTGTCTCAAAATTAACTCCCATTTGTTCAACGTATTCATTTACTTGAGCTATTATGGACCTATTGGTTTTCTAGCTGACTTTACCAAAGGATGGAAATTCATTCTATACATAGAAATCAAAATTGCACCAAATTTGCATTGTGCACCCTTAGTTCTCCTTATTGCTCCTAGATTTTCATTAATTTGTTGCAACTGCAATTCTGCAAGATCATAAGTATGATCTTTCTTAACTAATTTGTAGCCAACGTGTACTGCAATGCATTGCACACTATTGAGTTTGCTGGACTAATAGAACTTGTGTAAAATAACCCTAACAACAAATTCAACAAGAGGATCTTGAATGGTATCTATAGTCATTCCTCTCTTACTTCATTTTGCTCCTGTATTCTTCTCAATTGCTTCCTTAGAATCACTTCTGAGGGCTTTGGGCCAATCTAGTGTTGGATACCCTATTACCCTATGAATAATTCTCTTTGATATTTTAATTGGGCCATCCTCCAACCATAAACTTCCATTGTGAATCCTACTCAACATTATTTTGATCCATTCAGTTTTGAAGACAATGGGGAATTCTAGGGCACGAGTCAAACCCTTCTTTTCAACGATTTGGTACTCTTCCTTCAAAACTCTATTTTCACACAACATATATCATAAGCTTCTCTCATTTCCATGTCTCCAATGGCTAGTATCTTGCAGTTGTAACATCTCCTAACATCTTGGACCATAACTACCTTAGGAGGAATAACATATAAGGCTCCAATTGGGTCATTTTTGTATGCAAATTTAGGGATTGGTTGGAAATCAGGTTGTTTAACTTCATTTGACACTAATTGGACCTCAAACAACTCTTTCTCCTGAGGTTTCCAAGAACTAGAGGCCATTTCTTCTATCTAGGGTTTTAAACACGAAGAAATTTAATATTATGTAGCTTGGCACTAGTGTAAATACCTTGAAATTGATGAAACTAAGTTGAATCTTTGTTGAAATTGGTTCAAATGTTGTATTCTCTACTTGGAATTCACTCTGCTCTCTTCTTTGTCTTTGCTCTTTGTTCACGATGAAGAAAAATGGTTCAAAATGTGATAATATACCCTTATTTTGTAGCATTTAATGCTCAGTGCGTTTACAGCTATCCACTCAACTTCTTAAGCATTTTTGCATTACTCGACTTCCATTGACTTTCAACCATTTGGCATCCACTAGAGTTTCCCTTACTCGGCTTCCACTACCAACTCGGCTACAACTAATCATTCAACTTCTATTGACTTTGGCAATCAACTCGGCATGTACTAGAATTTTACTAGGCATTTGAGGGCAACTTTTCTTAATCGACAATACTGGTGAAAACTTGAAGTTTTAACTTTACATCTCTATTCATGCTGATCTATCCTTTTCAATACTTGCTTGTCTTGGAACTGATGTATGATAAAGCTTTGTATGTCAGTCCCACATACCTTCTTTTACTTAGTTAGATGAATTGTGACCACTTGACCTTTTGGGTGAAGTGATCCCTTCATTGGATATGCTGCTTCCATCTTTCTTCTTCCATGTCTTATATGTGCTTAACATCTACCTTTCCTTTTCCTTTGTTGAACTCTGAGTTGGGTGCCTTTGACCTTGTTGGGCAATTTTTGCTAATATGATTAGTCTTCAAACAACTAGAACATGTGGTTTGGCTGAGCCATCTGTTGTAGTTTCCACTAAAATGTGTTCTTATGCAATTTTCAGGGATGTGTCCATATTCTCGATAGTAGTGATAGCTATACCTAGTGTTGTAGTCCTAATTGTAGTGATGTCCATGATTATTTCCTCTTTTTGGTTGATTAGGTGTCCACACAGGCTTTGATCTGCACCCAAAAGCTCTATATCCATACTTTTTGCAATTGTAGCAGTGACCTTCAAATCTTGGTGTTCTGATAGTTCTAGTCTTGTAGTCATGTGCTTGATGTCCTTGCTTGTTGCACTTGTGATAGTTACCCATATTTTTAGGTTTGTCATGTTGATGAGCATTCTTGCTCCTGCACACATTAGAGGTATGTCCTTTTTTACCACAAAAATGACAAGT
Organism: Cupressus sempervirens; assembly: GCA_028749045.1. Taxonomy (NCBI): domain Eukaryota; kingdom Viridiplantae; phylum Streptophyta; class Pinopsida; order Cupressales; family Cupressaceae; genus Cupressus; species Cupressus sempervirens. The sequence continues at coordinate 393,226,153 of CM053783.1, forward strand.
AGGCTTAGTGTTCTTACCTTTGTTACTTTTTTCTTTTGTAGTCTTGGATGATTCTCTTTTTTAAGTGCTAGTGTAACCTAGTCTTGAAGTATCATTACTGGCTCTTGATGATTTTAGTAGCTGTTCAAAGTACTTGATGGCCTCATTGGGTTTGTTGAAGCTCTCTGCAATTTCCTTCTCTCTTTTCAGGTCATTTTTTAGTTGTTCATTTTGCATCTTCAGTGTGGAGATCTATATGCCTTTGACATTCAATTCATGATGTGGATTCATCATCTAACTTAGGGTGTCTAGCTACATGTTGGAAATTCTTGCAAGCTCAATTGACTTTTCCTCTAGTCTGTTAGCAAGTTTTCTCTTGTCTTCTTCTAGCATAGCCTTATCTTCAATAGCTCTTTTCTTCTATTCAGTCACTTCACAGAGCATCATGGCTTGAGATTCTTGTTCAATCTTGAGAGTTATGATCTCTTCTACTTGGGCTCTATTCTTCTCCATCAGATCTACTCTTGCTGCATCAAACTCTTTGGAATCTCCATTTGCAAACAATTTTGAGGTGTCAATCTCCTTGTATTGTGTATCATTCTCAGCTATGACAATCTCTCTTCTTATGTTTAAGGATTTTCTTAGTTCTTCTCTTGCTTCTTCCAAAGTATGTAGAGTGAGTTATATATCAATCACCTGGTTTTCTATGATCTTCCCAAGTTTGTAGACTTCCATTTCTAGATCTTTTCTCCAAGCTGTATAGCTCCTCCTTGTAAGAACTTGGCCCTGATACCAATTGTTGAAATTACAAGTGGGAAGATTTACTTCTTTTGGGGGGGGGGGGGGGGGTTGGGTTGAATTAGAAGTTAAAGTATTTAACCTCTAAAACTTTTAACTGAGATCATTCACATCCATCTACCATGTCTAAATAACATAAAAGTAAAGACATGCATGAAAATAGATAACACAAGATTTTCGTCACCCAGAAACCCTCCAAAATGAGAAGGTAAAATTGGGGTGGGGATGACACCCAAAAATTATCACTGCAGCAATATGTAACTATTTAAGGTTACAAAGTTTGACCACTTCCAATGGTCTACCTTGTGAAAGGCCTGCCCTGTTAAAGGCTTTACACTATGTTAAAAGTGACCTGGTTAAAGGATTTACAAACACTCACTTGGAATGTTACCTTTTTAAAGGATTTAGCACCTTGTTGAAAGGCTTGCAACATGGTTGTTAGACCAACCTATCTCCATAGGATTTTCATTCTTAATATAATGGCTAGAGAGTATTAGAATGTGTTGACCTGATGACTTACAATCTTTAATTGTTGATTCCAAATCCTTGTTCTGCTCAATTTGACCTAATCCTTCCTAATCTAATATTTCTCTGATTGATGTGTTAATGCTCTATTCTAATCAACTAAATTTTGCAATGTAGCTCTTCCTTCTCTAAATCTTTACACCCTTTTGAACTTTGCTAGCATTCTCCCATACAACTCTCTTTCATGCATTCCATATGCCTCTCTTACACTCGCATGAATTATGGGGTATCATCCTCCTTTTAAAGGCTTTGAAGTCTTAGGGTTAGGTATGAATCTATGATCAATATTCATCCTTCTTTTCTTGCTCAAATCTTTACACTTTTCTTATTGGTTGCATGCTTTCTCCATTTTTCTTACTGGTTGCATGCTGATTACATAGGGAACATAAAAGATTCGATCTTATCTTTTAGATCCTTCGAGATTCATCTTAAGTCAGCTCAAAAATGGTTTACATCTGAGTTTGTGAAGGCACAAACTCATATGTTGATCCTATGTTACTCGACACTTACTGATTGTTGATGCTTGGTACATATAGGAATTCTGTCTCACTTGGCTCCTATAGCAACTCTGTCTTGCTTGGCATCTATACTTTGCTCGACACCTATAGTGACTCAGCATCACTTATCACTTGGCACTTGAATCTTGCTAGGCACCTAAAGTTCACTCGACACCTGTTGAATTTTTGACTCGGCACATACTGTGGCTTGACATCTATATCATACTCAACATCAACTTAGAAATTGGTTAAGTGTGTTGACACTCAATTATCAAAACCAATCTGAGACCAACAATTTTTGAGTTGATGATGGCTCATCTAATATATGGCCATGAATAATATAATTGATGAAAATGGCATTAGTAGGGGACACACATCCACAAATATGGGGAAAATTTTGTGCCTTCTCTAAAAAAACCTTATAAAATCATGGGTGAATTTAGGCCATCCAAAAATTTCCCTTAAAAAATTATAGGTGGATGTTTTAAATTTTTTGTAAGCCAAAAAAAACCTGATTGGCTATATCACGTAAAAAAGAGAGTTGATGGCATAAATCATTTAACGATGGGTCTAGTAGTGTGACCCATTTTTTTAAAGGTTGAGGTGATACACCCTATTCCATATGTTGAAATAATTTTCCAAATCTGCTTATGTCGATGTGTGAAATTTTCCAATAGGTGAATATTCACCATTAAGGTAAACCTTGATATATCATTGTATTGGAAGTCTATCATTAACATGATTAAGAGTCATGTGGCTATTTACAAAACTAAGTGGTTATCACTTTGAGGTAGGATCCTTCTTGCCAAATAGATCTTGGTTGTAATTCCAAATTATTATTTCCCATCTCTTCAAGCTCCGTATAGTGTAGTTAACAAACTGATAAGATTATCATATATTTCATTAGGAGAAACAATAATACAAAAGACCCAAAAATTCCTTTGATCTATCTGAGAGATGTGTCTTCACATAATATTGTTGGATATATTGGCCTACTATCATTTAGGAATAAGACATTCAGAGGTAAGTTAATATGGAAGATGTATAAAAATCTAGAAAAAAGATGGTGTTGGCTTATATGAGAAAAGTACCTCCACTCCTCTAACCTTGCATGTATTTTTTCCTTCTTAGATCCTCCAAAATGCTCAACCATTTGGAATTTTATGGTGGGTTCATGGTAGGTTATCACAAAGTATGTTTCATGGGAAATTCATAATGGTGAATTGGCTCTATTTTGAGAAGACTCTTGGAATGGTTCTCCTCCTCTTTATTTGACCCCATAAGTCTCAACTATTTTTAGAAAATGAAAACAAAATGTGAGAACTTGGTTATAGATTATGTCAGTGTGGTTTATATCTTCTCTAGCAAGGAAATTTATAAAAACTTGAATGATATTCCCTTATCTAAACCACATAAGAGATGTCTTAGGAACCTCTTATCTTTAAGAAAAGTTTTCATATTTGATCACCAAGATAATTTGATATGGGATCCTTTCAAAAATGGATATTTTATTGAAGGTGGATATAATTTTATTTTTCAAATGGGTCAATAGAAAACTAAACACAAAGCCTTAATCTTCTATTTGAATAGTTTAGTGTTGCCTAAATCTAGTTATTTTTTATGCTTGGCCCTTTAAAACCAAATTCTTATAAGTGATAAGTTACCAAGTTGAACATAGCATAACCTTTTTGATGTGTATTATGTTATTCCAAGTATGAATTAGTTGATCATGTTCTTTTAAAATGTGATTTTCTTCGACAATGTTGGTTATATTTTATGAGCAAGCTCCATTTCTCAATGCCACAGGCCAATACTATCTGGGACCTTTTTCAAGATTGGTCAATTTCATCCCCTTCCTCCTTCTTTGTGTGCATGTGGAAATGTAATCCGACTTTTGTGATTTGGGCCATTTGGTGGGAAAGAAACAAGAGTATTTTTCATGAATATTATCTCTCCCTTATAGTTAGTCCTTGAGGGGATAGTAACATCTATAATTGATGTAGTTACATCTCATATAAGAAGAAGATTTGAGAAAAAAATTCATGCTAGGATGTTCAAATGGTGAAGAGATGGAATAAGTTCCCATTACTTTCCTCCGTAATATCTTCTAATAGCCACAAGAAAGGATTGGATAGATCTAAAGTTAGATGGATACCCTTTGCACCAAATTTTATCAAACTTAATTTTGATGGTTCCTCCAAAGGTAATCTAGGTAACTTGGGGATAGAATTATGTTTAAGAGATAGTAGCATTAAGGTGTTAGTATTCAAAGCTATGCTAATACCACCAGGTACAAAGAATATTGTGGAATCGCAAAAAATGGTTCAGGGATTGGCCCTTGCAAAGAAAATGAAGATAAATAAGCTCCATGTAGAGGGAGACTCTTTAGTTGTCATTAATTATTGTCTTAACAATAAAGTAGATAATTAAAAAGTTTTCTATTCATTGAAATAATTCTGTTCAATGATGGAATCCATTTTAGAATTCAATCTCTCTCATATTTTGAGAGAAGGTAACTATGTTGCAAATACACTTGCAAATATTGGTTACAAGGGAAATATATAGATTCATATTCAAATTTCCTTAATCTTGGTGACTATCCAGTTATTAAACAAGTTGTTGGAAAAGATTAAAGTTTTGTTGAGTCAAGGGTATATTGAAGTATACGAGAGTTTTAATTATCATGTGGTTTCACCTAGGAGTTCATTGGTGAAATCTCATGGGCCTTAAAAATTATAATATATTCCTAAGCAGTTGTTTTAGGAGGATGGAGATTATTACCATGCTTTAAAATTTGTGATTTTTAGTAGACAGGTGACATACCCAAGTGGGAATGATAATTCATTATGATAATATTTGGGGTGCCATTTGTTTTGGTATAGCCTAATTATGGACTAAATTTGGCTAAGGATACGTGAAGGCAGACAGTTCCTTATGTTAGATTGTGGTTACTATGACTAAGACTTATCAAGGTTGTCTTGTATCAATTTTTTATTATTTTGACAACAACCTATCGATGTAGAGTTTGGGGTAATGTGTTAATTGAGTAGTGGAAACAATCTAATTTGTATTTTTGGGCTCTTTGGGTATCATTTTGAATGCTTAAAATTCCTTTCTCATTTTAGCATTTTAGGACATATATTGCATTTATTTTATTTTCAGGTAGAATTTGTTGGAAACTACAATTGAAGCAATTGTTATGTTGTCATTGATATCAAACCTATTGGTAAGACAAAGTGTCAAACCTACTGAAGAGACATTTTAGTAATAGTATAGAGTGCCATATCATTTGATTGATGAAGATAATTTGAAAAGAACAAATCATGAGATGACCTAGTGAAAGGTTGAGTTGAGATGTATTAAGTATCATGGAAATACAATGGGAACTTGATAAGTTAGTCCTTAACGAGATAATGTGTTGTTCAATCAATAAATTAAGTGTAGAAGATAGTTGAATGAAGCAAAGAGTTAGAAAAAGTTAAAAGGATAAGCTTGACCAAGTATTTGTATTGCACGGTCAATGAAGGAACTAAAGCAGAAGATTAAGGAACTCATGTAGAAGTCAAGCAAAATAGTTCAATCCGAGTGTTAGCTATTACCGAGAAAATGTATGAAGAAGCATAGTAGTGACCGATCATAGAAATGGTTGAGAGATCCTTTTGATGCCGAGTGACAAGGTATAGTGTGTGTTGAGCTACACAATGATGACAAATCTGAAGAACACAATGATTACCAATTGATAACAAAAGATATAGTTTGAGAAAGATTTGAATTTGAGGTCGACATTGTTGGAATTTTGAATTAGTCAAAGTGCATGGAAGATAAGGATTGATGAGTTAGCATATTTAATGTACAACAAGAGTTTGTTAAGTTTTCAAAGGCAAGGATATGATAAGAAGTTTCTAGAAAAATAAAGAGAACAAAAAGATGGAAGGTTTCAATGAATATGACCTAACCATAAGATCTATGGAGATGTTTAAGTGGCAAAAGATCAAAAATTCCTATTTAAGGAGGCATAAGGAAAGAATCTTAAGGTTGGTTTGTGGTTGATTGGTGATCTTAAGGAGAAGCTATGAAGAGGAGAACAACAAAGGTGAAGTGTGAAGAGTTTGTGAATAGGGATTGCTTGAGGAGATGCCAAGCATATTAGTGATGGAAATGTGAATGAAGGCCATCCAATGAACCAACAAATGAGTGAATGGAGATCTAAATTTGAAAAGTGAGTTGTACTTTATAGATCAAATCTACTATTACATTATAATCATTGTCTCATTCCAAAATCCTTTAATCAAGGTTGACCGAACAGTCATTTTATAAATCCTTTAATCAAGGTGACATTCTAATGAAATAATCTAAAGTCCTCCAATAGGGTAATTAAATCCTTTAATAGGATCACATTTAATATTATGTTCTATAACCTTTAACAAGGTTGGCTAGCTCACTTCAAAAGAGTGAAAATTTGGCAGCATGTTACTTAGTGGTTTTTCCCAAATTGGGTTTCCACGTTAAATCCTAGTGTCAAGGTGTTATTTTCATGTGTGGATGTTATTATTTTTCATTCTATATTTTACAATTTAGTTTATTTACTGGCACTCAACAAATATAGAGACAAAGAGTTAAGATATTGCATAAAATGTTAAATTGATGATGATATGATATAAATATCGAGTGGGTTTTTTAGATTGATTAATCTATTTGAAGTGATTAAAACATGAATTGGTACATCTAGACCTAAGCATAATTGATTCACCCCCCCCCAGTTATTCTAAATCATTATAACAATTGGTATTAAAGCGTTGGTACTTGTCAGGAAAGTTTGAAGGGACTCAAGCTAAAGATCAAGATGTACAAGTGAGAGATACCTAAGCTCAACAAGGAGAAATTCCCAATATGGAAAAGGCTGATGAGATTACACTTATATGATGTTGTATATTCCACATCTTACTACTTGGAAAATGAATACATTGAGTTTCCTAGAACTGAAGAAATGAAAGAGAAGCAAGAATACAACCAAATGATGATTGAACTTGGAGCGGCCCTAAGTTATGCAAAATTTGATGATGTGAAGGAATGCATTATTGCTAAGAAAATGTGGAACAAGTTGGAAAGAATCCATGGTGGAGACAAGAATGTATTAAGATCTAAGGCAAAAATTTTGAGAGGAAAGTTTGATGACATGAGAATGCAAGAAGGTGATAATATTGTGTAGTATTGTGGCCGAATCAAAGAAGTGGTGAATGCTATTAGAGGAGTTGGAGGATATATAATTGAAGAGATGAAAGAGAATCAAGAATACAACCAAATGATGATTGAACTTGAAGCGGCCCTAAGTTATGCAAAATTATGACACTTGAAGAAATGAAAGAGAAGCAAGAATACAACCAAATGATGATTGAAATTGGAGCGGCCCTAAGTTATGCAAAATTTGATGATGTGAAGGAATGCATTATTGCTAAGAAAATGTGGGACAAGTTGGAAAAAATCCATGGTGGAGACAATAATGTATTAAGATCTAAGGAAAAAAGTTTGAGAGGAAAGTTTGATGACATGAGAATGCAAGAAGGTGATAATATTGTGTAGTATTGTGGCCGAATCAAAGAAGTGGTGAATGCTATTAGAGGAGTTGGAGGATATATAATTTATGTGATTGTGATAAGTAAAGTATTGAGGACTTTACTTCATATCTATGCAATTAGAGTATTTGTAATTCAAGAATTGAGATGTACACCGAGTAATGATCTGACCTTGGAGAGTTTGATTGGTAGACTTATTACATTTAAATTATCAAATTTTAATAATTACTCCCTTGCAAATGTTGAATGTACATTCAAAGAAAACTAAGTCTTGATGGGTCCAAGAAAAATAAGAAAAGAAAGTATGTAGAAAGTGATAGTAGATATGATGATGAACTTGATGAACTTGAAGCATTGTTTGCTAGAAGAATTCATAGAGGAAAAGGAAAATGCAAAGGTAAACTTCCTATTATCTTCTTTACATACAACAAAGTTGGCCATATTATTGCTAGATGCCCTGGCAGATATGACAAAGATGAAAGGAAAGACTTCAAGTACAAAAATGAGAGATGATAGAGACAACTGAGATAAAAGAGACTACAAGGATAAAGTTTAGAAATCTTTCTATATTGTTGAAGAGGATGGTTTTGACAACAATTCTGATGATCATGATGAAGAAGTTGTTTATGTTGCAATGAAAGATGATTATGATGAAGATGAGAAAATTGCATTGATCTCACATGTGAGTAAGAATGATAGATGGATAATTGATAGTGGTTGGTCACATCATATGACAAGGGATACAAGTAAGTTTGATAATCAAGAAAACTATAATGGAAGTAGTGTTAAATTTGGTTATGATGCACCGTGTTATGTGAAGGGTAGAGGATCAACTAAATTTGAATGACAAGATCAAGTGTGACAATGCATACTGTGTTGATGGTTTGAAATATAACTTGTTGAGTGTGACACAGTTGATAAGTTTAGGCTACAAAACTGATTTCCAGAATAAGAAGACAAAGATCTATGATGCTACTAGTGAACTAGTTGGAAATAGAGAGCAAACAAGAGGTAACTTGTTCTATCTAGACCTATCCGAAGATACTTGTCTATTGGCACAATGTAAAGATGTTTGGCTATGACATAAGAGGCTATGTCATGTGAATTTTGATAACTTGGTAAGAATTAGTAAAATGAAAAGAGTTAGAGGTATCAAGACTAAGTAAACTTGATAAAGTGATGTGCAAATAATGTCAAATGGGTAAAATGACAAAGTCTAGTTTCAAGAGCAAGACCTATTCTTATGATGATATTTTGGAGTTTGTTCATACTAGCTTGTGTGGTCCTATTGGAATACAAAACTATTATAGTGATAAATATTTTATTTTGTTTGTTGATAATCTTTCTAGAATGATGATTGTAATATTTCTTAAGGAAAACTTTGACTCATTTCAGATGTTTAATTGGTATCTAGCTAGAGTTGATAAAGAAATAGGAAAGAGTTTGAATTATTTGAGATCAGATAGAGGTGGTGAATTTATCTTAGATGAGATCAATATATTTTTCAATGACAATGGAATTAAGATGCAAATGAGTGCACCAAGGAAACCACAACATAATGTTATAACTGAGAGAAGGAATACATAAATTTTGGATTGTCTAAGGACACTAATGATGGAGAAGAATGTTTCACAGAAGTACTGGAGAGAGGCTATAAGTACTGTAGTATACACTTTGAACCAAGTTCAAGTGAAGACAGAAACAAATAAAACATCTTTTAAACTTTGGTATGGATTAGACCAAATGTGAATTACTTTAATGTTTTTGGAAGCAAATGTCACATATTGAAAGATGCAAGAAAAGGAAAATTTGATGTAAAAAGTTATGAAGGCATATTTCTAAGTTATTCCACTAAAAGTAAACACTATAAGTGTTTGAATTCTACCACTAACAAAATTATGGAAAGTGAAAATGTTAGAGTTGAGGAATTTGTAGAGAAAAATGAAGAATGAAAGAAATAACTTAAAGATTACATAAAGTTTGTCTATATCTATGAGGGAAAACCTAGCACCTTACCTAAAATAGGAAAGGTGGTTGTCAAGCATCAATATCTAGGAACTGTCAAGGTTTTGCAACATATTTCTGCCAAGCATCAACAATTTGCCAAGCATCAGGATACAACAACCGAGTTACAAATTGTGATTGCTGACCAATACATAGAGGAAGCCAAGTTGCAGCCAAAGGCAACAAAAGATGTTGAAAATGCAAAATCTAGTGAACAACAAGAGAAACTAGGACCTGAACATGCATTGATAAAGTATGTGAGGAGACATCATGCACTAGATCAAATCATTAGAGATAAAGATTTAGGAGTCATGACAAGAAGAAGACTGAGAAATGATACATGTTTATTATGTGAATTTGAGCCTAAATCTATCAAAATACTTTAGAGAATGAAGATTGGATCAAGGCAATGAATGAAGAAATTGAGAAAATTGAGAAGAACAAGACCTAGACATTGCTACATAGACCAAACACTAAGAATGTGATTGGAACTAAGTATGTGTTCATAAACAAGCTGAATGAGAAAGGTGAACTGATAAGGAACAAGGTAATATTGGTTTGTAAGGGACATGCACAAGAGGAAGGGGTTGACTATGGTGAAACTTTTTCCCTAGTTGCAAGGTTAGAAGGAGTGGGAACTTTTCTTGCATATGCTGCTTTAAAATGATTTAAAGTGTACCAAATGGATGTAAAATCTATATTTCTAAATGGAATTCTGGAGGAAGAAGTCTACATTGAATAACCTGAAGGATTTGTTGATCTAAAAAAAAGGAATATGGTATGTAAGTTACACAAACCTTTATATGGTTTGAAGCAAGCCCCTAGAGCATGGTATGTAAGGTTACACAATTACTTAGTGAAAAATGGTTTTGCAAGAACCAATGGCGATAGCAATTTGTATCTAAAAAGTGAAGCCAAAAACAAGATATTGCTAGTTGAATTTGTTTTGGATGAAATCATATTTGGAGGAAAATATTCATTGAGAAAATCATTTGTCGCTCAAATGAAAAAGGAGTTTGAAATGTCAATGTTTGTAGAGATTAAATTCTTTGTTGGTTTGCAAATTTATATAATGATCAAAGGTATTTTCATCACCCAGTTAAAGTATATCAAAGAAACCTTGAAGAATTTTGGTATGGAAGATTCAAGACTAGTTGGAACACCTATGGTGACTAGACACAAATTGTCAAAGAATGATGATTTTGCTAAGGTGAATCAAATATTGTACAGGTCAATGACTTGAAAAACTACAATATGTTGTACATAGCAGACCTAACATTGCATTAGTTATTGGAATTGTTGCTAGATTCTCTATTGATCCCAGAGAAAATCATATAATGGCATTGAAGAGGATATTGAGATACCTGAAAGGAACAAAAGACTATGGCCTATGATATAAGAGAAGTGATAAATTTGAGCTAAAAGTTTATACAAACATTGATTAGGAAGGAAATGTTGATGATAGAAAGAGTGCTAGTCGAGGAGCTTTCTTTTTAGGGAGAGGATTGATTTCTTGGACAATAAAGAAGCATAATTGTATTTCACAATCTATAGTAGAGGTTGAATATGTTATTGTAGTAATAAATTGTTCAAAATTTGTATCGATCAAGCAATTTTTTGAAAGGAATAAAGGAAGAGATCATCAAACTTTTTATGATATATTGTGATAACACAAGTACTATAAGCATCTCAAAGAATCATGTGATGCATGCAAAGACTAAGCATATTGAGATCAATTATCAATACTTAAGAGAGCTAGTACAAGAAAAAAAGTGAGATTGGGATATGTGAATACAAAACAATAATTAGTTAACATATTCACAAAGGAACTACCTAAGGATGCTTTTTATTATCTAAGAGGCAAGTCATGAGTCATTCCCCCCACCTGAAGAAAAAAAAGTAGAGATGTTGCATTGCATTAAATGTTGTAAATCAAAATTTCATAAACATTGATGCAACAGGTCACACTTTAGGAGCTACCTAAAACTGTGAAAATTAAGACACTAACATATGAGTAGATGAAGCTACAAGGAGTTAATGTTGAGATGAAATTTCTATATCAGTCAGATGACTGTATGGGTAAATGTCTTTGGTATTGTTGTCAAAGAGGGAGACATTAGCATGAATTGAGTTACTATGCAAGCACACATAAAGAGAGAGAAGTTACACATAGAGAATTAGTATTGACAAGAGGGAGACATTTTGATGAACTTGTTGAGGTGTTGCTACAAAGAAAGAGAATTGATAGAAGGAGCATCTTGAGACTATATGGATGAGAATCAGAATGAAACTAAGAAAGTGAGAACACAAACATAGAGAGAGCTAACAATACAATATTGAAGCTTTCTGGATTGCATGGTAACTAGTGAAGTATGATTGGTGTTGCCATCAATGCCAAAGAGGGAGATTGTTGTAATGTCCCCTTTTTTTGGGACATTTGAAAATTAATTACCCAACCCTAATTACATTAATACTAACTACTAAGGACTTAATACAAAGTTATTAAAGTCAATTTAATATTAAAAGGGGGAGTCAATAAGAGATGAACTGGCAAAAAGACAAGGATAGGATTGGAAAATGAAGAGTCCAACATAGGGACATGAAAGGTCACTAGGTTGTGTTTCAAAAAGGGGAGGAGGAGCTCATTTGATGATGCTTGGATATTTGCTTAGTTCTTGATCTGATTATTGATCTCTCTTGGAGAAGCAATTGGAAGCTTCAACTCCAGCTGCTTGGAGGATGGAAACCCACAAGGCGAAAGATAGTGGATGAAAACCCATCATGGTGGATGCACCATTTTAGGTGTCTCACTTGTGCTTACATTGCATTTCTGGTCTAATATTTCCAATCTAACTATGATACTATATTTAAGATTGGATTGTGGTGATAATAATGGTTATTGTATTATTGATTTATAATGCAATAACAAACCTAAGATTATTGAAATTTGTTATATTATATTAATTGCTGGTTATTTGTTGAATGCTCAATAAAATCAGTTGCATGCATTTCTTGTTCAATATTTTCTCAGATTTCATTTGAGATTTTGGAGATGATACCTAGTCGGGGTACTACAATGGTATTAGAGCTAGTTTTCCTACTAGCCTGTGAAGTTGTAATAGAGAAAAATTGATATAAGGATTTATCATAAACATCTTAAGCTGAGAGGAAATATTTATAATTTACAAGATTGAATTATGGACATACAATTGTTGGGTCCATCTACTTAGAATACTAGAAAACCATTACAAATGGTGCAGATGGAGATTTTGTAAGTGGTATGCAAAGTGGGGAATGTTTCAAATTATTCTTTCGCTGTGAATGTTTGGAAAATAAATAGTGGGAAAGAATGTGTGCTATATATCTTATGACCTATTGTTGGGTTGTTTATGAGTACAAAGGTAATATCTCTAAGTTTTTGATACTCTTATGGTTTATTTTATAAACTTGTCATTAACTACAACGTTGATTGGAGGCAATTCATAGGTGTTGAGCTAGGATATTGTTAAAGTTGAGCTATTAATGTTCATGAAATTGTGGAGTGCAACCATATTCAGACTATGTGTGATTATATCTCCTTTCTCTATATTTGGTTCTAAAAGAGATTTTGAGAGGCTTTGGAAAAATATATCTCCCATGGGAAAATATATAATATGGGAGCCGATATATTTAGTAGAGGATTTTATTTAGTGCAACAATTTATGATGTATGGAGAAAAGGGATAATTGTGGCACTTTAGGACATTGTTGAGTGAATTTATAAGGGGTTGAAGATTTATATAAATTTTCTAAAGGCTATATTGCTTGAGCGATATCATATATCTCTTCATGCTTAACTATAGTCCATCCTTAATTATCGAGCGGACTACTGATGTCACATTTTATTATAGGGGCTTGAAATATCATATAAATATATTTGTCCATGTTTGAGATTTCATTTGTGAGAATTATCGAAGCCTCCTTTGGTTCAAATGACTTGAAAAGTTATTTTTCTTTGAATTTTTTTTATCATGAATCCCTATAGTGAATATTTTGGTGTCACTTCACTTGGCAAGTGTTTTACGAGAAAGTTTTATAGTATAAGAGGCAGTCAACTACTTCATGAGAAAAATAATACACATAGGAAATATCTCTGAGGAAGGATGCCATTATGAATGATATGGTAGACATGACCAAAAGAAGTTGTAGGTAGACATATAATTTGTTGTCATAGCTTCAGGGTGCTTGTAGTGAGTATCCCATCTTGAATTGTAATCAAAACTGTATGAGTTTGGAAGTGTTTGGAGACAATGAATTATTCACTAATACACACACACACACACACACACACACACACACACACACACACACACACACACACACACACACATTCTATGATTGAAGTTTAAATTTTAAGATTATAGAGTGAACTTAAAATAATTCATTCTTGGTGGCATTTTGTATTCCACCTAGCCACTAGTTGTGCCTCCACTCTAAGTGACTGTTATTGAATTTGCATGTCCAAGTAATTATTTTTAAAATTCACTCCACGTGTTGTTATCCTAGTAGAACAATCAAAAGGTTGAATGATATTTGTTGATTCAAGTATATGAAGCATTGTAATTAGGACCTTTGAAACAATTATTATTTTATTGGAGCTACCCACTGAATACAAGAATTGAACCACTAAATATTTGTAGTGGCTTATTG